>JAWMRA010000113.1:18920245-19000068 GCA_035584735.1 Pseudotriccus pelzelni
TTTTTTTTTTTTTTTTTTTTTTTTTTTAATTCATACATCATTCTTTGAGCTGTCTTTGCAGGCTGTCTTTCCCATGGCACTTGGCCAAGAAAGAGGACACAGGGCTACCCTATAATGGGAATCCCAGAAGAAAAGGTCAGTCATTCTCAGCCCACAAAAGAAGACTTATCAATCAGTTGTCAGACCATGAGGCCAGAATGTCCAATGTTAAAGAATTCTGAAATAGGTCATCATAAACACCACACAGATCTTCTGTAGCAAGTGCATGGAGGATGTGGGGGGGAATGAGCTAGCTGTTCCTTCAGGTCTGGGAGAAAGTGTCATCATTCAAAAACCTTTTGACAAACTGCCTTGCAATTTCAGCAAAAACAGTACACGAAGACAGCTGCCTGCAGGGCTAGGAATTTCAGATCAGCAAAGGGAGGGAATGCATGGGACGGTGGAGAATAAAGAATGCAGCCAGAAGGTTTTAGAAGAGCTATCCTTAATTTGCTCTATGCTGCTAATTGTTTAAATAACTGCTATTCCAGTAAACTTTTTTCCTATGTATGTGTTCACAATCTCACTACCAGTTGCACAAACCAAAATGTGTCTAGGAACATACATATGAAGCAGTAGTTACAGCCAGAAATTCCCAAAAGGTATTGGCACACCAAGGCTAGTGCATAGTATGTAGGACTTTAATACAAACTGGGTAACTGAAATCAAAGATGCAAACAATAATGTGAATAATTAACTCTGGGGAGGCTCACATCTGTATCTGAAATGTTCCAGCTGCCCTCTCCATGTGTACAAAAGGCTGAACCATAATGCTGGATCCAAGGAGACATTCTGGGAAAATTCAAGGCAACGTGTAATCTTCCTACTGGCAGCCATCTCCTTAAGAGAACAAAGAAAACTGCAGATGTGAACTCTAGGAGCATTATGGACATTCATGATTTTAATATGGACTCTATGTGTACAGTTCTTTTTAAACAAAATAATTAGAGAATGGGGAAACCTAAGTCAGAGGGAGTCTTGAAATCCAGTTAGATAGGTCCTGTAATATACACTGCTCTGTTAAGGGCAGTTTGCCCCAAATTTGTTTTATGTTTGTATTTTTATACATACATATACATACATGTGTATGTATATATACACACACACATATATACATATACATGTAGAACAGAGGCCTGTTGATTGGAGTCAGGCCTTGCATGACTTCATTCAGGATGCCATTTCCTGGGTTCATTAGGGATTATTTTAGTCTTGTAACACCTAACATTTATTTGGGGTTAGACAGCAAACACAAAGCTGATGCTAGCTTAGATTCTGGTCTCATTTTGTTAAAGTATCTGTTAATGGTCAAAATAGAAGGGTTTGGGTTAATCTGGGGATGGACTCAAGATGCTGCCAGTCTTGAATCTGGACACACATTTAAAAGCTCTAGTGTGAGGTGGGTGGAGGGATACTTGGACCGTTATAAATATTTCAAGATGATGAATAAACAAAGAATAGATATTTTGATTTCTTTCCATTTCTGTTATCAGCTGCCAGTTCTTTACAGTCCCCACCCTAACTTTTAAAGGCTAAAGCCAGACTGCAGAACCACTGTAAATCTCCTCCTGACACCCTCAGCTATGACAATTATTAGACTGAATCAGTTTGCATTGCTGAACCACATCATCCCCTTCGGCTGCAGCTGAAAGTGTCCACTAGTCACTGCTCATCCAGGTAACGTATTTAATGTACTCTTGAAATGAGCAAAAGACCTGACCGCCTCTTGTAGCTGAAAGGCATTGTCCTGCACAGGAACATTTGATAAAGAAGGAAATCCACTTGAGGACCACGTTGTGTTGAGCTGTAGTGGGCTGAAGTGTGCTTCTTGCTCACCTCCAGTGCTGCTTTGGGATGAACAACAGTGGCCATCCTGTCACGGAAAACTCTATATAGTGTTTCTTACTAATAACGTCACTGCCTAAGCCAGTAGTGAAATTGTAGTAATGCTAGTAAACCATTCATGGGCCCTCCTGCAGAGGAGTCATACCCAAAAATCTGATGAAAAAGTAAAAGAGAAAGAGAGAAAGAATAGGAAGGAAATGGGGAATACAAGAAGTTTTCATGAGTGTTTTGGATTTCTGGGCTGTATCTTTGAGCATGTCTAGAGCTGAATTGCAGGCAGAGAGAAGCCTATTCTCTGAAGCAGCCAGATGTGAGCCAGCTGTAAACTGGGAGTGCTGTGGCTGTATTAGGGCCGTGCTGAACTTGGGGTATTCGGAACCTGGCTCTCAGCAGGGCTTGTGTTCACTGCTGGGCTAACCACGATAGTATGATCTCATGTTTGAAGCTGTCAGCCTTGGAAAGCACAAGCAGAGTCACTTTACTTCAGCCCAGAAAATGAGATGCCAGTATGCCCCTGTAAGAAAAACTGGCAATCTTTCTCCCACTGTCAGTGCTGAATTTATCGCCCTGTCATACATTAATGCAGAATGACATGCTGTTCTTCCTTACATCCATGTGTGTCCAGGGCAAGTATGAAGATCATCCATGAGTGAAAGGTAGCATTACACTCAAAATTTTGTTCTGCAGGAAAAAAATACCTTGTCTGTAACGTCAAATGTTATTTGTGTCACTGGATTGCTATAATTATAACTAATGAATAATTATTAGTCCAGATCTAAATATTAGAGGAAAGGAAAATAGAGTACAATTCTGGAAAATAGCTCAATAACAATGCAGTTAAAATTGTTATTTGCACACTCCTTTGCATTCCTCTCCCTGCCCTTTGGCTCATGGGCTTCTGTCTAGAAGAGGAGTTAATGTTTCATCAGTGTCCTAAGTTCTACAAATGTAGGGTTACATAGGCAGTGTTGAAGGCCTTTTCCTTTTACTCTAGGGTACATTTGAGACTATTTTTAGATTATTTTTTTTTCTAGCATGTATTAAGACTAGAGGTTTTTTTTCATTAGTCTGCATCTCCACATTACAGCCAGATTTGCTGTTTGGAGTACATCTATTAGAGACTTGGTTTTGTTCACTTTATTAACCTAAATAGCAGTTTTACACATTCTTTGAGTCAGTAGTTCTTTGATTAGTGAGATAGTTGCATTCCCAAAGCCTCCAGTGCTATCTTGTGACCTCTCTCTGGTTATCCCACACCTGTACTCATCTACATTGTGACCTATGTCCTCACCCTCAAGTTTTCTACTGCCATACCTTGCCTTTATACCTAAATTATCTTGTTCTTGACAATATTTAAGTCTACTTCATTCATTAGTACAGAAAAGCTGTTTATTACAGCTGACTCTATAAAAATCATGGCTGTACAACATAATTAACCAAAGATAAGTGAAATAAAACAGATAAAACGATTGCTACCTGGTCATTAAAAAATTACTTTCACAAGGGAATAAAGCTAAAAAATGCACTAGACAGGCTGAGAAAAGTCCAGACAAGGCTTGCAGAGTCAGTATGAAGCCTGTGGTCCGTTACTAGCCATACCAATACTCTATTTACCGAGTTTCGATGGACTGGTAGTACTTCTAATTGCACTTTTCAGGTCTTTGCCCACAGCAGAAGCTTCAATTACCTGATAGCTGACTTCTCTGCTTTCTTCTGAAGGCTCCCTGCATTTCCATGAGGGTACTCTGGCCCTCCATCCCCTCATGGGCTATGAGGCATGAGGTGGTGCCTCTCGATGTGGTGGCTCAGAGGAATACGAGGATTTAGGCTTTCTTGTTTCAAAACACTCATTTCTTGTGAACAGTAATGAATCGACTGATATTTGCTGTTAGCAGCAAAAGACTTTTTACGAACTCCTCATTCTGTAAGTTAAGGGATATTTTTCAGATGCGGACACATGTAATTGGCATAAAGCACTGGAAAATTGTGTCCAGGTTGTATATAAATTATAAGCGTGTAGGAATCAGGTTTTCCATCTTAAGGTACATATTGTTTCATTATGTAGGAAAAAAGTAGGATTTGTGTGGCTTGTTTTATTTTATTTTATTTTATTTTATTTTATTTTATTTTATTTTATTATTTTATTTTCATTTGCCAGATATTTTGAGAGGACACCTAATTAGTTTGCACAATCCCTAGGAAATATCCTACTTGCAAAAGAAAAGGATAACATGTGATAGGCAGTGCAAGCTCCAGTTGGGAGGGCAGTGTTTTTCTTCTTTCTCTTGTTTCTTTCTCAGGTGTATGGCTATTTTTCATATCCAGGACAGTTCCATTTCTCTGCTCAGTCAGGCACTCAGCCATTTTGCCTAATTATATCTGATGTTTTACTCATAGTATCATGCTCTTCTTCAGAGGAAATGAAAAGCAGATTGTCTCCTTGGCAGCAAAGAATAACAAATGTGCTGCATTGAATAGCTGTTAGATGAAAAAGGGCCACAATCTGCCTCCGTGCCAGCCAGTGCTAAAGACACTCTGACATACAGGAGGCTGCTCTGAGAACTACTCCCTGCTCCTTTGACATCTGAAAGTGCTCTGAAGCAAAGCTAAGATTACTTTGCAGAGATGGAATTGTGTATGTCTGACCAGGCATAGGATATTGAAAAATGTCCAGTAGAATTTTAAAATTTCTTTCACTGAAGCTTCAACTAAAAAAAATAAAAATAAAAACCCCTGTCCTTCCATAAGGTTAAAAGACAACATTTCATTATCTGAACATGTGGTCTTTTTTGAGTTGTTTTTGAAGTCAAATTTTTGTGTGTATTGGACTTCTTGCATTTAAAAATAATGATTCTCTCCCTCTGAAAGCAGACAGATATGCAAATTAAAATGTATTATAAAAGGAAAATTAAATTAAATATTTTGGCTTCCAAAGCAGGATATTTTAGTGGACCTGAATTTATTACTTCTTTTTGCTGGACCTTTTGCCTCACAGAAGCATTATGGATTTTGTCTTTTTTAATGCTTGGTACAATTCTCACTGCCTTTCTGAACTGAGATTCTAGAATCTGGCTAGTTTTCTATTGTAACAATACCTGTGCCATCTATATACTTTACTTACACATTTGATAAGTTATTTCAGATTTCTCTTATTCATTTCACTAAGAAGATTTTAATAAGAGTGTGCACTGAAGTAGGGGAGTGTTCATGACTTTTTATAGAGGAGGCACAAGTCCAACTTTTGATTTACCTTCTTTAATATTTACAGAGGCTGAATATTAGATCAGAGTCAAAAAAATGGAAGCATGAGAAGAAAAACTGTCACAAAAAGTTCTTACCTCAACTTTCTGTAATTCCGTGCTGTTGTGTTCCATCCTATACAGACTATCAGGTTGTCTCGCAGAAATGAGAGGTCTCAGTGCCCTGGGGGACTTCCAGGACTTTTTGTTGTGGGGAGAATCAAACATTAGGAAACCAGAAGTCCTCCACTGGTGCTCAGCACAACAATTTTAATCTAAAAATCCTTTGGTAGAACGGATTTGACAAAATCCTTTGAACAACTCTTGCCACGAGGTGCATTAGACTACCTATTCTTCTGGCACTGCTACTTTTCTTTTTCCAGTGTTACCTAATTCCGGTGCGAAAAGTGAAATGCGAAACTCATGATTGCATGTTCTGCTGGTTATGCTGCTGAAACAGTTTTCATGGGACTTGTCATACAGTTCTGTTCACAGCAGGGTCTGTTTGACACCTTCATAGCATCTGTTAGGAATCACATTTCATATTTTAAGGAATCTCTAATGATAGTTTGTAGTGGGTAAGCTCTTCTGGAATTAGCATAATTACCCCAGGAGATGTGGGGTCTCTATTCAATCCCATTCCAAATGATTTCTCACTTTACAAATCACTGTATTCATGCTGAGTTTCAATAATATGTAGTTCTTGGTCAACCAGTGATGGGTGGGATTTTTTCCAGTTTTGAGTCTTTGTGTTAAACACCTTACCTAATTGATTTTATGTGCTATGCCAGTTCACTACTCAAGGCAGGATTATTCACATCTATCTAATTTTCCCATGTGATTTCCTAACTACAAATGTCTGCTTTTTAATTTTTTTTATTATTTGACTACTGAGCCATTTCATTACTGCCCCTGTGCAGATAGACTTTCTTCTGCTTTTTCCCTGGAGGTTGAATGTGGCAGTATCTTGCATCTTACCTTTCACTTATTGTCATAGACAAATTGTAGCCTTCCATTATTACATTATACCACTGTGCAAATGAGAGGCTCATAAACATTGTCTATCCTTCCCTTACCAGCCAGAAAGCATCATCAAATATATCTTATTCATTTTACTGTTGTCAGTCAGAGAGTCTCAGTCTCCAGTTAGATTATGATTTTCAGCTTTAACTCATCATTACTACTAAGTCTTATTAGAAATATGAGGCAGAAATGTGTTTTTGTTTGTATGTGCAAAATAATGCTGGGTTATTGTCTGGAAATGGAAAACAGAGACCAAAACAGAAAACATATTACCTTGAAGATTCTCAAAGACTTTTTTTCAGCAACCTTTTGATTATGGCATACTGATGCAGTGCTTGGGTTGCCTCTGAGCCAGGCTCCTCTGACCTTGGATATCTCATCAAGAGAAGCACTGATGAGAATGCCCTCTGATTGCCAACCTCACCTCTGAGAGGAGGACACCACAGTGAATCATGGCAAAATAAAGCCTGGATTAAACTCTATCCTGAAGGAAGATGGACAGCTGTGATATTTGGCTCTTAAGAGGCTGCAACAGCAACTCAGAATCAAAATATAATTTATTCCTAATGGTTTTATTGCAAAGTTGTCTTTTATGTCTTTCTTTCCCATTTTCTGCCTGGCTCTACTGCTGATGTTACGACTCTGGAGACCTAAGAGACTGCCCTTTCAGAATAAGGAGCTTAAATTTCCATCTCTTCATATCTTCTGGGTTTTCTAGGTGAGTTGTCAAGTTGCGCAAAGAGACCTGAGACTGTGGAAGTGCTGTTAGCTCCTTTTCCTCTCCAGCTGCTCTGTTACCTCTCCAGCTCCTGAATAGCAGGACCGAGTTCACCACTGCAAAGGGACACAGGGTCTCCAAGCACCAGATGGACATGACAGTACAGGGACCTGACAGGACAGAGCTAGGTTTGTCCACTATTCCACAGTATGTTAATGGTGGGAGAATACTCTCCTATAATGCTGGAGAGAGTAAGTATGTTGTGGAAAGAAAGAACAGTGATTAGATCTGGAGATTCTATAGTGTAAAGTTTGTGTTCTACAAGCAATGATTGCTTCTCCTCCACAAAGGCTGTTCTAAGACCATCTTCGGACAGCTGGTGAGACTACTTTCTGACTTTTAAACAAAGGATATGGGATGGAGTGAAAATGAAGATAATGCTGGAGTCTTAATTACAAACGAACAAAGTGTAGGACACTCCAGACTTTTTTCTTTGTGTGCTTGTGATTATTAACCTCATTTGAAAGAGCAGCAGTAGGGTCTCATTCTTGAGTTCTACTTCAGTTTTTCTTTTGCCTTGTTTTTTGTATGTTATCTTTTCAAGTTATTTTTTTTTAATACAGTTAATCCATTTTAGAAAACAGACTTTTGAACAATGCTTTTGATTGTTTCATACAGCTCTTGCCTTCCTTCTAGCTCAAGTCATGTTGACATATTCACACAGTTGAAGTTGGCATTTTGACGCATGTACGCAGCGTTTTCATCTGATTCCTGGGGATGACTACAATGCCTGAGGTTTCTTGTAACACCCTGAAAAGCCTCTGGCTTTGTGCAAGGCTGCATTCCTAAACAGTATACCAACTCTGAAGTTCAGCCAATGTTTACTTTGAAAGAGAACTTTTTAATATCAAAAGTAAAACAACCTTCCTACATTCCACAAAGGTAGATGGTATTTGCCATTTAAAAAAATAGTGCAGTAATAATAATGATAGATGAAATTGTTGTTTCAGGGAAAGAGTCATAACTGCAGCTGAATCACGGCTGTGGGCTGACAAACAGACAAGCACAATGTGTTTTGCTGTGTCAGGCGTGTGATTAAGAATACATTTTCTTGCTTTACCCTCTATGAAAACAGGAGTGGTGAGGATATTTTCACCTATATTGGAGAGCTACCTAATATATTCAGCTTCAGGGGAGGACTGACTATAATAGGACAAATTTTTAGTCCAGACTCCTCTAGCAATGACCTAGGTTTATTGACTTATCAGCAAAGGGTGTGGTCCAGTACATCTGAAATCTACATTTCTTACTGATAACCCTCCAAGGCTGAGCTGACTTCAAGCTATAAGAGAAGTGACTATTTCATTGTTACCAATGCATCTAACTATGTGCTCACACTCACACCCATCCCATGCTTTGGCAATGGCAATCATACAGCAAGATGATCTGGCTAAAAAACCTTTTTTTTTTAAATTTTATTTTATTTTTTAGCACAGCTCCCTTTCTTCTATCTCAACTGATTGATCTGGCTAATTGCAGGGCCACAATGTTACTGGAAGTTGTACAGAGAAGTCAACAAGGATTCTGATGGGGTAAAGGCAAGACACTCCTTTTGAAGGCACCTCACCGATGGGATCAAGAAATCTGTGAAAAATCTCTGTTAGACACGGAGTTGCAGACTGTGACCTTGCTCTTTCTGAAATGAGCAGTAAAAATCAGCCTGGTGGGACAGGGCTCTTAACTGAATAAATCTGATAATGCTACAGTAGAAATGCCTTTGTCATCTGTGTAAAATGCATGCATCATGGGGCTGAGGAGAACAAGAAACAGACGCAACCCTATTTTTTTATTCTACAGTTACAGTTCACAATGCTGAGGGATTAAATCAACTATAGATAATATACATTCTGTAAATTGAAGCATGTGGCATGTGGATCATGTGGAATGCCTTCATGAGCTGGGGAATCAGGAGTCAGGTGGGAATGGAGGAAACATCTTTCAGTATTTGTAAAATTCTGATCTTCAAAACCATGGGTTACTAAGAGTGGCATGCTCTAGCAAGGAAATAGAAAAATATACCGTCAAAGATAACTTTAAATTCAGGGTTTAATGCGTTATTTTTCTAAATTTAAAAATATGCTTTTATTTTTAAAGATTCCTCTCATGGACTGTCAACTGTTCGTTTTGGGAACCAAGGAGAAATCTTTCCAAAGCCGTATGAGGATATATTAGTTTTATCCAGGGTGAACATGACATAAGCACACTTCCCTACAAGAATGACCCTACTTCTTTGTCTCCTACTCAGCAGCTTATCTGTTTTTATAATGATGCAAATAGGGGATCAAATGATCCAAAAAGGGGAGTAGGGCCAATCCATTTGTTTTCATCCCACACAAGATGCATTTCAAATGCTTTGCACTTTCACAAACATTGTGCAATTAATCTCATTCAAAGGCGTGCAGCCCACAATATTTAGTCCTGACAACTGTGCTGACACGAAGAAAGAAGTTGCAGCTTTGTTGTTCTGAATCATTTCATGACTACCAGCCAATCCAAACAGATTTTATTTGGGTGTAAGGTTTTTTATGGTATTGTTGCCAAGACAGCTTCATGCTCAATTAAAAGCAAAACATGATGAAGCCCTAAACCTTTTAGCAATTCCAGATCTGCTAATGATGTCAGATTGGGCAGTTCCCCACCAAGGAGACATCATTTATTACAGAGGCTGACATCAGTGAGAGACGATGGTCTGCTGTCAGAGCTCTTTACTGGAACACAGGAGAACTAAACTCCGTTTTCACCTTCCACGTGCAACCTTTGTGTGACCTTGATGAAACCACTCCTCTCTGACTTGACATCATGGTACTTAGGGAGTTTATGATATACTCATATGCTGAATGGTAGCTTCTGAAAAGAGTGGTTTAAGTGCAGTGCGGGAAGCTTGTCATCATTAGTAATGTGCTTTTGCAATTTAGAAGGTAGTTTAATTCTGAGTTGTAAGTTCGAGTAAAATTTCACTGACGGTATGTAGTGTACTGAAACGTATCAAATTCCAGACACATGGTGAAGCAAGACCACCAGGATCAAGCAGACACGTGTCAGTTGCCTGGAAGCTTCCATTTCTTCTTTAGAACTAGTTTGCCTTCATTTGGGGAATTTGAACAGGAAGTCCTGAAAGTCTGTCTCAATGCCAAATTGTCATTTTGACAGCAATCTAATAACGATCTCAGATTGTCACCAATTTTAAGTTCTCAGGTGCTGCAACTGATAAAATTGGGAAACTGTAGCTCATGGCAAATAAAATCAGGAAGAAGGACAGTTTGTACCTTTTCCTGAACTATTTAGGTGATGCTGGAGAGTGCATTTCATGACTGTAAGGTACCTGTTATCTCAGTGGGTGTCTATTCCAACAGGAGTGCTTGCTTCCACAACTGCTTTTGATAGCCAAGTCAATTTTTTCCTTAAAAATGGTAAAGCCTTCTGCCAAATGACTGTCTGAACAATTATATTTGAACTGAAAAATGCAAGGAAAAAACCCCAACATTGTGTCAGGTCAACCTGAAATGAAAGACTTGCAGTTTTTATGGTGAGATCAGTTCTCATCCATCATATTTTTGTAATTGGATATTTGTTCAATTCAAAATAAAATGCATCAAAAGAGACATTCTTTCAGTGAAAACAAATATAGGTAAATTTGGTCTCAAAATGTTGCTTTGGTATGGAAAATGGATTCATTCAATTTTTTGTCTTTTCTAAAATTACTGCTTTTTTGACTGTTTCTGTGATAGTAAGGGAAACTCGGAAATGTCAGGAGGCAGCCTCTTGTTAAATCATAAGTCTAATTTTCCAAGAAGAAGAGAGCAAGAGGAACACATGATAACAGCAGGGAAGATGTGCTCTCCCAAAGTTTACTGGCATTATGCACTCAGGTGAATATCTGTATTCATGTTCAGCAGTAACCTTTTTTACAAAGAAAATCCCACCAACCCAGTAGAAACAATATTTTATATAAGAATGAAACCGCTGAAGAGTAGGAAATATGGGACATTAGTTGCAGTTCAGGGAAGTGTGTGAGACTGTCTTTTGCTCGATGGCAGAGCTCAGAATTAATTGGAGCTCTCTGGAAATTTTTGTTTGGTATTTTTTGTTTTGTTTTGTTTTTCCTTTCCCCCAAACTGCATGTAGATTTTCACCTTTTGAAAAGACTCTCTTCAATTTTCAGACCGCTGCCAGGTTTCCAGACAGCAGTGGACAACCTACTGCAGTTCTTGGCTGCAGTGTACACCAGTCTTGGTGTTAGTGAGATGCATAAACTGATGAGTGTTGTTTTCATGGCTCGTGAAGAAGAACAAGAAACTACATGTGTATAATCCTTTCTTTGCCAATAAGGTGATCTTCCACCATTTCAGATAGTCTTTTTATGCTACTACTGACAGAGTAAATTATCAAAGTCAGTAGATGACATGTCTAAAAACAGCAACCCAAAATGTACTAGTCTGGAAGCCCAAATCGTAATTTCTACTTTGTTTAAATTTCAAAGCATCCTGAGCTATTTGCAATAGTGATAAAAAGAAATATTTTCTTCCTATTGGAAAGCAGTCTTTTTTTGTTGTATGTGACAAAGAAGGGAGCTTTTCATATAGATGACTTCTATCATTTTTATATGATGTGTTGAAAGTAAGAATTTGTATAAATGCTGACTTCTCTTTCCAAGACAAGTGCCTGATAGTAGAGTAGCCTGCTATCTATTTTTTTTTCGCTTTGTGTAACATTGATTGATGTTAAGTTCCAGCCGTGGAAGAGCCAAAAGAGTGTCTCAGAACTTCACTGTAGGTTATAGACTCCTTCACACCATGGGTTAGATGCTAAACCATGCTGGCATTGATTGTTTGACAGACTTATCAAATGGACTTTACGGTCTCTGTTTAGCTATCAACATTCATGCCTTAGGAATCATATCTAGGCTGGTCAATGACAGTCAGGTTTGCCAGCAGCCCCACGGTGTGGCTGAAAAGCAGGCAATGTTTGCATCATGCTTTGTTTTGGAGGTGCTCAGTCAGAGCCACAGACATTCTGTAGTGACTAGACAAGTGAAGGATGCTTGCAGAGCCACAGCTTGCTGTAACTGCTCTGTATTTCACTGTGCAGAATGATTGCTCTGGCACTCTTTTTTAGCCAAGAGTTCGGAAGAACAAAACGGTCCTTCAGTACTGACCTTACAGTCTGGATCAGAAGAACGTTACCAGCTGTCACCTTTACTGACACTGACTCGCAGCATCACAAGGTTGTGGTGCTCGTGATCTGGTTTCTTTTTGCATGAAACCAAACTGGAAGACATACATGTAAAACCAGGTGGCTGCAGATGAACACTCAGTACCTGGGATCAGATTACACTTAGCATGAGGAAGCTGTGGATGTCAGATCCTCAGGAACAAGTGTTTTGCTCTACAGAGCTGCTCCTATTGATTTGCGTTACATGCTGTGAAAGCTGGGTGTACAACCCCAATTGAATTCAAGTGGGACTAGAAAAACCTAACTCCTGCTTATGAGTTATCCTTCTGCTGCCTCTGATGAGGAGGAGGGGAAGTGCAGAACTAGAAAACAGTGCTGCAGGTGTGAATGAGCAAAATAAAGCAACCACAACAAGCAATTTCTTGGCCACATTCAGTGTAATGTTTGTCACAGGTTCTGCTTCAACTCCAGCAAAATCATATATTTGCAAAAGGTAATGTGGGTCAGAGGATGAGAAAGATAAGTGAACCCAGTGACACACGGTGGGGAAGAAACTGGATGCCAAGTAGGAATGCAGTGTTTGGACAAGAAATGTTGCTGTACTGAGCCAAAGGAAAAGGCTCAAGATCAATCATCCAGAAGACGAAAAGCTTTAAAGGCAGAAGAAATGCTAAAGTTAGCATGTGTGGCTTACTATAAATTGGGGTAATCTGAAACAGATATTCTCTGAAGAATACTTCCAATGTTTCCTGGCTCTGCTCCAGCTACTTCAAAGCCCTGTTATCAGTGAATTGTGGTCCCAGTGTTAGGAAAACTGGGCGATGTTCTAAGGAAATGTCAGCTTCAGATCACAGTTTCCTCTCATTTCTGTGAAGGGAGGTCAAATCAGCAAAGTGCTGCCCACACGCCGTCTCTGTCACAGCCCTCTGTGTTCCACTTTGTTAATGCTTGAGCTAATACTTAGGGTAGGGAACAAAATTGCTTTGAAACAGTAGGCTATTTAATTGAGGAAGCAAAGTTTAAAATAATACCCCAGCAGTACGTGTTGCCAAAATTCTACAAAGCTGTAATGCTCATTAGATACATGCATAACAATTAAGGGAAGTTTCTAATTCCCCTTCTCCACTTGAGTATCCTAAGCTAAGATCTCTTAGGGCATTGAGTAAGCCTGTACCTTGCTATCTGGGTGCTAATTAATGCAAGGTTTGGTCAGGTAATTTGGGTGAATGGAATCTTACTTCTGTTTTGTCCTCTAAGGGCAGCAACATATGAAGTTTCCTCTTTTATCTAAACAGTACCCATGCTGCTCATCATGGCTTAGTTCTCTGTATCTGAAGGGCAAAGTTAAAGATTTATTGTTTTATTTTATGTAAAGTGTCTTTCACAAATCTAGGTGTTGCTCATGGTAAAACACTGAGATTTCTTGATCTGTCAGGATTCGGTCTCGTTACTTCAGAAATGGCTTTGCTAGCAGGCCACATCTAAGAGACCCTTTAGAGGATAGATATTGCTGTCGACAAAGTATCTGAGATCATAAAACTGAGTCACCTCAGTTTGGCTGTTGACTTTCAATGGAGTTTGATCTGATGTTTGTAGTGAAGATGGTTTACGTTACCAGACTTTAGATTTATTTGTGATCACCCTCACACTTCATAGTTCAACTCAGGCCAAGAATATGCTGAATCCATGCATTGACATGGCAAAAGTCACTATATCAGAAGGGGATTCATGGAAGCATCTATAGCTATTGCTAACCACCTAAATGGTGATGTGCAGCCTCACCTTGGTCAAGTAGAATCTGTAGATATATTCCAGCTCATCTACACCAAAACCTTTGAAGTGATGGCTGGATAGATGCAATGCCATCCGCAGAAATGAATTAAACTGAATGGGATGGGAGCTGAATTTCCGTGATTCCACGTGTTATGAAAGCACAGAAAAGCGAAACCTTGCTAAATATGTATATATATATATATACACACACATACATACATACATATACATATATATATGTAAAGTGCCTATTGAGGTCTTCTTAATGCTATATTCTGTGGCAGAAGAAGAAGAAAATACATAATTAAAATCTATTCAATACGTTGATTTAAATCAACTCCAAAGACACAGGCATTTAAAACACATGTGAGAGGAAATCAAAATATGACAGTATTTTGAATATGTTTATTTAGGCTAGCTCTGGGAGTAGTAATAACTGATAGGCTCATTTGCTTCACTGATCATAAATGTAGCTGCAGTAATAAGACAGATGACCCTTACAAAACCCTTGGTGAAATTCCACCCCAGCAATGGTCTAGATCTTTAATGGTGTCTTCTCTCACAACACCAAGTAGGTACAGACCATCCTTGGGCAGGGGCCTGCACACACATGTGCAGTTTAGGTACAGTACTGTATGTATCACAGATGTTTTGCCTTCATTATATAGTTCTAAACAGAGGAATTACTCTCTGTAAAAAGATGAAAACTGTAACACCATTATTCACCAATAATTCTTCAGAATCCCAGGCTAGGTTCAGATGAGACACGAAAGCCTACATTGGTAGCAAAACATTAGAAAAGTCATACAAGAGATGAGGAGAAAGATAGTTAAGTATTACTCAACTGGAATCATGAATCGTGCTCAAGAGTGCCTGAAATATTCAATTCCCACATACCATCTTTCTGGAAGATGGTATGTGGGATAGATAAAGTAAAAGATTACAAATGAGAGACATTAGACACTCTGTTTGGTGCACTAATAAAAACTGCTCAGAGGCTCAACAAAATATACCATAAAGACCTATATGGAGTCAGGTAGAATAAGAGTAGAAAAGCTGGAGTAATTGGCAGAGGGAGAATGCTGTGGATTTGGAAATACATAGTTAAAGCAGCCTTTTTGTATTTTTTACTGCTAGTGGCATGTTGGTGCTGGTTCTGGCCTTGTTTCTTACTTTTGGCTCACAGCTCCCACCTCTCATAGAACTGCACAAAGTAATTGCTGTGCTGAGCCAGCAATGGTGTTTCATGCACGATCTAAAGATTCATCTCTCTGAGATTAGGTTGCTTGTCTTTCAAGGCTTGTTTTGCTTTTTTGATCACTCTTGTTATTTTAAAAGGCAAAAAAAGAGATCATGGCCAACTATGAGTACTAAATGACTTTCCAAAGGTTAACCTTTGTTCTCTTTGTAAGCCATTTATGAATAGCCAGCTATTCAGTTTGTTCAGTTATTGTGAGTCATTTCATTTCAGATTTGGAAGTTTGTCATGAACTATTTGCTCTGTGTTCAGGTAGTCTGACTAGTAGGGTATGACTAGTCTACAGTTTTGCTGACTGGAATGCTAATAAAAGAGAGGAAAGAATTCAGCATTTTTGTGATGACTGCTTTAACTCTCACAGGCAAAACCTTTTCTAAGCAAACAGCCACAAAAGTATTCACCAGACTTTCACTTCCAGAAAATAGTCTAACACACTGCAGGTCACTTATTTACAGATGTAGAAAAGTCCTATAATATTTTCTGAGTGCTATAGAAGTGGTTCACTTTGAACCAGTGTTCAGATACCTCATTTGGGGAGACATCAACTCATTTTACTGTGGGCAGAGGATGTTCTTTTTGTTTAAATGTATAGCGATTGCAGTCTTATGAATATCTGATCCCTAAGGATTTGAGCTTCTTAGAAATAGAACTTCTTCCAAATCCATGCTCTCCTATTCCCAGAAACTCATCCAAAGAAGTAGAGCTCATGTAATTGAATAAATGACTGTGTCTATGGAATAGATCCATGTTAGGCCAGATCTCAAATTTATCATAACAGTTCTACCCTGATTTGCAGCACATAAAAGACAGTTCACGGCTGCACTGATGGAAACAAATTTAGAGGAGAAGACCCACTGTCACAATGAAAGGCAGAGAGTTTGTTAGATTTAAAGTATATGAAGAGGTTAACCTCATGATTTTTCTGTCTTTCCTTTTTCATTTAACCCCAACAAAAGCGTAGCAGACAATAAACTTTATATCTTTTTCTAGGTTTGATATGAAAATAAAAAAATACTTTTAATTCTGGAAGAATTTAGATATCAGGAGTGGTAGAGATGTCTCTTCTTGGGACTTTGCTGAAGGCTTGCTCCTTCCTAAAGGCACCCCTGCTTGGCCCCATTTAAAGTTCCAAAAGCTCATTTTTCTTTTTTTAAAAATGCTTCCTCATTAGAGTATTAAGGGACTTGCAATCCTCCTTGTCAGAGAGGAGAACTGAGAGTAGTGCTGCTATGTCATCCAGCCAGTGAAGTGCTCTCTGCAACTGCTACCACTGAAGTAAAACAAAAGAAATAATGTTGGGTCTATGATGCAGGCCTATTGCTTTGGGCTGACCTGGGAACTGCTGGATGTGGGCTGAGAGCAGTTACTGATTAGAGCAGGCACAGCTGTGTGTTAACTGATTAATGACATTCAGTTCTTAACAGTAATAGAGTACATCTTTCCTCATTGTTGTTACTGCAAAGGAGACCCTGGGTAAAATTGTGCTGCTGCGGGCAGATATTAAAAAAACAGATCTGAGAAGCAATGGATATGTTATCTCTTTGAGAAGCATAGGCATCTCCCCTTGCCTCTCCCATCCTGGGGTCTGACCTTCCTTCCTCAGACCTGTCTTTAATGTCACTTACTTAGAGTTACAAAACACAGCACTGCTGAGAAAGGTCTGGATAGTGAGCCTGCCTCTCATCAAGGATGGGTCCTGAGAGCCTCTGAAGGACCCTGACTTCCCCTCTAATCTTTTGAAAAAGATTATATGAAGAGGAGATGGTGAATACACTTCAGAGAGGGGAGAGAAGAGGAGGAACATTTCTAAGAAGAGTTAAGCAATTCTCTCAGTTAGCCTGATGCAACCTTCCACCTACAGACTGTTTAGCTGGGAAGATCCCTGCACACCCTGAAAGACACAATTTCCAATCTGATTTTCACAACCTCTCTGGGATATTGCAGACAACTTTCTTTATCTTTTTCATTATTGTGGCATTTAGGGAAATTTACCAAAGGCCAGTTTGCCTCAGATATTGTGAAGTTAAAATTGTGAGAAAAAAGATTAAACTTAAGAAAATTCTGAACACTGGAGTTGTTCCAGGAGCTACGACTGTGTAGCCTTTAATCTCCTGTATGTTTCATGGTTTACATCACCAACAGAAAATTATCTTTATGTTCAGTTTTAAGCAGAGAGAAGTAAATTAAAGAGATACATCATTCAAGTTTTGTCCTTGTGATGATCAGAGGTTGTCTGTCAGAGAGAACAGGTAGGGCCAAATTAGAAGATAGGAACTGTTACGTAAAGGAACACTAACACAAAGATTTCTAACAGGTCATTTTATCATTAAAACAGCAAGATTCATCTTAATTTTCTTTGGATATTCCCTGGATGATGACAGGCCAGTGTTTCACAGTGGACAGAGCATTGCTGAGTAGCCTATGAGAGCCTCTTATTTTTAGCATTGCTCTGTTTGACACGTCTTGCAAGCATATCCTTTCCGTAGCTTCCTCCAGTTTGCCCTTCCTAAAGTGGGGAAGCTGATTTGAAAAGCACTTTGAAACTCTATATGGGATAAGGATTTTGCTCACAGGCTTTTTTCTGATTAAGAAAAAAAAACAAAACATAAGGCAGAAAGCTACCTTGTCCCTCAAAGCCTCATAGTTTTTGCCCTCTTTTTTGAGAATGCCAGTGACTGAGATGAACTGTGACAATGCCTTTTGAAGCGAGAAGCCTGGTGCCTGCTATATCAGCTGAGAATCCCAAACACACTTAATAGGCTTTGGACTCCTGAGTAGCCCAGTGAAGCCAAGCACAATGTTGCTGTTATGGTAAGGCCAAGATTTCTGTGCAGTTTTTTTCTTTAAACAGGACTGGAAAAACTGCACGAAGGGCCTTTTCTTCTTTTGTCTCATTTTTCAGTTCCAGACCAAACCAGAGTCAGACCTTCATGAAAGTCCAGACACTTAAAAAAAAGTAATTGTTTGGTTATGTGCATGTTTTTGTGTGTGTGTGTGTGTGGGGGGGGGTTGCAGCACATACAATTAGCGTGACTCAGGCTCAGGGTCAAAAGTCTGGGTTGACTATGACTGGACTTCTAATTTCCTCCATAGTAAGTCACCCATCCTTTCTCTGAGTCATTCTTCAGCAGACAGCTTGAAGTTTAAAATTAGAAAGTAGAAACATATACCAAGAGAGACTGCTGCAGGCACAGTCCATTTAAGTTTCAAGAGCTGAAGAAGCAGCAGCTATGTCAAGGGGGCCCTGTTCTACTGTCTGCAACAGATGCCTCTTAAATTAAGATATTCATGAGTAATTCAGGCTATAGAACATCTGCAAACATATATGGCATGAATGAATCACGAGCTGGTAAACGCACCCACTGATGGTGTCAAACAATCCCTTAGTGCACACTTGCTACACAGGTCTTTTATAGAAGGAGCTCTTCAACAAATGGCAACAGCAGTGGCATTTGTTTTGCACACAGGCCTTTTCAGAGAGTACAGCTTCTTTGCTAGAGGTCTTCTGCACTCACCAGCAGGCAAAGGTTGGAAATGAGACTCTCACTAGATGTATTTGAAAGGAAAGCTGAAAACCTGAAGCACAGAGAAATGATAGAGTAAGTAATTTATTCTCCTGACTCTCTAGTCCTTATAATGGTACACTGAATCCCTTTCAAAGACTGGCCTTGGAAGATGTTTATCAAAAATGAGACAGTTTATCAGACTAGTGAGCTACCTACTCCTCTTAGTTATTTAAAATCTATTAGGTTAAAATGCCTGAACTCAAAAGACAGAGCTGAATAAAGCTGAGATCACTGTGTACATGAATAAAAAGAGCATACAATCTATCACCAATGCATTTGGAAGGAGTTGAGACAGTCTATTCTGGTTCCATAGATCTCTCTCTTGTGTAACTCCCTTTTGCACTCCAGTTTTAAGTTCATGATGTCCACACCCTGAACTTTTGCAATAGCCACGAGATTAATACATTTTTTTAAATGCTATGTATGTTATTGCAGTGTATGAGAGACTAAGCAGGCAGAAAGGGACAAACAGATTGGATTGCAACATAGAAAGGATTAAGATGGTTGTCCATTAAAGTTAATATGAAATCTCAGTTGGATGTTCCTCCTTCTCCTTTGTCTAGGTCTTCAGTTTGATGCAAAATCTTTAACTAAAATAAAGTCAAATACGAGCTCATAAAGAGCTCATAGCAGTGAAACTCTTAGAATTCACTTTTTTCCATACAACAAATACAGGGAAATTATTGCCAGAAGAAGACTGATTCCTCTGTCTGAACGACAAGGAACATCAATTCACTAAAACCAAAAAGGAAACAAACCTACTTGAAATGTTCGTTAAGTATTTAAGCTCTCAGCATTTGAAATTGAAGATGTCATCTCTTTACATCTCAATTTCTGTCTCTGTCAAAAGGAGCAACTAGTGCCATTTCACAGAAACTTTAATAAACAATTGCAATCCCATAAGGATGCTTATATGTCATGGTAATAGAAACAGGAAAAGGTCCTTAAATGTCCCCTTGAATAGAGCTGGTGTTGTGTGTGTCTTCACTTCATGAAGAGCAGATTATTCCAAGGGCAAGGCTCTGACAGAAGGTGTTCTGTCTATCCTACATATCACCATAAAAGTCTAGATATTAAGCCAAAGTAGCTAACATTTGCCAGAAAGTGGAAAGGAGAATGGATAAAGCTTCCTGATAAGGCCAGGTAAAAATTATTTGCAGATTCCTCTTAAATACAGCTTTCCCTCAGCCTCCTATCAGTCTAATGAATGTGTCTGAAAACAGATTGCATTTTCTGGAGGAAGAGTGCACAAAAGCTAAGGAGGAACTCCCCCAAATTACCACTGCATATAACTGTGTTCTGTAAGGGTCAGCCCTGGGGTTTGCTCCTAGTAAGGATCCCAAACTGAGAAAGGGTTTCTGAAATCTTACATGACCTGTCTAACATCCCAGGATCTGAACACTTGGTTCAGATAACTAGTGTTAGGCCAGGGAGGAGAAAAATCCTAGATTAGGCTGAACAAGACCAAACTGATGAATTGATGCTTTTATAGAGGAATAGAATAGTAATTTAAAGATCTAATCTTTGTTGTTGGAAGGTTTTTCCTACTTGGAATTGCAAACTAAATGCACTTGTTTCCTTCAGATTTCCTATTGCAACATCAACACTTAAATAATCATTTGCCGCACAGAGTGTTTTCTAATGACGCTACATGATTTCTTGAGAAACAGTGTGCAATTAGGAATGTACCTACTACATTTGTTTGAAAAGTTGTATAGTTGTATTGTAAAACTTCCAGAAGCATTTGGCAGCATGAATTGCTTGTCAAAGAGGCGGAGCAATAGAAAGGAATATGGAGGAATGAGTGTGTAATTTTCACGCTTACAAACAGTGGCTAGTTTATTTCCCACAAGGAGGATTATGTTTTGTGTTTCACTCAATGTCACTTACAGTTTTTTGGAAGTCAAATAACTCATGCAGCATTATACAATAACAAAGCCACAAATACTTTTATGGTTTTGCATCTGATTTTTTTTTCTGTATTTGTATGATAAATAAGATGGAAAACTGGAGCCAAGGAAGAAATTTTATTAAAGTAATTGTGGTTTGGAAGTGCATTAGGTGTTCTCCATAATATCTTTCTGCCTTTTTCTGATAAAGATCAACTATTTGTGTTTCGTTGAGCAGAAAAAGCTTTTTAGAGGAAAGGAAAAAAAAATATGAGAAAGAAATGAAAATATGCCTCTAAAACCCACAGCTTCTAAGGCACCTCAGTGACAATCTTGGTTTAAAAACCTGACTGAGAAGCCTTTCAAGTATGGGTAAGTTTTTACTTATGGAAGTGTTTTTATAAAGTACTTGAGGTTCTTGAAACAATACTTGCTGACTTTGCTGAAATGTTGCAGGTTAACTTTCATTACCATGATTTTTTTATATACGGCATAGTTATGAATACAAATTAAGCTTTACAACATTGTAATGAAGCAGGAAATCATCCATTGACAACTTCCCTAACTTGTGCATTGAAGAGAGTTGGGATAAAGACGAAGAGCAGTTTCACAGAGAAATGTCATTTGTGCTGAAAAAGAATGTTTGAATTAAATAAACTTCCACCTTCCCAAAACACAGAGTTATTTCTTGAAGGTTCAGGAAAAGAAGCTTAACTATTATTTATTGAATCTGACAGTGAGCATCTTCGAAAGCTCCACAGCGAGGTTTGTAACCGCACTCATGGCTGCACTGTGCTTCCATCAACGTGCAGGGATGCAATCCCCTGGGGCAGGCACAGCCTGCACTGCTGGGGTGGTGCTCAGGGAGACTTGCAGCCTTGCAAGACTCCATAAGGGTGTTTGATGTAGATGCAACGGGCCTTCTTCCACAGTGGGGGGCAGCGGTAGCAGCCTTTTATCAACACTCGGCAGCATCCAGTCTCTTAACTGCATCTGCTACGCTATCTGAGGATCAAGGAATCCATGACTCTTGTATCTTGTTGCATAAGAGTTGCAACACACTCAGGACTTAATAGTCAACATTTCACCTCTTTTCATTAATTTTCACTTGCTCTTTATAACAGCATATTTCATCAAGCTGTTCTGTGTTCTAAGGCCTTACAAGAATCTTGCACTAGAAAGTTCCATCTGTTGCTGCTTTTACTCATCCAAACAGTGCAGGTTTTTTGCCTGAGTGTTGCTGGAATGGCATCACAGAGCCTGTTTTCAGCCAACAAGATTAGTGTAGAGGCAAAATTTTCAGCAAGTATTTTGACACTGAAGTTAAACATGAATAATGTAATACCCACAATACTGTTTAAATAAGCTTAGGTAACATTTTGATTTTTCTTGCATGATTTTATTTATTGACAGAGCTGGTTTACACTACAGGTCTTGTCCTATTTCCTTTTGTTAGCTTTCATTTCACTGGGGGAAGAACTTGAGAGGTAACATGAAACAAAGTTATAGTGAAAACATTTAGGATTTATAATTATTTATAATGTCAGCTGTGTGATAAAAAAACTTTCTCACTGTTAGCATATTATCTGCTAATTTGAATTTTACAACATGATGTGCCATTTTCCCCGTGAAATAGCACTCCATGAGCAGTCAGAAAAAGGCATGGGAATCTTTGCACAAGTCCATGGGGAAGTTTCTTCTAAATCTTTCCTGTAATGTTAGTGTAGATGGTGGAAGATGTAATTTTAATTTGTTTCTTATATTTTTTCTGTTAATCATACAGAATTAAGCCAGGCTTGGACATTCTTGCTTCAGGCTCCTGTGTAGTATTAAAAATGTGTTTAATGAAAATGAAAGTTATAAGGCCATCTAAAATAAAAAGAAAGGGGTCTGGTAGCCTTTGGGCAAAGGTAGGTTATTTTAACTGACTATTCTGCAGTCAGTACTGACAATGTGAGCTATTATCAATGATAATTCAAATACACCCTGTAGTCAATCTAAATGCTATAGTAACCCTAGGCTTCTACACTGAGGATTGTGAAACACGAGAAAAAAATGTGAGGAAGATTTCCTTGCAGTAGTTTTCCTCATAATTTTCAGAACTCTTAGAAAAATAGGCTTAATATAAATGTATATAAAGACATAAATTATATATATGTATGTATAGACTAGATAAATAAATATTCATTTCAAACTGAAGAGTTAGAACTATGTATCTTTTTTTGCAAAGGGATAAAAAATGAAAACCCCTTCTGTAAGGGATTTTGTGCTGCTCTTTCCAGCAGCACATCTAGGGACATTCTGAAGATAATTTTTATGTATGATCTTTTGAAAAATGAAGGAATAATCTCTGTCATATATCTGTGCAACACAACAAGAAAAGACAACTTTGTGTAATTCAGCGCCAAAAAATCATTGGAAGATGTGGTCAGTACAGTTTTATGGCTTTTAGGCCGCAGCGCTTCTTTCAGTTCATGCTGTTCCAACAACTCAACGCAAGTGCTGTCCATGCCCTGGATGGCTTTATTCAATTAAAGCTGCTTCCCAAGGTCTCGGGTCCCTGTGGTGGAATCACGCAGTGCAGACATGTGCATCCGCTGAACTCGAGCTGTACTCGCTGCCAGCTCAGCAGCTTAAGGTCACTTAAGTACTTTCTAGGAGGAAGAAATCACTCCAAAGAATTATCTGCTGGCCTGGTTCCTTCAGACAGGAAAACTGCTAACTTTCTCAACACCCACGCTTCTGCCAGTGCTTTTGTACGCGTTGCTTTATCTTGTGTTTACATGTCGCTTCCCACTGGGAGCAATTTGTAATTTATACCTGTGTTCTGCCAGCAGGTCTTAAGATGGCAAGGCTGATGGTCTGAGTGGCTCGCCTCACCCATGTGGGCACCTGGTGAGCAATAAAGCTATGAAGTAATAGGTGTTTCTCACATAGCAAGACAGCATATAAAAAACCCCTTTCTTCCCATTTGACGTTTGCTTCCCTGAACAAGTATAATTCTGGTTTCCTATATAACGCCAACAGACATGAGCTAAGATTATAAGTGAATAAGATTAAATAAAAGAACTGAAGGACGATGTGTTGGCAAAACTGATATAGTTAGCTTCCTTTAGAGAAGAAGTAATCATATTTTGCTGTAATTTGTTAAATCTTGGTCTAAAGAAACTTCAATCCTTAATTAAATCATCCATTGGAGAATTTAACATGACTTGAATTGCACAGTTTGCAAGGACCTGAGTGGTCCTACCTAGACAGCAATTAAAAGGTACATTATAGTACTCAGTAGTTCCTAAACATAAAATTCAGAGCTGAGCTAGTTAAGAACAATTTCATGGTCTTAGGTCTTACTAAAACAATGAAAACAAGAATGACCCACTGGCTGGATGGTCAACTGCTACTCAAGCTCTGTGTCTTACAGACTTGGTGATAGAAAAGCAGATTTTCACTGGATCATCAGAAAACATTTTTGACCTAGGGTCAAATTTTAACTCTCTTCCACTTCCTGCTGAGATGCTGAGCTGTTCAAAACTAAAAATGTTGCCAACATAAAAAAAAAAAAGGCGCAAATTTATACTCGTGCTTTTCTGTCAACATTCTCACAAATGGCTTAACTATTTGTGGTCAAACTTAGCATGAACTGTTGTCTTAAGCAAAAGCCAAGTGGAGAAAACTGAATCCTAAAATGATGAAAAAATTGAGTAGCTGGAAGAAAAGCAGCCACTCAAACCTTTGAAACGGAAATGCTCAGATAGTGTGATTTCTGCTTTGCCCCAGAGAGACTGCCTAATTTCATACTTTTATCTACTGCTACAGGTAAAAATAGGAATGGTGTCTGCTCTGTCCAGGGAGGGAGCTGGGACTATGCAGGGTACTGACAAGGCCAGCAGACTTAAGGCTGGGGAAAACAAAGGTTAGTAGTCAGAGCTCAGTATCACCTGGCAATGGCTAATCCAAATGCCAGCCATGAGCAAGGGTTTGGCTGTGTCTTCACATCCAAATTGCTCCAAGGACAGGAGAGATCCCTGAGTTCTGGTCAGCTGAAAGATGGTGTTTTGCTTCTGTCATGCTGCAGGATGACTCTGCTATTCCAGCCTGTGATGTTTTAGCCTTTCTATTTAAGGTGAAAAACCTCAGAAACTGTATGTTTTCTTTAACATCTCTTAGTGTCTTCGGTCTCAAAGGATGAAGTTATTATTTATGTACATCAGCTCTTTGTTCTTTTTTAGGCTGCTGTAGTTTGTGTGAAATTACTCACTGGGTTCATGTCCCTGAAATTGGAGTAAGTTTTGTGGCATGATATCCACACTAGAGCACATCCCCATCTGGAGTTCACTCCAGCACAGTTTCTGAAAACTTGGGGCTTCCTGAGGGAAGGAGGTTGTGATAGGGAGCATGCCTAATCTTGATTATCTCTATGATGACCCAGACTCCAAGGAAGTCACCAAATATTGAAGTCTGCCTCTCTCCTGAGATCCACAGGGAAATGAGTTGTTGAAATGAGCAGTATTGATCTTAATCAATGTGAACTCGCTTGAGTAAAGCAAAGTACACAACTAAAGTAAAGCTACACAACTTTGTTATAGCATGTGGTGAACCCTTTAAGAATTCATGTCTTAGAAATAAAGCTACAGCTTTTAAAAAGGTGGTGATGACTAAACTCTGGTGTTCTGTGTAAAATGGAGACATAATTTCTGCATACCTTTGTCTTTTCTGAGTCATCATTAATGAGTGGGTCTGTTTCTACTACAGTTTGGCAGAGAGTGTAGAAACCCTGTCAATTTCAAAATTTTTTAAAATGATTTGTGAAGAAGTGCCAGTGTCTAGATAAAAATCTGTGTTGACACAATGGTTGTTGGAGTCACTGTTTCTGAGGCAGTCAGAGCTAGCAGTTTAAAAGCAAGATGTTTTTCAAGCAACATTTATTGAAATCACTACAGAATGGAGCAAAATTCCCTGTCTTGTTTTATACAGGATGCAGACTGAATGACCTAATGGGACTGATTTGCTTTAAAATAAAATTAGTCATATTGCTTGTGTGAGTAAAATGAACAGCAGCAGACACACCCATGGGTATCTGCATAATTTACTTTAAATCACTTTAGGCAGCCAAAGAATATGAGGTTCAGGAATATTTAAGTTTCGGGGTATAGTTTTCCATAGCTTGTCAGCCGGAAGAAGCACATTCCTCCGGAGGCACTACAGAGCAGATAGGTTAGCTATTTAGAAATACAGTGCTCTTCGTCATCTGCAGAGTTTACTTGAAGCCAATTGTGTTTTAGACTACTGTAATAATAACATTTTGATGTCTACAGTGGGTTTGGTGGCAGCATGCAACTTCCTTATTGAAAGTGTAATAAATTATGGCAATCTCTGTTTTTACTTTCTCTTGATATTTTGAGTGAACATTGTAAGAACAACAAACCCTATACCTGACATTTTAAGGATGACAAACTTCACACCTGACATTTAATTTTGGCATAATTTTAAGGGATTTATTGCTGTTATAGTCAGCAACAATATAGTGTAAAATATAATGCTGCCAAGTCTTCAGAGATAGAAAATATTAAATATTCATATCCCAAAAAATTACAGATTTGAGGCAATTGTAGAGCACAGAAGTCTTGGATTTTTTCATAGTGGAAAGATAGAGTGTGTATTTGAAACAATATGTAATTAAATTCACTGTGTTGGGTTGTCAGCATTAGGATAAAACCTCTCTCCAAAAGAGCAAATCCGTGGAAAAAAGGAGACCATGAACATGTAATAGCAAATCAAACTAGGAGAAATGCATAAATATCAGACAGTAACTCTTCTTCTTAATGCCTTAGTCATAGTCCTAAATTCTGTTAAAAATGAGTGAAGAATCATTTTGTGCTCTAAATAAGATTTTTATACATTTTCTTGCATAACACCAAGAGTTAGTGGTAATGACTCATGAAGTTATTCAGCCCTTCCTAAAAGACCAACTTTTCTTTGACTTCATGACCTCTCTTACAAGCAAATTCCACAAGATTTTTTCAGCATATGCCCATAAAGTAGTTGTGTCAGAATTTATTGCCTTGTAATTCAGTAATAATCTCCTTGTTCTTCTAGTGAAAAAAATAGAGATGAAGAAATGGGTCCAGTTTTTGCTTTCTTTTATTCTATAGACATTATTTAAAGCCAAGAGCCAGGTCTTTTTTTACATAGATATAATCTCATGGATAAAAAAATGTTTATAATTCATCTTTGTTTGCTACCTTAAAGCTTTTCATACTGTGAATATGAATTTTGTTCCAAAATGTGAATCGACAGCCTTCCACACAATGTATTTTTACCTTTTGATCTTTCTTTTATACCTTCATGAAAGAAGTGTGATTTTCCAGAGCCTTTCAGAGAGCAATAGTACATACAGTGTTATAAGCAATAGGCCTGTGGCATATAAACTGCCTGGCTTTGTGCTAGAGCATGAGTTAGCAGTGAGGGCACTCCCTTGAAAGGCAGGAGGCATGACTTTGTCTCCAGCTCTTCCACTGACTCGTCTGACTGCTGCCAAGTCCTTCCATCTCTGTGTCTTTGTTTCTCCTCTCTCTGTTTTGTATTTTTGGTTAGATTTCAAATTATTTTCAGATGGGGGATTATCTCTCACTGTGTTTGTGGAACGTCTAGCACAACAGAGCTTCAATGCTGACTGCAGTCTCTAAGCACACCTTAACATAAATATGAGGGAGGAAGAGTTTCATTCTTTCCAAGGTGCTTTTTTTGCCCTATGCAGACCAAACACAGAATGCAAAATCATAGCCTTTGATTACTAATGACCCACCTTTTCCTTGATGTCTTCCCCTAGCTATTACCATGACATTCTTTTTCTATGAATTGATTTTTTAATTATGTCAGTTTTCCGGGCCCTAATGAAAAGAGTGGAGTAAGCTGGTCGGGTATTTAAGGCAGTGGTATGGTATGAGTAGGTGTGCAGTGTAGGGCATGCTGAGCCTGTGCCATGCAGTAGGGTGTTGAGATTTATATGGCAAAGTCCAGAGCCACACAGAGACAGTAAAATGATAAACTCTACAGCTTTGAATTCAGCACTAGCTCTGCAGTCTTTGCAGTTTGTGGTGTACATGCACCTTTACTGTTCCTAGAATGTTTCTATTCCAGGGAAGCTAAAATCCCTGTACTTTCATGATGGAGAAATTATTCCATTTACTTTGTTTTGCCCATACCTGCTTTATGCCAGCTGGCTGCCTTTCAAACTCTGCCGCGTCTATCTAGTATTGCAATCTCTTTGAGATTTTGTTCTTAGCTAATCCAGTGGAAAAAAAAATCTCTGGGTTTTTTTCACTTGTTTAGGTTTTTATGTTTTGGGTTTTTTTTGTTTATCAGTTATGCTGACACAAACGAAATCTGGATGGCTTTTTTTCCCCCCTCTCAACTGGAGGCACATTTGGGCGTCCTGCTATATTAGAAATGAAGTTTTGTGAGAAAAGCGTGGATGTTATATATGGTTATTTTTGGGTATAAATGCAGTCATTAGGTTATACTGGAAACCCATCCTCCATATGTAATAATCAAGTTTTTCTGGTCTACCCCGTGAGGTATAGTGTTGGTTAGAGTAGCCAGAGCCCATGTCCCATTCTCCACTGCTATCACTGTGAGCCCCAGAGCTTTAGAGCCTTCTGTCCTGCTAGTACTGTGGGACTGACTTTGAGACAGTTTTATTCATGGCCTTTCACTGTACACAAAGAGTTTGGGACATTAACCTTTTTTAGATTAATTTTATTTGCCATAAATCTTTTCTGTTTCTCAGGACCAATGTCCTTCTGCAGAGTCCAACTGAATAAACAGACTTTTTTTAAAGGACAAATCCTGGAGGGTCCTGGAGGAAACAGATCCTGTGACACAATCCAGTAAAAAAAACAAGGGAATAGTCATCCTTTGCCTTTCTTTAGTTTATTTATCCTTTATTTAGTTACCAGAGTTTAACAAGGGAGTGTTTTTGGCTGGAATATGAAAGCAGCTGAGCTACACTTTACTAATTGTTCTGGCTTTGAGGTTGTTGGAAGATTTGGTCCACCCTAAAATAGCAGTCTTCCCCAATTTGTACTATCCTGCTTACTCCACAGGAACAAACTGGAGAGTAGTGCACTGTTTATCCTGAGCTCTTTGATATGTGAATCACTCCAGGACAGCCTCTCCCAGGCTAGACTAGGAAAGCTTATTATCACTGATTTACAAGCCTTTAGAGATCAAAATGGGCCAAACCAACATTTCCTCCCTTCTCCTTCAAAACCACAACAGAGCATCTGTCTGCTTTTGAAAGTAAAAATTCTTTCCATAGTGATTTTATTCTTTTGCACTTCTACTGACAAATAATATACTAATTTCTCCCTATTGTTTCAAAAGAACTTGCAGTTAATGAGTTTTGGTTTTTTTCTTTAAACATTAGTTTCACTCTATTTGTAGAGTATGTTCATCTTCTTTTTATCAGGTTAGGTGTTTACCTATGGAAAATAATCTTCTGTTTCATAGCTTAGTTTATTAATAGAAAGACTGTGAATGTGCTTATAAGCAGGTTGCTGGGCTGATAGTATTGCTGTGTTGTAGTACTCGTAGGATAGATTATGTCTCTTAATTGTTAATGGGAAGGTGCTTTGCCACAGCATTGGAATCTCACAAAAGGGTTTTAAGGGACATGCCGAGTGATGGGACATGCTGAGTGACGGGACATGCTGAGTGACATGCTGAGCACTGGCTGATGGCATGGCAGATGTGGAACCTCAGTTCAGAGCTCTCTGCTGTTTGCTACTTTATTCTCTTGGTGCAGTACCCTACAGTTCTGAACCCTGGATGCAACAACATCTTGTTCTTTGTGAAACTCCTTGACCTAAAAACTCATCCCTCAAAGCACAGGCATTACTAATGACACTATCCCAGTGTCAGAAGGGTTAGTCAGCCAAATACTGACTTTCTAACATCCAGGGGTCACACTGAAAACATTCTTTAAAAGCACAAAAATCAAGAAGACAAAATGAGGGAACTCTTTTGGATTAGGGAAGGAATCCTTTTGTATTTTGGTAGCAACCCACATACGAATTCTTGTCTGCTGTTTCTTTAACTTACTGGAGTTGTCAAACAAATGCCAGATGAGGTATTACACTTTCTTAGACAGCAGTGACACTTCTCCACTATATGAAGGGGCCAGGTTGGGATTCATGTTGCCATTACTGTGTCTGTGTTGGGGCAGAAAATAATTTCACACAGACAGAGCTTCTCCTGTAAGCCAGTTCAGGGAACAGCCTTCGTTATTAGCTGAGCTAAACTCCACATCCACTCTCAGAAGTGAATGCAAGGGCTGCAGAGAGTATAACACAAGACATGGATTTTGAATAGACGTGTAAGTACAAACAAGACCTCAGAGCTGTCAGAAACCATAAGACTATCTGCTCAAATGAGAGGAACCATTCTTTGTGGCCTGGTGTAATGCAACCACAAAGACAGGCACACAGGCGTGTATCCTAAAGGGAAGATGACAGAAGAAGCATATGGCAATTGTCAGTTGTGCTGCTTGGTGCACTTTAATGGTGAGAAGAAAAACCTGTAGATAATAGAAACAGTATCTATACCAGAAGGCTGGGATTTGGGCTTCAGACTGTGAACAGTGGTTGAATTTGTGAATTTAGTTTAAAATGTAACCTGGATCAGAACGGCACCTCCATGGTTCAGTTATTAACTGTGTATGCAGTAAACCATTCTAAGCCACATATCTACAATGTGTGTATGAACAAACTACCTTCTGGCTTGTTGTCCAGTTTTTCTACAGAATCAAAGAGTTCATTCTGGCACCCTCAGCCAGTATTTCCCCCTCCTAACCACATCAAGAGCATTCCTAGCATATTCCCTAGGAGGTTGCAACCATTCTAATCATAACTTGAATTAAAAAATGTCAGCATTTGTCAACACATTTATAAAATCATCACCTGGAATCTCTTTTTTCTTGCTAATGAAAAACACCTGACTGCAGAAAAGCATTAATTGATGTAGAAGTGCTGGCAATGCACATGCAAACAGCAGATTTGATCTTGAGAACTGCTCATACCACAACTTTACTACTTTGGATTTTGTTCACTAAATAGCTAAACACAGTTCTCTGCATGAGGTTGCCCCTTCTGCTGGAGACCTGCAAGGAGACAGGTTGTGAAGGTGGGCTGCCAACATCCTCCTTCCCTCCATAGGCAACAGTGGAAATGAAGGAGAAGGGGCAGTGAATAAAAATGGAAATGAAAGGGAAAAAAGAAGATGAAGACTTGTGGAAGTTGCCTGAACACACAGTGGGAGATAAGGGCATTTGTTTGGAGGGTGCCACCCTGTACCTGCAAAGAACTGGAAGCTTCTACAAAATTTGTTCTGTTCCAAGAAATATAAACACATTGAATCAGGCACTGATAATGCTGATGTCAGCGTGTATAATTCTATTACGCTATTCTGTCACCCTAAGAACAACAGCTGAAAGTTGTCGTTATGTTTTTGGAAACAGAACCACCTTTGGAGAGACATTTGTACATTTCCAGTGCCAAAAGTCATAGATGTATTGCTCCTCTTCATGTAAATGTACAGATCACATATCTCACAGAAATCTGAACTGAGCGCTTCTGCTAATTGCTAGTTGACAATTCATCTACGGTGACACCTTCATTTCTGAAGAAACAAAATGGGAATCCTTGGGGTGGGGGCTTGTTATTGCAGTAATGTTTAGAGCAGATGCTAATGGAGAGGTGCAGAGATGTTTTCTTAGCTCGGACTAACAGCTGCACCAGAAAGGTTTCATTAGCTTATTCTTCAGTCACACAAACATTTCAGGTTGAGACTGCTAAAGCCAGTAAAGAGATTTAGCCCTGTCGCCATTGCTAACAGCTGGAAACTCTCTGATACAGTCAGTTTCTAATGCATTGGTGAGATAGGATAAGGGAGAAGGGGACTCAGGAGGCATTATCTGCTGTTATTTAAACTAAAAACACAGGAAAAATCCAGGCAGCAGAACGTAATTTGGGACAATAGCTGTTTCCTGAGCTTTGTGCTGCATGGAGCCCCTGCTGTGGTAACCTGACCTGCTCTTCCTGAGCTGGTAAGTGTTTGAGAAAGGCTGCAGAGGTGAGGCCGTATTTCAAAAAGGTTTGTGGTAGCAAGCATAAGTTCTTCTGCCCACCTAATCCCACCCAAAGGGAACTGCACTTCAGAGGTAACCTCCAAGCTATGGGAAAGTGTCAGATTGTCCAGTGCTCATGGTTGCACAGGGAAATGTGAAAGGGGCTCTGAATACAGCACTGGGTCTGTTAGAGAGGTTTGCAATGCCAGTGGACCATGAGCTTTGCAGTGCAGAACATGCCCAGCCCAGTCCTGTTCCCTCACCTTCCTTCCTGCATGGCCCCTTTCCAAAGAAAAAAAAAAACAACCGCAACATCAATCAGTCCACCTGTAGCTGGCAGCACGTAACCCAAACACCTGCGTGCCAGGCACAGCTGGATGTTTGGTACTATTGACCCAGAGCAGTGCAAGCTGTGTGCTGATTGTTTGATCAAGGTGGTTTGGGAGAAGGGAGTGCTGGAGAATAATTTGCTGCAAAATTAAGAAGCTATGTTTTCCCTGGCTGCCTTCATTTCCCTCCTCTCTTTAAAATTCCTTTTACTTTTTAGCAACGCCTGCTTCAGGCAGGTGCTTGTGTTGAACCAGAGGAATTCGTTTCGTTAAAAGAAGGGCATGTGTGCCTACCAGTCAGATTTTCCTCTGCCAGCATAAAATCAGATGCAAAGTACAATCTCTCCTAGATAACGAAGAGTCTGGAAGTGGAGTGTGATTAAGAGCAACTGGAATATATTCCTGCAGAGCTAAGCAAGTCATACAAAGTGATATCCGGGGGAATTGGAGAAAGGCAAAAGAACAGTGAAGGTGTGCAAAGGAAATAAGACCTTCAGTGGAGCCTCAGAGATGAGACTATAGATGAAAGAGTAGCTGGACACAGAAAAAGGCAAAAAATCAGTGAAATGGTATGTGACTATAAATGCAGTAAAGATCTGGATGAAAAGAGTGACAGACCATATTCACGAGGCTTCTGAAGGAAAGAAAACTGGATGGATAAACAACCTTCTGCAGTCCCTTTCAACCCAAATGGTTCTGTGGAAGCAAGCAAACGAGCGAGGCTACAAGCAATTAATAAATTAGTGGATTATTATCATCATCTTTGTGTTTTGGTAACACTTGCAAGCTTCTTGGCATCAAATACCACTATTGCAGGATGCAGCATATGCAGATACGTTTATATCCTATGCAGAATATTCACCTATGCAACTTCTCTTACCTCTGGTTTTATACTTCTACTTTGTCTTACTAAATTTGAATATATCTTCCTGTTTGGGATATACTGTAGTCAAATGCAGTCAACTGTACTGTAGAAAATGATAAAAATAATAGCAAGTGTTTTCCTAAAACAGTAAGCAAAGTAATCAACTTTCCCTGAGTACGAAACTCAGTGCAGTTTTTCCGAAGTGTAAGGGACAAAAGTGTCCCTCTCAGGAAAAAATTTCAAAGTTTAGCAAAGTGTCACTTAAGCAAAGTAGACAGATATGAGAGTGTGCCCCTATCTGGAAATTTCATTTAGCTATTTAAACAAGAAAGCCTGTTTCTGAAAACCTGTCTCCTGACAGTTCCTGAGTGTTGGCTTATCTGAAAATATAGTCACTTAAAAAAAAATATTTAGTAAGGGATAAGATTTGGACAGTATGAAAGCCCCCACAAACTCCTCAACAAACCAACATTGTTGGGGTTCTATTTCTTCTACAGTAGAAAAAGGTGCAGTAAGCTCTTAATTTCCTCAGTCTTATTGAGAGAGTGCTTCTCTTAGACAGGACAAAACGATTGGCAATGATTTTAAACATACATTTCTGGCATGTGGAAATGTGGCATGCGAACCTTTTGTTTGAGGAAAACTTGGGCTCTTGACACTCTTTTTCAGTTTTCTCTTTGTAGTTTCCCTAAACTGTACTGGAGTAGTTACTGAAATGGTGTAAACAGCCACAGCTCTTTTCAGGGCTCTGAACATAAATTGCAGCTGGCTGCTCTCTGTCCATGGATGCTCTTCCTCACAACTAATTGTTAGTGATTAGCTGGACCTCAGCTACAGATTCAGGAGTGACAAAACCCCTCTCTCCAAGTACTTCAGCTCAGTGATGAACCTCATTGTAATTTTATGTCTGTTTTTCTGGTCTCTTTTGAGTGTGTTTATAACCACTCTTTCCTAGAAACAAAAGTCCCTGAAGTCCTATGGGAAAAGGCTCAGACTTCTTGAAATGCATTTGGGAGCTTTGAGATGCTTAGGACTTCAGCATTCCCAAATATTAACAGCTATTTCTGTGGTTTTCAGCATACTTCCAGAGAAACAGAAATTGATTCATCTAGAAAGTGACCAGCCAAAAAATCTAGAGTATGGTGGAAAGGTCCCTAAAATGTCTGCTGTTAAGAATAGTTGTTTGGCTTTTCTGGCAATACTTAAGATGGTTCTCATTACAGTTTTCTTCTACTCTTGTACTACCCTGCTTTTCACAGGGAGTCTTACCAACTCACCTTATTTTGAATCCCAGGATACTTGGTGATTTGTTTAGATTCCCCATTGCAGTATTGTATACGATAAAGTTCATGCAGCTTGTTTTAAAGTTAGTTTGCAAATTCCACACATGCAAAAGAAAATCTTCAGAATACTGTGCGGGTATCCCTTGGAGGCTCAGAAACCAAGAGACAAAGGAAAAGAATCACAGGATTTTGTCTGTGGTCACATAATTTCCATGATAAACACCTAAAATTCCCCTCTTTCACTCTCCTTTTGCTTTTGCTCACTTTCTGCAGGTCACTTTGCTTTCAGCCGATGTATCTGTTTGTTTATTCACCTTTCCAGCACACATCACTCACAAATGGCCTGCAGGTTCCCGTTAGAGGAATGAGAACTCCCAAACATGTTATTGCTGTTGCTTATCACCTGACAAGGGCAACCAGAAATTGGTCTGTGGTCACTTGGACATTATGCAATGGGGGCTGAATGGGTCTTTGTTCCAGTTACCAAAAGCACTGAAATACTATTTTCTGAGAGCTGAACAAAATACTGCCGTTGGAAACACACGTCTGTCTAAATCTTGAAGTCTTTCTCATTTCATCCATTTCTGGGGGAATATTTTTAGCTGTTGAATTTAGCCCTTCAGAATGTCCTGTGGTTTCTTCCAGGACAGAGCTCAATAAATTACTCTCTTCACAAACAACCAAAGTGTGGCTCGGTGGTTAGGATCTCCTGCAGGGTTCAGAAGGTCAGAGCACTAAAGTCCATCTCAGTGTCCATCTTCCCATGCAAAACAAGCAGTGGTTTCCACGGATGGGGTCTAGGCCATGACTGCTTGTAAGTGTCCATGCCAGCACCGTTCTCTGCAGAGCAAAGGAGCAGATGTTTATGTCACTCATGTCTCTGACATCTCTGTTAGATTTTGGGCAGAAACCACTCCCAAGAGGTGCACACTTGCTTACACACATGCACCCACCTGACTGCTGCATACACACACACCAGGGGCACCCAAACTTGTGAACATTTTACTCTGCTGCCTTAATTAAATCAATATTGCTTATTACGTGGGTCTGTGTTCTTTCTTTCAACACCTCTGTTTTCAGGTTATAATTCCTTTATATCTTCATTGTTTTTAGTAATTGGACAAAATGTTTCCCAGCTTAACTTTTTAGCAAATGGCAGGAATCCCAGCAGCCATGTCATGGGGCCAGGGTTTCAGTATTTCCAGAACCACACATTTGTCCAGGATATTTATGTCGTATTTAGCTTCGTTACTAGAAGCAGAATTTTAAGACTGGAAAAAAATTAATTTTTTTTTTTTTTTTTTTTTTACAGTGTAGATTTATGTCTTATAAATGTGAGATTAGTACCTCAGGAGCGATGGGTTTGACTGCACAGAAAGGGGCTTAGGCCAAGACTCTGGCAGCTGAACCTCAGCTACAGGCAGTGGGTTTAGCCCCAGTGGGGGTTTTCACACAGGGTGGTAACAGTTCAATGTGAAATCCCTCTCCTCAAAATTCCTGGTGTAGGAATGAGGCCTCACCAAAATATGTCACAGTTGAGAGAAGCTCCCTACACCTTTCCTCATACCCTCACACCTGCCCAGGCTGAGCTGAGGTCTATAATCCGCTGTTGCTTCAGCCACCTTTTCAGTGTCCGGGTAGGAAAAAGAGGTTTACCTGGGTCCTCCTTTATTTTTGAACCCAAGGAACCAAAAAAATCAAACTCATGTAATAATATCCAGGTGGATCTCTACAAATCTATGGGGCCTGATGGGATTGATCTGAGAATCCTCAAGAAGCTAGCTGATGTCATTGCAAAACCTCTGTTGATGGGAATCTAGAGGGGTCCCAGCTGACTGGAAGCTGGTGAACATTGTCCCTATTTTAAAGAAGGGCAAGAAGAAGGATCTCAGAAACTACAGGCCTGGCAGTCTCACTTCAGTGCCTGTTAAAATCATGGAAAAGAATATTTTAGGAAGTAACACCTGGAGGATAATGCAGTTGTCAGTCACAACCGGCATGGCTTCATGAGGGGGAAGTACTGCTTGTCAAACCTGGTTTCCTTCTGTGACAGGGTAACCTACCCGGTTGATCTAGAAAAGCCAGTAAATGTAATAATTTTGGACTTCAGCAAAGCTTTTGACACTGTCCCTCATAGTATCTTTCTGGACAAAATGTCCAGCACACAGCTGAATAACTGTGTTACCTGGTGGGTGAGCACCTGCTCAAGGGTTGGGCACAGAGAAATTATGGTGAATAGGGTGACATCAGACTGGCATCCGGCCACTAGTAGCGTTCCACAGACCTCCATCCTCAGCCCAGTTCTCTTCAACGTCTTCATTAACAACGTGGTGCAGAACTCAGAGGAATACTAGTTCAGTGTGTCTGTGACACTAAATTGAGAGGAACTCTGTCTCCCTCAAGGGCTGAGAGACCCTGCAGAGAAACATAGACAAGTTAGAGAGGTGGGCAATCACCAACCATATGAAGTTCAATAAGACGAAGTGCCAGATTATGCATCTGGGATGGAACAACCCTGGCTGGTGAATAGACCAGGGAATGAGAGACTGGAGAGCAGCACTGTGGTAAAGGGACTTGGTGTTCTGGTCAGTGGCAAGTTGAATATGAATCAGCAGTGCCCTGGCAGCCAGAAGGGCCAACCATGTGTGGGGGGCATCAGGCACAGCATTGCCAGCCAGTTGAGGAAGGCAATTGTCCTGCTCTGCTCTGCACTGGGGTGGCCTCACCTTGAATACTGTGTGCAGTTTTGGCCACCACAATATAAGAAAGATATTAAGAGTGTGTCCAAAGGAGGGCATCGAAGATGGTGAAGGGCCTTGATAGGAAGCCATATGAGGAGTAGCTGAGGTCACTTGGTTTGTTCAGCCTGGAGTAGAGGAGACTGAGAGGAGACCTCATCTCAGTCCACAACTTCCTCGTGAGGGGAAGACGAGGGGCAGGCACTGATTTCTTTTCTCTGGTGACCAGTGAAAGGACCCGAGGGAGCGGCTTGAAGTTGTGTCAGGGGAGGTTTAGGTTGGATATTAGAAAAATGTTTTTGACCAAGAGGGTGGTTGAGCACTGGAACAGGCTCCCCAAGGAAGTGGTCACTGCAGCAACCTGCCAGAGTTCAAGAAGGTTTTGGACAATGCCCTTAGGCACATGTATCTCTTGGGGTGTTCTTTGCAGAGTCAGGAGTTGAACTGGATCATCCTGATGGGTCCCTTCCCAACTCAGCATATTCTATGATTCTATTTATGAAGCACTTTATTTGGCGATGGGCAAATAATTTATAAGGGTAAGTTTCTTCCGACTAGATTTGAAACAAAGGCTTTAAAACCAGTTGGCAGACCTCCTACGTTCTTTTGCTAGTACCGGGCATAGAGGCCAACCGTGTGAGTCCTGCAAGCTTCTGACAACCCTTGCTGCTCACTAAAACTAACAGGACTTGAAATCTGCCTCATAGGATCAGGCCCCAGAAATTTTCAGTACAGCCATTAGCAGCCTCTGTAAGTATATATGCAGTAAGGAAGTGCACCCAAATCCTTGCTGACCCTTTGTTGTTTTTGTGCTGATGTTTCTTACAAATCTCTGTAATTCTTCTACATTTGGGTGATTCTCAATGGAATGTGATGGCGTACAACTTTACCTACGTAGGACTTTGCATTATCAGCTTCTATACCTGTTAGGATCACCTACCACAACAATTAAAAATGCTTCTGCTTTGCCAAGAGGGAGTTTTGGGTGCATTGGCAGTGAATATGCAAAACAGCCTGAATGAAATGTGATTTTTGTATTTGGAGTTCTTGCAGGATCAGCCCTTAGGTGGGTATGCAATTTTGCACATACACTATTCTCTACAATAAATGGACTTGCAAAGTTCCTCCTATACTTTTTATCAGGAATAAACACTGCTGAAATACATGTATTCCTGATATCAAAATAATGATTACTTGTAAGAAAATGAAGCTTTCAATCAAAAAATGAAATCACAAAGGAGAAAAGGATGTTCAAATTAAGACAAAGTCCATTAATCTGAAGAACTGATGGTCTTAAGAGGGCTTTGATGCTTCAAGTTTGGATATGTTGCCAGATAATATCCTGGTTCTGTGTTGCACTGAGGCAGTAGGGGTAACATTCATGCAAGAAGTTTAGTTTTAGTTCTTTGAGTCTCCTGCTATCACACTGCATATGAGGGCATCTTACTGAACAGGCCAAGCTGGTCACAATTCCTTCATCTTGTCCTGAAGCTGCACCAATATGACAAAATTTCACTAGACCAGTGTAACAGCACAATTCTGTGACTTGAGGTGATCAGAAAAGAGGGCGGAGCCATGGATTTTTATCTGGGTTCCAGGATCTCTGTATATTTTACATCAAACAAGTATTAGATAATAGGTAGAAATCATCCAGGGGGAATGATGACTAATTTTAGGTAGCTGTTAAATCAGTGTGTTGACATTGAACAGGTCACTACCTAAAGTACTTCAGTTTCTGATCCCGTTTTGTTTAGCTTGCTCTGTGTTGAAAGATGCTATGTATGGCCCATCGCTTGGGAATTCTGTTATGGAGGCCATAAACCTTTGCATCTTCTAGGTTTTAATTACTTACCTCTTTTACGAAATACGTCCCTTGATCCCTTCTGCCCAGCCTTGGCTCAATCTGTATTATTGACGTATCTTTATTTAAGGGCATTATTTGTATCAGTAATATTCTAAACACAAAGTCTGTTGTAAACTTACAAAGCAGCACTGGGATGAGGATTGGGCCATGGGGATAAAAGGGAAAATAAGAAGCTTGAGCAAGAGGCATTTAGCTCCGTCCTGTTTCTGGCTTTCCTCCTGCCTTGCTTAATTTCCTTGAGGAAGGCCACTTCTTTCTGGACTTTGCTTTACTCACCCATTAAAGATGACGAGGCCTGCTCTACAGGGGTGTTGTGAGGTTTAATGAGCATTCACTGGAAGCCCTCCAGTCAAAAAATATTGAAAGGGGACATGAGCTCTTTGCCACAGGGATTAAGACAAAACTGTGCTATTTCTTTTATGTCTCTCTTCCCTTCATGTTCCTGCTCATCTTTTACTCTGGTTCAGGATCCACAGGAAGACAAGTGCACTTGATAAGACAGAAGAAAGCTAGCATAATAAATAAAGCAAATAGCATCTGCTGGATTTCTGAGTTGAAGTGTCTTATTGGGCACTTAAAGTAAGATAGCAAAGGCTACAAGAGGGACTCCACAGCTAGGAGTAAGAGTGAGGAAAGGAATGAGTTGGGAAAGAAAAGGGAAGGAGAGAAGGTGGAGTTGGGCCTATTCTATGTTATCTAACCTCACCCTGGCTATAAGATATTAGACCCAGTCCAAATATAGCAAAAAGATAATTTTGGACTTCTTTGTGTTTCTTCCATCTTTGTCTGCCACGTGTTGCTATTTAGCCATGGTGAGAGAGAAACACTGCATTAGAAAAATCAGGTGTCATACTGGGAAGTGTGAACAGATGTATAGAGTACCAAACAAATGAAATAATATTTTCGCACTACTCAGTACTGGTAGCACAATGCCACACTTCAAGACAAGCTAACCAGATAAAGTGGAAAGAAAGGCAAGGAGAATATTAGAGGTCTAAAACTATGACTTAAGATGAAACTTTGGAGGAATTGTGTTGGATAGCCTCCTTTCAGCACATTTTTTTCCCAGACAGTCTCCAGCCTGTACTGTTTCAATGGGCTTCTTCTTCTGTGGTGTGGGACTCTGCATATGCCCTTCTCGAATTTAACAAAGTTCCTGTTGGCTCATTTCTCCATCCCATTTCTGTTATTCTAAATGGCAACCCTGCCCTCAAGCCTATCAACTGTTCCCCAGAATTTAGTGTCATCTCCAGGCTTCATGAGGGTGCACTTCATCACTTGCTCCATGTCATTGGCGAAGATGTTAAACAGAATACAGATTCCAAACAATGTATTTCTTCAAGTCTCCTATAATTAGGACCACCCTGTAGTCAGTACATTTATTTCCAGTAATAATACGTGCCAGTTAAGAAGTGTCTATGGTACTCCAGGCAGGTGGCAGCTGTGGAAAAATAAGAATCTTTTACTACTTAACCAGCTATATTAAAATCTATGGAAAAACGTCTGACCAAAGTAATCAACCTCCGTGGTGGCCTGGTAAACAGCACACGTACATTCTGAATTTACACTGTAAATTATACTTTCTTATCATATTACTTACTCACCATTGCCAATTAGGACATCGTTTCTTATATTACAACACTAAAGAGTGCACTGCTTGATCAATTATCCCTGAGTGAACTGAAATACAATAGTTGATAACCCACATTTTTACATTGTGACGTTTATTTAATTTTGTGTGCATGTGTCTGTAGGCACATTGTGGTAGAAAGCCTTTAATGAGAACAGTTTGTTGATCCTCTGAATTCTGCATGTACTTGCTTGTTCTTATTAAGCAGGCATTCTGGTCTATAGAAACAATCAAAACCACCTGCATTTCCTTTGAACCAGAGCCTTGCTTTCAACTGAGCATCCTAGTGTTGTAATACCTCATCATATGCACAGTAGGAAAAAGCACTTACACATTTCACTCCCTCTGTGTGCATCCAGTGAAAATTTGCCAGGCACGTAATCATGCATGTGTCATTACAAGCTAGCAAAACTGACTTAGTCAGTCTTTATTTATTTTTAAACGAGGTGCTCCAAATACGAGGCAGGGCCTGGGCAAAGGAGCAAAGAGCAACGCGGCCACGTGAGCGACCCACAGAGCTCTGTGCTGGACAGTAGGTGAGCTCCCCTTAGCACGGGCCAGCCCTGTCAGAAACAAATGAAGCTCTAGAAGCCAGAGAGCCACATCAAGCCAGTGCAGCACTTGTGCTGGTTAGCCCTGGTAAAAGCCTAACCCCGCCAGACTTGGATTGAGCTTCCCAACACCATGTCCTCTCTGCAGCAAAAGTGTGCCCTGAGAAGTCTGAATTTCCAGTGACTACTGCGGAGTCCCAAGGGTTTCCAGGATCCTTGGACACTCGGTTACAAGCAGGGAATTACTGACTGTCCTGTGGGAGCTCAGAGGTACCAGTGAAGGAAGACACAGTGCTTCAGCCGTGGACTCTGCCAGCTCAGTGGTTCTTAAGAGTTTGCTGCCTTGCTTCTCCCCGTCCTAAAAAAATGTATTTAAAAGAACGGTTTGAACCTAATTTCAAGGGCACAAAGAAAGCACTTTAAGTCTTGTTAGAATGTGTCTCTATTGACTAGAGACAATAAATATTTATATCCTTAGGGGATATGAGCCATACTTAGCGGCAGTGATGAGTTTTATGAGGCAATGTAATTAAGTAATGGTTAAAACACAGGAGGATCAATTCAGAGATTGTCTAAAAAATTTGGGCCTGATTCTGATCTCACTGTCAGTTTACTCTAGATTGTCACGACAGCCTGAAGTAAAACACCCCAATGTTTTATGGTGTTGTGGGATGTCCTTGCCCTTATTACTCACACAGTCAGTTGTGGAAGTACAAGGCAGTTAAAATACTGTTTTTATTTTTCTGCAGATTCACTGCTGAGTTTTTTCAAAATCAATTTTCATCTTCTAACTTTCAGGCACCAGGAGAGTTCTGTGTTGTGTTGTTTTCCTGTAACAATGGAATTAGCTTCATAGAAAGAGCTCTTTGCAGATTTAATCAGATAAGATTCAAAAATAATAACCAAGTTCTTAAATACAATTGAAAAACAGTTCTGGACTCTTCTGTGCTTGATTCTATATCAACTATTTAAATAATCTCTTCATGTACAACTTGGGACAAAAATGATAGTGACAGTAGATTTGAAGCTTCTGGTGGGTCTCACCTGCCTCTTGCTGCTAAGTGTCTGTGCACATAAGAATAGCTCCACCACTATGCTGTACCTTGAATAGTCATTTGTGCTGGAGCATAAATGACTAGATGTGCTAGAAGTTTTCACCTGTTCAAGTTGTTGGAGATTTCTGATGCAGCTATGCATTGTTGTCCCTTTCAACAAGTGTGACTACATGGTCCAGAGACAACATTCCCAGAAGCAGGAATTTTGTTTTTGTCCAGTTAATTGGCATAGTTGCTGGTAAAAAGAGGTAATAAGCTTTGCACACTTTTAATTTGCATGATATGGAGTTTTTCTGTTTCTCATTACTCAGCCTCACATCAGGGAGAATTTATCCACTTCTTTATTTATGACTAGATTGACCTCTACTTAATCTTCGACCCATGATCCCTAAAGTCTCTAATCTTTTTCGTTCTCAGTGTTTAGCTCTGTTATCATGAAGTCTTTGAAACCCTGCCTCTGAATTCATCTGGGCTGCACTTGCAGCTCAGGGTGATGATGGTGGCAGTGGTGTCATTGATTAGCTGCAGGCTTCTCTATCCTGAACTCAGCTAATAAGAATTTCTCAATTTCAGCAGATGTCTCTGCTCCTTTGCCAAATGGGGAGTTTTTGGACTAGTGATGTGAAAGTCTAGAAACTTGCCACTTAGTCCACCACCTGGGGAGCTTCTCTGATCATGTAAAAGCAGCTCAACAGAATGCAGTTTTATGAAATGTTGTAGGCTCTCTTTTCATCATATCTGTCTCAAAAATGTTTTTTAAGCCTATTTAAAAAAAAAAAAAGAGGTAACCATAAAAATGCAAGCATTAAAAATGTCTTTTTGTGTATGCTTAGGTACACTGCCACTAATATAGAAGCAGTCCTAGACACATGGTGTCTAGATGATGTACTGATACCTGTGCAGTCCAGGCTCCTGATCCTGAATAGTCTTGCTAAGGGGACCCAGTGGAGCCTTTTGTTTTCACTGGGGACTTCAGTTCAGTTTGCCAGACTCAAGACAGATTTACCTGTAACCTGGCTCAAGTGAATTGAATTTCAGTCTTTTAGTTCTCACTACTGAAAAAAAAAAAAAAAAGAGTGCTATTGGCACCTAACAGAGCAACTGGATGTAGAACCCATTAATGATACCCTCAAACAATGTGATACGAACAAATAGGGAGGTTGAGAGAGGCAGAGAGGCAGAAAAGCCACTCTGTTCCCCTCCAATCCTTTATTTCAACATCCTGTTTCCTTCAGCAATCTTTGCACGTTATTATTCAAAGAAGACTGGATTTAAGCACAAGGTTTGAATGAAATAGAGAAAAATAAATATATCAAATCCACAGCAAATCATGACCTTATGCAGATAAATAGTGTCAGCAGGGACAAAGACAGAGAATAAAAGAGATGCTGCTATTGCTCTGAAGCAAATAAGGCTGCAGCAAAGTGATGGTACTGCCACAAATACAGCAATGAGGCACAGAGAGGAGGTCTGGATCTAGGTATTGCTGAGCACTCTCTATGGTTGAGATTGCTTAACTTTTATGCTGTTGGGTGTCCAGCTGAATTGTTGTAGTCTTGTCTTGGCTCCATTCTGAGAAAAAGAAATCCTGCCTAGAAGTCTTCTACATGCTGTACCAAATTTAGTTCAAAGGATGGCGTAAAATGAGTGCAAAATTTAGAGGCCCACATGATAAAACTAAAATATATGCATTGTAGACATCTACAGTTAAGGGAAATTCATCCTGCCTTGGGATTCGAGATGTGACGCTGTTTTCTGAAAAGCTTTTAAGATCAGGCATAGAGATTCCTGTATGAACACAATCAAGTAGAAAAAGAACATGTGGTAAAACATCAAGATCCAATACAGTGGGCATTTACTTCAATTTTAAATACTCTTCTAGGCAAAAACAAGCAATGTGCTGAAAATACGGCCTGTTATAAGGATCCTTTCACTTTATAAGCCCACTTAAAGTTTTCCTCTTTATAGTATACTTTAAAAGAGCAGTAATCTTAATCCCTACAATCTTGACCTCAAATTACATTTTAGTGTTTTCTCCATAGCAAAAGAGATGTGATGCAGATGGCATTACCTCATGTAAATCCTTATGGCAGATTACGCTCAATTGCTACGTGCACACTAACTCTGGAAAATGCACAATATCTCTTTTAGAGGAAATCTCTTGGAAAAATATCTGAAATCTGAGATACGAAACCAGATAGGCCAAGAACCCCTATATTTTACAGAAATCTCACAGTGACTCTGTGTTGAGCCAGATCTTTTGACAATGTAAGAATGGCAAAATTGAGATATAGCCTTCTTTTCTTTTGTGCACTGGATTACTACTCAAGCAATGTGAGTTCAACTGTGAATTCTGCTGCAAGTATGACACAGGCTGTGGGCAATGCAGAGCTGCCTCTGCTTCTGTGTGTAAAATCTGGCCATTCTACTTCCCTGGGTTACCTGGGCACACTTGGGTGTGCTGCTACAGCTGTAGGATTAGTATGGCTGTGCAGAAAGATCGCACACATCTGGTTAAGGGTTGGTATTTTTAGTCTCTGAATTTTTAAGACCTTTGCTTTGTAGGTTTCAATTTGGTCTAGGAGTGCCTTAGTACAAAACCCTAGGAGCACCTGGTTATCTGGAGGAAAACATGACTCCTGAAAATTAACTTTTTTTTTTTTTTTTTTTTTTTAGGCAAAGAGCTCTAATGATGGAAAACACCAAACTTAGGTCAAATAAGAAAAATAACCTCTTTGAGGCAAGCCTCTTTCCCATAAATCGAAACCTCTGCATGCAGTGCCTGCCAAAGAATGCTCTCTTCCTGGAACACAGGGAGCAGAAAGCCAGCAACTTGCTTTGTATGTGTTGAACTAAATTTTACAGCTATATCTACTTCTAGACTGACCCTGAGCCTGGCTTTTTTTATTTTTCCTTGCAAATACTACTACTGCTTCTTCCAATTCATTGGCATATTCCTTAAGGATTGCACATAAACTTGGAGATTTCTGGAAGAAAATGCCTTGAATATGAAGCTGATCATAAAGCTACCAAAACCCTAATAATACTCCCTGCCCATTCTTGTGGTATAAAAATATAACTAATGTTAGTCCAGTGAACAGAAAGTGAGACTCTGGAGGGCTCTCTGGAAGTCTATTTTGGCTATAGTATTAGTTTTCCCTGTTTAACTTTGTAAACCTGTAATTGGCAATAAAGGAGACCGCACTTTTGCTTTTTTAACTAATATTTGTTTAAACCTTACCATAAGGTGCACATAGTGGTTTCTTTTGTTTCCAGCAGTATAAAATTCATAAGCAGAGACCAATTTATCATTCAAAAAATTATTTTGTATTTTTAACCTAAAATGTCCAGCTTCACAATGTGTTTTTAAGAGACCTAACCATTTTTATTTTTTTTTTTCACAGCCTTTTAGTGCTCTCTTGTACATGGGGGCTACTGTGTAGGATCTCATACTGGAAATAGAGATCCCAGATAGAAACAGAGACCTGATCTCAAGACTTATATCTATGTTGGAGTCAGACAGGCAAAGGTGCCTGATCTTGATTATGGTGCCACAAATCTAAAGTTATGTAGTCTGATTATTTCAAATATGCAGCCAATTCCATAAAAATATAGACGAAGTAGAGCATAGTGTTTGGATCAATGTGTCTATATATCCTGACCATGCTCATTTTCAGAGTGGTTGTTTTCCCTTTGTGGTTAACACTTCTGTTTTTAGAGAAGTGGTAAGAAGGTAGCTCTTCTGAGGTAAATTAAATAGGAAAACAGGCACAGAACTGAAAAGACAAAGGGTAAATAGTTTTGTAGAGATGTACACAACATCTGTAGTGAAACAGCAATATTTGCAGTGGAAGTGAAAGAGTTTAACATTTCAAGTAATTATTTTTTTTGACAATGATTTTGTCTGCCTGCCTCAGTTTTAATTTAAAAAAATAATAATTTTTGGTAAAATGTTCATATACATGGAATGTGGGTTTACATGTGTTTCAAATGTTTATGAAAAATAATTTTGACTTAATCTACGCATCCAAGATGCATATTTTTATAATTATACTGAATCTTACCTAGTGTGCAAGGCTATGCCAAAAGGACAATAACCATAAGCAGAAAATGCACCAGAATCCAGGAGCCTAGACTAGGCAAAGAACCCTGGTGTGCTTGACATGTTCTCTATACACTTTCTGAAACACCCTGGACTGTTCTCTTTCAAAGTTAGGATACTAGGCTAGATGCATCTTGAGCTTGACCCTCTTGCAAAAGTTCTTATGTTTCATGTTACGAAGAGAACATCTGGAAATAAAAGCTTTGTCTGAGACTGGGCTGAGATTCTTGGTTGCCTTTTAAGAAAAATATCATGTTGATTGCTTTCATCATATAAATATGAACAACAGGAAAAATCTGTCAGCATTTGGTGAGATGTTGTGTCATAGCAGATAAAGTTTTTCTCAGCTCTGATTTCAGACTTTAATAGTGAAACCATCTGTTGAGGACTTCATTTGTTTTGTTTTATTTATCACAGTGGATTATCTCCTCAGATAATATTTCACAAGATCCAAGGGAAAAGCAGTGATAGATTTGGCTGTCTAATTCATTAGCTAAAACTAAGAACAGGCTCATTTGCTGTCTTACAATTGTCATTTAGGAGACTTAGACCATCAATTTAGCAGAAACCCAAGGAAGCATAATGACTGCCTTCTTAGCTGGCACTGATGCTCAGGGACACGACTAAAGACTTCCAGAGGCGAAATATGAGGTTAGCATGTGATGAAGGGCCAAGGCACCCTGGCTGAGCAGGCTCCCACTAGCTGTGGGTAGCACACTGTGGAAGGCTTGTAACATATGTGCCATTGCATTACATAATGGGAAGTGCTTTGGTTTACACACAGAAAATTACTGTACTCTGTAATCATCCCCTTCTTGTCTGAGTTCAGTGACAGCTTTGAACTTGCTGATTGCTTTGGCAGGACTAAATAAGACAGAAAAGAAGGGATTACAGAGCAACTCCTCCATTATGGTGGTAAGCACCTTTCCCAGTTGTGGGAGGCTGACATTCCCCCAGCATCTGGAGATCATCCCTCACATTTGGTGGCTGCTGACTCCTCCTCAGCTCCTTGGCACGGCAGGTGCTCACAGTGGCAGTCTGCCTCTCATCTTGCTGTGTCCCCCTTGGCTTTGTACCTACTGCCCTCAGTGCAGCACAAGAAGGACAGGGCAGAGAGAAAGGGTCTGCTGACACAAATTTTGTGACTGTGAGCCCTGGGGCAGAGAGCATGCAAAGGCTGATGGTGCCCAGGTTAGTGTTTCCTCGGAGGTCTGTCCTCCAAGACACTGCACGTGCATCACCTCTGCCATGAAGGGACAGCATGGGAGTGACTTCTTGGCTTTGTGGAGTGTACTCAGGAGGCAATTTTCTGTCACTCTTGAAGTGAGTACCTGTGCAATGGAGATAAACCTATTTAGAGTCTATTTGATAGCTTGTGATACAAACAAAGTGATGCAAGCAGTCTGGAATAGTGTAAGAAACTCATCTTACCTGTTTGTGTGTGTTTGTGTGATCTAAGGCAAAAATGGAAGGACCTACATGTCTGAAAATGCTGAGATGGGCACGATCCCCCAGGGATGACAGGCAAGGAAATCGCACTACTCTGCTGGAGAAGGAGTAGAGGCAAGTCCCAAAGTAACCCAGAAAGGGAACATCTCCCACTATCTCAGTCACTACAGCCCTTGCTCTTGCCCATGCAAATGGAGTCTTAGTAGGGGGCTGCACTAGGTTGGCAAATCCTTGTGTCAGGCAAAGAAAAAGAAGATGGGAGAGGCACAGATCCAGAGAGGCACAGCCTTCCACCTCCCAAAAGCATGTGTATGTAGAGCACCTCTCACTGTGGGGGGTTCTTTCTGTGGAAATTTCCATCGACTTAATGAAGTGGAGGTCCAGGTTTCTGAGAGGCAGCTGCCTGCTAGCTGAAGCATGTTTCTGTGTGCCCCAGCATTTTTGTGTCTCTGCTATAATTCTCTTAATCTTCTGATTTAAGCATTCAACTGTAACTTCTCTTTCTGTTGGGCTTGCCCAATGTGAAGTTTTTAATTGACATCTGTCTCTGACTAACGTGGTCCTTGTTCCAAATATTTAAATTATATCTTATGGAATGTCAGTGTTTCGGACAAAAATTTTTTATACTGTTTATCTGTCTTTTCTTTTTCTTCACTTATATGCCTTTCTCTTCTTTTAGCTATCATCAGACACCACGATTTTGGTATAACTGATATTCAGGAGTTTTCTGATCCAAGGCTTTAAGTCATATATTACTCCATGGGATTAGCCCTGCGTGAAACCGCATAGTCCTGGATTAGACATTAAGAATATGGATCATGTTTTAAAAATTCATTTATGCAACTGTTGGGTAAAATTAGACTCAGACAAGCTGTTCTTGTCACAAACCCATGAAAGTTCTCAAGACCTTCCCCCCCTTAACCAAAGCTATTTGCCTGCAGGGCATGAAGTTTCCACAATAGTACAATGGGAAAAAACTGTTTCGTGGTGAGTTAGTAACATGTAGTTTTGCAAGAGGATTATGAGGTTGGTTATCACCACATTATATTATTAACAGCACTCAGAAACACTCAAGTAAATTGAAGTAACTTTTATTGGTGTCATACTTCTGCACTGACAACAAATTTCTGTGTCAGATATCTTCTGTCCCATGAGGAGCCCAGACAGTAAGTTACAGACATCTGGACAGCATCCTCATGGAAGACATAGTCTCTACTGGTGTGTAATGGAGCCTGTGTAGGGTATGAAAGTGGTTCCAGATTAAAGGATGAGAAATACATGTTCCTGAGAAATGATACCGCAAGGTTCAAGTGCACAGAGACAGCAGTTAGAAAGGGACCATAATTTTACAGTCTGTGCTGCCAGTTATAATTCACAGCGTGTTCCACAATGTCACACACATAAACAGACTCAGAGGCTCCTGAGAGATTTCAGTTTCTTGCTGCTCAAAGGAATCCTTTCCTTCTCCTTAATCCTGAAATTATTTGCCTTTGGAAAGGCTATAAATACAGTAATTTTTGCAGGTTTAAAAAAATGAGTGGTTTTGTACCTGAATGACTAGAATTTCTTGCTAAATTGTAATAACTCTGGGAATTTAGGTCCAGATCCACAGATATATTTAAATCTCTAAACAGACGTAACTACTTCTGCAGCTCTATAGCAGAAATAGTTACTGTGATGTGAGCTTCCTCAGACAAATGAACCCACAAACAATAGAGAGGAGGTGAAAGAGGTTCAGCTACAAGAGAAACTGTGCAGTCAAGTGGCCTAAGCTCAGACAAGTTTTCTAAATCCCTCTTTTAATGGCTGCTTCAGTCACAATGTAATGTGCGCTGGGATCCTTGGCCATGTCAGCTGCACAGCCTATGAAGTTTTGTTTCTTTCTGACTAGGGCTGTTCTAGAATGGGCCTATTCAGATTAGAAAAAAAAAAAAAAAGGGTTATGTTGAATTCAGTGGCTATAAAACGTGTCTGCATCACAGTCCTGGAGACTAAAATCCTTTGCCCTTCCACAGAGCTGCTCCAGTTCCCCTGCGTTGCCCTACAGAGGCGTGTTAGTCCAAACCTGAAAGGAAAAACGCTGGAGGAGTTGAAGGGTGCAGTGTGTACGTCTGTTTAATCACCATTTGCATCCCTCCTGAGACTGTCAGCAAAGCAAGAGCATTAATACCACTCTTGGTATCTCACATATTTAATTTATGTAGTTATTCACTGCACAGGAAACAAAACCACTAAACTTATGGCTCAGTCATCACAGAGCATTAAGTGATAACCATTATCAGGACCATTTCAACATCTTTCAAAGCTAATCTTGCAATATGACAAAAAACACTTATGGAAGGAAGCACTGAATTTGGTTCCGTTCAATTGCAATCTGTTTCCATGGCTGCTGCTTAAACCGGGTGTCTCCTAAAGGTCTCCTACTTTCAAACTGGTATAGAGAACACACTTTAAATGGTTTTGATTTTTAAATCGTTGTTTAGAGGCTGTGGTCAAGGACCGACCCATGGGTCAGATTTTCCTCTTTGCACTGTGAAAATCAAACTCACCCCCATTTCTTCTGCTCAGCTTCTGATGCTCTGTGTCTGTACCTATAGAGAACCACTGTGAAAAGAGACTGCTTCAGCTGAAAGACAAGCCTACAGCTGCAAAGCACTGCTATCCCTCCTCCTATTCTATTTTGCATCTTATGTTTTCTCATGACTGTGAATCACAATCTCTCACACACAGTGACAGTAATTTCTTGATGTGGAAAGTAAAAAGAAAGGCTTTAATCTGACATGCTGTTTTAATTTTAAAGGAAATGCAAGCTGCAAAGTACCAAGAAATAAATAATACTTGCTAATAAGATAATTAGAAAATCCTGTAAGAATAGCAGTGAGGAACATCTGAAAAACAAGCAGAGTTTAGTATTCACTTGGCAAAGTTTATTTCATATAAAATTCTCTCATTAAGAGTTTCAGCTTCAGAACAGAAAGGTAAACAGTTTTTCTGTAACACTATTATGGTAAAACATATTACATGTTTAACTGTTTAAAATTTAACAAAAAGATGCTGAGATACTAATTAATATTTTCTTAGTATTTGACCACACCTAACAGCAATTTGTGGAGTGTGGCTCTCTTGTAATTTTTCAGTGATTATTAAAATCTGTGGACTTTCCTCTCTTCTTATTTGTACCACTGTAAGTAGGCTTTTTTCCTGATTTGTGTCACAGTCAGAGAAATATAAAGCTAACATGAAACAAGCCAATTTCCATGCAAACAGAGTTCCCATGAACTTCAATGGAAACGGGACTGGTCTTGCAATGACAATGGGATAGATGCATTTCAGTGAGTTAAAAAAATCCCTAAATCCCTTAATGACACTTTTCTGGCAGAATAATCATAGGATCATAGCACAGTTTGGGTTGGAAGGGACCTTTAAAAGCCATAGCATTAGATCAGCTGCATCAAAACCAGCAGCTGACAGGAGACATTTAATGAAGAAAAGATAGAAGCTTAGATAGTATTTACTGGTCTTTACTGTACAAAGCCACTTCGAAGTCTCCTTAATAGGAATGGAAAATGGTCATGTCTATACCAATGGTCATGTCTATACCAATGAACTGCAAGAGGAATTTGGGACTTCTGGGGGTTTTTCACTTCCAAAATTTGTTTCGCAAAACTTTTTGTCATGGGCCACTGTCACACTTGGCAAATTTCAGTCTGATTTTTTCTTTACTGAATTCTTTTGTATTTATCAAAAACTTAGATTTTTCAACATTTCCAAATGTTTCACTACCCCAACCAGGGCAGACTCTCTGTACTCCATGCAAACACCACTATTCTCTCTTCTGTCAAGTTATACAGATACTCTTCAGTTTTCTGATTTCAACATTTTAATTTCCTTTTTCAGTATGAGGGTCCCTCTTTCAAGGACTATCCAAGAAGTAGTAGACCTTCAGTGGTTTATAGGATTCCTTTGTTTACAACATAGAGCTAGCTAGTTCTTCAAAATCCTATGAGAAGAACAGGCCTCCAGAAATACTGATAATTTTAATTAAATGCTCAGTCACGAGTGCAAATGATTATTTACCTCTGATGAGAGGAAGACTGGGTTTTAACTGCATTCCAGTCTGAAACAGTAAAAGCATTACAGTGAGATCCCAATTCACACTTTTGTGAAATGCTAAAAAATAAATCAGCACTTTTCCTTGTATTTCCTGTGTGTTTTAAATACACAGATGAAAAGCCAGATAACACTTGAGACTACATACAAAAGCAATGGAGATACCAGAATACAGCAGAGAGCTTACCAGAAATGGGAACAGGTTTGGGTTTTCATTTGCTTTTTCATTCAGTAACTATCATAACTTGCCGCAAATAAAAAATAATAAAACCCAAACCATAAAAAAAGGCAGTTAAAGGGGAATTTGGAGTTTCCCAAGGGTTTCCTGCTTTCCCTGGTCACCAGGACTTTGCATAAATGAGTGTGGAAGACTTCTGTAGGACACACTCTGCTCCAAGAGCTGCTGAGGATCAGTGAGCAGTCTCTGGCTGAGGGAGCTGGAAAACACAGTGGGAGCAAATAGGACAATCCAAACCTTCAATACTTGAGTTCCTCAGTGCAATACGTAAAGAGTATATGCAACTAATGTTTCTGTGAATATATACTGATGAAAAAAAACCTCAATGAGCTGATCCATTTCTCATCTTCTTACATACCGGAGCGGTGAGTTTCTTCCTTTCCTGTCTTCTGGGATGGATTTGCCACTATATTCTTGAATGTGTGTGTATATGTAACTTTGCAGCATTGACATTGCTGTTCTCTTGTTCTCCTTCACTAATCGGTAAATGATTTTTGTGTAGGAACAGTGTTTGCACTTCAGAACAAATATTAAAAGTGATATAAACAGTGCCATTCTCATGCCAAAGTGTATGTTTAAGATTAAGCTTCTATTTAACTGGTGAATTGCTTTTGAGTTATGAGGCAGTGCTACCGGAAGCAGTTTCATAAACCTGATTTTGTAATTGTCATATTTTCCTACTTTATGTATGAATGTACAAAGTGTCTACAGAAGTTTCATAGAGATTTTCTGTATTACAGCTTGCTATTTACCACAACAAGACATTCACAAGTAGACTGGCTAGTAGACAGACAAATGCATATGAGTGCACACGAACTGATTTGAATCCCAAGAATTCAATCCTCAAACTTTATGTTGTGTGTTGGAGACCTTTACGCTGGCACAGAGAATGTTTTAGGAGCTGTCTTTGCCTGCCCTTGGCTGCTTTATCCATTACTGCATATTAATACCCCAGGAGAGCAGAGCTAGGAGGGAACAGATTTCTCCAGGCACATTTTTGCTGTGTGATCTGTGAGGTGAGAAGGGAGCCAGGCAGATTAGTCCTCATCACCCTGCCTTGTTAGCAGAGATGAAGCACCCCATTGCCTGTATGAAGGTGTTTGATGCTCTATACCCAGACCACACTGCAGATTTCTGCATCTTCCTAATAACATCTAGCAGTAGGGGGAGGTCTAAGCCAAGTAGCCCTGGTTGAGAGCCTGGCAAGGAAGCTGAGACAAGCGGCCACACAATGTGAGAGAGACGTGGCCGGAAAAGCTTAAGCAAGTTTCTTGAAAAAAAAACACCAAAGTGAGTAGATGCAAAGAGAAAGGCTGGATAGCCAAAAAACAAAAGCAGCCAAAAAGCTAAATACATGCAGCTGAAGAACTTAAAAAATTCAAGAGGAAGACATGAGAGGTGGCCAGAACAGCATTAACAAAACAGACTCTCCCTTTCTCTTCCCTGATCATCTTTCATTCCACTACATCCTTCTCCTCAATTCTTGGCTCCCCATCCTTTACTCCTCCCTCCTCCTAACCATTGTGGAGAATGGCAGCTTCAAAAAACTATCAGCTCAGCCTTGCACTGGAATAATAGCCTGATACAAAGGCCAGACTGATGAGTGAATGCAGGAAACAGTTAATATAATAAACGAAGAATTAAGGCACTTCTAAAAAAATAGAGGGATTTTACCATTCAATATATAAATATTTTTCTCTTCTTAAAGAAGGGGCAATTACAAATACTTTAGACAGTGTTGTGATTGTCTTGGCTTGTGAATGGGGTGCTGTTTGTCCTGGTTTTGAGTAGTCATTTTATGCACCTAGGACAACCTTCCTGAACAAAGTCAGTTGAAATGTGATGCCTTGTAATCATACAGTGAAGAATGCATCATGATAGTCTTCCTGGATGTATAATGGCAAAAAACTCCCCCAAAAATCAAAAACAAGGAAAACATATTTGTTCATCTGCAGCATTTAGAATTTTGTTTGTTCTTATGCATCCAGTTCAAAAGAACAAGAGTTTTGATGTTGTAGCAAATAGATGAATAGTAAAAAGACATTTCCACAGACAACACAGTTCTAAAGAAAAGCTTTCCAAATTCAGCAGAACAGATTCTGCCAGGTAAGAGGAGTTACTGGTGGTGGATAAATATTGCTGGAGGCACTGCTAATGAAGATATTGGTTTAAGTTGAAAACCATCATCTTAGGCATTTCACTTATGTTGTTGTTTCTGTCACAACAGTGTGGAACAGGCTCCATTGTGCCCTGAACTACACAAGCTCAGAAGATACTTATTCTGTCTCTAGAGATCACAGTCCAGATGGTGGACTTGGGTAAAATGCAGGGATACAGACAGAAATTTTGTTCCTTGACTTCAGAATGAACATGGTATTGGGTTGACCAACACATTGAATATTAGTGGCAGAACTGAGAAATGAATGCAGATCTCCAATATCAGGAGCTAGGTTTGTTCTATTAAACAATTTCATTCTTACTGGGTTTTTCTTAGGTAGTGGCAAAAGGGAGACCAAACTCAGATATTGCATTTTACTTTATTCCTAAGGCCACCAGGAAGCTGAGAAACTCCCAGTGCTGGTGAGAAGATGAGTGTGTCACACTTGGCAGCATCAGGGCTTTGAATGTTTTGTAACCGTGCAAGTCCAATATCCTCATTTCGGGCTTGTGCAATTCTGACTCATGTCTTTTTATCTGCAGTGATTAGGACTCAAGTTTATGTCTGTATGTTAGAATCAATACAAGTGTCAGTCTGGATTTCCTGACTTCCAGGGTAACTTTGGTCATCACAGTCCATCTGTGCTGGTGTGGGTTCATCTGCAGTCTTTTGCATGCCCAAATGAGTGTTTTGCTCTAAGCTGCAAGTTCTCTTCTTTTGAACTGTCTCAAGGTTATCCCAGCATCTCCAGATTCGTTCAAACACTTTGTGTCATCTGGGAAGTCTTCCATGCTTTCTTCTTCCATTCTATTTATTTATTTTTTTAATAACACAACTTGCGTATATCAGTTTCAGAAGGAGTAGCTTCGCTGATAATTGTTATAGGCAGTTTCATGTATATTCCCTCAAAGCTAAACTAGTTTGTAGTATTCAAGAATTTGCCATTCTGAGAAAATAATATTGTCTTGTCTTCCTTTCATAGATGTTAATCACTTCCAGACACAGAGAAGAGTACTGATGAATTCACCTTCATTACTACTCCACAGTTCTGCAAAGCTTATTTTTCTGACTCAGCCCTGTGTAATGAGAACTACTGCCACTATACAAAAGCTGATGGCAGATTTCTCCTGCCCCATTCCCTATAAAATCATCCTATAATAGCCCACTTGTAGCCTTGTGCTTGTTTGGACCTTCTGAAGACGTCAGGGGTGACTAGTGAGGTGACTGCTGGATAGACTGGAGATAAGCAAGGCAAAAGCACAGCCTTGGAGTTAGAAGTAACAGAATAGGAAAGTGTATTACTAAAGCTCTTATGTCAGAGCAGTGCTGTGCAAGGTGAATGCCTCTGCTGGGATGCAGATGTTACTGTCTCCTGAATGAGATGTAAAACCAGATACACACCATTGTAGAGGTCACATGGGACCTTTTGCAAGACTAAGGATTAAGGTCTCAGAATGCCAGCCAAGTCCCACTTTGGTAGTTGAATTTTGCCTATCTGAATTTTACAACAGTTTGATTTGGAAGACTTCACTTCCCCTTCAGCAAACACAGCTGTGTAGTGCTGCTGGTGCAGAATGTCTGCTGCTTTCCACTTTCTGTACTGCATGTACTGTCCCATGAACATATGGCTTGTGAATTACTTGGAGTGTACTCCTGATGACATTTGCTATTAAATGCATTATGGGTGTTGTTTATGCATGCATACACACAAGCATATGCACATATTCTTATATATATATATATCTGTTGTCTCATCTATACAGCTTGTTCACGTATGGGTGTATGGAAGACATCTTCATTAGGTTAAAACATACTTTTAGCCAGAAAGGTTTTTTTTAAGTGTATAAATAGTAAGAATATTTACCATCAGAATTTATTATATAATAACACAAAAACTAGCAGTGAATACCCCAGCTATGTTTTTAATCCTTTCTCTCTTTCAACAAATAACTGGTATTGCTGGGAATAGCAGGGTAATAATGTTAAATCATGATAATAAGCAATATCACCACAGGGCTTGAGCATTAAATGCATGAGGTACTAATCAGTCCCCAAGCACTGCAGAGTGAGCTGAGAACAGGATTATAAATTGCAAGTAAATTGATTAGTCTTTAGTAGACCTAACTGTGGTCTGGACACATTTAAATTGGCTCACATATGTGTTAATGATAATTATGATAAACTTCAGAGTAGCGGTTTTCAGCACTAAGGCTCCACAGTGCTTTACTTTTCACAGTACAGCGTTGCTGACACACATCCATCCCTGCAGCAGATGACAGAAAATGAGCAGCATAAAACCCAGCCGAGGATGAATGTGTAACTTTGGCCCATGACACCGGAACAGTCTTGTGGGCTCATGGAAACCAGCGCTGGAGTTTTAATTTTCACATGAATTCTGGGTTCTAAGGGAACAGCTTAATGTCCCGTGTTCAATAAACTACCTAGAAGTAAAACAGAGCTACCACAGAAGGATAGAGAAGTTGCTCTGCTCTGCCACTATTCAAACCTTATGGTTCCGGGATGTCTATTGAGACATCAGGTTTTGACCACGGAAGTTATTCTTTCTGGCGATAACTATGCTGAGCGGTAACAGGCAGCTCAAGGGCTGAATAATTAAACAGTGGCATCATGATCTTGCCCTGTGTCGTGCTAGAAAAATCTTGGTTCAAGTAAGACATACTTATTGCAGCAAGCATTTTTATTCCAGAGGCTCATTATACTACAGGCAATGGATATAACGGAAAGTCAACACCCTAGAAAATCAGAGCTCAATGAACTTTTGAAAATGAATTAAGCTTCTTTTTGCTAGCATATCCCAATAGTGAAATTAATTCATTCTTATTCTCATCTAGGAAGTACTTCAAGATGGCTCATTATGATAATATTGATTTTTTTTTTTAAGAAATGCCATATAACAAGAACACTTCTATGAAATTACATACAATATAATATATATTTTTCAGGTCCCTCTTTTTTCAAATTTTTGCCTGCTGATACTCTGGTTTATTACATAGCTTTTAGAATGCATTTCAAGGAACAGATATTCTATGTTTTGCTGGTGGCAGCAACCTTACCTCATCCAGGTGCTCTCAAAATTACTTTACTTATTTGAGGGAAAGATTCGAAAATAATGTTTCAGTGATTATGTTGAAAAGTGCCTGAAAAGACTTTATCTGGCTTTATTATAAAATGCTGTACAGCTTTTAACTGCCTTTATATTATCAAATAAAGTATGTTCATAATAACAATCAGAAAAACTAACAATAAATAGCAACCTGATAATATATTAAGATCAAGAGCTTAGGGAAGAATAAATCACATCTTAGCAGCTAGTTAATAGTAGGTGAATTTGTTAGTCTATTATACTGAATTATATAACATAAAGATTATATTACAAAAATATATATTCTCTCAAGTTACAGCACATAATTTTTTAAATTCTTACATGTATGACAGTATTTCATAGTGTATGCTTTAAATGAGATGTTCTTTCTTTTCCTTTGGGAATGAATATCTGCAGCTGCTACTAATGTCATGGTACTTCTAAAAAGGAAGACAAAATGAATACAGTAAAGACAGCTCTCCCTGAATTAAATTTCTTTCCATACTTTTTCTGAGAATTGACTTCCTATTCCTTATTTTGGATAATATGAATTTTCTCATATACTATACAGCGCGTTGCCTGAAAAAATATGGAACTTTTTCCCCTACAGAGAACGGTGACTTTTACTTCTCATATTTTAAACAAGTACTTTAGGAACTATGATGGCAGTACTACTATAGAAATACATAATTTTATAACTCACTTCTAAGTTCTTAATTGAATTGCACAACATTTTTAGTCCACTGTGCACTTTTTTTTTTTTAATGTCTTGAAACTGGTTGAAAAAATTGGTCAATGTTTAAATTATTCCCATTTGATGAGCTTCTTCGTGTCTGTTAGTAACGGGGAGGCGCAAAGTACTTGTTTTCTGCAAATTCTCCAAAGCTCACTATGTATTCATGAAAACATGTATGCATTTTGGAATTTTCATGAACTTTGAACAGTGGAGCCTGTGACATGCCATCTGCTATACCACTGCTTAAAAAGTTCCAGGCATCCAGTCAACAAGCAAAAATAATACCTCAGGACAGAGTATACAGGACACATCACAAATAGAGTTTGGGAGCTGCCTGGAAACGGGTTTCAGTAATTGTAAACCATAAATCCACTTGCAAAAAACCAGGGACAGATCATTCCCAGCCCTTCTCAAAATGGCCAAAATACATTATATCTTCAGTTTCACAACGGCAATTTGAACATTTGTACTGGTTTTGAAGCTGATGTTTATTTTCAGCTTCCCAATGGAAAATAATTGTATGGTTAGTGACCTGTGCTGTATCAAGATGAATTCTGAATGTTATGCTTTCTTGCAGTGCTTTATTCTCTAAATAAAGAACCAGGTTTGTAGCTGGTATGGGCAAAAGTAAAACTGCATGTGTTTAATCATGAGTACTGGCTGAGAAAATAGTCCATGACAGTGTTTGCTCAGAAGACAAATCCACATACTCTGAGCCCTCCAGACTAATGAGTGGGGACTTCCTTTGTTGTTACAAATGCTGGTGAAACCAGCAGACTGTGCATGGTTGTGAAGCAAAAGAACACCCGAATTGCTTAAGGCATCATCCTTCCATTCCCACATAATCTCTTAGTATTAAAAATGGCTTTGCCCTGACACTTGATGGCTCTTACTGAGTGAGAGCTGTGCACATCTGTCACCTGCTAAGTGAAAATGCATTCCACATAAAATTGTCCAGACTCCTCACCTCACGTTCTGCTGCCTTTTATCTCTTCAAAGCTGGTCTGTTCCAGTTTTATATTCCTTACCCAGGACTTTCATTCTAAATACATTGATGCCTTCATCTCTCCTCACATCCACCTTTCCTCATTCACAGTCTCTTTTGCAACCTACATCTTTTGATAGCCAATCCCATTTATCCCATTGCAACTCTCTGGGATTGACTCTGTGCAAAGGCTTTTTATTGTTCTCTGTCCTCAGAACCATAGAAATCTGAGATGGCTGATGAGGTCATCTTGTCCATACCCCTTGCCAACACTGAATTGTTTCCTACGGTCTAATTTTAAAATTACTCATTCAGCTGGGCTTCCACCTCTTCTCTTAGAAGATTATTCCACAGTATTAGGCTGTGTATCACACCATTAGGAAGTTTTCCTGACAGTTATCTTGAATTTTCCTTCCTGTGCTTTTGTTCCATAGTTCACAGCTACGTCCCATTGGGCTACTCCAAACAATATGTTTCACTCTTTTAGAACAGCCTTCAAAACCACCTATCACTCCATATTAAAAAACTTTATTAGATACTGTCAGATACTATCTGTTGCTGTCTTCCTCACCCACAACACTGTAGGTGACATATCTGATTGTTTCTTTTTCATTTTTCTCTGCAAAGAAAGCAACAGAAGGAACAGAAAGTTCTGTTCTAGCTCTTATGATGAGAGGTGCCATATGAGGACAAGAACTCCCCATGAGAATAGGAATTTCTATTCTATAACCCTCCTTCATTAAAATTCATGCTGCCTTTAAAATTTTGACAATGTCAATTAATTCTACTTACACCTTTCACACATCCAGGTGGAATGCTGATATCCTCCACCAAAAGTGAACTTTTGGGAAAATCCTGAATACAGATATACATACTGCTTTGAATCAGAGAGGCTTTGAGTTATGTTAGTAATCATCCCTGAACATATTGTGTTTGAAGGAGCTGAGCCTCTCACCTTTTCCTATGCAATTCTCCATCACATTTTAGCTGTGATTTTTCAGAAGGACCTCGTGCTTCTTTGGATATTTAAATGAATGGCCACACTGTAAAATGAGCTCAGCCACTTGGGCTGATGCTGTATAGAAGTACAGCCCATTAATTAGAGACCTAGAAAATGTTTAGAAAATTTGGCTTTTGCAGTGGAAACAGAGCTCTTGGAAATTGGGCCATGATCAGCGTTGAGTATTTGTTCCCCCACTGTGTCTGCTGAGTAGTTCTGGATATGAATGAACTTCTACATGACTTTTAAGACATCTTGACTTCACCTTTGTGTCTGTTTGTCAGCTTTTGTCAGCCTGATATGGACTGACATGGACTAGCTTGGCCTCAGAGAGGTCAGTGTGCCTCGTGCCTACAACTATATGAAAAGATAGCATAAGAATTGAGGGTACATGTTGGCAAAAACAATCACCTGCTGTTCACAAGAATTGGAGAATTTCTCAGATTCTTTTAACCAAATAAATATTTTTGGGAAGAGCTTTTCTTAACCAGTTCTAAATCTGACAATTATCTCGGTAGGGTTGGCTCCGCAAAGTCCTGTGGAGCATCAGCGATCTGGTCAGAATAGAAATAGACTGGCCATGAATAGTTTCTGTAGGAGGTAAATGAGAGGGGTGATTTAGATGAGCTCACCACTTAAGAAGCATATGGGTCAGCTGGGAAGTACATATACAGTATGGGCATGGCTCACTGGGACACAATTACGGCAGGATATAAGATGTGGCAAGTGGAAGTACAGTTATAACAGAACTATGAGGTAGTGGGGTTTCTCTGCCTTCATGAAAAGCTCTGCATTTTGAAGTCAGCATTCACTGTTTGAGATTCATACACTCCACTGTATGTTAGAGACTTGACTGTTCTCTCAATCACTACTTCTGCAGCTTACAGATGGTTATTTTTGGCATTCCCTCTCTTGTCCCTTTCCCTGCACTCTTGCTCTTGCTGCAGCTGTAATTGTTCCTGGAGGAATCAGAACTCTGAACTGTGCACCCAGGTTGTTTGCAATTCCTCTCTTTTCAAGTACAATTATCTAGGTTCTGTGATTTCCCCTTGTTTTGCTCTCTGGATTGCTCAGGAATGGTGTATTTAACCTGCGCGGAGCAAGGCGCCCCTCTGACACTCAGATGGGAGATGGTTTCCCTCCTTGCACTTTCAGGTGCATAAGTTATATTTTCTCTCTCTGTATACTAAGCTGCTATGCTGGGAGAACTCACCCTTTAAAAACAGTGTTGTACCATACATTGTTCGCTATTATCTGTCCATAGATTTCATTGTTAGAGAGCAATGAAACGTTCTCCGTGGATGCTTTTGTAAAAAAAGGGACCATCTTTAGCTACAATTCTACTTATGGAAAAATGAATTATGTGTCTTCATCCAACCTATGCAATACAAAGTGTCTGAACCAAGGATCATCTCTTAGAAATATGAAAATTTTGTCTTTTCCTAAATAAAAGAAATAGCACTGAAAGTGTTCCTCCGGAAAAAAGAAAAAAAATTCAAACAACATTTTTCTTACTTGCTTCACAGTATTTCTGAACACTTGTCTTAGATGGCTTAATGTTGACTGATAAGCATTGTAGGAGAGCCCAAAAATATTTCCAGAATTCATTCATGCTGTTGGTTGCTGGCATTTATTTTGCTTCATGTACTGTCTTAGCTTGCATCTCCTCTGAGCATCAAGTGATTATATTTAGGTTAGTACTTCTTAAAAGTGTAGATTCTTTCATTTATTCTTCCCTTTTTCCTCAACCACCTCCCAGAACAAAACTGTTCCCATCTTTTCTTTTTCCCATCCCTTTTCAGAATTACTGGCCTACATTGTAAGAATGAGGTGCTGAAAGAAGAGGGGAAATGCACTAACAAATGGATTTTCTCACATATTTGCTATGCACACTTTGTTTTGCTAGCTTGACTGGAGTAACTTCTGGCTCATGAAAAGATACCTTAAAAACATAAAGTGGAGTCAAGTAATTTACAGGAAAGAAGGTGAGCAGTGAGGACCTATATTCTAATTCAATTGCCTCAGTTGCATGAGTCAAAATCAGATAACTTCCATTTCTCTTTATGCTTTCATCTTCAAAATAGATATTTCTTCCCTCCCTTCTAGGAAGAGTGACTGACAGGTGGCTAGCCAGGAGGTAGCAGTGAAGCACTGTAGGTGCTGGGATTCACCAGCTAAAGCAGAAATGCTGGAAATAGTGTTCATTACACCAAGACAACACTTAATGCTGTTCACAGCTGTGAAGATGGAGCTGAGCTTTACTCCTGAGCCAGCATTTGCTGAATGACCAACAGCTTATGTATTTGTGCAAGGTCAGTTAAGGCTGGAAAGCACTCTGTAGATACATTTTGGCAACAACTTTCCTCAGGGTCCCTGACTGCCTTTTGCTTAGTGATGGAAAGAGCTCTGTTATGCTTGGAGAAGATTATTTCATATGGGATAGCTATGAGGGCTTTCAGAAAAAGATGTGAGGTTGTCCTGACTGTTCTTCTGAGCACTAGGAAAGCTCATCAGAGAAAACCTCCATATACTCTGCCTGTCTGCAGGGCCTGTGGACTCTGTACCAATGGGATTTATAGGGTCTGAGTTGCCTTCAAATGGAGGCAGAGTGGAAGAGCTCACATCAGCTCAGAGCATTTGCAGAGCCTGCCTGCCTTGACTGTTTTATGGCCACACTTCAGATTTTAAGGCTGATCCTGTTCAGGCACCCTCCTTCCAATCCAGAGTGTTTCACAGGTGACTGATGACTGACAGTGACTCTGCTTTTTGGATGACCAAGGAGAAGTGCTTGAAAAGGGCTGGGTTTTTGGAACATCTGCATTCAGGACCATAGCCTATCCCACCTGTTTGAAACTGGAATGCATAAAATCATTTCCATTCCTGAGAAAAGCCATCCTGATGGGGTTGGGTTGATGCTGGATGGCTGCATGTACTTCAGAAACAAAATGAAGGGAAGAGGCATTGTATTGGATTCAACCCAGGCATCCCAGCAGCATCTCTTAAATGTCCCTGACCAGGACATACGAACTCCCTATCTTGGTGCTGCCAGGAGTCTCACTGTACCCTCCAGGCACAGAGCACAGAGGCTTTTCAGCTCTGGGTTATTGCTTCCGCAGACTCAAGCATTTTTTTTTTTGGAAATATTTATTTACTGATTTATTGCCTGATGCCCACCTACTGAATTCGCAGGCTTTGGTTTCCATGTTTCCTCACCCTGTCAGGGAATCCAGTAGTAATTTATACAGCAGGCCCATGGCCTGGATCATAAGCTGGGCTGTCTGTGCCAGTGCAGTTGCAACACTTTTTCACAGTAAAACGTTTAACGGGTCTGAGTTAGATGTGAACCCTTATGGAGTGTTACTCTGGAATGCATTTCCTATATTTTTGTTCACGTTAGTAGTTTCTCATGTTTCTTTTGCATTATAAGGCTACACTACGATTAATGCAAGATACTGGAGTGAAGATTAAATACTGGCATTTAAAACACGTGAACAACCTGGCTTGGTGCCAGTCACAAGGATAATGAAGTTATTACAACTTCTGACAAAGCCAGCAGTTAAGGAAGGAACTGGGAACATTATAGCACGTGTGTAGAGTGTGGATTTTAAGAACATGGTGGGGATCTGTAGGGAGTGTGGGAATTAGAGTGGTTGTTTTGGGGACCTGCAAGGGCAGCCATAGAGGATATGAGAATAGAGCTGAGGTTATCACAGCAGGGGATATCGGAGGAAAACCCACAGGAAACAAGGTTTCATTAGCTCTGCTGCTTGCAGAACAACTTGTTTTAATTAAGCTTCCCTTCCATTTCTTAAGGGAAAGTGGAGGAAGAATGGAAAAGGAAAGGGAAAAACCTGAAAAAATAAAATAAAACCAATGAAACAACATTTTCAAATATTCTGAGTTATTTTCTTATTTTTTTTGTGAGTCTTCTTTTTTTTTTTTTTTTTTGTCAACGACTGTACCACTCCCTTTCACCCTGTCATTAAATACACAAATATTCTTTTTCTACTAAAACGTTTTCAAAAAGTCATCTCTGTTACCTACTGAAATTTTGACACTGCAGTAGCTTTAGGAAAGGCAGTGATTTCCTTGGTTTGAAAGTAGTTAGACAAGGTTACCATAATCATACCTGTACATGACTTGGAGTTACTTGGTTCAGAGGCATAGTTAACAGAAAAGTGAGCAGCAGAAAACTGAAAAGCCTGTTCTTGTTTATCAAGCAATGTTTGCCTTGTTCAAGAGAACTAGAGGAAAAAACAAGCAAGAAAGCAAGCAAAAAAGCAAAAAAAAAGTAAGCAAAAACAGGGAAGGAAGAAAAAGAAAGTGAGCAAAGAAACAAACAAGCAAGCAAGCAAGTAAGAAGGCTAGAAAAAGAAGGAAAAAAGAAAAAAATAGCTTTATACAGTAAGGAGCAACAAAATCATAAAATATATAATAAACCCACATGGAAAAAGAATATAGTTGATTTCCTGCATCTCTCTGAGTTATGTTTCAGTAAATGTATAGCACACATACTGTGTTTAAAGCAGATTTGACAACATATAAAACATTAAAAATATTATGACATTGGCCAATATTTATGATGTATATTTCCACACATAAAATATATTGTGTCATGTCATGGATTTTAAAAAACATGGAAGTTGGCCATGTCATAATATTTTAGAGCTTTTTAATACACTGTCAGAGCTATTTTAAATATACGTGCTCAGCATTTTATGAAACTTCCAACACATGGACATACGGAAAATATATACTGAGTTCACAGGAGACCAGCATTTCAAATGTAAAGTTTAGCTAATGCACATTCTCTAACACAAAAACCCCTTTTCTTTTTGGTATATTTCTTGAGCTTTCATATACTCACCTTATTGTATTTTGTATGGATTTACATCAGTGGAGCTCAGCATTTAGCAAATGAGAGTTGCATTTGACCTGATCATGCAGGTTTAATGTAGGTGAAATTCTCACTAAAGTATTGCAGAATGGGACCATCAGGCAACTCAAAGCTACAGAAAGTCTCACAAAAAGAAGTAATGTCCAGCTGACAAAAACCCTCCAGTTTTACTAATTATTTGCACTTCCCACCGAAACATTTCTGTGCTAGCCCTCAAAGCACACTACATTCAGAAATCCCTTTTGGAAGAGACTGAGGACAGGCTGGGCTAAAATGTGTTAGGTATTTTATCTGCGTGAAAGCTGGAAAGTTAAAGGAGCTGAAAGGTTAAAGTATTTGCTGAGGATCAGAGGGAAGTTTTGGCATTTTTGGAAACAAGAACTTGATTTCTAGTCCTGTGATTTAGCAGCAAGACCACCCTTGGCTTTTAAAATGTTTTGGGGAATGATGGCAACAGTTCTGCCAGCAGATATTAGGATGAAATTCCTACTGTGAGAATGGTGAGGCACAGGAACAGATTGCACAGAGAAGTTGTGGATGTCCAATCCCTAGAAACGTTCAATGCCAGATTGGATGGGGTGCTAAGCAACCTGGTCTAGTGAAAGGTGTCTCTGCTCTTGGCAAGGGGGTTGGAACTAGATGGTCTTTGAGGTCTCTAGAACGCAAACCCTCCTATGATTTACTCTAAGCTATGTTGATAAAGTTTGTATTTTCAAATACTACTGCAACCTCAGAATTAATATAAATACTTTTTTCTTATCTTTTAACTTCTTCCTTTTATTTTTCCTTCAATTGCAAACTCTCCTGCTGGAGCCTTTGCGTGATATGTCACACAACCTCCCTGTGGCACCATGGAGTGTTATCATGTCTTAAAAATAATGTTTAGTTTGCTTGCGCTTGCAAGCATCTGTGTGGGGTCACCACACACACGGTACTGGGAATAATTTTTTTTAAAATATCTTACTTTATACATCAGCAGAAAATGACTGGAGACAAGTAACTGCTTCCAAGGACACTACATGACTTAGCTCAAGGTCTTTAGAGGGATCTGAGAAGCAGCAGACATGCCACTTGAGAGGCTAATGTATATGGCATCACCAAACACTACAGGATAATTGTAATTATAGGTATCACTGTGAATAAGGATTGATGGAGGTGGGACAGAAGCCCAGGTTTGCTTCAGCAGTGATACAGACTTACTTATGCTGCTGTGGGACTGTATGAACTGCTCTAATTAGCTACTTAAATGTTACTTCTCTTTTTGGCTCCTGAATGTTGGTATGGCATTTCCTTCATCTAAATGTCTGTCTAATTGAAAGAGCAGCAGTGCATTAAAAATAAAAATTAGTTTGGAGAGTATTTAAGAAAACCAGCTAGGCTCTGTAAATAAGGTTGTCCCACTACCCCAGTTAGATTGGATGCCTATTTTTTTTTTTTAAATCTTTTGCTGGGTGATAGGAAAAGTTATTCCAGCACTTCCAGGAACACTGGGCTTTTCTAGGCGTCATCCGACTGTTTAAATTTAGACTTACATTATTTGTTTGACTGATTTACCTGAAATATTTTAAAGGGTAGCATAAATACATTGATTCTCTAGAGCAAGTTATTGCTTTCGCATATGCTTCATGTTGAACTTTGGGGTTTAGTGAAGTATTTGCTATTGAGAGGGATGGAGGAGGTAAGGAAAAGTTTGGGCAGTTATGTGCATCGTGGTCTTTTCCTTTTGGGTGTTTGTCATTCACTCAGTGTCTTTTCCAAGAGATTACCCTTGAAATACAGTATCATTACATAGGAAAAGAACAACTTCTGTGAGGTCCTAGGTGTTCAAGATAAACACAGAAACACAAAAGATCCTTAGTTTCTTAGGAGCTAAGCGGACCATATTTTTCTCCTGCTGAGAAAAGTGGGAGCAAGCAAACAACCATGACAGTGAAACTTATTGCCAAGTAAGGAAAACAATTTGAAAGCATGGTGTATATTTGCATTTAAAAACGAAGATTCCAATTCTTTCCTTCCATGGACAAACCTTGGTTAGAGACAGAAATGCAGAGCAAGTGCTGCCCTTATTTCTTGGGAAAACATGCCCAACAATGTCAAGTGAAAAGTGGGAGTTTTAGGTCATGATATCCAGGTGTCAGTCTCATACCCCATTTGCTACAATAGTTATATAAAGGGTAAATTTAAAACTTATCCCACTATAGTCAAAGTTAAAGCAACAGAGAAAAGTTGGCTTATCAGGAAACATTAAGTGCTTTGTGTGGGGCGATGTCATTAAGTGAACTATGTCCAGCAGTCCAGGGGAAGCAACAAGACCATCATAACATGTTTTGAAATGTATACAGCAGAAGTGTGTTTGCTCTGGGTTCAGGAATTGTCCTGTACAGCTCTTCCTTAGGAAAGAACTGCATTTGCCTTTATCCAGCAGACGGACTGCAATATGCTTTCTCCATGTTAAGTTAAAGTCAAGAGAGATTTTGGAAAGTGAACAGCATAAACCCAAGGAGTTCAAACACAGAAGGGTATTTAAGAGGAACTGACTCCAATCAGCTGATCAGCCTGCAGGACAACGCCCAGTTTTGTTGCTTTATAGAGTATATTTTTCCCTTAGACCTTCAAAGACTATGCTGAGTCTAAGGCATAAAACACTCTGCAGAAACATTGTTAATGTTCTTCACTGTTGATATGATCCCCTGTAAGAAAGAAAAAGGATGCTGAGGATGTGTGTGCTGTACAGCAGGACCTGATCTTGCAATCTCCCCCATCCAGACTGATCCCACTTGTTCTCCAGGTGGTCTTCCTTTGGGTGCAGGAGCAATGAGCTCCTGGTAAGATTAAAACCAGACTGTTGCTTTTGAGGAACAGGCCACTCAACTTCCATAGCAACCAAAATCCTTTACTTCTTCAGTGATGAGCAGAGGGGAGAGCCCATTCTGCACAGATCCTGTGTTGTAGTACTTCTGCTCAGCCCACATCACTAACACCTTCTTGAATGTTATTTCTTACTTGGAAGAGTCAGCAGGTTTAGGTCTGAGAGGATCTGGCCATTAGCAGAAATGTTCAGCAACACTGTGGAAAGACATGAAACACCTGGCATGGTCCCAGATACACACAGCCTGGAACATTTAATGGCACTCAAGGGATAAAATGACCAAACTGTAAACCTCTCTTCCCCCACCCTCCTTCCTTTTTTATTTTTCATAAATGCACTTTTGAACATGCAGTGTATAGATGCTTTCTTTCTACCTTCCTTTGTCTCTCTGTTTCTTACTTGCGACTCCTTGGGGGGCAGTTGAAACATAAAAAAATGTTCTGCACCATTTACTGAGGTTTTTTGGCAGGATTTTTCTAGGAAAGGCTGAGGAATGCGTTGTTTCTACATCAATTCACCCACAGGTCACTCCCTGTGCACTGCACACACTTCAGGGATTAAAAACACCAGGATTCTCAGTTTTTTTGCTCTGAAAAGACTGCATGCACATTTTCTGCCTCTGTCTCACACATATTTTTCACACACGTTCAAATACAGACACATACACAAACTCCTTAGTGAGAATGCCTGGTGACATGCCTGCTAAGGTCAGTGCACTATCGGTGACATCATGCACAGTTTAGATTAATGGTAAACAAGTGGTTCACACCAAAGGCAAACAGAGGTTTTTCTATTTTCCTAGGAACAAGGGAGAAGTGTAGCTGGTAAGTTAATCTAAAAGAAATTTCAGAGCATGAAGGTTACTGATTGAATACTGTTTACATATTGTATATATATAAAATATATATTACATATATATAATATAAATATATATATTCATAACTGCTTTCTTGTCTTCAGGCCTGGTGAACATTAGGAAACATGTAAGTTGTTAGCAAGGTGATGAAGAAGAATACCAAAACATGAAGGCTGTTGGTGCTTATTGTAAATATGTCAGGACTCAGCTGTATTTCCATCTGATGGCGCTACGAAATTGTTTCTGATGGAGCAGAATGTATGAGAAGAATGGGATTTCATTAATCTAACAATTTATGTGTTTGCATTTTTTTGGGTTAACTTTAAAATTTGTCATAAAATGAATACTTTACAGTGGTAGTCCCAGTAACACTTCTGTATATTGTCCTTTGCGTTTTTGTTGGCTTGCTGACATCAGCATTTTAATACTTAATATCCTGTGAACATTTCTATGTTTTATAGTTCTGTATGTAGTGGAATAAAGAGGGAGGAGAGGACATAGGCTCTCTAATAAGGAAACACACATTATTCTTTACTGATATGTTTTTGTTCTCCGCTAATCATTTTTTTCCTTTTCACATAACCCTGAGGAAGAATTGCTGTTGGAACAGAAAAGGGCAGATGGTAATGTGTATGTGAAGTGTGGTTGTAATTATGTTATTACCTAGGCTCTGCATAAGGCTTGTTTATGTGAAAGGAGGAGATTAATTCCTTTGGGTTACTTCGGAGAAGTCCCAGGCCTGTAACTGATTTCTCCTGAGAGCTACTGAATTCTTCAGCTCTATCCCTTTGCTAGGTTGTGTCTTTTATATGCCACCTCTAAATAAAATTTAAAAAAAAAATCCTAGAAAGAAGTTTTGTTTCAAAGATGAGGCCTCATCTCCTTGCTAAATCAAGGCAAGGGCAGAGTAAACATATGAGCGGGTGGTCTAAAATCCAACAGCTCTTAGAGGCAGCCTGGCAAAGCTGCACTGCTCTCCAACACCACAACCCCATCATGGTTGACCAGGTCCTTCCCTGCAGCTTATGCTCTTTTTGCTGCAATTACTCACTTTGAGTATGTGGTTTATTCTGGTTTGGAGGTGGTGGGGGCAGTAAGGAAGGGACAGGCTAATCTGCTTCTAAGAATTCTAGTTGCCATCAGCTCAATTTAAGAAGCACCAAAGAAAAACTGAAAAACAGGAAATAGATGTAGGTTGTTTGTAACATGGCATTAAAACTTTGTCTTTTAAACCTTCAAGGTTGAAAGCATAGAATTATATGGGAAAAGCACTTCTTGAAAAATGCAGGGATTTTTGAAAGATAATGGTTCTCGTGCTTAATTTCAGTTATAACAGAACATGTTTTAAAGACATGACCTTTCAAAGTTACAGATTAGGAACAATATCCTCCCTACCTTTCTTCGGGTTGAGACACTTCACAGAGAAGAGGGAGGAAACAACTGATAGACAATTTTTGACCCTATTTGTGACACAGGGTGGCAGGCAACTGTGACAATGGGACTAAGTGACCAAAGGGACCCAATTCCTCCTAACTCCCTGTGTGCTGGTTGTATGCCTGTTCAGATAGTTTGCTGAAAACTTGCTATCCTTGCTGAAAAGGGTGGAAAGGCTACCAAATGGCTTCAGTGGCCTCTGGATCACTTACATGGAAGGTATGCACAAGGATGATGGAGATACGTCCACCCACGTGGCCTTCTGTGCCAGGGTGCTCCCAGCCCTGACAAAGCTGAAGCAGTGCTGAGCCTTCACACTGACACTTGCAGAGAAAATCCATGAAAGAAATCTACTTTAAGAGCAAAACCAAACACAGCCCTTGCTAGGCGCTGTTTATAATGTGATCAATTTGGAAAGAGCTTGTTCCATATTTATGGTATTTTTAAAAATAGATCATATGGCTTAAATATGATACTGTTCCCCACTTCAGGGAAAGCAAAATCTTTCCTCTGGGGTATAAAATATTTCTAAAATGGAGGACTGTTAAAATTCAGAAAAATAACCCCAAAACAAAACCCAAACAGTTTATAAAAAGCATGCTGACATTGTAAAAAATTAATAGTATGCTTGGAACCCTTTGAGTTTCCAAAATGGTCAGTTCAATATAAAAAAAGCCACTTTCTTATTATAAATTTGAGTTGCCTGTCTTAGGTTTTCCTAATGAAAGAATTTTTGGAGTGAATAAAGCTCACATTGAGTGTTCACAGCCCATCTCCCCCTCAGTGTGTAATTTAACCACCCAACCCTGTGGCCTGGAACACTTTCGATTACAACTTTAATAGTTATTTTGGAAAAAGTTGGTAGCCAAATATTCAACCTTTAGAATATTATGTATGAGAGTTTTCTTCTCTTACATGTCATAGGAAATTATGATGACCATATGTGTGAGTGTGTGTGCGCGCCTAAGGAAAATAAATTCACTATTTCATGCTACTGGGTTCCATTACTCGAAACCTTAACAACTATAGCTCTGGGAGGGGCGAGGAAGTTGGGCCAAATTCACAGTCACTCTAAAATGGGTCATATTAATACTGCTTTAAAGATCATCTCTATAAATAGCCCAGAAAACCAAGTGTTGGGTAGTACTGGGCTTACCCTGGCCTGGCTTCCATTACTACAAGTAGGGGAGACATATTTATGTAGTGGGGTTGCCCTTAAAGAGCTGAAAAAAAAAAAAGAAAAAGAACAGCTATTGGTATTATACAGAAGTCATTTAATTCTTTTATGCTCACAGTTAGGCTGAGCAGAAATCACTGGTAAAATAAGAGCTGTATATTAGTGGCTTTCAAGAGCTGAGATTGCTTACCTTTGTTTAATGTTTCATTATTTTCTTGAATTAGCAACAAATATTTCAGCAGTAGAACATATGACATCCCTGATTAATTGGGTCCTTAAATGAAGTGAACTGGAGTTCACCATCAGCTTACAAAGAGATGAGTTTGAAAAAAGTTTGGTACATTTTTCCTCTGTCTTTAAAGAAAAAGATCAGACATTTTAGCGGCGGCTTTCTATTTCTGCAGATTATATATCTATCCTTGCAGAACTTAAATGTTTTATGTGCCTATTTTGCCTCAAATCCTAGGTAAAATGAAATTTCTATTTTAATGTTTTAAGTGCATTTTGATGGTTGTAAGAGGAATCAGATGCTAGCCACTAGAGACTGTATGTCTCCTGTAAGCAATTGAATCGGACTTTCTTTGGTAAGCATCTTGTTGGATTTAGCTGTTGATAAATGGAAAATAAAAGGCCACTTTGTGAAAATGTAGGCATTTTATGTTGCTGTCTTAGGCTGGATTATGTTCCACGGATAGTACTGTTACAGGACTAAGGCATTATTTAATGACAGCTGTACTAGGCTGTGAAATGTCATAGCTTGGGAATAAAACCCCTGAAGAATGGAACTAAAATATGTTTGTTAAAATTTGAAAAGAGGGAATGTCTTAAGAACTCTTTGTAATTTCATAGGCTTGAGTCTAAACTGCCAACAAAATATATCTCATAAAATTCTCTGTCTTCTCTCTTTCTTTTAATTACCTGTGCAGTTCAGAGGAACAAGAACAGTCAAGCAATACAGACAAGTTTGCTTTGATGAATACTTTATATGAATATAAAGAATAAAACTAGGAGACAAAATGGTGGGAAAATAAAGGCAAGTGATCAAACGTGTCCTATCTTCTTTCCTTGGAAGTTCTTCATCTTTTCGTGCTCCCATTTCCTTATTTGTGAAGTGAAGTTCCTGGATGTCCCCCTCTGCAAAGTACACTTTGCTGTGTAGATGCACTGCAGAATATAACTACTGCATGTAGAATCTTCTCTGTTAAGAAATAATGCTAATAATTGTTAACAATTGGCATTGATTGACTAAAATATGTAGAGGGCTTAAAAGAACTAGTTACAAAAGATTTGTTATAGCAATTTTCAGTAATTCTTGAGACACGTCATGTTTTCCTATACTTTTTGATTGAAAAATCTAAACCCTCTATTGTTAGTATCTCTGACCTCTGAAAATGGAATAGTAAAGCTACTGATATGAACAGTGTTGTGGTTTAGGAACAGTACTTCCCAGTTCAGTGCCCCACCGAGATTCTCCCAAAACGGATGCCACTTGCTTACTTTCCACTGCTCCCCTTCCCCTCCCTCTTCCTACCCTGGGGTTGGAGTTGAGAATTGGAGGCACAAAGGTAAAAATCATGTGTTGGGATAAGAATGACTTACTGGGAACAGCAACAAGATAAGAAAACTAACAAGAGACAGCAACAATACTAACAACAAAAGCGTACAGAAGAGGGTGATTTACATGCAAAATGCTCACCAAGCCTGGGACAATGAAAAAGAATGGTGACTGGATCCTATGCCCACCACACTTGCTCCCCTGACCAGAAAGGGCTGCTCTTCTTGGAAGACAGAGAAAGCCACTTTCCCCCACCCCTGGCAGTGGTAAAAAATAACACAATGTCTTGGCCATGCCCTCTCCCACTGATCTGGGCCAAAACTAGGACAAACAGCTTACCTGAAAACATATAGGGCTCTTTCAGGAAAAAAAGGAGATTTGAAAACACAAGTTATAACCAGTGTTGCTGAACACTCACCATCTAGACAACTAAGGGAACTGGCATTTCTGTATCAGCAGAAGAGGTCCTGGGTCAATGGGACCCACAGGGAAGGAAAGTTATCCAAGAGGCCTGTCAAGATCCAGAATTGATGAGGATTAGCAAATGGCAGAAAACTTGAAGATGGAGACATTGTTTTGGAGGTGTAAAATTGGTAGCAAACATACACCTTCTTCTTCTGGTTGACTTGGCTAAGTTTGATCAAGTCTATTCAGAAGTAAAAATAGCAATCATTAGCCTTCAATAGCCAATGTGCTGTCATCTTATATTTTATGGACATGACTAAGAGAAGAATTAAATATGCAGATTCATATATAGAAAAGGCTAAAAACTACACCTGTTATCTAACTTATTTTTCAGTGAGAGGCAAATCAAGGATATAATGAGTCCATGGCTTCCTTTCTTGGGGTGGGAGATAAGCTCTCTCTAACTTTATTCCCTTTTAAAAAGTGCATTCAACTCAACACAAATGTTTTTAACTCCTCTTCTTGAAAGCTTAATGCCACAGTGTCCTAGTTTAGTGACTTTCAGTGAAGAATACAAATATTGCTGAGACAAAAATGCTGACAGCTAGACTTCAAAAATAGTTTTGGATGAACTCGGATTACAAGTAGTTCGCATGCACTTTCCAAAAATGGACATAACAGCTGGAGAATTTTTTTTCCCATCCAAGAGGTTACTGTGGTCTGTGGGTTTCTTTGTGTGGGAGCTTGTATCTTCATACACAGAAATATAAGAAAACAGCCTGCAATAAAATACAAAAATAAAACAAAATGTAATATAGAAGTTTCTGAGGTCTTGGGAATTCTGGGCAAAGTTCGTCAACAACATTATGGAAAATGAACCTATGAAGTGTTCTTGAGGAAATCTTAGGCTCCAGAAAAGCAATCAATTTGAAGATTAGGCATGAAAAGCAGACTAGAAACAAGACTTTAAACAGACTTTTACAGTAAGCTTAGTTAAAGTGCATGGTGCATTGAGGAGTGAGGCTGAAATCAAAATTAGAGATTTTAAGGAAATCCAATGGTTCATATTGTACAGGATGGCAGATTAGATGAACACAATTATCAGTTTTTGGTTGTAATTATGAAGCCATGCATCTTTATTTCTTTCTTGGCATCTCTCCAGTAATCAGAGGAGGTGAATAGTTGCTTATTCTATGAAAACTCCCAGGAGCTGTTCCAGCAATGTTGTAGTCAATTGGAGTATTTCCACTGCCTCTGTTGCACATTGGTTCAGGTGTTGACCAGAAGCAAAAACCCTCAGCATATATATGTGCAGCTTCCATGGAAAAACTCTCTTCTGGGAACATAATGTGTGTACCAGCTGGGTCTGATACAGCACAAGCTAACCTATCCCAATTTCACCTCCCACACTAACACCCAATGGCAGGTGCTGTGTCCTGAAAAGCTGCAGCAATTCTAGTTCTCACTAATTCTATTCTTCTGCTATTCCAAGGGTTCATTTTCCTCTAGTTTTGCTACTGGGTATAACAGACTTGTGACCCAACTCTCACTTCATTCATAGCAACGTGCAAAACATCCTGCTAGAATATAGTTTGCATTTCAGATGAGCAAATGTGCCAGCACTGTAGTCAGGTTTTCAGCGACACACATGGTTATCCGAGAAAACCAGAGGTGAAACTGAAGTTGAATTCTACACATTCTCCCTGTGAGAGATGTGGAAGACCTAGACAATGTGCCCCCTCCAAGCCCATCTTGAACCGATTAAGAAAGGGGATCATTGTGTGCCAACTTGCACTTTCAATCTCAAAAATGCAATAGAAATCTATCATCCTGCCAACTATGGTTTCTTGAAGTACTTTTTAGATAGAAATTCAAAGGGAGGCAAAACATTTTTTCCATTGGCAACTTCTCTTTAGCATATTAACATTTTCTAGGGTAGCACTTACATCCAGTGCAATGCAACACCTCTCTGTGAAATGTGAAGTGGTGGAACAGCAGGAATCTTCCCTCTGCAGGTATCAAAGCACAAATATGCCTCTCCCCTTTTATTTTTTTTTTTCCCTCAGCATTTTCTGCTACAAGGATTTTCTAAAAAAAAAACAAACCCAAAAAGCCATGATGATATTGACCATTCATTTTACAATGGTCTGGACAAAAGGAGGGACACACATACATTGCTTGCTTTAGGGCTGCAACCTTTTTTCTGGCCCACTCTGAGAAGAAAGGAAGCATATCGGGCTACCTCTGTTGGATTTTGACTTCATGTAGGAGCAGGAGATCTGGTGGAAGTCCCAGAGCTGGCCCAGAGCTACAGCATGCTGCTCTAGATTGTGAATCTCTCTAATCAGTGAGAGCTGGTCAGTCCCAGCATTTTGAGTCTGGCTGTTCAGGCCTTTGTCCAGCATGTTGCTTATTATCTTTTACCACAAACACTGTGGTAGATTTCTGTGAGACAACTCACGTGCTGACAGACAAGCACTGTGCAAGTGCTCTGCAGTTTCAACATTTAAATAAAAAAAATAGGAAGTGCAGGCAGAATCTCTGTGTTTTGGAGAGGGGTGGCATGCAGGTGTACATTGCCAGCGTGAGCTAACAGGAGATGATGTTACCTATGGGATGCTTGCTCAAAAGACTGTAGAGGCACCCATGGAAAAAAATAGCTCCTCTCTAGGTATCATCACCAAAGTGACTGATGAAAATCTTTATGCAAAAATTTAAAATAAAATACTATTCAGCTCTTCCTTAACAAGTATAAAAAGTTTTTTGCTTTATACATATAGAATGTATCCACATATTCTCATGACTGATCTGATGGTCTTTTTCCTCAGATAGATTTAATGAGACTACACTTTCAAAAACATCTAAAAACCCCTAACTGGTGTTTAAATTGAAATAGACATTAGACAGATAGGTTGCTTTTGAAAAAAGAGTTTTCTGGAGAATCCTTCTGTATCTTCAGCTTTCATCTTCCACAGAATCACTTGAACTAGTTACTACAAACAGACATGATGTATCAGATAAATTAGCAGAACGTAACCTATTTTTATCTCTTTTCAGCACTACCATCTTCCCTGATTTTTTTCCTCCTCTCTTTCTGCCGGGATAGCAGAAACCCTCCCCTTCTTTGAGATTTCCTTCTTTTTGCCACCCAGTCACAAATATACCAGAAAAACTGGATTTGTGTTTTCCAGCCTGACTGTTACACATCTGAAGTCTCATGTGCTTCTCACATCGTATAAATTAATCCCATTGTGATCAGCAGTGAGAAGTCAAAATGGAGCATTCAAATTTTGGTGCTTTATTGATTGGTCCATAGTTTTCAGGGCACTTTATACAGAGCACAGTCCCTGTATGTGTCCTGAAAAGGAAATTCAGTTTAGATATGAATAGCTAAATCCAAATGGGACTTGGGCACTGCAGTGGTAAGTGGTGTGGAACCTGTTCCTCAGTTACATGGTCAGCTACTGCTTGAGATGGCTTCACAATGACCAGAAAACTGAGTTGTGAGCTGTCTCAAACCATTCCCAGCAAGGCAAGCTGCAACAGGATGGGGTTTGCACCTTAACCGGCTTCTGACCTATTCTCTTACCTCTGGATGCAGGTAGAATCTTACATCGCCTAGTATTTATAACCCTGATTCTTCTTTGGAATTAGATGACCAAACAATTTGAATTCTATAAATTTAATGTGATTTCAGCAGTGTTTTTTTCTTTTCTTTTTTTTTTTTTTTTCAAAAGGAGTTGAACTTGAATTTCACTCCTTTTTACACCCAAAAAGCATCCAGTGGGAGTTGACAGAGGTGGGTTCAACCCTTCAGCTTGTGCATCAATCCTGTCGAGACAGCTACAAAAAATTTCAGGAGAGCCACTTTGGTTTCTGAAGCAACAGAAATACTGATGATAGCTGACAGTAGCTTTAGCAGAGTGAGCATCTTCCTGTTGAGGCTGTGCAGTAAAAGCAGGTTCCAGAGCAGTTCTTGGGGACTTAGAATCATACAATCATTAAGGTTTGAAAAGACCTCTGAGGTCATCGGGTCCAACTTTTTACCAAACACCACCATGTCAACTAGACCACAACACTGAGTGCTGCATCCAGTCATTTCTTGAATACCTCCACTGATGGTGACTCCACCATTTCCCTATCCCATTTCTGGAGATGGGATAACAAATGCCTTTCTAATCACTCCAGGAGTGATGCCCAAGAGAATGGGATGATTTTGCTTATGTTTGTTAACTGTATGGAATAAAATTTGCTCCTGCGCCAGGAACACTCCTATTGCTCTTCATCCAAGTGCACAAACAAGGGTAGGAAAGAAAGAATGTAATTTTTTCCCTACTGTAGCTTTGTCATCAGAACAATATGAAAAGAATATTCTAAACCTCAGACCTTACCCTGTCAACTTCTCTTCTCCTTACTCCCAGCAATTATTTCAGAGGTAGAAAGGTATTTCTTTTTCTGTTGAGTGTGTGTCAGAGCATGTTGCGGTTCAGTCTAATACTGTTAGGCAACTGCAGATGCAAGCTTGAGTTGCACATATGTCAAGAGCACTGAAAGAGCATTACAGCATTAGGAAGGGAGAAAAGTCTGGGTTTGATTACTGATAATTATAGATAAGCTGTAGCTGACAGTCATTTTCTGACCGCAAACTCAAATCAATCAATTAAGGACTGCATGCAGCAGCACCCTTGTTTAATCATTTCCAGGCTCCTTAAAATGATCCATTACTCTGATTTCATGTCAGAGCTGCTGTGTACTGTTTGTTGTTGCTGCTGTGGGTCAAATATACAGCTGCTTTCAAGCTAATTTCAAGAACCCAGTTCACAGTCTGGAAAAAAAATAAATATATATAGATTAGCCATAACTATTAAATCTCTCTCTTGGTATAATGAAATAAAGATTGCAGCTGATCATTTAAATACCTTTTTGATCTCATGGCTAAGTGCATTTTTTAAATAAAATGCATCAGTGTAGCAAAGGGGAAAAAGACAGGATGGAATAATACAAGTTCAACTCTGTTTCTCCCTAGTTCTTGTTTTCAAAGATTTTTCACATGGAGCTTCAAATACAGGAGAAAAGCTTGTAGTGAGACCTGGACAAAGAGCTGCTGTCAGACTATAAGTCTCTTCACTGGAACTATTGACAAACTGGGTTGTTCTTTGCTGACATGTATTTCGTTCCTAAGCTTTGAAAAGAGAAAAAACGTCCTAATGGTTTAATCAGCTAACATTTTTAGAATGTAATATTTCCTTTTTAGCTTTGAGACAATGTTTAAATCAAATGTTTTAAATTACTGGGATATTTCATGTAGCAGACACAAAAAAAATCTAAGTGAATCAAGTTATTTTGGTTTTATTAAAAGGAAATATTGTGAATAATATAAGATTTTTTTCATAGGATTTTTCTCAGGGAGATATTTTCCATTTTTTTCATTATCCAGTTAAAACTTTCTGTAAAAATTCTGGTTTAAATAGATTAATATTTGTAATGGAAATAATTCCATCACTTCTTTTTCAGTAAAATCCCAGATAACAGTACTTTCTCTCCCTGTACTTTCACCTGATGTAAACCAGCATAGCTCCAACTAATGGGTTGACTGGACTTATCACAAAGGCTCATGCCAGCCCATGGAGAATTAATGATGACTGTCATATCAGGATGTGGTCCAGTTACACATAGAAAATAAAATAAAATAAAATAAAATAAAATAAAATAAAATAAAATAAAATAAAATAAAATAAAATAAAATATCTTAGACAAAATAGTCAGATAGTGCAATAGTGAGATGTACGACTTCGAGTTTCCAGCATCAGCTTTGTCATATAGCAGATTTTGCATGTGTTGCCAAAACTGTATTCAGTCCATGTATTTTTAATGTTTGGTATAATGTGAGCAACTCCATTTCGATTTAGCACTTTAATTTCTAAGGTGAATTGAATGAAATTAGATAAAGAAAGAAGCTAGAAACTTCTTCTTCTACCAGGATTCAACACATTTTAATAAATCCATTTTAAAATAAGTTTGGACGGATGTTTCTGATTGTCTGTGTATCCCAGTATTTCACTTAAAAGACTGAAAAGGATCTCCATGTCACTGACTACATTGTCAATACAATCCAAGAATAGGAAAAACAGAGCATCTCCAGCACTGTAAAAGTAGAAGCTGATTTCTGTCAAGCACTGCAAGTGGGTCTCATCTTCGTTACCTTTTCACATCTCCAGCACAGGCACCTGCATACGGTTACCTTATACAAATCTCAGAGGCACTGGAGATAAGCAATGCCTTTCAGGGCACAGCTCATCTCATCCCCCAGTATGAGACCCTGGAAGTGCCAACATCACACCACAGTCAACAAGAGGAGCTGAAGGTGACCAGCTTAGCTGTCAACATGTTCATGTGGCCACATAAAGCTCCCACACGGAATTACAACTCCCTGAAGAACTGGGATACCTGACTTGCTTTTCTCCTTCTCCAGAGGGCTCTAGGTAAGCTGCTGGTGGGAATTCACTGCCATCATACCAAGCCAATCCCATCACATGCTAGTTTGAAACAATTTTGGGCACAGGTTGCAGTGGGTAACCCTTCTCCTGAACCAGGAACAGAAAATGTCTTCTGTGAGCAAGCTGCTCCCCCACTGACACTGCACAAGCAGCAATATAGGAACAATTTATCAGAGGGCTCTCCCTCCCCCCCCCCCCCGAAAAAAAGGGCTTTTAATTCAGGAGATATG
>JAWMRA010000113.1:19000078-19028492 GCA_035584735.1 Pseudotriccus pelzelni
AAAGATTCTTTACTGCTGTTTATTTATGTGAACTTCCTGTTGATTTCCTTGAGGATTTTGCCTGTCTAAGGAGTTTCAACGGGACCCAGTGTCAGGGTACACAGTAGAAGCTCTTTGTCCCCTTGCTGGCATATTATCAGCTGATATTAATACCCTCTTGTGAAATTGTTTATTTACAATATTCATCTCAGAGCATTTACACTCCACTGATGACTTGAAATTTAAGCAGTTATTTATAATCATGTTAAATAAGACCACATTTCTGTTCCAGTCACAAGTTAAGTTAGTTATCAGATTACATGTCTGTTTCATTCCTTTTATCTCTGATACAGTGCGCTGCTCTCAACATCAGCATCAAATGAACTTAGATGTCCGACTATAAATCATGCACATGTCGAAACAATAATGCTGAAAGGATTATCATCACCCTCTGTAATTACAATAATGGAAAACAGATACTGAAAGGACATTTTTCTAATCCTTGGAAAATCCCTGGAGAGGTCAATTTCCTTTTCTTTAGGGAATATTTAACACAGGGAAAGTTATTGGTTTATACATCTGTTGAAAGAACTGAACTTATAATAAGCACAGTGTCACAATATAAATTTAAAGTATATTTTATTACTCCAGTATAGTGGGGGTCTCCAGATGGTCCTGATATACATAGTTTTATAAGGAAGTGCTTTTTTGACTGAAAACACCGATCACTGTCTGATGAAATCCTGTGTCAAAGCTGAGGTGCACTACTGTTTGTGGGAACCTGTTGCAAGTAGCAGGAGAGAATATAATTTCCCAAGACATAACTGGCATCTGGTTTTGGAGCAAGGTTGTGGTGGAACTGGGTTAGGGTAGTTTGCTGGAGGTTTCGGAAGAGGAGAATTTCTCATAGGCTTTTTGACCAACCCTATTCAAGAATGGAATTATGTGGTAAAATAAAAGAAAATAAACACTAAAAAAAAAAGAAACCACTACATACCATTAATTTCTTTTATTATAAGAAGCAGGCATCCAACTCTTAAGTCCTGAATTGTCAGCTCTGAAGTCTAAATTGAGTCCTATATTTAAGGACTTGACTAAGTCTTGATGGATGCATAGGCTCTTCTTGTCTTCTTCATGGCAGCTAATTCTGTGCAACAGAATTAGACTTCTTAGTCCAATTTTTGAAGGTGAAAGTTGGCTACTGTAACATAAATTCCGCATCTCTCGCTCTTTGCCTATGCTGTTGTTTCCTTGTGATCCAGCAAACCATTTTTAAACAAATGCTATTCTGAACACAGAGCAATCCTTCTACTTGGGTACTGTTGTGACAGGACAGGAGCTCAGATTCAGATTTAAATAATCAAACTTTGCCCATCCATCACATTTTGACATTAAGAGGGTAGGGTGTACTCATATGGGCAGTTTAATTGTCAGCTGAGAGAGCAGAAATCTCAGCAGGAAGAAGCAATAACCTCTTCCACTGGTATGGTGAGAACTAGAAGTCCGCAGGCTAAGCCACAAGGTTTTGGTTGCAGGAGTAGCTCACTTGCTGCTGAAAGAAGACAGCTGCAAAGGAACCACACACAAATGTTCAGATGAGAGCTGTTATCCACCTACATGTCAGTTTGCAACACAACCTTCTTCTCTGGTTGCTCTTGCCAGCAGCATTGTCTAGCACATTCTGGCAGCTTTGTCTACTAGCACCAACAGCGGGGAGGGCACAGTTCTGGTCTCTTCATTTCCAAATAGACACCGAGAAACAATGGCAATTAAAACAATAACTTATAAAAAAGGTGTATATATATATATGTATACTGTCAATGGGTATATATATATATATATATATATATATATATATATATAGACTGTCAAAGCAGCTGACTGGGCCACATTGGGTCTAATTCCATAATGTTTGTGTTTATGCTCTTAGAATAATGGCTCACAGGAATAACTGAGATAGTGAATATTTTCAAAACAAATGTTTTATTGTACAGTTGTTCAACAGAGCTGTTAGATAAAAAATTCCACAGGGATTTCTCCCTCAGCGAGCTCATCTAACCCTCCAGCACGTCACTGCCACGTGCATGGAGCAGCAGCACTCACCACTGCTTGTGGTTAGGAAAGAGTTTGCTTTCTTCCCTTGCTAGTAGGCTGCTTGTTTGTCTCCTGGTGGAGCCTGTGGAAGCTGTTGCGAAATGTGTGGGCTGCCAGAAAAAAACCATTGCTCTGTCTTGTTTACAGAAACCAAGCTCCCTTAAAACAAACCCATAATGGTTAAAGTGAGTACCTTGTGTCCTTCTTCAAAGGGTGGCCAACACACAGATGTCCTACCCAGGGCACAGGCTGAACGCAGCTTTTGAGAAACATAATTCAGACTTTTCTTCTCATTTGGTTATGGGAAGAATAAATTGCATGACCCTTTTTTTCTAAATGGGATCACTCCTTTTCAGATGTCTTGGAGGAGTTATTCCTGCAAAGCCAAGGTACTGAACATGTCTTGTCCATGCACAGTTGTCACTATGAAAAAAAAAATGGGCCCAATGAAGCTACATTTACAAATCTAGGCCAAATCTGTAGTAAATCTGGTAGTAAACTGTCCTCAGTATAACCTGGGAAGATCACATTTGTAAGGCATCCCTCAATACAGGTCCTTACTCCTTTCTCCTCTCTTCTAATGATCTGATAGGTCCCTTGGGGCTATCCATTTTCAAAATTTGAATATATGGTCAGAGGCTGGGATTCATCTGCTCGAATTTTAGGGATATGAAAAATATCTAAGCTTGTCACTGAGTCTTCTTTCACAGTCAATAGACATCCCTCCAGTGTAGTCAATAGAGTATGGGATCAGGAGAAATATGTCCCAGATTTCCACTGATAAACTGATTGGGTCTCAAAGAACGTAAGGTGTGATTACCTGACTAGCCCAGATCTACACACTTAGAGTGCAGCCCTCTAAAACTAGGAAAGGTGGATCCCATTGAAGAAAATGAGTATGAGAAGATTTTGTAACACTGCATTCACTCCATAGATACTAAGCACCAGATTTTTTTTTTCCATCCTTTACTGGACTACTGCAAAGGAACCTTACCCTAGGTAAGAGTTTCTCTGATGTAAGACTTTGCAGTGGAAGCTACCTCTTGTCAGTGTAGCAAAAGATCCTGATGGAGAGGCAGAGTTGACAAATATGGACTGGTGAAACAGTCCAGCATGCCCTCACCACCAGGAGTCACTGCATATTTAGTCCTAGTCTAGAAGAACCATAAATTACCTTGGTAGCCACTTCTCTGAGTGTGAAAAGGGATCACCTGAAAAGGGTTGTGTTAGGAGATCTTCACAAGCACTGTAAACTTGCCTTTCAGGTCAATAATATTTTGCTTAAATCCTTTGAAGGTCTGTATAGATACAACATCCTCAGGCCCTTACCATGTACTTGCTCATGCCCCCACAAATACAAACAGGACCTTAGCAAAGAGTTTCTTGCCAACTCTCAGACCTCCCAGTCACCTCCCAAACCTCCACCCACTCATTTCCTGAATGGCACCTTTCAGCAGTTCTTACCACACAACCAAAGGAGCAGGTGCTAATTCTAACTCTAAATAAATATTTCCTGTGTCCTTTACGGTCAAATCTGAACCATAGTAGCCTTCTTCAAATTTCCTGCCAACCCATCCTGGGGAAACAGTGAGAGTTCATGTTGTCTTTGTACATTGTCACTACTAGATAAGATCACTGTTACTACAAGACGCACCTATGACTAAGAGCAGAGCTGCTGTTTGTGTTCATGGTGCAGTGTCATGGACTCAGGCTCCAGGTCTACAGAAAAAGGTAATAATAGTCCAATATATACATAGTCCCCATGGATCCTGTATTTGAGGTAGACTTTAAATCTGTTGTTGAGAAAAGATTGAATTTTGGCTGCCCTTCATCTCAGAATGTTATTACATTAAGTACAGTGGTCAGCTTGCAGCCATTCAAATGCATGTAAATATACATAAACACAAACCTCCACATTTACTCTCTGCTTCATTCAGCTTAACAGAGAAAGCCAATGTCCAACATACTATTTCTGAACCCTCCCCTTTTGCTCCAGTAATACTCAAGTGGGATACAGTGAGAGGAACATCATGCAATGCTCACTAATATATCACCCTGACCCTAAACCCTAAACCATCAGACAGTATTACTTAGTCAAATTATACTCAGCTCTACACAAACATCTAAAATAGTTGAGCTTTAAAGAAGAAATGCTGCCCTCAGACATTTCAAAGGCATGTGCAAAAAGATACGACTCGGGATTTTAGAGTTCTTCTTGTTTTCATTACTCTGTGCTCAAGCATTGGCCAAGTATCAAAGCTTCTGAAAGCAGCAAGACAACTGAGATATTCAAAAAACAAAGGGAAAAGAGCCCTCAAACTGTCCCTTGAAAGAAAGACTTTTTTCTTCTCTGAAGTTTTAGTCTCTCCTGCAAGGTTTCATTTTTACTATATTTTTAAATCAATCTACAGTGATTCTTTACTTACATTGTTATCAATACAGCAACAGTATATCCTTAAAGCATTATAAATTCATACTGAAATTAATCTGCCTAGACCCCAGGATTCAGACACCCATCTGCAGTCTCAACATACAATGTTCCTTTGTTTTGCCCTTCTAATTTAGCCTTTGGAAAGTCCTCTGTGACAGCCAAATCAAGTGGTTTCAGAGAGTGGCAATTCTTGCAGCTACTTTTCATCAATCATTTGCACTTTGATCCCTTTTAAAACAAGTGAATTCAATTTCCACTTTAATTAAGAAGCTGAAAACACAAGCTGAGGCATAAATAACACGAAGACCATATAAAATTCATGTCACTGACAGAGTCGACTATATTCAGAAATGAAATTGACTTTTCCAGATGATTGAAACAGTGCTTTTAATGACAACAAATGTTAACTACTGTATATTGCAGTGATTCAAATTGAGTTATATAAAACTTTGTCCTTATCATCAGTAAAATAAATAAACACAATAGAAATGCTACACCCTACTGTACCAGTCTGATACTTACAGCTGTGAGACAGCTCTTTATAACTCTTTTTTCCTCTTATATGAATCTCAAGAAGAGGAAAATTGAGATTTTACCAGTGGGGAAATTCTGTGAGATGTTAAGAGGATGTTTTTCCTACTTCCATTTTGCCTTTTGGTTATTTTTCCCCAGAATTTTGGAAGACTAAAAACTTCCTTATTGATATAAAAAAGATATCACAGGACCAGCAATAGTCACAATATCCCATCTTTTATATTTTTAATTGAAATTAAATACTCTTATTTTATTTCAGTGACTATGGCCCACAGAATGCCTGAAGTCTAGTGTGTTGGAGCCAGAAGCTCCTTCTGAGCACAGTTTTCACCAGCTGTCTTATTTCTCTTTCGCTGTATGTATGACTTCTACAAGGAGTTCTGCAGAAAAACATTTTTCCAGTATATTTATTTATAGATTAATGCATGGTATGGTTGCCTGTGTCAGCAAGGCCCTGGAGCTGATGATTCAGGAGGTCTAGTTCTGTGTCTTACATTTCACAGATTTATAGCACTGGCCCAGAAGAGGTACTTATCTGAGTTTCAGGTATCCTTGCAACAGGTGAGGAAATGGTAGTATCAAAGCCAGCAGTAACTTCCTGCTCCCCACAGATGGAGTACTAGTTACAGCAAACCAATATTGCTTCTCTGCACACTCACAGTACTGCAAAATTATTTTGCAGGCAACATTCTCCCACAAGATTTCCTTGACTTTTATTGTTTCTAGCTTGGATGCTGATCTAAGCTTGGACAGTGTGACCCAGGACATGATGTATCTTTTTAGCATAAGCCCATTACCTTAGAAGTTTCAGGGACAAGGGCAGAGGAAGAGACTAAGTCGGCAGAGAAGGTGGGGAAAATTTGGGTTTCTTTGCTTAATGGAGTGAGCAGAAAGTGACCAACCTACTCTATTAGAGAAGCATCAGCACACACTGATGGCAGGGTCAGAGGATGAATATTATTTCTCCAGCAAGTCTAGAAAGACAATTACCTAAAGTCACTGGACAGCAGAGAGTTAAAGGTGAATTAAAACAACAGATGACTTGGCTCTGAATAGCAAGCCTCCTCTATTAGCCTTGCTGTGGTAATTCCCTCACCTATAACTCAGAAGCAATAATAAGAATACTGATCTCACAGGACTTTGTAGGCTTTTACCAAGCATTATATAAATGCTGTTTGTACAGCACTATCTTCAACTGTGCTGCTTAATATAAGTACTGAAGAAGAAGGCCCACAGCAAGTGATGCCTGAACCTTAACAGTGCAGACAGTAATTCTGCAAAGAAAAATTCAGTGACATCTTCAGTGCATTTTTCTTCTTCTTTATGCACAGACTGCAGATTTTTGACCGGGGATCTCAGTGAGGGAGGAAGGTGCTGCTGTGAGATCCCTGCACCCCCTGCTCCATGCCATGTTTCCTCCCTGGCAGTGCACCAGGACCAGGTGGAGCCCCTGGCCACAGAGACTCCTGACTGTGGATTTCCTGCTCAGGCTCAGTGGGATGCAAAAGCCCTAAGTGGTAGAAAAACACATCTATAAATTAAAATTATTCTGGTTTTAATAACCAGAGTCAGGCAGAGAGAGGAGTGTGTAGGTAAGCCTATTTGTATAGAGGAGCTCCCTTTGTCTAGTGAAAGAAGTGAAAGTTACTCAGGTGGTTAGGCTAAAAGACTGACAGCATATACTGGCAGCTGTGAGTGAGTATCTGCTTTAGAGGTGTGACCCCTTGATCAAACAGTTAAAAACTTTCAAAATGTTATGTTTGAGAAGCTCAAGGTTGGTTTTTTTTTTAAATAATACAGTAAGTTATAGAAATGAAATTGTCACAAAATCCTTATGATGTTTGTAGGTGAGGCCATCACTGATGAAGCCTCTATTATTAAAACAAAAAGAGAAAGTAATCATACATCTCAGCAGAGAAGACCATACTTTTGTTCAAACTGAAAGACAAAGTAAAAGCTCTGCAGCTTTTCAGAACTCTTTTACCAGTTCTCTTGATAATTTCAAAGATGGAGTGAAACAGGAGCCAAAATTAATCTGCCCTGAAACAAAATACACTTTTGTTCAGAATCTCATATAGAAAGGTATGGTCAAATTTTGTCAATCACATCACCATCACATTTTATTGTGCCTGTTAAGAGTTCAGTTAAACCTGAGAAACCTTTACAAAGTGAAATTATTTTTATAGCTGCCTTGATTACACCTTGTTCGTAAGTTTGAACTGTGTGCCCTCCCTCACTGCAGTATATGCTATAAACAACTGACTCCTGAGTGTAGAGAATAGAAAATGGAAGAATTTTTCATCAGGTAATTAGTACTATTAGAGCATATATATCTCTCTATATAGATAGATTGTATTTAAATATAGATATATTTAAATGTTACAAAAGTGTGGCAGGATACAGTGTGGATCCATGTCTGACACATAAACATGAAAGTCTGGCCTTGTTCTTTATTGCAAAGTATTTATATTGGAAAAATTCATTAAACGTGTTCTGCTTCTACGCAGACTGAGGATGTTTCACAGCAACACAAACAAAGCCAAGTGATTCTGCAATGTACCAGAGTTGTGCTTGCAAAAGTTTAGTTTTTAATGCTATAATTATTCTGTAAGTTGGACTGGAATACAGAAACATTTCATAAAGTAAAATTTTATTTATACAAACATACAAAACAAACAGAGAACTCTACTATTAAATTGTACTACCATAAAATATTTCAGAAATAAGGAGGATGACTTCTGAGAAACAAGAGATTGCAAAGACTTTCCTAGTTCATTATAGAGTGTAAAGCTGTGGACATTCAGCACTTTAATTTCCAGTCTGGTAAGTAATTGTCGTCTTGAAAAGTTTAATTTTCGTGACAGTTTTGGAAGGCAAATACATATGGGCTTTCCGGATACAGTTTGCTTGCTTTTTCTGACAAACTATTATTGCATTTCCCAACACACTCATTTTTTTTCCTGTTTACAGTTACAGGGATCAACTTTTTAAAAGACTGTTACCCATAGAGAGGGAAAAAGCCAAGCAATTCTTGGAGTCCTGCTTCAAAACTTAAGCCCCTCCTGAAGGTTTTCCAATTATCAGAAAAACTAAAACCAAAATAATAAAAGGAAAGGGCTTAAACCTCTGCTCTATAGTTTGTATTTAACCAGGAATATTGGTCCTCTTAATTAAAAAAACCCTGAATAACTCTAATTCCATATGCCAGCTATCTTCAGGAAGGTGTTTCGAGTGACTGATAAATGTAGACCAGCAAACTGAGTGACTAAAACACTTTATCTCTTTGTGGCAGACTCAAAGTTGGTAAGGTTTTATGCAGAAATATGAGAGAAAGAGCACTGTGATTGACCTTGCTCCTGAATTCAGTTGGGATCTTCTGATAAACTTAGAAATAACATTGAAGTGTTTGTTGAAGAGTATAGATGAAAAATTTGCATTTTAAAGCGTGACTTTAAGATTCTATGGCCTGTCTATGAGATCTGCTGAACCAAACCAGGTATCACTGCAGGGTCACACTACTCAGCATGTTTCTCTGTGTGGATGCATATTCACACACACACACTGCACATGGAGCAAAACAGGAGTCAAACTTAGTCTGCCCTGGAACAAAATACACCTTTATTCAGGATCTCACACAGAATGATAGGTCAAATTTTGTCAATCACATTACCACCCACATTTTACTGTGATATACATATACACAGTGTATAGCCTTAAGCAGCTCCAGGTGTGTAGTTTAAACCACGTTCACTCTGTCCTCAGATTAAGTAACCATGGATGGTATTCTCCTGCCAGGCACAAACCAAACCACTGATTTTAAGCAGGAGGGCCTGTGCATGCTGGGGGCCCAAGACATGAAGCTATCTGAACTTGACGGCAGCTACAAGTCTTTTGACTGTACCTCTCAAGGGTCCTTAGAGAGGTGGCCAGATTTTTATAACCAGAGAAAGATGAAGCAGATACACAAAACCAGACTCAAAGATGTTGTCTGAAGTCAGCAGCAGAAAAGAATGAGCCCCCATCACTATGCTCTTACCCTACTGTCTTCCCTGCACTTACTGAAAACAATTAGGGCTGGACAGCTGATGGCTTGCAGAACACTACTGAGCACTGTGAAGTTTTTGTTTTCCATGAAGAAACTGTAGAATTCCTCTGCCAGTGTGTGGAAACATCCCCTCTTAAAATTGTCTTAACTTCCAGAACAGAAGATAGAATCCTCCTCATCTACCAGACCACCACAGGTTAATTGGAATTCACACAAATGACCACAGATGGTTGCAAGATGTTGTTGAGTCCCCTCTGAGACTATCATTACCTGCCTAGTGTCAGTGCAGCACTGATATGTAATTTATTCCTTTGGAAGAACTCCATCATCATATAACAAAGTAACATAAATCTCCACACAAATGTCATTGCCTTGGGATAAGCCCAGAACTGAAAGGCTGGAAGGATTGCTTTACATCAACTGAATTTGCTGCTTGGTCTTGCTGTGAGATAGTGCTCCTTAAAGCATTTTTCTGGCACCCTTGTTAGGACAGTGTTTCAGACATAGTAAATGGGAAACCAAACTGTCAAGCACTAATAAATGTTCTCATGTGCAAGTGTTATTTAACAGTATAAATATGGAACAAACCAGACATTTTACTTTTTTTTCCCCTACTAGGTTAGGAGAGAACACTCGGTGGTGTTCGTGAGCTGGATAACAGAGCAGTCTTCCCCTGGACACCAAGAGGTGGCAGTAATCCTCCACCATTCCTAGCCCAGAAGGTGCCTCATCCCACTGCAAGGTTCATCTTCGTAGCATCAGTATCATCAGCTTCTCCTGTAATTTTTTTATATTTACAGCAGGGAGAAAATAAATGTTCCATATTTCTTCTGTGCAGGGAGGTCTTCCCTTCAGCAGCCTGGGAGCTACCTTGGGTTTTGGCACACCAAAGCCACATGGTGCAACTCTGCCACCTCCAACTGTACAGTAGAGCCCACGGGGCTGCAACAGGTCCCCAACTGGAGAAGGTTTTAATTTTGCTGAGGAGCACGGTTCTCAAAATGTCATAAACTGTGAAGACACAGCTGGAGCAGTTTATGGACTGCAGAAGAACTCTGAGTATTTTAGCCTGAGTATTAATTCAAAGGGCATGCTTTGTTATTTCCTGTTTCATTGTTGTTTGTAAAATATTTTAATGGGTAGTGAGCAGTAAACTGTTTAAAATCTGCTGTGCACATTGGTGCGGTTTTATATTGCTAGAGAGGGAAGGATTTCACTGCTTGGGTGTGAGGGAGAGAGGAAGATTATCCTGATAATGAAAACCACAACCAATCCATTTACTTTGGAACAATTGCTTCAATTACATTACCGTGTAGATATTTTAATCAGAAATAAAAGTGATAATCCCCAAATGCAGGCCTAACAACAATTGAAACAGCTGCATACTTTCAAAAAAAATAGGAAGCTTGGCTATTAGTAATGAGATTTACATGCAGCCAAGGAGACCATTTTCTGTCAAACAAAAGTGACCCTATTTAAAATATAAAAGGCAATGTTTATTAAGAACTTGTAATGACCTAATGACAAAATTGGTATGGACTGCTATCTCACAGCATCCAGGCTGTTATACCTGTGAAATTTTCTTGCACATATTAAAAACACCTACCACATAGCACAGGCAGCGCGAATGAGAGCAAAGGGACTGGCTCGCATCCATGTGGCTAAACTCCCTTTATCTCTCAACATAATGGACTCATCCGTCCTGACTTCTGGGAACAGTCCCTGCCTTATGTTCCCCCTTGAACAGTGCCCAGGAATGCTAGCTAGCACAGGACATCCTAACAATACAGATACATGGGAGTGTATTTACTATATGGTTTCCTGTGTAGTGCAGCACGCTCGCAATGAATCAGCAGAGATAGCTATGCAACAGTACCCATGTTTATGTGTTGGCACTGTTTGGTTTACTAGTACGGGTGTAGCCAGAGAGGTCATACATGAGTGGAAGTCCCTACCCACTGACCAGACAGCATCAGGATAGCAGTCCCTTTTTGCCTGGCAAAGTTGCTGTGCTAGGCTATTGCAACATGCACACTCATGTAGCTGATTCTTTGTACTCTTCACTAAGCTTCCTCTGGAAAGCTGAAAGTGCTTAGAAAAATCCATTTTCACTCAGGATGTTTTTTTGGACCTCACAACAAGATCTGTGACTTCTCAGTATTACCATGACTGGGACGAATCAAAGTTTGAGCACATTTCTGATCCTTCTGCATGAAAGCACTGCCTCTCTTCCTTGTGGCTTTCTTGATTTACCTTGGTTTCAGATAGATCAGAGTCAGTTCCTAAGCCTGGTTTCAAAACAAACAAAAGGCAAAAGACCACCAGCTCCCACAGAAGGCCAAGTACTGAACGTGAAACTCACAAAAAGTGGTCCTCATGAAGCCTGAATGTCCTCTGGTGTTGATGGAGGCAACATAATCACTTCAAGCAAGGATTACAGGGAGTTCTTGTCAATTACCTGTGTATGTTAAAAGAGAATAAGGTGTCTTGGCAAAAGGTACCCTTTGAGCTAAATAGCAAAATCAATAAAAGGCAGATTCATGTGTTTTGGAAAGGTATGACAAAAAGGTTTTTCTTCAGCTTCTGAAGTATTCAGACTTCAAAGATGGTGGCAAACCCTACTTTACTATCTTTTTGGAATAAAAATGATGGAGAAGGCTTTTGCAGCAAAGCTAACTTCAAATATAAATGGGGCTGTGTGAAGAACTGCAGTTATTCTTGTTCAGTTTCTGTGCATTTACATTTACTGAAAAACCTGAGGCACTTGAGGCAAGAGTGGAAAGGTATCTTCTCACAGTAGCTAGGACCAAACTTCCCTGAGATAACATCCATGGGCTGGACACTGGTAAGTCTCTGAACTAGACTCGAGGGGCGTTGGATTTTGATTCAGCGTCAGCACTGACCTGCCAAATGGCCACGAGTGAACCATTTTCTTGCTATTTGCTGAACTTGGCTGTTAAAAATGTGAGCTGTTAGAGTGGGAACTGTCATTCTTCCTTCCATCGGTTTCAGTGGAGTCCTGGCTTCATCTGAGAGGTGCAAGTGCTAAGGTAATGCAGACCACAGCACTGGCAGCCATAGAAACCTCATCAGCAATCCCAGACCTTATCCGTATTCACTGGGACCATAAGCCTATGACATATGTGGTCAGATGCTTGAGACTTCTAGTGCTGAAACAGAGGGGCCACTCTCTGAGTTCTTCTCTTTGTTCTGCATGGCCTTCTGCAATAATTTAGAGCTTGAAAAAATACACTGAAAGACATTCTTTTGAAAACAGAGATGATTTTCATATGTACAGCAGCTCTGAAAAATCAGACCCTTAACCTCCTTTTGTCTCTGATCTTCATCTCTAGAATGGGTGTCAGATCTTCATAAATGACTATGGCCACTGAGATCCCACAGTGAATGAAACATACAACTATTCAGAAGAAGAGAATAAAAAGCTTCTTTCATCTGTATTTTTACAAAGTTTTTAAAGTGAAGCTCACAAGTGTACAACTGTTGCCCAGGAGGAGTATATTTGGGGTAGAATTATCAAAGACATTAAGCTATATTCTAATTTTGAAGACTTTGAAGGCATTAACAATGTTAAGTTCAGCTTCACTGAGAACAGAACTAGATCATTGCAAAAAAATTTCTTTAGATGCTACCTCTACTTTTCCTATTTGAGAGTGAACTCTCACCTTTTGCTAACAAGGTCTTAGGAGGGTTTTTTTGTTAATTTTTTTACATAGAGGCAACCCTTCAGGGTATCACTGCCTCTTTATGAGTGGAATTCGAATGGTCAAACAGGTTACGCAGCTGGTCCTACCAGCTACCAGATAAATATAGCAGGAAAAATATTTCTTGTTTTCACAAAACCTTAAACCAAAGTTTAGTGTGTGAATTCAAGGAAGTTTCCCAAATTTTAACCATGCTAAAAAAGATTAAAAAATTATCCAAGGAATTGTTACAAAAGGCTGGTAGCAAACTGCTCTAGATTACTCACAAGCTTTCTAGTACTTAATGTTTCTCTCTGGGCCAAAAATTCTCTCAGGATGAACTCTCTTTCCCATGGCTTTTGCCTCTTTTGCTCTCATTCAAGCCAGAAAAGCAGAAAGCTGGAGGAAATAATCAACTAATATAACCCTAAACCATAATTAGAGTTGAGGCCAAAGCCACACCTTTACTCCTGTGTAGAAGCTGCTGTAAGTAAGAAAGAGGCTTAGTAAGGTCTGTGGGCTGCATTTTTCCAACTGTTGTGAATTTGGCAGGGGATAAAAACCTGTTATAGGAGAGCTTGTTCTTCAGAAATACGGCTGCTGGAGGGCACAGTGGTGGGGATGGGAGTCCTAAGGGGCAGAGTATATTCAACAGGAAGCAGTTCCTGATGAGTCTTCCAGCCAAAGTCTCATAACTCTCTAGCAAAGACTAGCTAACCCAAAAGAATCCTCAAAAGGTCAAAGCTTGTTTTGTGGTTCTTTAGTGGAGCCCAAAGAGACCTTGACATTAAAAACCAAATATTTAAAAAAAAATAATTATGTACATATTTACAAATCAAGGGACAATTCTTCTTTTTCATTGCCAAATCTTCATTATGTTTGTAATGAAACACACATGTGAACAGGGCCTGTGCCCTAGCATTGGTCACTTCTGCTTACTATTTATTTTTGCAGTGTCATGGACACATGAAATGGGCTTTCCTGGCATCTTTGGGAACAGTAACTCAGCCATGGAAATAGTTAAATCCATTTTTCCAACTGTGGTTTGCATAAAGACAGCATAAATAATTATGTCAGTGCTTTTCACCTTAAATCTCTGCATATATAGGGTATAACAGCCTTTACCCAGAAGGGCGACAAGGTGTTCTCTCGAAATCATAAGGTTCAGCAGAGATGGTCCCATACCAAGTACACCAGTGAGATGGTAATGCCTGTCAGAACCTTCTCCTGGGCCCTTTTCTCTCATTTGCCCTGTGTCAAGGTGAAATTCTCTGTTCAAACTTGTGATGACATGGACTGACACCACTCTCCTACTCCCATCCTGACCAAGACGGATTTCTCCTCAGCTTGTTTAGAATGAGACTACGGCCACCTGTGCATGAGCTATCAGGAAATGTGGTGCTTTCATTTAAACAGCAGGCAGCTATCAAAACAGCAATGAGAGAGGCTATCAGGCTTAATAATGGCATGCATTAAAAGTAAAATAACTCTCTGAGGTCCAGTAATGTTGCTTTTACCATTTGTCAGGTGTATAATCACTCTGGAGAATAAGAATAGTGAGGTCTTTGTAAAATCATGAATCAACATTCCCAACAATTCAACTGCTGTGAGTAGGTCAGGTCAATACCCTCACGTCTCAAAAAACTACTTAAGCCCTCCTGTCCCCTGAGACCATTACATCAATAGATACCTCCACTACTACTGAAAATGACAACTTGCAATGTAATACTAGGAGATCCTCTTTAATAGCTCCTCTATATTAGCAGCTGTTGGACTCTACTCTGGCTGTTTGTCCTTGTTTCCGAAACCATGCCATATATAATCCTCTGGTGTTATGTTAGAAAAGCTTTTATCCTTTTCAAAAGGATCTTTTTTCTTTTAAAACATAAATAATGGAATGAAGCAGGTAAGTCTTAAGAAAAAACAATCAGAGTAGGAATCCTAAAATGGTTAATTAGGTTGTTTCCAAGAAATTAAGACAATTTGGTTAGTACTCAAAACTATGCACTTTTCATTCACTGAGATTTATTTTTAACACTGCCATCTTTATATCAGAAAAAATCCTCAATCTACTGTAGTTCATGGCAAAATCTACTTGACTTCAGTAGACCTAGATTTTACCCACACAGTTTATATAGTGATTTGTGTTACCATGCCTTATAGTGCCTTGTTCTTTTGTTATACTTGTCATTTCCCATCCCAGAAAAGATGACTCCACTTTTCTCTGCATTAAACCTTCCTTTATGTCTTTTCCATATGTTGTTAAAATGCAACAATGAGTGTTGGCAATGACTGAAATATTACTGCCTCAAATTATTTCCACAAGAGACAGTGGGGAAAGAGAAATAGAACCAAGTTTTTTGCAGTATTTTTTTTTCTTTAAATAGTGTCACATTCCAATAACTCAAGCACTGCTCTGAATGTCTGTGATACCTCTCTTGCCACAAGACAAGTACACTGTAGTTAGTCCTGAAGTCTATATGCAGTGACTACCCCCCTGGCTTTGCCCGGGCAGAAAAGTCCAACACCTGACTGTTGCCTCATCATCTTTCCACCAGTGAGGGACAGTACAGACTTGGTCCTTCCTCTACTAAACTGACAGTTTTCATGAAAACTCTGGGTATTTAGTTGTCTTTGAGCCGTTTACCATGTTTAAAGTTTTGTTTGGAATTGACTGGTGTGGTGGAACAGATTCAAAGTGATAAATACACCACCTGCTTTCTGACATACCTTTCAGGCTGCTGTAAAAGCAAGAAGGACAAACTGCATTTGAGTTTTCTTTCTTGCGATGTTTACTACCGTTTGGACACCTTGTCTTATGATTTAAGTCAGAAGAAGGAAGTTTAAGGATGGCTGAAGGAACTTCCAGTGATACTATTTCTTTGCTAGTAACTATACAGGATAATTCCTAGACTATATCTGGATGATGAAAAGATAAAATTGCATTGGAAATATCTTAGATCATGAAAAAGAGGGCTTCTTCCAACTCACATTTCTTTCAATATTGAAATATTGCAGGTTTTCTTGCACAAATATAATTTTAATGCTGTCAAGAATGGAAATACAATTTTACTAGAAGTTCACAGCATGAAAAATCATTCTGCCTAGTTCAGCAAGGCACAGTTAAAAAGAAAATATATGAGAATGGAGTTTGACTGATACGTCTTTAATGTATTTATGCTCATAACAACTTCGTTCTCTTCCTGACCTCTTGTTTCAGTTATTTATTTCTGATGTTAAAAGTTCAGGCGGCAAATGCTCCTTGTGAGGCGTAATCAGTTTTCTGAATGGCGAAAGAGAACAATAAGATTTTGTAGCAACTGAGATGCATCTTAGCCCTCGCTGGTGAAAAATGTAAGCTACAGAATGTCCTTTTTATCTTTTAGCAAGGGTCTATTATTTCTGTATATCTCTTTTCTGTGCCTTATGAAAAGGTTTGTGCAGTAAAGAATGACTGACTATGTAGTAGTTCTTTCTTCTTTTGCCAAGCTCTTTTTAGCTTTGGCAGCAATTCTATTTTCCCTGTCATCATCTAATGTCTATTTATTTTACATTGCTACAAAGCCAGTGCAATTCCCCCATAAATCCCAGGTTGTGAAGATGAAGAAACATTTCAATTCTTTTTATTAAAATTCTCCAGTGTCTTCTTTATGATTCCTACCATCTAATTAGGTTTGGAAAGGTCATCAGTTTGAGAAAACCCTTGGAAAAGAATCAATTGAATTAAGAGATCAGAGGTTGCCAAATGCCTTGCATTTCTGGGTTCTGAAATACCTGATCAATCTTGGTTGTCACGGGTGCCACAAGAATGGTTGTCAGTAATTGTTGATGTAACTAACCTCATAACCTCACTCCCTTTCTTTCACCTCCGCCCTCCTGTCCTCCCTGGCTCTCATGTGCACGCAAACACGTGTGTGCTCACTCACACACACAAGGTTAAACTCTGAGGAAAGAGAGTATATATTACTTTTACTTTGCATGCTATTTGAACAACCCAACATCCTCAACAGCTGCCTAAAACGAAGGTGGAAATAATTATAGTAGGAAGCTTCATTGACTTCATGCACTTATCAATAAGAAGTTGTGAACATTAAATGGTATCAGGCTGGGATAATGTAAAAGCATATTATGGTCATCAGAGAAATGTCCAATTTATTTTTCCATTTTGTAGTCGTTTACAAATACTACAAGTTTTATATTATTGCCCTCCTAGTGTGGGGTGAGAGAAAGTCTTCTTCTGGATCACATTGCTTCTCACAGCACAATAACACATCCCTCATATCCCACAGGTGTAAGTCTTGGCTTCAATTTTAGGAAAAATTTTAGAAGCGGACAGGCTTAGAGGATGCTGTTATGTTTTCTAAGCTTGCAGGGTGTAGTCACTGTTCCACAGCTACTTGGGTACTAATGAGCTCACTGTTAATGTGCTGTTACACTGAAGTTGGAGCTGCCAATTAAGAGGCAGCTTTCAAAGACAGGGTGCAATAAAAATGTGAGATTAGATGTGTTGCATTGAAATAAGCAGCAGAAAAAATGCATCACCTCAGAATGTTTAGAAGTCAAGGTCTTCCCCAGAAGTAATCTCACCGTCATCCCTGTCCCTGCATCTACAGTACTGCAGGGAGAGCTGATATACACTCATTGTGTCATCTCATGCACAGCAGAGAGTTGCACAAAAATCAGCAAATCTGGTCTGCTAAAAATTATGAGTTATGCCTACCGTGAACACAAATTTTCAACTCACAGTCTGAAGAGATTGCGATGCAGATGAATTTGCCTTCCAATGATATTTTTCAAGATCTCATTTTTCCTTTTAAGGTGTAAAGAATGAAATGGTGGTTTGTTGTCCCCTACTTATTGGTTCCCTCTCAGTTTTGAGTTCCTAACTGTGAGGTGACTTCTTATATCACCACAAAATGATCATGATATGCACAGAAAAGTGTAAGGTTAAGAACTTTATTTTTTCAGTTTTAATCCTGGAATCCCTAGAAGGCATGGAGGTTCTCCATTTAACAGCCATTTTCCTCCTATTGTGCACCTTGAGCCATGAAATTCAATTCTGTTGAAATATAAGGCTTATATGACCCACATTACATTTCAGGATTAAATATGATGCAAACAGGGCCAAAACCATGAAATATCTGAGCTTTTAAATTTTTTGCTGCATCTTCTTAACCAGGAAAAAAATGTTGAACTCTTCATGTCCTCCTTGTACTAATGCATCATTTAGGAGGACATTAATAACTCATGAGTTCACTTAGGAAGAGGTTAGGGACATGTCTTTTAATACAACTATATTTTATGAATAATTAATTAGAACAAGTAAGAGTGCAATTCGTAATTCTGTATTTTGAATCTATGTATTTTAAAGAAACATGTCACACACCGGAAGTGATGCCTAAGTGATTCGGTGCTCCATGAGATGAAATTTTCACCAGTTACAGAGAGAAGGATATGTTTTCCCTTTCCATATACTGACAGAATATCTCTGAAGCAGTGAACTGGGACCAAATGCAAGGGTGTGTGCATGGGCTCACGTCATGCCCAAATACCCATTGTGGAAAGCTGATGGGGAATTGCATGTGAGAACATGAGCTCTGGCTTTTGACTTTTGTCCTTCTGCTCTTGCTTGAGAACTTGCTTTACATTTGACACCAGTTTAACATATGACTTGCCTCTGAAAAAACAGTAACCGACCTTATCTTTCATATAGTGCTAATTTTTAGCAACCAGCGTGAAGTGGATCAGACACTGTGCTCTTCATAGAATGGGGGGAAAAGTTACCAAATGTTCAGATTATCTCTTGACAGAGAAGCGTTAAATAGATCTTTAATGATAAAAATGCAATGGTCAGTCATACATTCTCAGCCCCTGTGAAGACTGGCATGTGCTCTTGCAACTAGATGGAACAATAACTAGAAATTCTTAGGGAATAAAACCAAAACTGTATTTCTGAACTTTCCTCCTTTCTAACAATTAAAGAACTAGAGAAAAAAGCAATCAAATTTACGAGGCCTGAAAAAAATATTAAATATTATCTACCTCATAAAATGAACTTTTAAACCTGAAGTCATATTTCTTCAAGCCTAATACTTTAGTTTATCTTTGGTCATTATAAATTACCCTCTGTAAAGAGCAGTGGTTTGGGAAAGTGGTTGGCAGCACGTACCATTGGAGTTCATTCCGCTTTATTTATTGAAAATGCTAAAAAGTTAAACACTAAAGTACATCACATTAAAATAGTATGAACCCACCAAGATAACTGCTTGTAACTGTCTGTGTAAAATTATGGTCACAGTAACCACCTCTGGCTCCAGAATAAACTTTCCACGTACATAAGAGCCAAATGCATTTGCTTACTCAGTTTTTCACTTGAATGATTATTTTTCCCCCCCTTCTTTTTTCGTATACCTGAAAACCTTTAAGGGAGAAGGATGGAAAAAGGCATCAAATACCTGTCACCTTAGAAGATGAAGAATCATAACAAAGGAGAATCCAGACAAGTTTCACTGAACAGTTAATTTCTCTTCTTCACTGACGCCAGTAGCATGTGAATGCACACATAATTACACAGGGCACATTAATTCCCAAGAGAAATTTCATTCCTTACAGAAAATTGTTTTCCATTGCCAAGCCCTCAGTCATCCAATGAAGGGATTGTAATAACTAAATATCAAAATGCATTCCCCCTGCACCACATTTTACAACACCAGGATTTGCAGTGCTGTCCTGCCTTGCTGTCACTGTTCACTGGAGGTAAAATTCTCATTTTTTAGTATTTAACTACCTTTCAGTATAATCATATTATTGTTTATAATATTAAATGGCTCTCAAGTAAGTAGCTGCTTACTGTATATACAGAGCAAAGCTCTTGCATTTTGACCATCACACTGATTTTCATCCTTGCTAGAAAACATAGTCTGGAAAACTGCAAATTTTTGAATTTCTGGCCATTTTGCTCTAGGAATACAGCCATGCTTTAGGCTGGGGTGATGTGACCTCCAGACTTCAGCAAATTTCCAGAGAGTCTGAAGGTGCTGGCTCTTGAAGACTGACTGGCATGTCAGAGGTCCTGCTTATTCACTCACACACAGCAATGTGCGGGGTGCAATGGGGCAGCTCTGGGAATCTGGGAGCTGCTGCTGTGCCAGGCAAAGGTGGATCCATGAAAGGAGGGGTTTCCACGGCTTATGGCACTTCGGAAAGAGTTGGGTTCTGCTGCTAACATGGAAGCAAGGTGCCTTTAGGGGCTGGTCTTGCTTTCTTGCATCTTGCCTTGCTTTCCTGCTCTTGTGAGGCAGCAGCTGCTGTCACCTTCAGAAGTACAGCTGTTTCTTCCAGCTCACTTCATGCTCTTCTCAGGCCTTCCAAGCTATACAGCTGGCAGCGGGTAGCGTTGATGGGTGCCTGAAATCCTTGTTTGAGACAGGACACAGTTCTGAGAAGACACACCTACTCTTGCATCCCACATTTACTTTGGTAACTACTGAGAGAATGAACCTGGGTGGCCTCACATTAGTACTTAGGCTGATTTTACTGGTTTACTTGTTCCTTCCCAAAGGTTTGCAGCTGGTCTTCAAATTTTTGGAAATACTATTATAAATATTAGAATTGAGTCTACAGGGCCTTGCGGCATTTTCACTGTAATATAATTTATTTCTTAATCCCTCATCTCTTTGCCTGTTTATTTGTTCAGCCCTCACTGAAGGGAACTCCCCAGGATCTGAGAGGGCCCATGGATTGATGCTCTGAAGAGCCTTTCCAGAATCACTAAGGTTCTTCAACTGCAGCTACTTTTGGTTCCTTTATGTGAAAGCCTGTAAACCAGGCTTCATTTTGAGCTGGACTGGGTGTTTTTGGAGAATATGTGTCCAAGTGTGATGAAAAGAACAAGCACTTCTGACAGCCATTACACTGAACCCATTGAGCAGTTCTTTTCTTGCAAACCTTTGCAAATCTCCAGCTGACACAGGAGAGTTCATGCCTTAGAGCCTTCCAGGGCTTAAGCACAGAATTCTCTGTTTGCAAAGAGCTAGGGCAGACATTATTTGGATTTCATTAGAAACTCATCAGACATGCTGGATCTGAAAGCGCTGCTGCCCATGGCCAGCTGGAAAATACCTGCTTGTTACAAGGAAACTTTAGCCCACTAATTATCCTAAAAAATTCATGTAGGAACTTTCTTGACCCATTTTTTTTCCTATTCCTTTTTTCCCCCCTTGAAGACATAGATCAGTTACTTTCTTAGAAAAATTTAGCTGATTTCAGTGTCATCTTTTGGGGAGTTTAATCATCACAAAAAGTACAGTGCTAAGTTATGTAGCATAGCTGCCACAAAATAGCAATAAATACTGTTGTGAGAGCCTTTATGACATGAAGAAATATATGAATTTTGAAAAAAAACCCCAACCCTAAGAGGTAACCAAATTATTTCTTATTTTAAAATCCAAATGAGTCAGACTTTAAGAATATGAAATATTCAGTTTAGCTATATTATTCATTATTTCTCATTTCCACATGCATCTGTACTTTTGGTTTCCATCTAGGACAGAAATCAAGGGAAGCCAAAATACCTAGACAGGAACAGACAAAAGCCAAAGTACTGAGACTGGAACAGACAAAGGCCAAACTATTAGCCAGAAACAGGAAGTACTGGACATCTCACAAGACAGCCTCCATATTCTTGTGACATCTCCAGCCAGGGGTGCTGAATGAATAGATTCAAATTGTTTGGATAAGCTTTCAGTAACTATCTAAATCTTAAGGTATTTAGCTGAAGCAAATTTACTGTCTGAATCTCTCAAAATTTGCCTGTCATTTGAATAAATGACCATTTCTTAGATATTGAGGTAAACTTGGAATGGGAAAAAAATCCAGCTAAAATATCCAAGAATGGTTTAATAGTAGATGCTTTATGTCTGCTTTCAAAAGGTATTATGGAAACAGATTTTTCCAAATAGCAATTAATTCAGTAATCACTGTAGCTCATTGTACATTTACTGTTTGAAAGTTTTTTTCTTTAGTTTGAAGACTTTTGAGCAGGAAGAAGAAACAACAAGAATTCAGAGGGGACCAGATCACCAGACAAGAGTGGCCAAAGGGCTGATGTGCTTCCTCCTGCTGTTGCTGTCATTCACCTCTGTATATGTGACCAGTGGATAGATCAGCACAAGACACCACGGTATGGCTTATGCTCACTTAATGTTCTTTATTTGCTGTCTGTACAGAAAGTAATATTGTTTAGAATCAACAAATCAGATCCCTGTTGGGTATGTGATTATTTTGATGTCTATTACTACTACTACTACTACTACTACTACTACTACTACTACTACTACTACTACTATTACATTTGGCAACACCTGTCTTGTAAAGAGAAGTCTTGCTCCATTCCCGCACATTGAGGTCTTCCAGTACTTGAAGGGGACTTATAAAAAAGAGGGAAAGCAACTTTTTACCCAGGCAGATAATGATAGGACAAGAAGGACAGTTTTAAACTGAAAGAGGAGACATTTAGATTAGACATCAGGAAACAATTCTTTACTGTGAGGGTGGTGACACACTGAAACAGGTTGCCCAGAGAAGTTGTGGATGCCCCAACCCTGCAAGTGTTCAAAACCAGGTTGGATGGGACTCTGAGCAACCTGATCTCATGGGTGGCACCCCTGCCCATAGCAGGGGGGTCAGAACTAGATGATCTTCAAGGTCCGTTCCAACCTAGGACTTCTTTGATTTTCTGATTCTATGCTTATGCTCTAATCCAGATGGCACCTTTCCCTTGGTATGAAATGGGCATAATGTAAATACTTCTAATGCTGTGAAAATGATCTTAAAAGAAAAAATTACACTGGGAAAATTAAGTTTTAATTATGCTGAGTTTCTGCTGATTTAAATATGTTCTGTGCACATGGAAGGAATCATACTTTGAAATTCACTTTTCCAACAGCTCTCCCACCAGAAAATACTGTTTCATGTTTCTGTGTTCTGATAAAATACAGGAATGTTACAACCTTTACTTAGTTTAGCATCCATCAACCCTTTCTTTTTCCACTCTTTGAAAGTTTTATTGTAATGAAATGTAGTAAATGTCATTATAATGGGCCAATGTTGATAAGATGACCATTTATTGAAAAAGAGTTTGAAAAAACTCAGCTTCTCCAGTAAATTAAAATCTTTAGATAACATACCACTTAAAATGACAAAAATAAACATACCACAATCTCTGTAGTAACAATGTGATCATCTTGAGAACATGTTTGGAACTGAGATGGGGGTAAGAGGGCAAAGGAAACAGCTGGTGGAGTGTTTTTCCTTCAAAAACATTTATGCTGTTTCTGCTAGAAAAATAAATTATTTCCTTGGTGTGTCTACGATTCACAAGCAAGAGATGGTAAAGGAATCCTTTGATTTCAGTCAGGTTTGCACCAAATCTTATTTACAAGTTAGTAATTTCTCATGCTGAAGTTTCGTGTGATGAAATGAACACATTGCGGTTTTGAACCTGAAAAATCTCCAAGTGATCGCAAAGGTTTCATAAAGAGACAAGAACTACAAATAAGCCATACAAATTGATTACTGAGGAGCACTAGTTGAAGTATTCTGCTTTGCGCGGCCTAGGAGAAGAGACTGAACGGAATACTTATGTTGTAAGGGTAGGTTGAAGGCAGGAACAACACAATTAACAATAGTCAAATACGGAATAGCCTACCATAAACAGAATAAGAACTGAAACTTTTACATATTGAAAGTGCAAAATAATGTACTTACAGTGTAGCAACAGGGATGCTTGCTTAAGTGTTATTATGAAAAGGCTCTTCAGTGTGAGGACAGAGCAGATAAGTAATAGACTGCTTGTTGACACCCGTAGTTACTGAAGATTTTTGAAAATAGTCAAGACAAAGATTTGTCAGAAATGATGAGCATACCTGACTCTGCCTTTTCTGGTGACACACACTTTCTTCTATAAGAATGGTCTTTGCTCACTGTAATGAGATACAGATCAAGAACAGTCTAACTGTGTTCTGAGTGTTAATTCTCAGATCACAATTCTAAAACTTGAATCAAACCAAGAGCTGACAGTTTGATAAGACTGTCGGTGACCAACTGTCAATTAGGAGCCTGCAGTTAAGCGTGCAAAGCAGATCTAGGGTGATCTACTCAGGACGAATATTTCTTCCATCACTCTGAAACTGGCTAGTTTCTGGAAGCAAGTTTTTCTTCCATCAATTTCTTAACCTCTCCTTGTAACTCTGAAGGATTGTTTCACCCAAGCAAATGGCCTTTCATAGTCCTAGGAACTTCCAGACTTCATGATGATTTGTGGTGTTGCATTTTCTAGGAGGAAATGCTCATAATATAAAGGAAATATTTCCTTATTTAGTTTTACATTTGCCTCTTTTCAATTAAGTTCATTACTGGATCAAGTCACCCATGGCTCCCTTAGTGTTAAAAGAGAAAGAACTAAAAAGAAGTCCTAGGTCAGTCTCTAAATTTCATGATTCTGAATTTTTCCATTTTATATTTCTTTGACATTTCAGCTGGATTCTTGTTCAGAAGAAGATAAAAACATTTTCTCATTTCTGTAGAATAAATGGCAGTCCAGTCAATCTATCTGGTGACCTGCTTTGAAGTTAGGTATGGGGCTATTCCTGCTGTGTACTCCTAATTCCTGACCCAGGAAGCCTGGCAGGGTGTCTGTCACGGGACTGAACCTGCAAGCTGTAGCAGTATGGCCAAAAGTAGCAAACTAATTTCAGTAATGAAATTAGTGATGTGATTGATACAGCTAATATAGAAGCCAAGAAAACATTCATCTGAAACCGTGAGGTTATATTGATTTACAACGGTTTTACAGACCATGATGATACAGTAAATATAACAGAAATTCACACTGCAAAATAGAAATGATCTTATTTGCCTTAGCATTAGGAAAGTCTTCAATGTGCAGTTCAATGTTGTTATGAATTAAATAATTGATCTGAATTTTAGGATTAAGCCTTCATCAGGTTCCCCTGTACAGCAGTGCTTTACAAGACATGTGAAACTGGTAAGTTTCAGGGGAAGAGTCTAAATACACATAAATGTAAATTGAATTAAGAAAACACAGTATTGATTTCAAATCCTTAGGCAAGAATATGGAAGTAACTACAGTCTTTGTTTTTTCAAGTTATCATGACTACCATCTTCTGACTGACAGAAGTCTTTGCCTTGTTGTAAATTTAAAACACAAATATGCATTTTTGAGATGTGTTGGATTTGCACCATCTACAAATATATAAATATACTTCACCTTATTGAACATATACAGTTCAACATGGTGTAGGGATCTGAGCATTGAGCTAAATATGGAACCATAACTAAATATGCACACTTGAGGAAACTTTTCTCCAAATCCGGATGCAGAATTTAGTCAGATCCTTTTGGTCTTTGCATTTATTGAATGAAAGCAAACCAGAGAAAACTCAAAAAAACTACCTTTGCTTATTTATTTGTATGAAAAATGTAACATTACTTTGAAATAACACTATTGCAGTAAAAATCTGATGGCAAACTGTTTCCAGTCAGAAAATATGGTTCCATTTTATTTGTTTTTTACAGTGGCCTCTCATGCTAAGTCTCCATGTGATCATGACATTTCCTCCCCAATGAGAAATAGACCAGAAATCCAAGCGATCACACAGAGAATTTGTGTGTCTTGGCAGCTGCAATCCCTACATTAATACATGTTTTGCTCACGCCAAGGTCCAATTTGCTGAGATGTGTGCAGTTTGCACTGTGGGCCTGAGCCACACTGGGACTCTTCGAAGAACTCCTAAGTGAATCCTTAATCATGGTGTGTCCACTGGAAAAAAACCAGGCTGTGCACCTAGAAAATTCAATTTCAACTGCCAGATAGCTAACTTCCCACATCTCTTTCTGCTCTCCAAAAATCAGCAGTGACTTTGAACATCTGACAGCACTTTAAATAGTACATCTGGAGAAGCAAAAACGCCACAAAACATCTGTTTTTGTTGTTGAACAAAAATAAACAGCACAGAGCTGAAAGCTGAGCAGAGAGAAGCTTTTCGGATACAGTTAACATTCTGTTCATTGCACAACCCTGTTCGTACGAACGGATCTCGTGCTGGTGGGTGGATCAGAGCCTCGTTGCTACGTGCTGGAAAGGCACGGCTAACGCTGAGGGGGCCGTGCCAGTTCTTAGGGATAGATTCATGGAGAGGCAAGAGCGAGATCTGGGGAGGCACAGCAGTTGTGAGCATTTTGGCACCCACGTGACTGCTGTGCACGACACAGCAAACCCAGGCAAGGCTCGCTTGGACTCATCCAAACTGCAAACCAGAGAAGGGCAGACACGGGGCACCAGAGGCAGCAGGGTGGCTCTAGGGTTCCTATCCTGGATGGCATGTGGTGAAAGATGAAGACCAGAATGTCTCCAGCATCTGGGCGTTCATGTCATATTTTGAACTCTAGAGGAGTATTTCCATCCACTAACCCCTCCACCTCAGCTTCAGTTTCATAAACATCATCAATTTTCGAAGGAAAGATGGAAAGAGATGTTGTAATATCCCTTGTGACATCTTACTTTGGGTGTAGAAGATTCCCTGGAAATTTTCAGCACAAGTTGCAGTTTCTGGAGAGATCCCAACTGACGTCCCACCACACCCAAGAAAGCATCCCCAAAATCGTGCTTTTCAGATGCTAATGCTGATCTTGTCACTTATCCTAATTTCAATTAAACAAGAGTCACTTATCCTAACTTCAGTTAAACAAGGGTCCTTACTGTCTTCAAAGTTGTTATTCTAGACTTTAAGCATTGTGCTTAAGTTCTGTGTGAAATTCAGTATTTCCCAATTATTCACATAAAGGGTACTATGGGGATGTAGTACATAAACTGTCTGGACAAAGTCCTGAGTAATATGTTTTAGAGGACTCTGCTTGAGCAGGGATGTTGAACTAGATGAACTCCAGTGGCCCTTTCAATCTTAACCATTCAGTCATTCTATGATGATTTTAACTGTGATGAAAATAACTTCTAAGAAATCAACTTGATTTTTCATTCATAATTGCTCTAAAATATCTTCATTTGTAATAAAACTGACCGTATTCACCAACTCAGGGCTCTTGTCAGTCCAGAATGGGACTTAATTACATTTGAACTGAAAGGAAGACACTAATTATTTAGAGAGAATTACACTGAAAATAGGAGGTCCATTAATTATTGAAACACTATGACTTGAAGATGCTGGATTTGTGGACTCCTTTTTATTTTCTTCTTTAAAGGGATCTGAACTAATTGTCTACAGGACCTTAGGAAACTCAAAAAATACAGTGTACATTGTAAAACACTGGCAGAAGAACAGATTCCACAAAAATTCTGCCCTTATTTCATCGAACCATCAAACAAATGAGTCAAGATTAGGGTTTTTATAATTTATTTTAGGTCACTGAAAGCAGTCATGGGGTTTACTTCAGTAATCCAACTATAATACTGGACTGGAAGTGGTAGAAGGTGCTTTTGTTTTGGATTCAGAAGAGTTGTTTTAGACTGTGTATCTGCCACTTATAAAAAATCTGGATAGATATTTGAAATTTTGAAAATTCATCTGAAAAATGTTGTCAGTTCTTGTGTGTTATGTTTCTTTTTTCTCTTTTAAATTTTTGTTTTATTTCCATTTTCTCAGCATGGTATTTGAATTAGATTCTTTCAAAGTACAGCAAAATTTTTTATTTTGAAAGCAATAAGGCATTTTGAAAAGTTTCTGAAAAGGTTTTTCACCTTAACTTTTTTTCATACTAGATAATTCATCAAACCTGACTGTTTCAACACGGATTTGGGGAAACCTGGCAATTTTTTTTTAGTGAAAAAAATTCCTTTAACATTAGATGTGGTGCAGAAAAATCAGTATTTTTCACTGAAAATACCGCTGACAATACAGACTGGAAAGGTTGTTTTTTGCAGTGTCCAAAGAAATAGATTGAGAAAAGTGAGAACTGTGCTTATTGGGGAAAAATGAAGTCAACTAAGAAGAGGTTACAAAGCAATAGGCATCAATCCAATAGCAAAATAGATGTCCTTCAACATCTTCAGCTGCTGCTGCTGTGCACAACACCTAAATCACCTGAACCAGAGATACAGAGAGAAACCACAGTGATAACAATCAAGTGGTAGAGCAAAAGTCAAAAACTAACTAAAAAAAACAGAGGGCTCTCAGGCAAGGTAAAAGTACAAAAATCATTGGCATAAAACAGCAGACTAAGACACAGCAAAAATGTAGGAAACCCTACTTTCACCATGATGACAAAGGGGTGGCTTGATTTATCTGGATCTTCTCAGCCATTTCTTGCTTTGCATTACTGGTAGTATGGATGGCATAAGGCTTTGCAGTGCAAGTCCAGGCTTTGCAGTGCTTTTCACATGAAGGGAGTGTCAATCACCTGGAAGGCAGGAGGGCTCTGCAGAGGGACCTGGACATACTGGAGAGCTGGACTGATTCCAACGGGATGAGGTTCAACAAGGTCAAGTGCCGGGTCCTGCACTTTGGCCACAACAACGCCCTGCAGCGCTCCAGGCTGGGCACAGAGTGGCTGGAGAGCAGCCAGGCAGAAAGGGACCTGGGGGTGCTGATTGAC
>JAWMRA010000113.1:19028592-19144259 GCA_035584735.1 Pseudotriccus pelzelni
GCTCAGGGGAGACCTCATCACTCTCTACAACTACCTGAGAGGAGGTTGTAGCCAGGTGGGGGTTGGTCCCTTCTCCCAGGCAATCAGCAGTAGGACAAGAGGGCATGGTCTCAAGCTCTGCCAGGGGAGGTTTAGGTTAGCTATTAGGAAGAAATTCTTTATAGAGAGGATAATCAGACATTGGAATGGGCTGCCCAGGGAGCTGGTGGATTCTCCATCCCTGGAGGTTTTCAAGATGATTCTGGATGTGGCACTTAGTGCCATAGTCTAGTAACAATGGTGCAACGGTGGTAGTGGATCAAGGGTTGCACTTGATGTTCTCTCCTTTCCAATTTGGGTGATTCTATAATTCTATGATTCTATCTCTCCCTGGAAAAGCAGCTCTTGCAGAGGGATGAGGTGAGCAGCAGAGCATGCTAACACACCAATCCATCCTATCCATTCCATGGACACAGCAGTTGTCACAACTGGATAACAAAAAATGGGATATTTGTCCATATTTCACCTTCTTCACTGGATTGCAACCTGGAAGGGCTGGAGCCATGCCTATACTGCATTCACATGCTTCCTACTCTCTAGGAGTGACCTTGCACCAATAAGGGAATAGCAAAAGAGATCATCATCAAATAAACTGAATCTTTTTTTTTTTGTTTGTTTTAAATCAACGACTTTAACACAAAGGGTATTTGTCATTAAAGAAAATAGACTGGTTAGAATCTAAACATAATGTTGCTCTTTGATTATTGTATTTAGTTTTCATGTTGTATTACCTTAATGTGTCTTCATCTCTGTGCAATGCTGTAAGGTCACATTTTTTATGGTTCTACCTAACATTACAGTTCCTTTCCATGGGAGCTAAGAGAAGGATATACTCTTCCTGACTCTTGTGATCGGTGATCTGTTGAAGAGCAGTCCAAGCTTGTTCCAGTGAGGCCTGATGACAGAGCACCTGCTCTGCACGTCGGAGCAGTAACATTGACTGCTGAGGTTCATTCCTCTGCAACATACAGAATTGCATTCCTCTGCAAAATACACACCCTGTGCAATATCAGCCTTCCCCTATATTAGCCAGCTGGACTGTGCATCCATCTAAAAGACTGGAAAGATGAACTTCATTGTGAACATGGGATCAGCATTACTCAAGGGAGCAGGTTGTAGGGCTGAGCTGCAGCTGGCAGGGAGATGTGCAGAGTCAACAAGATGTTGTGGTATTTCATTTGTACAAGTGGCAGCTTTTGAAGAGAACAGTGTGGTGAAAAAAAAGAAGTGACTGAGGTGACACAAAACCTGGGAGAATTATGTGTCTAAGTGATAGTGAGATAATTTTTATAGCTTAGTTCAGTCTTGGATGGGTCACAGCTTCTACAAGCTGCTGATTCAGAATAGAAGATGGTTGATCTTTTTCTCCAGCAAAGTAAATAAACAGAGCTTTAGAAATGCAGGGAAAAAAAGCTCCCTTCTGCTTTCCAGCACTTCTGCGGGGTTCCTGGGGTTATGGGGATGTTAATTCAAATGACTGAGAAAACATGATCCAGTTCACTGATAGGTTTTAAAAACAGAAGTTTTTAATGCAATGGAAACAAAGGCTGACATGAAAGACTCAAAATAGAAGAGAACAGCTTCTTCTTAAATCAGTATAAATTGTCTGTGTGTCATGGCAGTGAACATGTTTCTTTTTTTTTTCTTTCTTTCAGGAACTACGTAACCACAGAGTTCCTGTTTACTGTATTTCTTAAGGATAAAGTTTTCTGTGGTAAGAGACACCTAAGACCATTAGGCACGCACACTACAGATCTAAAGAAAGCCTATTTACCAGAGCTTCCAGGAAAAATATTGACAGGGCAGTAAAAATACTTTCCTTGATTACTCAGGCTCATATTTTAAACCTAAAATTACAGGAACTTTTCTCTTTTACCAATTTATTTTTAGCATCTTTATTTTTTCTTTTCTTTTTCTTCCTTTTTTTTGCTTACCTTTTAAATTATGGCAAGTTTCCATTGATTTTGCAAAACAGGGTCAAATTTGGTAAATGCTTCTAATATTCCTCATCCCTTTTTTCAATATTTTTACTAAGCCAGTAAGAAATTATCAATAGAAGGTAAATTTACCTTTCTTCAGTAATTGGCAGATGAAGCTGCAGTATATTTCAAAGAATATGGCCTCTCCTTCGATCTATTTTTTAATAACATACCAGTAGTGATATCTATGTAATGAAATTAAGCTGTCTACATATTTATATAGTGCATATTACAGCAAAATCTGAACACCAAGCAAACATTGCAAAAATTATCCTGGAACCTCTTTGGGAAGAAAAATATTTCCTTTCTTAAGCTATCAAGGTGCACAGATAAGTGAAAATGAATGTCGGACTATTTACATTTTATGGACACAGGATCCTTCACTCTTAGATAGGTGGGGAATTCCAAACTTCTGGACTTGCTTTTCACCACAGGAGTAGGCAAACACATCTGGCACAGAAGTACAGATATTGAAGGTCAGCATCTTAGGTGCGGTTCTGCTCAGCTTGAGTCCTGAACACTGTAGAGTTTGACAACCCTGTCCCATGAGAGGGAAAATTGGGCTGATTTGTTCAGGCAGCTGGATGGTCACTGAGCCTTCAAATTTGCCTCTCAAGCAAGCCATTTCCCTGCTTTCTTTACAATACAGTGGAAAACTATGGAAAGCTGAAGCTATACAGTCATCTAAAAGAGATGAAAGCATTTCCTGGCTTGTGACTGGGAGCAGAAAAGTATTTACATCGCAAGGTAAACTGGAGCAATTTTTGTACGAGAAAAACTATTTCTGTAAAAATTATCAGCTTTGGCTCTATCCTCTAAGCACTCTCTGCAAATCTTGCAGATGGAGCTATCTGGAGTTGGACCTCCAGGTTACACTTTCTGATCCCAGGAAAATGGCCTACGTACTGTTTTGATCCAATAAAGTTTGGGCTTCTTGTTCAGAATGGAAACTTTTCCAGGATGGTTTGCTTAATTCAGTCCCCATAAAGAAAGATAACACAGCAAAGAAACTATCATCAATTTCAGATGCTCCTCCTGTTTCTAGACACTGAGTTTGTCAGCAACTAGTGTTGCTCCTGCTGGAACTCTTGCTATACCTCCATAGTGAATCTTTATCTTCAAATCAGTCCCTTGACAATATTTCAGAATGTAACAGATTACATAAGTGCTGTGTGTTCTTACAAGGGAAAGAACACATCTGGACATCAACTTAGAGATGAGCAGGAGAGCAAGGAAACAAAAAGGAGAAAGAGTTTTATCACCTAATTAAAGCTCAGAGGCAAATCATAGGGAAACAGTATCAACAGGAGGAATTAGCTTGTTTTGGAAGGGCTTTTTTCTTATTTTAATTCAAGAATGTGTATATTTGCTATGGTTATCCAGAAGCTGCCATTGCAGAGGTAACTCATGATGCCTCTTAAGTCTCTTGCTCACTTACTATGAAACACAGGTGAGCTTTTCTGTCTTTTACCAGAGATATTTGTTCCAACACATATATGTACATATACATCTGTATATATACACTCACATTACCTGGGGTGTGCTGTGAATCATACTGCATGTTTTCTGAACTGTTGAAAGAAGGTGCATCTTTTGTATGGTTGCCTGTGACTGTGCCTGTCGATTGGACAAATCAAACTGTGTTTTGGGGAAAATGTAAGAGATCAGTTTGCTGTGTGCCAGTAAGTGTGAATAGATTTAAGAAGAACAAGTGAAAACGCAGAACTCTGCTAAAGCTACTTGGTGAGATGGTAGCTGAAACCCTTTGACAAATGTACTGAAGATAATTTGTCTCAAAAGCAGAAGGGAGCTACTAGAGCAGTAGCTGCTTTACATACAATATTGATTAATAGAGAAGAACAGACTGAGAGATTAGAAATGTGATTTGAGTGAAAGTGTTTATTAAATGTTTGAGTTTCATATTTTGAGAACAGTGAGCAAGAAAAGAACAACAAACAAAGGGATACTGAAGCTGCAGAAGAAATAGCAATTGCTTCAAATGGTTGTTTTAAAAAGGCACTTGCAAACTACACCAATGCCCAAAAAGGGAAAAAGAAAAAAAGGAGCAGCAATGAATAAAGCTGAAAGGACTAAACAAGATCATCCTTTTCCATCTGAAGTCTTCCCTCAGAAAGGGTAAATTTAGAGACATGAAACAATTCATTTTAAGAAGGAGGGTTGCACAGGCAACTGAGAGATCTCCCACTGAATTTTGAAGACACTTTACAGGTGCCCGTGATCATTCTGTGAGACCATGATAAAGTTATTACTGGTTTTCAGGTAGGAGGGAGTTCAATTATCTCTTCCCAGATAGGTCTTTTTTTTTTAATAGGGTAGGAAGAAATGATCATAGATAGTCACACAGTTCCTGGAGTATCTTGGAGTCAAGAAAAACACAGACATGTGGTGCCGGGAAAGTCAGTCATGGGCTGAGCTGTGGATGAATACAATTAGATATAAGGTCTCATCTCAGAAAAATGTTAACAGAAGGTGGCCATAATGGAAAACAAATGGTATCCCTGAAAGAAAAATAACTCTTCCTGAAGCCTGCTGGGAATTCTGAGTTCATACACAGGCATGCTTCACTTATCCGGAGTTCATATGATACCTTCATATCCAGAAATTCTGGGTCTTTCTTGCACATCTGGTGAAGAATCAAATGTTTTATTTTCCTGGTTCAGTTGAGAAAATGTCACCAAAAATAAAAAGCATAGCACCTCCATTCTTGAAACTGGAAATTTTCCATGGTATCAACCCTATTCTGGTTCTGACTGACCGATAATTTCATATAGAAGCTGGAAAAATAGCAATGAGCACAGTGTGTTTCACATCTAAAGATTCAGTGTCCAAGAGGGGAGAGATAGGCATATGTCTTCTCACCAAAGGTATATGAACCTGACAGTGTTCACCCATTTTCAGCTAACAGGCTGGATTAGGTCTGGCTAAGATAACACTACACCTTCAAGACCTCTGTTCTTGCAAAATCTTTCCAGACCAGTCTTGCCACTGGGCTGAAACACACCCTAAAGATACTCAAGCAAATAGGTTTGACTGTCTAGTGTAGACTCTGTAATTTAACTGCTATTTAAAACCAAATAGACTTGAGCTCTTCCCAAAAGACTTTATGATGGGTGTCAAAGACTGTCCAAACAAGAAAGTCAGACTTCAGCATGTTAAGGAAAAGTGGTTTTACACAAACCCAATGCACTTTTTTTAATTAGAACATCAGCTATATTCTAATCCAGGCAGTCACAGAGCATGGTCTTCCACTCCTCACAACACTATCCATATTTAAGCATTTTAGGAAGCAGTGTTGTCTTTCCTTTCTGTTAGAGCATGTCTCCTTACTCTTGCTATGACTATCAAGGAGTATAATGGATGTAGAGATCAGGAGGTACAGATGTATATCTACATTTAAATAGATTCAGACAAAAAAAGTAGAAGCAAAATACATTACTGCTAATCTGAAAATGTCATTCAAAATTTTGTCCTGGGTGAAAATTATGATGACTTGCAAAAGTTGTACTTTTAATTCTTCATGTACTTAATATAGTCTATAATTTTAGAAATTTCATTATGCATGGCCATGCAAAATAGCTCAACAAGTGGGATCATGAGGAGGTGAGGCAACCATATTTTATTAGTGGGTTAAAATCCTTTTCTTTCACCTCAACCTGCAAGTACGAGCCCATCAGAACTTTTGTTACTTAAAAAAAAAAGAGCCATCACAAGTGCATTTTCCTCAAGTGCTCATTTATGCCTTAATGACATAATTATGCCATTAAGAGATGGCAAAAAATGACTATAGAAGGAATTCTTCTCCAGCTGGAGAATTCTCACTGATCCAATAAGATTTAGTTCTAAAACACTTCCTTCAGCAAGGTAACAAGAAAAAACTTGAAATGGTGATGAAGGCAAAAACTGAGATCTTGAATTCCTGCCCAGAGCCATAAAAGTGCAAGTCTCCCACTTCATCTATGAGAATTAGTTATGGGATAAAATCACACTCACTCTTCTCAATTAGAAGATGCCTACTAATTATTATCTACTGAAATTATACCTAATGTCCTGTGCTATTACCCCATTTTGAACATATGTCATTAAGGAATCTGAAACATCCTATATATATCATCTCTTCCCATCTTCTTTGAATCTGGAAGTTCTCATCACAGTATTATGGTTAAAGTGGACAATATTTTATTTTAGATAAATGATGTGTTTCAGATTCTTATCTTACTGCTTGTCAGACTAAAAATGGAAGATTTGGAAAGCAATCTTTCCCAGGCTTCCCACCTGACCTGCTCATAGTTCAGAAGAGTCAGGAAAGAAAAAGCCTTAAAATCATGGCATTTTTATGTATAGGAAAGTGGTTTCAGATCATTATATGAAATGTTAATGTCTTTTCTGGGTCCCAGTCAGCTGGAGCCAGTAGCTGAAGCACCTGGTCTCTTAAGTATAGACCATATACAAGGAAAAGGTCTGAAATTCATAAAAACTGAACATACCTTGTATAATGAAGTTCTTATGTTGTATTTTTTTAAAATTACTGAGTACATCACACACAGTCTAAGCACATGATGATACGATCTGAAATGCAGGTTTTAGTGGCATCATTTGGGATGACTGTATTATAAGTGGTGAAAACATGAGAGAATTATATACATCAACCCAACTGAGTGCCAATAAATCTTTTATGTCTTCTCTGTCTCTCATCATGCATTCGTGTTGCATAGCTGGATGCACATATTGAAGTAAAATTTTTAAGTCAATGCAGACCCTTTTTTTGGATCAGTTTTGAACAGATTTTGATTTTGATTAATATTTTGAAAAATCTTAGGTTTATCTAAAACAGACAACAGAGACGATTGTTCACTACCATGTTGCCATCATTGCTCCCTTGAATGTAAATAGACTGAAACAAAGGTCTTTTGTGGATAAAATGTGATCATGTAAATAAAGACCCAGATGTATGTAGAGAGTTCCAAAAGCGAGAGGAGTAAAGGAGTAAAAGAGAGCAAAAGCAGAACAAATGAGGTTGTTAGGAGGGTCTCTTACCTTTTGAACATCTGAATTTGAAATTTAAGAATCTTTTTATTTCTTTCTTCTGTATGAAATTATACCATGCTTTCATTCATATGGTTTGTGCCATATGTGCATATAAAAGAGATAAATCCTTATATTTCATCAGAAGTGCATGATATATATGCATGTGTAAGTAACATTAGAAAGAGGTTCCCCAGAGCCTGCTTTTTATCCACTAACTCCACTGCCTCTGGTTTCTCCCTGGCTTTGCCTCCCTGTTTGTGGGTTATCTGAAGATTTATTTTCAAAAGTGAACTCATATGGTGAATGCAAATGGAGCATTATATCTGCTTTGAAAGGCATATACTTCTCTTGATAACATTGTATATCATGACATACTGTTCTTAGCTAAAATATTGCTTCACTTCAGCCTGGAAAAGGGCTAAAATACAAATAAAACTGAGTAATGTGAAGAATAGTTCTGATGAAAACATATTTTTGTTGGCTATTAAAGCAATAATTTAATATCATTAGGAATTTTTCTGCAGTAGTATACTGAAAAAGTTTTATCCTCAAAGTATTTGTCTTAATAAAAAGTATCTTATTGTTTGCTGGTGATGCATGTGGGATTCAGTTTCTAGTCCTAAGGACGTCACTACCTGTATGTATGTTTATTAGCAACAGGTGCATGAGGCAAAAATGAGCTGTCACATGATGTTCATTGCATTTTGCAAATGTAGCAGAGATGGACATAAACCAAAACGCAGCTCTGAACAACCCTTTCAACAGAAATTGAAGTTCATGGTAAACCCCCTTTGTACCAGTGAATTTACCTCGTTTCCTGTTCATTAGATCATTTGTGCTGTCTTTTTACCCATCTGCAAGGTATCTGATATCCTGCAGTCCCATACAATAGGCTTATGCTAGCCTTTGTTGCACATACTTGCTCTACACCACCTTGGTGTATTTGGTCCCCAAAAGCCATTAAAAGGTGTGGGAACTCTCTGTGGAGAACTGTAGCAGTAGATTTTGAGGTGGATTCCACACCATGGCGATGGGGGACCATACACCTGGCTGCATGGGCTAGGGGACTGCTGAAAAGCAGCATTTTTTAGAACAGCACCCTGACATTTCTGGAGTACTTGTTCAACATTATACCATTTGTTTAAGTGTGCTTTGAGATACACTAACAAGCACACAAATTAGAGGGAGGTATCTATGCAGAAAAAAGTGACAGGCAGCTTAAACAAGAACTTCTAAACACCTGGGGTAGTTTAGAGTTCCAGAATGATTCTGTATAAAAATGGACTCCATCATGATAAAATCAGAGAAACATTGCAAGTTTTACAATTTCAATTAATGCTCTCAAATTAACATGCAATAAGTTTTTCTTTCAAAGAAGGATATTTTTAACACTTCTTTTTACCCTATTCTTAGCGCTTTTCTGACTTAAGGAATCAGTGTGTGTAGGGATACTCCAGATAGTACCTAACAGCTTTTTTTGAATAAACTATTTGCTTTTACTTCCAATTCAGAATTAAGCTGCACTGCTTATATGAGTAGAGCAAAAAATAAAGACTGGAATTATCTAATATAGTCTTGAATGACATTTTAATGGAACATAAAGGATTGAAATAATATATTTAATACAGTGGAGTGACAAATACTTTAGCATTGCTTTGAAAGCCTCAAGAACTTGTAGTTGAACACTAAAAATGATGAATAAACAAAAAAGTTTAGAAAATAAATTAAGAGAATAGATGAACTAGCAAAAGAAATCTAAATTTATGAGGGCTGTTACCAAAATTGCATTTTACTCTAAGCATAATTTTAAGCTGCTTCAGTAGTACACACAAAATCCTTTTAAAGTCCTATGAACCAGCAATTAGAAGTGAAAAAATTATTATGTAAAAATTCACAAAGCTTTTTCTCATTCATTTTCTTGAGATAAGGCTTGATGTGGGATTATTATGTAAGAATCCAAAATCAAAAAAATCAAAGTCCTTATAATATGTATGTAATGTTATATAATGAGTAGGTTTTTCTGTTTCTTTCACTGACATTAATTTTACATCAGAGTCATTTGTTATCAAAAGCATATGACAAAAACCTACAGGAATGAGATCTACACTGAGAGAAATTAAATACTTCTTTAAGTCAAATCTATGCAAACATAAGGTATAACTATCAGTGCAATTTTTGAGGCAAATAATTTTTTCATATGAGAAAAAAGGATCCCATCTCAAACAATGGCATTTAATAATGCAGTAGGAACTATGCCAAACAGATAAAAATACAAATTGCTTAATTGGAGAATCGCATATTAGAGAAGTGTCTTCTCTTTTATTTTAGTTTAATAAAATAACCTGAACAGATGTAGCCACCCTTGCTTTATCTAGAGATCAAGAGGAAAATTTGGGGATCAGAGCTATAAAACCTTGCAGCTATCAGATTCCTCATTTCCTGCATTTGCTACCTTTCCATGGGAGGCAAAACACAGAATGGGAGGGTGGTAGGGTTTCACAAATCTGTTTTCATTTTGTCTAGGCTTTTATACACTGATTTCAAGATATTCTAGTTCATGGTCCTGATCCAAATCCTGCTGAGCATGGTGGGAGAATTCCCACTGATCTCTGTGGGCTTTGAATTTTACTTTACCTACAAAATTTCTGAAAACCAAATAACAAAGTTTGGCCTCTCTGAAGTGCACATCAGACATGTACTCCGTGCACCTTTCTTGTAAAACTTAAACAGCAGATATGCAGGAGACATCTGCATGGCAGAACAAGAAAAAGGTTATGCCAGAGAGAAACATAAGAAGTTGATACACTTTCTTTCAGCTTGGAGACTGGATCTGGCTCTTAGGTCTGCAGATTTTCAGGTGTCTTTCCTTAACAGTGCACTGGTTACATGCATAGTGCTCCTAAGGCTTGTTGGAAGGAGTATCCCGGATTTACAGTGGCATGTAGAGATCTGACCGCAGAACTCCACCCCAATGTCTAAACAACTAAACTCTGTTTTTCTGAGCCATCATTAAAAAAAAAAAAAGTTATTGACAAGACAGTGGGGTGAGAAGAACCTTGTAGAAAGTGGTCTTTTAAGAAGATTCATAAAATCTCAAGTTTATCAACCCAGAAAAAATGAAATGGACTTATGCAAGTCAGGAAAAGCTCTTGCACAGTATGCCAAACTGTGAAAGAAAGCAACGTGAGTTCCACACACTTGGTCTGATTGGCATGTTGGCTTTTCTTCCCAGTAAGCTACAGACTTTCCGAGGGAGGTTGGGATGGGGAAGAGGCAGACTGAAGGGCACCAGGTAAAGGTTTATTGGAGCCACATAGAAAAACCCGTGTTGGTTTTTCAGTTTTCTGCATAGGTCAAGACTCTGAAGTGCAGGGTAGAAAAAAAAATCTGATTATCAGATGTAATATTCACACAAGATTTTTGCAGTTCGGTCTGATCTTTGGGTGTACACAGGGTTTCAGTGTTCCTTAATAAATTACCTCTTCTTGTACCAATTAACCCCTTTTCGTGAGGGTTCAGTGTTTACTTGGGGCTGTGCCAGTGCTAACAGCTATGGCTCAACATTCTTTTTAATGGCTTGCAATTACTACTGAGAGCGAAGGCTGCATAAAATATTAACAGTTAAGCATCTTTTACACTCCTTTGAAAGTTAGATTGTGTGTATAATATAGGTGACTTTTCATTCTTACAAACTTGTTATTTGCTTAGAATTCCACTGGAGCCATGAAAATGCTGCAGTAAAGTGGTTTCTGTTGATTTATTAACTTCCCTCGAAGTCTAATGGAAGTCACTCCATGCAAAATATTGGATATATTTTGCTCTTTAAATTGCTCCATCATAATGCCAGAAGAATAAGGATTTCCACATTTTAAAGAGGTAAAGGCACTTTGATAATAACTTTTACAGCACATTTGATTTTTACCCCTGCTGTGCTACCACTTTGAGAAAATTGCCCAGAGAACCACTACTGTAGCTGTAGAATCAGTGCCATAACTGTTGATTATATACAAAGAATAAGAGAGCAGGAGGATTACAGACCCAGCTGCCACCTTTTGTCTCAACTTCAAAGCAGTTTCCCATCTTGAGAATAAAATGTGGGGAAGCTGGGGATGTAGGTGTGCCACCTGTGCCCAGATTTGTATGGGTTGTACCTATAGGAAAGCAATGGTTTACCTCGAGTCTCTGGTTGAAGAGCAGATCCAAACAAGCACCCTATCCCTAATTGTCTCTCCCATTAGCCTCATCAAGTGTTCTACATTTTAAGGGAAAACAGATCTACTTCATCATTTTATGTTCAGTGGTCCATTAAGACAAGTGATAGATTTTTAAAATCTTGGAATTGATTCTAGATAAGCCCTCAAATATTTGCAGCTTACATAAATCATTAAAACATCTGGGATCTACAAAATTGTCAACAAATCTCAAGCACTGTGGATTTCTCATGAGTTTCTTTCCATGTCCAGCTTCCGTTAGGTCCAGCAAAGTCTGAAATGAGTCTTCCTCACAGTATTTTGGCACCCCTACATTTATTCCTGGCTAGACTTTAGAAATGTACAATACTGGAATTTAAAAAAAATAGGGACATAACTACAAGCTTCTGAACCCTGAAAGAATTTCACTAGTGGGTTATTTTCTAGTCTTCTTCTAAATTCTAGTGCTTTCAGTTTTCTGGAAGAGGTTAACAAGAACACTCCATACCAGTTCTCTTGTTTGTCTATTTGATTTGTTTGTTTTTTCCCCCCTACAAGCACATTATACTTCTCTATTCTGTTATCCTACTTTCCTCTATTATTTTAAATTCATCTGGAACAATCCCTTCTTTTCACCAGCAGCACTTAAACTTGAAGATGTGAATAATTTAAAGGAAGAAGCCATGTGAAAGCAAAGGACAGCTCAACATCGGTGAATTAAAATTTCTGAATATTCCTATTTTCAGTGAGTCTGAAATATCTCCTGGGTATGTATTTTAGATTAGAATGGAAGAATCATTACTGTATGAAGCTTGCAGATATTCCTGGCACTGAGGTGCAAGCTTCATTTAAGTCGCAGGAGGATCTGGGTATTCCAGCATTGTAGACAATAATTGTGTCTTTCTCTCTCAGAATTTTCAGGAACCTTTTCAGCTATATTACTTGTTGCTGTTTTTAAAAACAAAGTTCTCAGAGTCTGAGGGAAAAATAATATTAACACTTTTTTTTTTGCTACAAATATTTTTCATAGCACAAGTAGATTGGCCTTTAAAGCAAATTCTTTTAAGAAAACAATATGAAAGACTGAATCTCCAAAGTAAGAAATTTTGTCTGCAGAAGGTACAGCTAGTATTTTCCAAAGGTCTTCATGTATTGTCAGTTCTGTTTTAAGGTTAGAATTCTTAAAAGCATATAATCTGTTCTTCATATTTGAGCACATATCTACCCATCTTCACACTCCCAGAAGTGAAAGGACCTTCTTAGTGACACTAATGACCTAAGCATGTGATGAAGCATGGGACTAAGTCCTTTGTAGTGCTGCCTAAATGAGACCATGAGATACATGATGTATTTGTTTATAGTTAAGTTAGATATTTGCCTCCTTTTCACCTTAGAAAAATGTCGGTATATTGCTATCAGTGAGTTTACACGCAGCAACAGGGGCTTAAGATGAACAGTATTTGATTTGTTTCCTAACAATTTTCATGGTTGAAACCATCACTGTCAGAAGCTTGTTCAGGAAGGAGATGCTTGCCTTCTCCTTTGCAGCAGTGGAGCTCTCAGTGAAGTTATCTCTCCAGCTATTGGTTAAGACAACATTTTTTGATGTCTTGTTCTCTTTCTCGTCCTACTGTCCCTGTGCCAGCCAGTGTCAAGGTTTGTGAGCTTCCTGGGCTCTTCCCTGAATCAGATTAGCTCATGGTTCGCTCACTTCTGTTTGTGCTTTTGGTTGTTGTTCTTAGTCTGTTTGAAATTTTTGTTGTTTGCTTGATGTCTTTTTGCCTTTTGGAGTTGTTTTCAGGGGTTTTGTTTGTTTTTTAGTTACTTTGACAGTTCTTAGTGAGTTGAATCAGTTCAGGAGCTGTCCCAACAAAGCAGCAGGAAACCATGGGCTGGAGCAGGAGGTGGTGCTGGGGAATCACCATCTCTTTGAGACAGCAGTGACAGATGAACTTGACTGTATGAAATAATACTTTGAGGTGCTTTTTCGCCTACGTTTTACATGCATGACCCTGCACACTGGTTGTCCATTCAGTCCACTGAGTATATTTGATGCTTGAAAAAGGAAGAGGGAAAAGCTATGGGCTAGGTGTATGGTGATCTAAACCTGTCCAACAGGAGAACCCAAACATACTGGGTTTTTTAATATGATCTTTATCCCAAGTTTAAGCTTCTCAAGGGCTGTGCCTGCTTACTTGAAACACAAGGTTGAGAGAACTCTCCCCTGAGTATAGACATTCTTCCAAAGCACTCAGCAGGCTCAGCTTTCTCGTTTTGGTGGTACCTCATCATCCATACAGTCATGAGGCTTGAGAGCAAGAGGCCCCCACTCTGTGCCGCCTCTGTGAGACTCCATTACGCTGCTTTGCACGGGTACGGCTCCCCGTGGTGCTCTCTGCACAGAAAGGCAGGTTCAACGAACCAGAGACTCTGGATTAAAAACAAAAACAAATGTCAGGTCTAAATTTGGTACATCTCCAGATAAAATTATTGTACAATTAAGAAAAGCTTCAGCCCAGTACACATGCTTAATTTTATACACTAAGCCTATTCACCACGTAAAGCTGAACAAATGCGTAAGTGTTGTCAGAACTGAGGTCCGTCACACTGGTAGTAGATATGCATGTCGTTTCCATAAGCCGCAGCAGCAAATGCATAATTTAATAAAAAAGACTTTTGTTCGTGTCTATTAAAAGAAACCTATAAATCCTCCAAATGGTACATTTAGGATTTGGTCCAAAAGTTACTTAAGCCGATGGAAAAGCTGTTATTGATTTTAATAGGTATTTATTATATTTGGCTATTCCTTCAGCTGTCACTCTTTCCCTCTCTGTCATCTCAGCTGAGTTCCAGTCCCGTCTTCTGTATCTTACCAATATGTGGACAGCATATGTGGTTTAAATGAGAGATTTGTTCATTAATTTATGTTTGAACCATGCCAAGCACGTCCCAATCCTAACTGGAAGCTAAGATGATGGTAATAGATGACATAATTACAGTAATAATAAAATACTGTGTTCAGCCATGTTATACACTATTTTATTCCTCAAACAACAAAGAAAAGGATCTAACATACACACAATGTCTAAGCAAAAACACTAGTGTGAATAAACTCTCCCCATTTTATTGTAACCTGTTCTGCTGATGAGAGTAAATGCAAGTGCTAAACTTATTTGGTTTGTGTTCCTTTATTATTTCTTTACGCTTGGAAAGAACTGTTTGCGTAAATCACTTTTCGGAATGGCTCTCCCAGTTTCAAGAGACCATGTAAGCACAAACAGGGGACTATAAGGACTTCACAAGGCAGATAGAAGTTTATCTTCTATTTTTTCAGGTATTAGCCCTGCTTTTATAAATTGAAATCAAAGCTCACAAAACAGCTTGTGAAACTTTGGCTAATGTTTATTGCTTTTTCCCCTATGTGGTGGTTGAGGCTTACAAACAAAGCAATTTGACAGACATTTTTATTTTTTGGTGACACCAAGTATGGATTGATTTTCTTAAGTGTTTGTACCAAGCAGATGTAGATAACCTTCCCTGGAGTTATCAGCTTCAAATTCATGTCAGTGAGCAGCTTCTAGGAGGTTATGACTGTGCCTTGCCCTTCAGCGACCATTCCATTCTGCTCCAGAGCAGCACTCCAAAACAACCTGCATGCTGACCAGGAAATTTCCTTGCTTATTTGTACAAATAAGAAACTGAGGACAGGACTTAGACTCAGGTCAGCTTTTCTCTGAAGCTTTGGTGCCAAAGGGGGATTCACAGTGTCATTGTCTGCAAGGAACGGTGTTTTTTGCCCTTTCTGAAGCAAAGCAAAGCCCAGCTTTGCTCTTAAAATAACATCCAGGGGCCACAGTATTTCCAAGAATACAGGAGACCTGGACTCAGCTTCCAATTCGTCTGAAGTTACTGCAGTCGGCATCTATCAGCACCTTAGGGTCACTGGGCTCCTGCTCCTGTGAGACTGGGAAGATCCTCTTGTATCTGCCTCGCTGTGGAACTCAGCAAGGAAGAGGCACTTAGGTTCCAATTCCTGCTTCAGAGCTTGTTCTGCATTTAGCAGCCTGTGGATAATATATCATCAAAAGCCCCTTGGGAATTGTGGTTTCTCTCCTACCACAGGGAGTGGCATTACTGGTAGCTTAATGTTTGCCTCTTTGGATTGATGTCGGAGGAATTTAAAAAAAAAATAATGTGCTAATGAAGCTTAAAGATCTCTACAAAGAAGTGGCAACTGAGCAGGGGTTTTCAGGATCAGAGTTTTGGATTACCATCTAACAGCAGCTTTAGCCACTTCTCTTTCAATCCTGCTCAACTGGATCTTTCAGCTCCCATTAACATAAAGATGAACTGAAGATAATCATTCTCACATACAATTGAAACTTATATGGCCCAGGAATGTCAAGAAAAGATAACAGAGTTTGTATGTGAGGTAATAAATTAAAGTATCTAAAGAGAGAAAGAAAATAAAAGAAAAGCATTAGGGCTTCTCCCTCATCCTGAATTTGGCAGGTCTGGGCTTACTTTGTGATGCAAGACAGATTTTTTTTTGTCTGAAATAAATTTACTGAAAAGTCTGTTGTAATCCATAAAATGGTTCTAAAGTATAAAGGAGGTACTTCCAGAGAGCTCAGAAAAAATGAGGGAAAAAGAGAGGTGGTTGATATTTTAATGAGCATTTTTCTCTTCATTCAGAGAATATCTGCTGCCTACCATTATTTTTCTGAGAGCACAGAACAATTATTGTCATTGGATCACTATTTTTCTCACAGCCAGGATGAAAAAGAAAGAATACGCACACACACGCACACACACGCACACACGTGCACACACGTGCACCACGTGCAGAGCCTCTCTCTCTCTCTCTCCCTCTCTCTCTCTCTCTCTTTCTCTCTCTGATAGTTCCCTAGAGAGTTCCATCATACCTGAGTTTATGAGCCTTGGATCATCTATGGCCATTGGATTTAGTAATAAACAGGGTGGAAATGGTCTTCATCAGAGTTCAAAGGAAATTTCTACCAGCTCCTGCCAGACGTTGCTTCCCCCTGGCCCCTCAGCATTTTACTGTAATGACTTCCTTTCAGTGAAAAGAAAAGAGAATGAAAGGCAGCTTGTACATCTTTAAAATGTGTCTTGAAATATTGCAAGCTATGTAAATGAAGGGCATTTGGATGGTTTTATAGGGCAAGCTCTTTTGCCGTGCTGCAAGCATGGTGCCTGGGAAGCGTATGCAACATGCTGAGGTGTGAGCCTAAGGGCTGAGTAAAGGAGCTGTATCTCTACATTTAAAGCAAAGAAACGTACCTTTGTATTCCCTATTATAGTCTTTGACCATTGGAAATCTGCCTCTGTTGGGCAAAATCTGAAGACACATTTTATCATTTAATAAAATGCTGTGCGTTCCCATTATAAATCCCACTGGACACAGAACACCTATACATAGAAGAAGAAGGGATTGCCAGCATTGTTAGCTTTATCTACTTCATCATCTAATGATAATTAGGGCTCCTAAGAGCTCTCCATCCTTATGAATGCTGACAGGATTAAATGTCTCCATTTTTAAATCTTGGACATTAATTATGGACTTTATTTTTGTGGACTGTGTGGTGAAGTCATAGCACTTGGAGTTAAAAAAAAATAAATTTAAAACACTGGATGGACCCAAAGGACCACCTTGATTACTTTTATCCAAGGTATAAAAATATCAGACATGCAATTTTATTTCCCTTTGAAGGGAATGTGTGGACTGGAGGTAGGTTATAATGCTTTCAAAGAATCTTGAGAAGTGAGAATTATAGGTCCTTTAGAGAATTACCTATATCCCTCCAATAAATTCTCCTGAGGTTTATCTGAAGAGGGTGGTGATGGTTCAGAGAAAGCCATAAATTGCCAGGGGGACATAACAGTAACTCTTCCCCCACGCGCAACAAGCAAAGGGGTAGTGGGGAGCACAACACAAATGGCACACATTAGGTAATGCCCCCCATCAGACTGCAGATGTGTGAACTGGTTTAAAACTTTTATTGGGACTTTTATTAGGCTGCGATACAGTCCCAGGCACTTTGCAATTGCCAATGTAGCCAGTTGCTCGCAAGTTGTAACGAATTAAAAATACCTAATGCTCAAGCTATTGTACACGTAGGGGTGGGGAGTTCCAAACAGATAATATTTTGGGTGATTAAGTAGCCAGGTTCCTTCTGTGCCTTGTGATCCTACTTGTGAGAGCCGTGGCACTAACCGTAGCTGCTTCACTGTTTTGAAACAGCAGCAGAGGTTCAAGCAGCAATCTTCTAAGTCCTTGCTGATGCTGTAATCGCTCTTTAAAACTTTGATAAACTAATGTACATAGAGGGGGTTTTTTTGGTGTATTTGGGGTTGGTTTTTCTTTTCAAATGCCAGTTACCTGCTTAAGTTAATGAAATAGACTTTTTTTTTAGTACACAAGATATTCTTTCAATCTAAACCACATGAAAAGTTATAACTTTATTACCAAAAGTTGTCTTATTTCATGCATCTCGTTTCTGCCAAAGTGAAGCAATCCTAGCACACATTTTCATGTCTCTGTGAGATGGTTTGGTCTCAGCGACTTCACTGTCAGCTAGAGAACTAAACTGCAGCAGCAGGTGTTTGATGAGGAGTGGGTCTGTGGGGGAGATCTTCAAAGTGGCAATGAGGAGGGGCCAGTAGTTCACCACCTTTCACAGCACAAGAACTAAAGGAACCAAAGAAACTGATCATGTGGCAGGTTCTAAACTAAGTTGAAAGTTACAATTATTTGTTAACTCTGCATGTAGTTATTAAGTAGTGAAACTCTTTGCAACAGAATGCTGTAGCTACCAAAATTTTACATAAGTTCAAAAAGCATTAGAGAAATTATTGAGAGAGAGTCACTGAAGACAACAAAAAACACCAGCATACAGTCTCAGGCTCAAAAATTCATGAACCCCAGGCTGACAGAAGCCAGCAGGATGTACTGGAGAAACATTGTGTCATCTTCTCCATGTAACCATAAGCTTCTACAGGAAACAAGAGAGCAGAGTGGTTGAACCACTGGGTTGATCCATCATTAAATTATTATCTTCTAGATATTAACAACTGAGCTGAGTACAATCCAATCTGAAAATCCTTGGATGGCTATGACTTCATGCACAACTACTAAAGCTTTGTTAGAGAAGAATTCCAGAAAATCTCCTGGAGTCTCCAGATGTTCATAAATTGGATAATTCTATATAGTTCAATTTTAGACAGATGAATATGTCTGATTTCCTTGTGGAAACTCTAAAGCAGATACAGGACAGTTAGAGAACATCATAGCAGACAGGAAGAGATGGTGAGGAGAAGAGAGGGGGTAGCAATATTTGCAGGGAGATGGATTATTTGGTCTCTTTGGGCCCTTTCCCATGCCCAAGGAGAACTAATTGTTCCATCCATCTCTTTTCAACCCTATCGTTGGCCATAGCAGCAGGAAAAGAATGTATCCCTTGGGCCCATTTTTGCATTTCATTTAAGCTTCTCATTGTAAAAGCAATGCAAACTGGCTTTAGTGTAAGTGAGGATTAAGTGTTGCACATATCGTTATGAAATCACAGGGGACCACAGTGAAATCTGAGATATTACTACACACATTTGTTGAATCAGCTCCCTTTAGAACCTGATTATCTTTTTAAACCATTTTTGTAAATGAGCTGTAATATTTTATATCCACTCAAAGCTTTTTAGCCCAAAGCACTTAGCAAGCTTAAAGACCTGGAGTGGAAACCAGCTTTTGTTCTGTGTGTGGACAGCACTTGGCACAATGGGAGTCAATCCCCGAGTCAGGTTCCCATGTGTTGCTACAATAGCAATATCCCTAAGAGTATTAACAGCAGAATGGAAATACTGACATTTCTGGGTCAGAAAATACTAGAATGAATGACGCAACATTTTATTTTGAAATAAGAATTTACAGAAAGTAACCAGAATCTAAGCTAAAGAGATGTAGATTTTGAGGGCTGATCTAAAAGACTCAACTATTGTTATACATCATACATATATATACATTATATATACATCAGAACCTCTTTGTGGTTAAGTCTATTCTGTCAAGAACAAAAAGAGTTTTTAAATAAGTCAAGTGTATTTGACTAGTAAGTCACAATACAGGTATACATACCTATTTATACCACATAGTTATATCTTTATAGACAGGATATAGGAGTTGAAGTATTTCTAATCCCTTTTTTTAAAAGAAATACACAACTCTACTGGATAAATATATGTAGTATTTACTTACACTGTTTGGAAAATAAGGGCAGTTTCTTATTGATATTGCAATTAAATGTTCTAATCAATATTTCTACCAAATTCTCAAATAATTACTCTGAGCTTCTTAATAGGAAATTTGGATCTCTAGCATTCTGTTAGCAAGCCTAGTGAGCAGAGCATACAAATGGGGAAGTTTACATGCAAATTCAACCATTTGTAATTGGAACACATCTGCAGTTCGAACCATACTGAGCAATGGTGTATGGTCTATTCCCTGAGTATTTTCTACCTTGCTGCAGGGGCAGATAAGCTGAAGAACATAACAAAAAACATGGGCACTGTTTGGGGAGGTAAAATGCCACTGGATGTCATTATTTCTTTTCCTTTGAAACTGAAGCAAGTCTTCTCCAGAGGTGGAAAATATGGCTATTACAGAAGGTAGTCGAGCTTGATTTTGAATATTCGTGGTAGTTTGGAATATTTGTTCTTAATCTAAAATAGCTTTCCAAAGTCAGACTTCTTCATGAGTCAGTGGAAACATACACAATCCTTTGCAAACGCAAGCAAAAATTTTGAACAGCCTCCTTTTGGTACAATTTGGTCAGTCTGCAAATGGCTCAACTAATTGGACAAGCCTCTCAACCCTCCAGGCGGCTCAGACACATTGTGCTCTCTGAGCCTTCCCTCCCCGGTGACTCCAGAGAAGCCAGTTTTGTGGTAATATAAAAGTAGACTAGAAACTAAGCACAAACTTAACCATACATGTAAGTGAGCATTTGAAACCTTGTCATTAGGATTATGGAGCCTACTCCTGCAGTCACCAGAAGTCCTGTTTATTTGAGTGCAGTAGTGGGCATATAAGTAAGATGGAAAGTACCAAAACACTAAGTATCACACTTAGTTACTGCATAGGCACTTCCTTTAAGAAAACACTGGCAAGCACCACTGGCGGCTGCATTAAAAGTCAGGTTTTAATTTTATGTCTTTCATTTTTCTGGTCTGAGATAACAATAACAGACCAGGAGCTCAGATATATCTCCTCTATTAATGGCTCTCAACACTTAACCATTAATTACCAGAAAATGTCTCCCTTTCTTCCACTATAATTAGTAATAATCTTATCAGTCCCTGAGACTAAGCAGCAACAAAGAAATATTTTCTTTATGTTCCTTATTTTCAGAGCTGAAGCAGGGAGCTGAATTTTATTATGTTGTGTACCGGCAATATTACTGCTTTTTACATTCCAGATAGTTTTATCTTATCTACTACACCATTGTATATATGAGTTATATCAGCATCATAGCCACTGAATACCTGTCTTTGAGGGAACAGCTGAAGGACTTCTTTGGTCCACAGTTTTCCGTGTTTTGAAACGTAACAAGGAAAGAACCTAGCTTAATATGCAGACCTGGCTGAGTTGAAACAGTCAGCAAATCACAAGAAACACCTATGTGTTTGTAAATGAGGCATACCATGTGGAGAAGTAACCTTTTACATAAATACTTTATAATGGTGAACTGCCCTTGAACTCTGTTCTGTAGCTGATAGGACTTTTTGAGTATTTAATTCTAGAAACAGAAAGCTCTGAAGAGCCTCTTAGCTTTGAGGTATTGCCTACCTACAAAAATTCGCTGTACTTACATGCAGTGTTTGGTCTTGAGAACGAAGTCATAAACCTTTGACATCTGCAGAAAGACAAGACGCTTTGAAAGTAGAGATTTGTGGATTTATTGTGATTTTGTAACAAAACATGAGGTACACAAGTGAAATCTGGAAGAAATTCTCATCATTGTGGGCCACATGAAAGAATAATGGACCATACCTACTAAACTAGACAATTAATATAGAAGTAGTCACTATGGAAATCACACAAGCAAGAAGGAAAAGCATGAAAAAAATCTAATCAGAGTTTAAATTAATGTCTAGGAGCACTCAAATTGAGATAATAATTTTAAGAACAAATGGCATATTTTACTGTTTTCATCTAGGTCTGTTAACAAGTTTATCATGAACATTTTAGGATTTTCTAAGATGACTTTATAATCTGGCATTATATGGTAGATATCTAGAAATACCAGAACTATTTTCCTTGTTGCCAAAGACACAGACAAAACATTAAGTTCGGGGCTAGTAGGTGCTTTCACTGCAAATGGAAATATATTTCTTTAATGTGTTTTTTTCCTTGAAATTTTTCACAAAAAATAAAACATACTCCCAACCAGTTCCACATGTAACTTGCTTGAGTTAAACTCTGTGGAATTAAATCTTAACAAGGGACTGATTTGAAATCTATAGAAATCTCTGTGACTCTTTCTATTAATTTGAGTAGTCTTTTGATCGGGCCATACATGAAGAAACATGTTTATGAGTCCCATAGATGGAACTCATTAAATTACATTTCCTTTATTTTACATATGTAATTTAAATGATTTTATAAGGCCCTATGAAAATATTTTATTATAAGTTACATAAAGATAGGGAAGTTGTAGTGACACAGAAACAAGGAAAAAAATGTTTGCTGGTATAAATAAATATTGTTCCATTAGCTTTTAAAAACCTTGCATTATTTGCAATAACAAAATATAAAGACATATGTTAAGTTTAACACTCTTTTTAACAGCACAAATGTGGTCATCACATTTTAAGTACATGCTATAAATATGGTTTAGTAAAAAAGTGGTTCAGCAAGGTCCACTGGGGAAAGCAGGTTAAAGGCATGTGAAGCGTTTTTACCCGAATAGACCAAAAACTTACAACATCCCAGCCTCACAAAATGTGTCCCAAACCCTTGTGTAAAAGATGTATGCTATCAAGCAAGAGGAAAAATGTTCAGCCTAATGGATAATATTTGGGGGAACACAGGAAAATGTTTGATCTGTAATGGTCTAATAGCTCGAGACACCTGGTATTACATTATGTAAAGGCCAATACGTGCCCTTAATACATGGCCAGGATAGAGATCTTGACTGTAAAATGGCAACAGGGCCTATTGCACCCTGAGTGCTGACAACCCTGTGTGAAGTCATGGAAAAGGAATAGCATAAAAGCAGATTTTTTTATAGTGTTTTATCCCTCCCTCTCCCTCGGAGCTGCCACAGCAGGAATGAGCTTCTTGGGAAGGGAACCTGTGTTATTGTTTGATTTCTGGTTTCTGCCAAGGGCACTGGCAGAAACCAAGGCTTTCCTGTTACAAGAGAGAGGAGTTTGCCAAAATTCTTATTGTTTTTTTAAATACAAGTTTCAGTTTTTCAGTTTTTCTACCAGTTTCAGATCTGAATAATAATATAGAAGCCTTATGTACTTGCCAATTTACGGTTGTTTTGATAGACTTTTACAAGAAATGATTATTTATACTGTCCTAAAAATGAACTCCACAGCCCGTGGATGATACACAAATTGCTGCTATTAATATCAGTTTTGTTTACTGTTTGTAAGTAACCTGAACTGTATTTAAATAAAAAAAAGCACACAAGATGCTTTCGATGTTCTCAGAGATCAGATGTCAACATTCAGCAATTATCTATTCTAAAAACACCAAAGTAGTGATCTGTAACATATTCCCTATTTAGTTTTTGAAAATATATGGTTTTGTCTTGGTCTTATCTATTATATATATATATAAATAGATTTTTTGTGTGTGTGTTTGCCACCCTTAACATAAAAAATATTTACGGAGAAAATATTAGGACAAAAAAGGAAACAAACAAAGAAAAAAATCTTCTCTTTGAAACAAATGTGAAAAGGACAAATTTCTGAAGCCAAGTTGTTGTTCAACTTCAAAGAGAGAATTAATATGTAAAATATCTAGGATCCTGAAAGAAATAAACTCTTGAAGAATTCTGATGTCCCTAATATAAACCAAAAAAAGAAAAAAAAATCCTTTGAGTCTTTAAAATAATATTGGTTTTGTGTGTAAGTTTTTCTTTTACATCAACTTTTTTGACTGTTTTATTGAAACTTCAACAGACAGTAGCTTATTTTTCCACAGACTTGAGCACCTGAGATTTTTGGCTAATGGATATAAGACCAGTAAAATTTCCTATAAAATGTAACTTTATATGAGAACTTACATGATGTTTATAGAATATATTCCACCGTTTGCTTTTTCAAAAGCAAACTTCTTGATATTTGCAGGAAGAATATCAGCTGCATTGCAATGGGAAAGTGAAAATGACCAGCTGATGAATACAAATAAACGGAGGTGTTTTCTCTGGAGTCACTCCTTGCTTCCTGAGGATCTCTGTTTCCCACTTAAGGATCAATAAATACAAAGCACAAAACCCGGTGAAATCCTTTCTGTTGCTTTTAATGAGCTATGAACCAGAACTTAAATTAAAACCAGAGGCAATCAAAGACTTTTTTAATGAGAAATTTCTGAATCAGAAATTCTTTAAATTACTGAAATACTTACTTTTGTTACTTTTCATTATGCTTAATTTTGGCAAAAAGATCCACCAGTGGCTGTGGATTCCCAAATATTAGCTAGCCAAATGGACTACACTGAAGAATATTCATTTTAATGAAAATTAATAAAGGACAGCATTTCAGAGGTGGCAGACACTTCAGAATGACAGACATAAAGGTTCACCAGTACTGAATTCATTCTTCAGAAGGAAATAGGCCCAGATATCCAAAATAATATACTTCCCCAAAATAATCTATTTTATGACTATCTACAACAAAACACTCATTTCAGATAAGATCTTCCACACAGGTAATTATTCTCAGTCCATTAGAGCTTTTAGCCCAAGCTTTTACTCAGAAAGTGGGAAATGAGATAGCAAGGTCTATTTCACCTCTTCAATGGAAGAGAGCATTTCAATATACTTTGCCATTTCTACAAGTCCTATGTGAAAATATTCTAAAGAAAATACCTCAACATTAATAAAACTATCCATCAATTGCATCTCCTACATATGAGCCTCTGAATAAGAAAAAAATATGGGATTTCTGTCAGTAGGAGTCATGTTTCCTTCCCTCCTTGTAATTTATTCCAAAACCCTCTATCTCTTGCAAAGAGGTCAGTGATTTCTAACTTTTCACCAAATTAGACACCCATATCTTCATTTGAGCTTCAGAGTTCAAAGAAGTAATATGGAAATTTAATTTTAAATTCAGTGAGGCAAATTTGAGTCACTGCTTTGGACTGACAGGTCTACCTGTGTTCACTGCATCCTCAAATTGCAAATGGATATAAATAATTTCTGTGGAAAAAACATAGAAGCATAAAATCACAGTCATAGGACCATAGAATCATAGAATATTTTGGGTTGAAAGAGACCTTTAAAGGTCATCCTGTCCAACCTCCCTGCAATAAGCAGGGACATCTTCAACCAGGACAGTTTGCTCACACCCCCATCCAACCTGACCATCAGAACATCAGAATAATATCACCCAAAGGAAAGTTTCTGGTCCTTCTGGTTTCCTATTTCTTGAATCTAATCCTACAAGATGGAGAGCACCAAACCTGGCATTCTAGAAATCAACTAATTTCCCATGGAGATTGAAGGATTTGGAAGGTAGTAGTGGCTGCCAAAATCTTCCCATATAATCATCACCATGTGTTTTTTCAGTTGCCTTGAGTCAAATCTAAGAAAGGTTGACTAGATGTCCATCTGATTGCTTTCTAATGGTCACTGGGGACAGGTTGGGAGGGAATTGCCTGGGCACTCACAGATAGGTTTCTGTATATGAAAAGATATTAGTGAAAACTGTTGTCCTTAGCATAGAGGCAGTGGACCTGAATGCAGTGTCCCTTTCTTTCCTCATATAGTGGTGATCTCTTCACTCAGAGGTAAGCATCTTACAGTCCTTTTCTAAGTAGCCAAGCTGTGGCTTCAGGCATACAGGCAGTGAACACACATGTTGGAAGTGGTTCTGACAGCTGGTTAATGCTTTAGAACTTTCTACATGTGGCAGTATCCAGTCAAAAATTAATGAATTACTCCCAGTTGCTAAGAAATAACAACTTCAAGCATTGGCACAAAATAAAAATATGAAAAAAACACTTCCCTATTCCTGCAGCAGTAAGCAAAAAGCCACCTCAAAATGTTACATAAGAAGCACATCCTAAAAAGATGGTCATTACTAGATTCAAAACATATTTTGAATTAAGGAAGGCCATATCACAAGGTTACTTATCTCAGCTGACCCTTGTTGAATCCACTCCCCAACCTGCTGACCTGTGTTGTAGTCATATTGCAGTTTCCCAGAATGGCTGAATCCCTGGTTGTGGCTGGGGATCATCATCATAAGGGAACAAAAAACTCAACCTATTTCATTTTATACACTTCAGAGAAAGAAGTCAGGACAGTTCACACTGATATCAAGTACACTTGCATCCCTCCCTTTTCTTCCTCCTCTTTCCTCCTCTGTTCTACCAGTTCTTCTTCTACCCATATTTTAATCTCCAATTACTTCGTTAAGTGTCAGTTACCAAATGTTTTCTTTTGCTTAGTGGACAATGTTTACTAATATTTAATTTCGGCATGCACATATTTGAACAGGATGGCTTGATATGATAATAGAGGATCATTAATCAGAAAGGGACTTGGACTGGAAGATGTTCAAACAGGCTTGACTCCTCCTTGTGGAGGGTTATGGATGGACTCTGTCTGCTCCTTCATAAATAACACACTTTAACATAAATAAAAGCCCTTTAACCCTCAGCTGAAGTGAGAGAGTCTGAGTAGCTCTTGAATCAACTTTATGTCATAATTTCTCACAGTCATCCCACTGTTCTGCTGTTTTCATTTAAAATGAATATAAACTATCCAGATTTAGTGTGAGTGTCTGCTTTCAGGAGCAGTGCACTTAGGGATTCACTAAGTATGTGAAACAAACTCTCGGTACCAGTTTTTAAACAGGGATTGAGACTAAGTAATGGAAATAGCAGAGCTCATGGGATTGATTAAAAGCATGTTGAGTTCTCTAATATTCAAAGCGGGGTAATTAGAGCCCTCCATGACACAGACCTGTAAAATCCAGTCGATCAAATGCTCACGTACATGGGCTTTCCTTACAGCGGTTAGCTAACACCAGAAATGTTCCAAACACGTCATGGAAAAACCATTACTATTTAGGAACCCAAGACACTGCGCGCTGAATTCGCGTTCCCATTACAGTAAATTGCTGTTTATCTGGAACACGTCATGCTGTTCTCAAAGTCTATCCAAGGGTCCATATTTTCTGTCTGAGCAGGCCATGTTGATTACCCTCCTCCGTGCGTCATTTATTTCTCTCTGAAAACCGCGCGTGTAACCGCGGCCCAAAGGAAAGTGTGGAGGTTGCGGGGAAGGGAAGACACAATTAGCCCTTTCCTCCAGTCATGACGGGAAAGTTGATACAAGAGTAATAACCACAAGCCAGGTCTTTCCTACGTTTATTGTCATACCCGTCGCAGCCAGTAACATTTCTTTAACAATAGTAATTCATAAAGGCCTGGCTTCTGTGGAAAGATTTACTAACAGCCCTAAGTGGAAACTCCACTGTAAAACCAACATGCTCATGGAAACAGTACTACAAAGACATAAAAATAATGCACAAAAATGACCCACCAATGCATTTACTGTAAAACTCAAGGACTAAAAATAAAATAACCTCAATATATAAAATGAGTATAATTTTTTTCTTTCCTTTTTGAAACACAGAAGTAGCTCTAATGGATCATAGACTAAAAAAAGCATATTGGGATTGGAGCTAACAATATTTTCACATTCTGCCCTTCAAAGACTCAACTCAATTTCATTTTTACAAGCAGAATCTGGCAGCATAATAAAAGTTCTCTTTAAAAATAATAATATATAAAAAAAGAACAAAAATTAAAGGTACGAAGGATCATCAGGGCTGAATAATATTGAATGATTTTCTGTCATTCTCACTACTGCAGTTGCTGAGCGTTCACACAGTAAAAGAAAATATACCACTGTCTCCAGAGATGCTGTGTCAACAAAAACTCCTTCCGCTGGCATGATACAATTTCTGTTTAACTAATCAGAGGGAATTTATCATACAGGATTTGGTGGGGTTGTTTATGGAGTCATTAGAACAATGGCACTCAGCTCTTAGATGACAGTTGTGCTCTTCAGAAGATAAAATGCTGCAGCTGGCTGGAAAATGAATGAAGGCCAAAACCTGAATTATAAAATAGAGGACTTTTGAAAAAAACTCTATTTCTAGGATTTTGTGTGTGTGTTGGTTGATTTATTTTGTTATTTATTTACTTGTTCTTTCAAAAGAATGAGAAGATTCTGGACACTATAAAGAGATAGTGTGTTGAAGTGTTTCCTAATAACTTTACAGTAATTTCTTCTATATCTTGCTGTAAGAATATCACACTTTGCTAATGGGCTTATAAAAGAGATTTTCTGAATATCAAAGTAATGGAATGAATTTCTAGGATAATATTCAGTTGCTCAGATTCCGCTTAATGCTCTGTCTCTGATTCCCAATTATGAAAGAAAGATAACCATTTGAATTCTAAAAATATTCCAGTGATACCTGCCAAAAGTCTTCCTGCTACCTTGTCCATGTAAAACACGACTTCAAGAAGAATTTTGGTAAAACAGAGCCTAGTTCTTCACAGATTTCTTATTACACATTTAACTGACATGAGCATTACAAGGACCAAATGAATAGTATTTGTAGAAATGTATAGAAAGTGCTTTAATTAAAGTGTCCAGCAGCTAAAGTAGCAGATGAAATTCAGGTTAGAGAAATATAAAACAAAGCACATAGGAAAAGTATTCCTTGGAACAAATAATTCCATAAAACACTTCTGCAAAACTCTACCCCAACATACAGTGTTAGAAAGAAAACAGAAAAAACCCCCCAAAACCAAATAGAAAGCCAGGAATAATTAGGAAAAAATAGAAAACATTAATCAGCATTATGCCACTGTATAAATCAATGTTTCATCTCCCTCATAAGTACTATGTGTGGTTATTGTCTTCTCCTCATTATGAAAAAGATACAATAAAGTTGGAAATGGCTCAGCAAGGCCCTGAGCCACAAATTTCTGAGAGAGTATCTTGAGGCACTATGAATAATGTATATCCTGGTATGCCTGCCTGTTCTCTGACTTTTTCTTGAACATCCCAATATCCATCACTCTTGGAGACAGTACAGTGAGCTGGCTGGACCTGTGGGCTGGCCTGACACATCATTCCTTATGTTCTTGACAGATTTTAAAAAAAATGAAGTGGAAGAGGAGTTTGCTTTAGTCAGCGTGCTTGGCTGGGAGAGGAAAAGGAGGTGTCCTACTGTATACAGAAGGAAGATGATGTTTTGACTCCTTTTGGTACCCTGGTTTACCAGAAGACTGATAGGTTTAGAAGAACATGGAGAAGGCTGAACTCTCTTAGGGAAGATGAAACTGATGCTTAGGAAATATCGTAGAGCGTCCTCTTTTTCTCACCAGCAGTACACAGTTGCCGTCAGGATTCAGCTACAGGTAAGTGCTCTTCACCCACACCCTGAGATAGCTAAAGCATCTTGTTCTGCTGGCTGTGCAGATCTTGGCAGTGTATTCCATGGGCAGGAGGAAAGAGAGTAGAGAGTGGACAACAAAGCAGGACATGACTTTTTCTTTAGAGTAATGATTATTATGTTCCTTAACAATTAGAAAGAATTAGAGTACTTCAGTGTGATTTCCTGCCAAAAGGGTATACTGTAGGATGCTTGTTAATGCAGTCCACATGGGGCAGAGCTGCTTGAAAAAGGAGAGCCAGAACTTCAGTAACAAAACGGAGACTCAGCACATCCCTAGGAATGGACTCTATCTCTTGTCCTACCTGGAACCTGTAGAGGTTGGGATCAGAGAGACATTCCTTGTCACAGACCTGATTCTTCTGTTCCTGTTTGCCAAATCCCCAGTAGAAGGCCACAGTGGAATAGCAGATGGATAATAAACCCCCTAAAAACTGGAAGTCCAGAAGGAAAGGAAACGTGGTCGTCCCACTGAATATATTTTGATGGAAGATGAACAGCCTCAGGGACTACAGCTTGCTGCACAGCAATTTCTCCAAGTATGTGTCACTGCTCAAGTTCAAAGACAAATGCCAGAAAGAGGTTTATGAGTAGACTCTCATTTGCATGCCCATGTGGTCAATACCCGTGTCTAGTGTAAAAGAACCTAAAAATATGCAATAAAAAGTGCTGTCTTGCAGTTATGGTGATTACATGGTTCATGTAATCTCTCTCCATTTAGTAATGTTAGAAATCCCATGTTTGCTTACAGAATGAGAGAGAAACAAGAAGATACACATTCTTTAATTCATTAGTGTTAACACTCATTGATTCCCCCCTGCCACTACCCCTGCAGCTAATGCCAAAGAAAAAGGGAATTAGTGTGATTACCCTCACCTTTTTCCATGTGTGAAATGAAAGTGGTTCTGCAGCTTCCTCTCTACACACTGTGGTATCTCTTGATATCACACAGCATGGCCCTTTTTTACTGAGAAGCAAAGGAACGTAGTGAATCAGCAGGATGACTCCCCTGAAGCATACAGCTTTGCATTGCCCTTACAGGCTGCTTTTGCTGGAATGACTGAACACACAGCAAGTCACACAGAGACCACCATGTATTAGTCACCTTTAAGGTCGACACAAGGAAATAAAATTTAATAAAATTCAACTAATGTTTCATTGAATTAAAAATCTTCTTCCAAGATTTCCATGAGGGTTTGCAAAATGTCTAAGGGCAATTATACATTGAAATGCTTGTAGGGGAGTATTTGTTCTCAAGTTTAGAAAATGAATTTGACTTATATATGGATGCAAAAAGACTTTGTAATTACAGATGTTTAAATGCAGGCCATTTAACTATGACTTGATAGCAACTCTAGAGTCAGTGTTTAATTAGGCATGAAAACAAATACTAATTGAAACTAAATAAATACACATCAGTTCCTCTTACAGATGTGTTGTGCTTCCCAGGCAAAACATCTGGAAAACTGCCCTAGCAGGGCTATTGAGGCTCTCCTTAATGTCAAGGGATCCCTGGCAATCTGCACAATCTTTAGTCCTAATTTCTGCAAGTTATTGGTGAGAGATGCAGATGTTAGGTTAACACTTGCATGTGCTTTTTGGGCATGAATCTTACTGCATTGCTGCAGACATCATTATATGAGGGCAGCTATCGATTAGTTAGTGTGAGTTTTAAAGTGGTTTAACAAATAATTTCACCTGAGTGTTTGGCCTGAATCTGAAGGGAATGCCATAATTTTTTTCCCTGTCCAAGACATTCCCAAATGCAAGTAGATTTTGTAGGAGTTTGCTTGTTTACAGAAATTAAAATTAGACAGTCTGAGTAAATATTGTAAAGTAAAATATGGTAAAAAACAGCTGAAAGGAGGGCTATTCACATTGTTTCTCATTACTGTTTTTATTGAAGAAACCAATGTTAGACCATAAATGCCAACATATCAAAAATATATTTCAAACCTTGAAGCACTAAAGTGTTAGTACTTTACAGTATTGGGGAAAAACAAAAACAAGAAAAGAAAAAATAAAAAAGAGCTATAAGTTCAGAAAAGAAGAGATATGTTTTTCTTGATGGTGGCAAAATTCTCTCTCCAGGATCACTGAAGGTCATTGGAGAAAAAGTTGCCTTCAAAGCATCCTAGCTCTAAGACTGCACAAAAGGCAGCTACACTAAGGGGAGTTCCAGGTTGAGTGCAATGTATAGGAGGGAGCAGTTGTGACCCTCAAGATTTTAAACTGAGCCACTTCTTCCCCAGATGGAGAAATGAAATTTCTAGTGCATCTGCACTCCTGCAGTCCAGAGGTCTCAATTCTCTTGTTAGTGGGTGGTGCAACTGCTTTACCCTCCTTCCCTTTTTCCATGGCAAACTAAGTCAGTAGAAGCAAACCTTTTTGCATGATTTCTTTTCATCAATCATACCATCCATCCATCAGGTACAGAAACATCTGGGTGAGCTAGTTAATGTGTAGCTGACTTCAGTTAATGTTTATAATTAAGTCCTGAGATTCCACAAGCAGTGCATTTCTGAGGGATTATCACACACCTCAGGTGCAGCATAAGGCACCAGCCAAAAGCCAAGTGACTTCAGCTACTCAAAGAGTGCAATAATCCCTCAGAAATCTATTAACCATGAGTGCCTTATAGCTATTATGGTATGGAAACTCCAAGGTAAAAAGGTCATAACTGTGCTTTTAATGAGAAATATTGACACATGTATGACATCACTGCCAGCCAGTCAGAAATCACTGTTGTTACCCCTTGTTCACAAATCATTTTATAATAGCCCAAAGTTATAAAGCAGTTTACAGGGCTCTGAAAATCAAATAGATCACTTATATATTGAAAACTGATTAAAAAATTAAAAATATATATTTCATATGCAAAACATGTCTAGGTCTACTCTTTCTTCAGATCCATCTTTAGGTTCACAATGTGAATGGTTCAAGAGATAAAATTGCTGCTATGCATAATATTAAGCACTTTAATTATTACAAACTATATATTTGCAATAGTATTTGCAGGATTTATTGAATACCTATGCCTTGGCTTTCAGGATCACACTCCAGATCCTGTCCCAGCACAGGTCCCAGCATCCGAACTGTGTATCCTTGTCAACAGGTGCTGAAAGAAATACCGGTGACCAAAACTGGGCAAAGCTGGTATACTCCAAATTCCAAAATATATTTTAGTCCTGATTGGCAAATAGAAGGGAGAAAAGTCACCCCTCCTTTGGGATTCTCAGCTGGGGAAACGGCTCATTGACTTTGGCCAAAAGCATGTCAGAGAGGACTCTACTGTGCTATGGAGTAGTCTAGCAACTCAGCGTACAGTAAACTCGTTTGACAAAATGCAGCATCCTTGCCTCGTGTTGCTTAAATTTCTGGCCACAGATGCAATAACTGAGGTCAAGTAAGAGAAAGGAACTTATTATTTACCAAATAATAGCAAAACATAAATTCTGCATGTGATGATTTATTCACAGGACAGAAAAACTAGGTGCAGATTTTCTTCAAAATTGAAAAACTTTCCTGCTTTCTGAAAAATAGTAATTTGCAAGCCATTTATGTTACTGCACCAGTTGGTGACTCCTGCTGTGATAATGTGCTCTATTGGGCATGATGAAGGACCATTCAAATGTGATTTTTTTTTTTTTTAATTGCATGACTCAGACTGAACAACATTAAGCATTCAGTGTATAATGGTTAGAGAAAATAAGTGGACCTTTCTTTACGACTTGCAGAGTCAACAAATAGGCTCTGTCAGGCCAGTGAGAAAAAGTGAGTGACAGATCTAAGAAGCTTTTCGGAAGAACGCATTGATATTTGAATCTGTAGTTTCCATGCTCTAGCTGATGTCAGCTGTTGGGTGAAAGCCTAGATATCAGGTAGCCAAGACAAGCAGCTAGCTGCCACTTAAAAGCTATCTCTTTCAGAGAAGAACTGAAGTAGTATTCTTTCTGTGGCTGTGCCTGCCAGGCAGCAGACAGATGCCCGCTGTGCGAGCTAAACCTCCCGTATTCTAGAGTGCAGTGTGCATTGCATGAAACCCAGCTATAGATTACAAAGGACCACAACAAAGGATACACTCATGGATTTCATCCCTGATGCTTGAGCCAAGGGCATTAATGGAAATACAACATACGTCAAAAGATAGTTACAGAAGCCACTTTGTTTTTGTAAGCGGTGAGGACACTTTGAAAGTATTGGTCATAGAAAATAACCCTGAAACAAACTGGTCACAAGTTGAGTCAGTTTAAATTACACGCAAAGTGAAACAAACAGGCTCATAACCAAGATCTCTTTATTCCAGAAACTCTAGGACCTTAATATATCCAGTACGTGAGGTAAACTGGACTTCAGAATTCCCACGTATCAGCACAGAGGAGGCTCAGCATCGGAACTCAACACTTTCTGGAGCTTGTGACCTCAGGAAATGGAAACTCGCAGAGAAGAGGTGGGTATAGCACTGCCAGATGGCTAGCAGAAACAAGGGGATAGAGAAGAATCATGCTGAGGTAGAGGAAAAACAACTCCAAAAGCTTAGTGTATTCAAATCAGGAGAAATGAGTAATCTCCTCCCCTGAACACTGCAAGAACTGGCATGTGGAATATCAGCTCCAGAAGCAAGTGGCTTTGCCACCCCAGCATATTGCATAAAAAGTCTCCTTGTGACAGGGTTGTAGCATACATAACTTCAGCTGATGGACATGGAATAGAAACTTGTACACCAAAGACATGAGAAAAGGGTTAATGCGTTAAAAGCTGATAAGGAAAGATCAAAATACAGTCCTCTGATGAGAAAGTGCTGCTAAATACAGGAAAATTAATATTCTAGTAGGAGTCTCTGAAACATTTCACATGCTGTCACATGGGAAATATTTCACATATAAACAGAATGAACTAAATAAAAAATCTCAGGTAAAAAGTGAAATATTGTCATTATCTGTATCAGAAATTGGTAAAAGACAAAGGTGGAACTTCAGATAATTGCCAGAATTGCTATGATTGAGTTTTGCCAACTTGCTATGATTGCCATTTTAAAGAGTGAAGTTTCAGTGTTAATCTCTTGAGAATTCAAAATGAGACTTGAAATGCTGTCTCCAAAACAAGTGTTTTCCATGGTAAGTGTTGTATAGGCCATCTCCTTTACTCAACATTTGGAGGGAAGGCTGCTGCAGTGAGTCCCACTGCAATCCTACATTACATTTGATAACAGGACCACAAGCAGTCCAAAACAAAAATTATGGATGGGTTTGTGTCCTAAGAGCAGTATCACTGTGTATGTGCCCAGCTGACAATAGTTCAGACCACTCCTCAGGTCAAACAGATCCTTCCTAGCTCCCCAAATGCTGCTATGACCTGAACTGAAAGAAGTTGTGTCATATTTGTCCTGATGTGACACAGCAACCCTCCTGCAGACACACAAAGGGAACATTGTTAATGTAAATATCCTCAAATGAGCATTTATAGCTTTTTATATTTTGACCTCCAGTATTTTCTCTTTGTTTCCTCTTGCCTTCCAAAGAGCTGCTTATCTAACATCTCAAAAGTCACACTGGGAGGGTTGACTTCAGTCCAGCAACCAGGATCTGATTCCACTTTCAGTAAAACTGAATGCCTTTTGTTTAAAAATATAGCAACAAATCACAGTTAGTTCAGGAAACAGTGGCACTGTACACTTAAGATTTAAAAGGATGTTAGCAGGCTTCTCTGTCCAAAAATCTTGAAATGGAAATCTATTTCATAATACTCTTCCAGGTTCTAAATATATCACAGCAAATACGAATTACCACTGTGCCACCAATGTGGTTATTAAAGCCTTGGAATGTTTTGTATTATACTGACTCCAGCATTATTTCAATGTGCTGTCCCCAAAATAGTCACTCCATTACACTAAGAGGTGATTAGCAAGCCTGAATTCTCTGGGACGTTGTGATAATATGCTGAAATTTCAGAATTATACCCCTTGGATCCAGATCAGTTCCTCATAATCCAGGGCAACCAATAAGATAAAAATTAATGTCTGCCAGATGAAAAAAAAGGCAGAATCACCAGAAAGGAAAATGTTATTTAGTTACCAGCTCTTCTGGGCATGCCAGACAGTGGTGATTATGAAAGCCAGTGGACCTTTTGGATTGACACAGGATATCTGTGGGTCCAGCTAAGGATGAGGTAAATGTAAAATGGACAGGGTGAAATGGTGGTCACACTAACAAAACTGCCACTGATTTCAGCATGGCTAAAATTTCACTCTTCAGGGCCATTAAGTGCTTCAGTAATTATCTGCACCTGTGACTCTATAGGTTCAGTATCCAAGATGAGACTGATCACTAAGAGACCCTTAAAGGTTTGTTGTTTTTTTTAAAGGAGGAACTCTATAAAAATTAAGTATCTGACAGTGTCCATAAAAATGAAATTACTGTTCAGTGTAAAATGTAAGCTGAGGTGATAGCCAGAAAAAAATAACTTATAAAACTTTGCTTGATATGGAAAACAAGTGTCAGCTCCTTGCTGCTGTATTGTTAATACATGAAAATAAAAGAAAGCCTACAAAGTCTATGGGAGCTTATTTTAGATGAGTAATGTTGAAGTTACCCTCATAAAAAGCACAATGCAGTTGGAAATCCTTAGCTGATCTCGGGGGTTTTCTTCCTTTCTTTCCTTCTTTCTATTTTTTTTACTTTCCCTCTTTTGTCAACATCTGTTTTAGGTCACCCTTGAATCCCACCTTCTCTCCAGAAGAACAACACAATAGTGTGCTCAGCAGAGCCCCCCAGTACACTCTCACACACACATTCTCCAAATGACAAATAATCTCTATATATCTTCTGGGAACAATAAAAATCCTTGGATGTGCTCCCAGAGCCCTCAGGAAGTTCAAAAATCTTTAGAGAGGGGCCCGGGATTGAGGTTTTATCTCTAGAATTTTACATAACAAACTTGGTAAGTGTTGTGTAACAGTTAATACATATTCAATGGCCAAGGGAAAAAAACCCCAACAAAACATTAAAAATAACATTGGGGAAGGTCAAGTGAGTCAAAGTCCTGGTGTGCGCTGATCACTTCATGGTGAGAGCTGGGATTCCTCTCTTTTATCACCTTTGTGCTGTGCTCACTGGTGTTTTGGAGCTGGACCTGCCCCAGTGATGGAGTGCTGTGCAGGAACAAGCTGCTGAAGCTCAGACAGGACTAACAATGCTGAGGGATTTTCATGTGTTCTCCACGCCACAGTTTCTCTTCCTTCCTGGGTTTCCTATATCATGTAAAGCTCCCCAGCACTATCTCCACAGTTTTATCAGACACTTCTGAATTTGTTTAGGCAACTCTTTCCAACTGTTTTTCTTTTATTAACTGTAGTCAAAAAAATGGTCAGCTGAGCCACAGGACACCAGTATACGACAGAGCTAAAAACACCTTCATAAAAAAGAGGATTTTCCAAAGATTGTTCAAATGAGGATGTTCTAAAGTATATAAAAATATCTGTGCATGCAGATGCTTAAGAGTGTCTTTGCATGAGAAAATCAAACTGCCCAAATTGCCCAAACCAAACTTGGGAACTGCCATGCAAATGGAAAAAAGACATATGTTTAAGAAAGTCTCTTAAAGGTAAACTAGAACACACTGGATCATTCATCCATGGAAAAAGAAATAAATTTGCTCACAGTTGTTTTTTAATTTGATAGGATAACTGAATGCAGAGAACATCTCACAAGGAAAGGACAATAGAAGATGACCATTCGCCACCTGTGTATCATAGAAATGATGAGCAAGTGATATTTAGTTGATTCATTCACATTAATATTCATCTGTATTCAAGCTTTTGTTATACATTTTTCCTGTACACTTACATGATGCAGTGTAAGGGTAGCAGTGGGCCAAGACTGAAACTCTTTGAACTCTGACAGTAATATGCTTTAGCTTCTCCACTGAGTCCAGCCAAGCTCAAATCACCTCTAGCGATAATTATTTCCAAAGTGTAACAGGCAGTACTTCAATTTCTGGTAAGTTCTTCTTCATAGTCATGATCACTTGTGTTTTGTGTTACAGTAAGTGAAGTGAATCACAGTGCTGGTGACATTTGGATTCATTCTCTCTAAAGCATGGTGGGCTTTTATTGCACTCAATCATACCAATTTTAATAACAATTGCTTTTAGTGTTAAAATGTGAAACAAGCTTGGGTACCAGTGCTGGCTAAATGTCATCTTATTGTAGTCAGAAGAGGCTAATTTACCCTGCCAGCAAGCAAAAGAGTATTAAAAGTAGAAAATGCTGAGGAATTCCATAAGCATGGAATTCACCCCCATATAGAGTGGGGGAGGCCCCGGAGCTATTTTAGTGAGACTTCAAGCCATAGCAATTTAAGTGGGATTTAAGTTGTGTGCAGACCTGTGCTGGCTTCCTGCACAGCAGAAACTTTCAATCAAGAACATTATGAGGAAGATGCAAAGGGATTACAAGCATTGTAGGTGCATTTCCATCCCTGAGGCTCAGGATATGAATGCACACAAAATTACAACAGGGTAAATGATGGTGCAAGCCCCCTGCGTGGTAACTATGTGGTCACAGTAAATGAGAGATATTCTCTAAGAGAAAGAAAGTTTCTGTAGCACTAATATATTTTAAATCAACTATTGCATTCTCTGAGTACCTCATACCTCATCCCTTACTGTCAAATGAAAACAGGCAGATCTTCCCCCCCTGAAAATCACTTTTGAGATGCAGGGTCAGTCTTAAGACCACATTAAATGACTCTGTGGCTTCCAAGCTGCAGGTAGTTTGTGTGGAGCTTAGGAAGAGTGAACATATGGTTCTCTGTACTCACTTATGCAGATATACCCTAATATAGCTAAGCACAAGCTCTGCAAAAGCCAGTGTACAGACAGGAAAATTGTCCAATGGCAAATGCTCAGAAGGGAAGTGTCACTGAGGCCACCTTTCCCTGGATGCATTGTCTGCCTGAAGTTAACTTTGCTGCTAAACACACAATCAGAACCCTGAAGTGCCTTCCCTACGTCACCACCGCCTGTTGATGCAACCAATTAAGATACACCTTAATCAACTACCTGGGACTGGTGACCAGGTTCGTCCTTTGCCTAATGTAGAGGTGAGGCTGGACTTAAAAAGCAAGCCACTGGAGAAAGGCAGAAGACCAGTGTGGCTGCCACCTTCTCCTTCTAGGGGCATTTTACATGAAACTCCAGATACTTGGAGCGTATTAGACAGTTGGGATACTTATGGAGAAAAATACAACCATTGAAACAGGCAGATCTACTTTTTGAGTGACATGCTGGAAGCTCAAGTGCCTATATCCATTTAGTGAATTTAGTTCTCAGAATACTTATAAAAGGATCACAGACGTTAGTAGGCACAATAATGATTAGAAAAAGAAATTTACCAAAGACTCAGAAAAAAAAATACATTTACATGGAAAACATGTTTCCACAAATGTTACTAGCTCTAAAGAGAATATATATTGATCTTTGATCTGTAATTCTGGAAATATTTTCACTTATACATAGTGATGTGCAGTTTCTGAAAGGTTTATGTACCTAAAGGTCTAACTAGGTGCTGAGGAGACTTTTAATTTATTTAAATTGGAGTAAAGAAAAGACATAATTTTACTCAGAGAGATAGTAGCAATTGTTTTAATAATTATCAGATTTACTTAACATAAAAATCATTTTCTAGTAATTCTAGATGATAAATGCTAGTGCCATTTCTGGGTAAACTCTATTTTTAGGGGGTTTTTAAAATTTCTCGAAAAGCGCACTTAGTGACTTCTTGGGTATTTTTGCAAACTAAAAACCAGGGTCAGCAGTCTCTTTTCTTAAACTTATTTAACATAGTTACTGAAGCAGAAACTTATCATGCATGAATGTGAAGCAGAGTCATTTGACTTTGACTGGTGCATACCTCTGAACACAGAGATAAACTGTATTGAGTCATGTATGGTATGTTTTTCTAAGCATTATAGCCAGGCTCAGAAGATCAAATTTCTGTCTCAGTTTCAAAGCTTCATTTTTTCTGAATAAAAGGTAGACTGTATTTTTAATTTTTTAACAAATTAAAATCAGTTCAAACGTGCTGGCCTCAGCATAAGGGTCATATATTTTGTAATTACTTATTATTGATATATCTTTTTTTTAAAGATGTGGACATGTTTATGAAGAGACTAACTTGGATCCCAGCACCAGGCAGCAAGTCAAGAATGATGCTCTCTTGCTTGAGGTGCTAGACTAGGATTAAAAAAATCTACACTAAGATATTCACTTCTCTATGAGCATCCTGTGTCATCATTTAAACTCATAGTGTCTTAGTTCCCCATTTACAAAATAGTCATAATATCTCTATACTTTAATGAGCCCCAAGAGGATCCCTTAAATGGCTGCTTCTTTGAAATGTTCAAGATTTTAAGTACTGTAAATGAATCAGCCTTATTCATAGTTGTGCCTAAAACCTACTTTATATATCACTATATGAGAGGAAGCCAGAGTTCAGCCAAGTCAGCTGAGCATGGGAGTTTTGTATGGAAAGAAAGTTAAGCTGTGGTGGCCACAACAGTCTGATGAGAGAACAAGTGATGTGAGGAATCCTGACTTCTAGTATTTCACTGGCTTTATGTTTGGGGGGGATTATTTGGTTTTGGGCTTTTTGGGGGGTTTTTGTTTGTTGGTTTAGTCTGGGCTTTTCTATATTTAAAGGTTTCCTTTTCCATAGGGGTTTTTTTCTCTGAAACCAGTAACTAAATAGTAAATCTTGACTCATGGTTACAGGAGCCTTAGTTATCACAGGAAGGCTGATTCTACAAAGGGAAATATGTAGTTAAGCCTTAATGCACATGAAGAACCTTACCAGATCCAAATGATCCTCTTCAGAGAAAGACTCCTATACTGACCTGCTGACATCAGCTGAGTTTGAGCAGCATCAGCATTCTGGTAGAAGGTGAAATCACCCAGCCCAGCACTGTGTTTAGGATGATTTCATCACAGACATAATATATACCCAAAAAAGCCCTTGGAAGCAATGTGGAAAGATTCTTAAGAGCTCTTAGGATCCTTAACATTTACTCTTACCTTTGAAACAAATTCTGTTCGCTTAAAGTTCCTCAAGAAAAAGAAAAAAATCACAGCACCTCCACATTTCACCTGAAGAGTGTTTTGGCATTCCTCTCAGCTCTTGGCAAGAACTCAATGCTGGGAAGCAGAGAAGAGTGAGAGGAGGGTCGCCTGCATCTGCACGAAGGTGCTGCAGGTACGTGGAGTGCTGCTGGGGTCATTCTCTAGCACTGCAAGCAGCCTTCTCCTCTGTCATTTCCTCTGCACTTTGCTAGCACAGCGTGAAGCACACTATTAGAAGCAGAGTTTATTGCAGGCTTGCAAACATTTATTGGGCAACTTCTAGATTGGTGTCAAGTTATGGTCATATCATGTTCCCGAGAAGGTTTTGGAGATTGTTAGTGTTTCGAGGAAGGTCCCGCTGAGAATTCCCCATTTACAGGAGTGAAAGGCAACACTGTTTAAGGAGATGGAGGTAAAGATATAAAGCCTCTCTTCTAGGCTGACCCAGCAAAATATTCCATTAGCTCAAATGGCAGAGCAATTGGCTTCAAAAAACCAAAGATGAAGTTTTAGATCTCCCAGCAGATTTATTTTGAGGATATCATATCGTAACTGGTATGTAATTCATATTCTCTAATTAGACAGTTCTTTGATGGCCTGTAGCTGAGTGTATTTTAGTAACTGGCTGTTTTAGTGGAAAGAATATTAAAGTCCTTTGACAAGCAATGGGACGAAGTTTGGTGGCAAAAGGAACCACAGAAACATGCTTTTGCTAAAAAAAAAAGGCCTACTGGTGAGAAATTATTTCATTACAGCATATAAGTACTCTCACAGAGAGAGAAAGGGAAAGAAAGCATTGAAAGTACCGTGAACCTATTAGAGAAAGGTTTAGCAAGAACCTATGATGGAAATTTACAGCTAAGCAAATTCGAATTAGAAACCAGGAACACTTTATTTAATAGCAAAGCTGATTAAATAAAAGAACAAAGAAGAAGGGACAGACTGCTTTCTCCCTCTTTTGATGTCTCTGTAGCAACACTGAATGCTCTCTGAAAGGTATGCCACAGTCAGATGCAAGGTCCTGTCTCAGTTAAGAAAAAGAAATTATAGTATGTGTGATATGCAAGCCAGACAGGATGACTTAATTGCCACTTCTGCCCTGAACATATATGAACCCATCTGACACCATTTAGTCTTGTTTGTTTGAAATTCCAGAATGAAAAATGTATTTTTATTAGTTAATTTGTTGCTATAGTAGCCTTCATTCAGTTAGAGAGGAGCTAGGTTCCTAAGGGGAATAGACCTCGTATTTATTAAGAGTTCTCATATTTTCCATCTACTGTATTACCACTGCTGGGGCCACTAAAGCATATTGGCTAGAACCAAAAAAACAAGAGCCTCCAGTGGCATAATTCTGTTGGGGACCCTCTGATTCTGGAACTTGATCTTTCTCTGGCTAAAACAATCCCAAATTGTTGAATGATCAGTCTTTTTTTTTTCTTTCTTTTTTGGTTAAAAATATTTAACAATGTGTAAAGATAGGCTTTCCATTCCCATTACCTCTATTGTTATCTTGGACGTGTTCTTTCTGATTTCCTTTAAATATAATTTTTTCAATATGCAAATATACACATAGCAGCGCCAGTAACTCCATATGAAAGTTTGGAAAAGGAAAAGATTTTCTGTCTGGAGGTCTCAGCAGGGTTAAGTTAGTACATCACACAGAGAGGTACATAGAAAAGTTGTCTTTTTAAACCAATTACCATTTTAAAGGCCTGTGGTTTGTTATCTGGTGGTGTTTTTTCTAGGCTTCAGATTTCAATACTTGAATTGAAGTGCAGCTAAGCCAACCAAATAAATTTAAGACTGTTTGAATGATTTTTATGGCAGTGATATAATTATTTAAAAGATTGGCATTTCAGATTTTCCTAACAGTGCTGGAAAAAACAGAAAAAGGTTAAGCTCAAATATACAAAACAAATCCAGGTTTTGTTTTTTCATTTCCATTTCAAAGCAATTAACCTACTTTCCAGTCTTTCCACAAACAATGAAGATAAAGGTTGAAGTAGCTCAGAAAATACTTGGATGGAAGGCGTGACAGTCTCTGCATACTGAAGCATGTCACTTAACTCAATTTATTTGATAAATGTGCCAGTTCTGAATTGTGAAGTCGAGACTAATAAATGATTATTGAAAAACGTAAAAACGTTCTGTAAGTACTTTTTCATATCACTGTGTTCAGGATCAAAATATACCTTTTTTTCAGGATAGGGAATAAACAAGTCTTAACCGCTGTATTTACCAGAGGTGCACATGTACTGGTAGAGGAATAGCCCCTGAATTTAGGGATGTAGCTTCTCTGCCTCTGTAAAAACACTGTAGTAAGAACGGCAAGGCTGTTTGGTAGCTCCAATCCTGCCTTGAGCTTTCATTATTTTCTGAAAAGAAACATTCTCCTATACCAGAATTCACTTGTATTATCCACCTATACCAGAAGACCACTTAGGAATGTCGGAGACTTGTAGAAACCTCTTGATCATGATTTCTGACTTCAGCAGTCATGAGGCTGAAGTAAGGAAAAGCTTGAAAAATGATGGATAAACTCATAGATACTGAGGAGCAGGACATCTGTTGTGCACTGAAGTCATCTGGACTCTTCAGCTCAGGTCACTGGCCTATTACTTTGAATGGACAACACAGTGCTCCTTTTGGCCCATGGCAAAAAGAGCTGTGGCCTCTACTTGCCATAGAGGTATGAATAAAGAAAGCGGGGTAAAAAGCCTCTGCAGGGTTGAAGTGTTCAGGGTAAAGCAGAGTATGTCTAGTCCCAGAAAGAGAAGATATTAAAGGCGAAGTATGGGCCAGACAGAAGTGGCACCGAGGGATTGAGTAGCGATGGGGATGGCAGAGTGTCCGCATGTTTGTCACTATGTACTGATGGCAGTTGCTGTAGTAGAGTGGCTGGCCTGAATTCAGCTCTTCTGAGCAGTAGCCATGTGAACTCAAGAAGATCTATGTGGTTTTAAAATACATTTCTGAAATACAATAGGTTGTGAGTGGTCCAGAACAAGATTTCCCTCCTTTTGTAGAATTGCCTTTATCTTACTCTTTACAGAAGCACAAAGACAGTGGCAAGCTGAGTGGGCACAGGATGACATATACAAAAAGTGACCACTCTTGTATAATATCCCTACCTTTAGCCCTTCTCTTGAGCTGAATTTGGAAGTCATTATATCACATTCGAATGAATAATAACAGGCAAAAATCAAGGTGTGGGAAAATACACTAAAACTGACCAGCATCACTCAAGATTCACACATGACTGATTTTTAGCCAAATTTCTGCTACTTGCCTGCCTTAACTTCCATGCACGAACTCTGCTTTTGGAGAAGCAGCAGCTCATGGGAGCAAGCTTGCTTGCTGAGAGTTGCATGGGAGTTCTCCTCTGTGACACTCCTGTGCCAGCAGAGACAGCCCAGCACATGAGGAGGCTGAAGAAGTGGTTTGTCCGTATCATTTTGAGAAGCCATGGCTGCAGCATCTGAGCAGGGAGCTCCCATGACACAAGAACATAGTTAGTGAGGGAATGTGGTCTGCTAGGTTCTGTCAAGTATGTTTTGGCAAAACAAGGCAGATACAACCTTTATGGCTTAAAGTGAGTGCTGTACAGGAAATTAAATACATGTGACAGAGACAAGGGTAGCTGAGAGACCTCATAGACACAGATGGAGTCATCAGTACCTCCAGTTCAGAGAGCACCTGTTAAGAGCTCACATGCCACATGCATCCTGCTGTTGGAAGAGTCCTCAGGAGACCTGATTCCCAGTCCACCTCATTCATCATCAGGCTTCACCGTTTCCCCCTAGAGAAGACCACAGCAAGGAGAAAGATAACAGATGGTGGCCCAGCTGGTCTGCCTCAAAGAGAGCATTGCTTGGAAGTCTCATCTCCAGTAGGAAGTCTCACAGCACTGTTTCTTATACTGGAACCTTAAGGAAGCATCAACTCTGTTCCCAGCATGTATAAACTGCACAGTCAGGAATCCTCAGAATCCCCTGTTAGTACAACCCTGGATATGCTCACTGAACAGCCCCTTGCAGACCACAGCTGTTATATTTGACCCGAGCAAAGAGATCATTGCTGAGGCTGCTGGGTCTTTGCCAGGACCTTTGAATTGGATTCTGAATTTGACTGCCCAAAAACCAGCCCAAATGCCCACTTAAAAATGCAATGTAACGTGCAGAGAGAGCAAAACATCAACATTGTCATTCAGGCTAAAATCTGCATCCTTGTTTCTCAGTCTTTATCAGCATAATTAGAAGCTTTCATTGCTCTGGAAGAAAATGGAGTGATTGAGTACTTCTCCAAAATGACTTAATTGTAAGGACTCTCACAGTGTCACACGCTTACATATTACCAATAGAAAAACTTCCAGCCTTAGAAAATTTTCAAATGACAGAAATCAAAGAGGAGACTGACTAGTCTGAGGCGTTTACTAGAGTATTGTGGGTGAGCAGGTGCCAGGAGAACATAAGGAGCTTTTCGTGTTTAGAAAACAAGAATCTACTTGTAACCTCATGCCATTACCATTAAAAGGTAAGGAAGATATAAAGAGGGGTTAGGAAAGAGAAAAACCAAAATGATGCTGGCCATATCACAGATCTATAAGGTCTGTCTTGTGCAGTCCTAATCATCTTTATCAGCTTTAGCAACTAGCTGCATCAGAATTAATATCACCTACTAGTCCCTTTTGAAAGAAAATGTTGCAGCCATTAACACAAATAATACAACCAGAAACACAGCTCTTGGTGCAGAAAGTCTGTGGTGTGATGTGTGTAGAAATGAAAGTGTTTGCTAATGAACGGCATGATATGTTTTCTTTCCTGTTAGAGCAGGAAGAACTGAAAGAACCTAGCTGTTTCCCTGTTCAAAATTAGGACTATATTACTCTATGTAGGGGAAGACCTACCACTTTAGACTTGCACTCTAGCTCTGGTACAGACTTGTCTCTGAAGAGTCAGAGACAGGGATTAATCCTACACAGAGATCTGGGGATTTCTCCCTAGGGCTCACTCAGTCTTTACTAAAACCAAAGGAACCTGGGAAAACATGGGATCTATTGCTTCCTCCTCTGAAATTAAGATGGTCATTGACTTCAGCACTGCAGAATCAGGACAAGTATCTGCTCCCAGCACAGGCTCTGCTGTTAGGAGATGGAGCAGTACCTTCTGGGAAGTTTTTATCATCACTGTTTAATGAGGAACATGAAAAGGACATGGTGATCTCCCTCACATGCTACTTACATGCTTGTATGAAGCTTTGCCAGTGCTGTCAAGCACATAATTACCATCTTCTGTTACTAATGAATAGGGTGTAAACATGTGTTACATATCCAAATAACACGTATGAACTATTTGCCCCCTTGAACCTAATTTATACCACTGTACTTCGAACTCATGTAGAATATTGTATAACAAGTAACTCTAGTATAAAAGGTCAAGCTGGAGTTTTTCTAAGACCGGGAATGAAAACAAATATTACAAACATTACACAACAAAAAGCCGAAATATTATTCCATGAGGAACTGTTACATTTTGAAGAAAACAGTGTTAGTAACAAAGAATTCCTTGTGGATTTCCAGCAAAGATATTTGATTAGTATGCCTACGTGCTTTTCAAATGCTCATCAAGAACAACAGCTGGTAGTGACCAAACTCTTCACACATCTGGTCTAGTCCTTTCACAATATTTTGAAACCCCAAGAAAAAAAAAGCATCAAGAAGCAAGATGTGTGTAGAGCAGATTTTTCTTCAATGAGGCTGTGGCAGGGAGAGTGATGAATTTATTTCCAAAGTACCTGTTTTTAATAATCAGCAGCAAGATGTTACCCACAAACCAAACAACTCTTATGAGAAGCTGGATGTCTTCCTTTGCACACTCAGAAAGGTTGTCACTGAGTGTCTCACTAGCAGAGCAAATGCACTAGCAATGCTACCTATGAGATCTGAGACGGAAGAGTTATTTTTCTATTACTGACTCTCAGTTCTTCATGTACAAATATAATCATCATAAATGAGACCTGATAACATTCTTCTCCCCCCTTGTTAAACTTTTAAATACTACACCCATTATCTAAAGATTTATTTAGCATGATGAACCAACATACTGGTTCATACTTCAGATAACATATGGACACAAAATGTTGGATGTGCTGAATGTAAATACGTAGATTCTTTTGTATAAATACATTTCAACTGGAAAAAGCAAGAAGGTATGCTCAGACAATTTATATTTTGCCTCTAAACTTAACACGTGAAAAATTAAGCATTCCAAAAGTTTGGATGTTATCCAGAGAAAATTGAACATTTGTGAACTCTTTCCACAAAGTTTGAGCAGTTCTTATGTGAATCCTAATGAAAACTATTGCTCAGGGTATGCACTCTCACACAGAAAGGAAAATATTAGTATATCTGCTGAATAGTAGTTAGAATAACAATAGTAAGAAAGTGCCATGATGCTGGATGGATACAATGTTGAAGAAAGAGTTATCATAATTCACAGTGAAGCAGGTTGGCTCTGTCCTAAGAGTGTGTTTCTAAAGAAACACTCAAAGCCTTTAATGTAAAATACTGAGGTTTATTTCTGATAATAGATGCTGAAATCTCTATACCTGAGCCAGTTCTTCAATATTAAATGTCAACAGAAACATATATAGATGCATATAAAGACTGTAGAAATTAGGTTAAAAAATATATTGTTCTTAATTCTATCTTGGTAAATGCATCTCACACAAGAACCGAAGATATTGCTTTCCACTGTACGAGTGAGCCAAATTTTAATACTCAGTTGTGTGACAGAATTACAGCTTGAACTTTACCAGGGCACCAATAAGAAAGCAGCAGTTGCCAGCAGCCAATTATCTTATGGTTGAGGGTGAGGTACAACAGCAACGAGAACACATGTCTAAGGGAGCTCTGATAATCTCGTTCACAGCTGGAATTTTTCATGGGTACCATATTGGACTTTTGGCAATGCTCATTAAAAAGAAACAAAACTACTTGCAAATGCAGTTTCAAATTCAAATTTCAGAAAACACTTAAATCCTTCTGATTATTTTTCCTTTCTACCTTATTTTTCCTTTCCCCAGTTACATTAATGGCCTGGCATGTACAACTGCACTGAACAATGGTTTAATTTTCAGTTTTATCTCTAAACACAAGTCATGTCTTATTCGTTTTACGGTTCCTCAAAGTCCAAAGGTCCCTGATAATGAAGTTTCAAACATTTAGAAAATATTTATAATAAAATGTAAATTAAGTTGTTCAGTTATTGCTATCCTGAAAAAATGGGAGTGTTGCATACATAGTAGATTATTCCTATTAAGTGCTATGTATCATTACTTCATATCAAGGGCTATAGTGAGCTACTGCCTCTATGGATGTTTAGCGTGTGGGTTGCAAACATCTGTGAGTGTCAGGGAATGTAATCAAAGGATTTGCCAAGAACTCCATCAAAAACGTGCCTTTTACATTTTTCTTAGTTGAGAACACCATCCACAGTAGATTGACCTAATGGAGGGTAACACATTGAACTGGAAGCAAAATGTTTAAAGTGATTCAACTCTCACTGTTAACCTCATGAATTCTTAAAAATTTTGTCCGTAGAAGTCAAGGTGGGCTGCAAATGGGCTGCAAATATCACCAAGGAAAGCTCCTTGAACCATCCTGCTGCTGGCTATGGGAGCTGACTGAGGATGGGCTCTATTCACTCCTCACTGTTTCTGTGGGATTTATTTTTGCTCTGAGATATCTAGAAAGGCAATATTCTCAGCTTGTATAACCATAGCTCCTGGGGAAAATGAGAACAGCTGGATGTATCTGCTTGCTTCCCAGATTGCAAATCAAGGGAAAAATCCATCTGCATCCACCCAATTTGCTCCTACATAGGAGCTCATTCCAGCCAAGTATTTAACTCCCCAAAATGCCATGGAAATGGGGCCTATATATACAAGAGAGGGAAGAGTTTGCTTTTGTGTTGTCTCATGGCACTTGGTGTTGCTTTTATTACCCCAATAATGAAAACCTCTCTAAGTGTCCATTCATCACTCTCTTTTCTTTCTACAATAGTAAATAAAAAAAAGTAAGAAAAAAAAAAGCTACAAATCTCAGAGTCTTAAGGTTTTTATGCCTCACAAATTGCACAATCATGTTTTTCATATAGCGGAGGGTCATGATATGAATATTACAGCAGTCACTAAATGGAAGAGGTCTGGCATCCTTCATAAACTATTCTATGTCAGACCACAGAAGTATACTCATGTCAGTGGAAGCTTTACAATAAATTAGCCCAGTATAATGGTACCACCCACTAGGATGGTTACGGTCTGGAGTCTGCTCATCCTCTGTGACATACTTGTTCATTCAGTGATTTATAGCATGGCACACAACATTTCTGTCCCAGAGCGAGCACTCTTTGTGTGGTCATTCACAATTACAGAGAAAGGGGAAAATAAAGCTTTGGGGATTTAGAATTTTTCACAGCAATTGAAAACCCCACTGAAAAAACATAATGATTTAAAACATTTACACTAGGATTGAGATCCTACTCCTCCTCTGCCAGCAGGGTAGGTCAAAAATTATTTCAATGCAGTCAGTAAAATTACAGGTAGGTAAAACTACTATGGGAGAAACAAACCCCAGTCATTCTTTCTCAACAAGAATATATTCCAGACTGAGGATATTCCTCGTAAAGAAAAGTGTCTAAAACCACTAGGAATTTCCAGAAATCAGGGTTAAGACTGTCATTAATTTTATTCTAAAGGAAAGGTCAAGTCAGGAGGCTCAGCTGTATGTCTAAATGTCTTCACGGCTAAAAGAGAGTCCAGTTCCAATAGTTTAAAGACAGTATCTGCTGTAGATCTCTGAATATTGACTGAGTAAGCCACATGAAATTGTCCTTCATGGTTACTATAATGATAATATGAATAATAATGAGTATGTGTAACTGGTAGTTGCCCAGCTGGAAAACATAAAGTTTCTGTATATTTCTGCCAATTGGACTTTTAATGAAAAAACCACAGACGTTTGGACTATTTGAAAAAGGACAAATGGAATAAAAACATACTATCTCTGTGAGAAACTATTTGATTTGTAAACTGCAGCATTGTAAAACAAATGTCACATGTGTAGAAAAAAAAAGGAGTGGAAATGGTTCTTGAACACATATGGAAGAAAGTTTTCTTGATTTAGTACTTATTGCAATAAAACTTATGATTAAAAATGCAATGGCAGAAATATCTCTGCTTTTGACTATTTCTTAATGTTCATCCAAAGGAGATTTCTTTTCTGGGGGAGAAGGGGGAGCAGTTTAGTAATTTCTGACCTCAGCTGATACTAAACCTCTCTGAAACAATAAGGCCCAGGGGTGTCGAAGGCAGCTGCCTGAATTCCTCAAAAAATATATTTACAAAGGTTATTTTGAGTTCCCTGCATTTCTGTAATGGAATCCAGCTGCTCTGACCTTTCAAAATTACCTCGTACAGTGTGAACAGCAGCACAGATAAGTGTCACGTTAAATTGCAGTTAGATTCCTACTGCTCAGCGTTTCAGTTAAAGGGTTGACATGAGAGAAAGCAAAATAAGAAAGAAAATTATATCTCTGGTCTAAGAAGTAAAATAAAAACTTCACTCATCCAAAATAATGGTTTGATGAGATCCCTGACATAAAAATAATACATGCTAAATAAAACTTCAAGATGTGAGGGTACGCTCTCATAAAACACCAGGAAACCAAACTTGAAAGAGAAGATCCCTTCTCTCATCTCACTCCTGAAATAATAATTTTACCTTCATTTTTTCTGGACTGTTTCAGGAAGTAGAGCCCTGAAGTTCAGTTAAAAAAGCTTTATGTGACATTCAAAATTCAGATTTTGATTCTGGTGAAATCTGTGCAGAACAAAATGGCACATACCGAAATGAGTAAGATGGGATCTGGCAAAGAGACAGGCCCTTCCATATCTACTTGGAACAAACGGATACAAGATAGTGGATAAGTTTGCTATGAAGCAAGTAAAGTTTAGAGCCAAAGTACATGGGAGAACATCCTTAGTCTTCGGCAAATGTCAAATGAGACCTAAAATGAGGGCTTGTTAAAAAAAATTTTTCTCCTTTAACAGAAATTTAACAAAAAGCATCCCCAGCAATCCAGCCAAATAGACTCAATGCTTGACCAGCTCTAGGTAAGAGGCAACATGTCCATGCTTTTCAACATCTACCAGGGCTCATCTGACCCTGGCTCTTTCTGGAGCAGCCGGTCCCTGTCTTGCCCAAGCTGCATGTCCTCCCAGGAACCACATTTATCCCTCATCCTCAGGCAGTGGACAGTGGCAGATGAATGTGATAAGCTGAGTATGAGGCTCAGAATCCATTCCTCACCCACTGATCTCAGTGGCTTTTACATCACAGATCCTTTATTTGCAGCCAAGAGCTGAGCATGTGGAAGAGGGAAGAGCTGAGCATTCTGGCCCTTGTCCTTCTTGAAGTCATCAGGGTCAACATGACTCATGACTCATGTCCTTTGAGTTTGTGACTCTGGACTTTTTTCCTGTTGCTCAGTATTTTTATGCTTCTTTTCTTAAAGGTCCTAAAAAACTGATGAGAAAACACAGCTGTGAAGCAAAGCCTGTGAAACGAGCTGTGCCAAGGCAATATCAAAAGGCAAAAAAAAAAAAAGAGAAGAAAAAAATCACTTATTATCGTTGTGTTTGATGACTTTAATTCAGTCTCATTGTCTTTTCAATACTTACCCAAGTATTTTTTGAAGCTTGGGGTGGGCCATATTGCTAAACTTGCATTTTGGGTAGTCAGTAAAGCCTTGGAGCATATTACCAGAGGGAGAGTGTTCTCCTTCTGCACGCCTTGGATCCTCTCCAAATGCTACTGCCACCTTCTCTGCCGTGGCTGCCCACCTGTGGGTGTGTTTCCCCCGCCACAGCCCTCCCAGGGGTGCAGGTGAACCCACACGGTGTGGGACCGAGTGGCTGAGCAGTGCATGGGCTGGAGGTGCAGCCTGACCACCCTGGAGCCCCTTCCAACCGCTCTGTGTCCGTGCTGCTTGTGAGCACGGGCTCTGTCTCACTGTTCTGTACAGGTGCGTGCACAGCCTTTTAAGGTGTTTCAGAAAATAAAGTGCCATCCTGATAGAATGTAAAAGCAAGGCCGCTGTGGGAGTGAATGCAGGTCACATCAAGGCATTCTTGATAATTCTGTGAGCCTTCAGAGGAAGGAAAACGATGCTTTAATGCGTCCCTCTGGCCTTAGGGTGGCAGCCTTGCAGCTGTACTGAGAATCACACGGTGTTCCTGCGTGCTTCTCCCTTCTGCAAAAGCAGAGTCCCTCTGAGAGCATCCAACTTTGGGCACGTCCCCAGCTCCTTCTTACAAACAAACCCCCCTCTAACAGAACTGTAGGGCATGCAAGCAGTGCTGGAAACTCCCAGGCTGTCTGCTGCTATGATCTGAGTCAGCAGAAACATGCCTCATCTGGGATCTTATTTTTGCTGCCCAGATTAGGCTCTTAGCGCCTGCCACCTCATGCCAAGGTAGAAATGATGCTGCTGGATACTATAGAGAGAAGTTCTGGTAAGTGATGCCAGATAAGGAAAGTTTTCACATCTAGATGACCAGCTCAAAAAAAAAAAAAAAAAAAAAAAAAAAAAAGAAAGGAGATTTAATAATCATTTCCCAGCAATGTCTGTCCTACTGTTTCATATAAAATGAACTTTGTGCACTCAACTAAGCTAATTACAGAACTATAAAATGGTCTGAGGTAGAAGGAACCTTAAAGATCACCTAGTTCCAACCCCACTGCCATGTGCAGGAACACCTTCTGCTAGACCAGGCTGCTCATCCATCCTGTCCAGGGTAGGACATCCACAACTTCTCTGGGCAACCTATTCCAGTGCCTTACCAACCTCACAAAAAAGATTTTTTCCTAATATCTAATTCAAACCTGCTGTCTTTCACTTTGAAGCCATTTCCCTTTGTTCTGTTACTACACACCCTTGTAAATAGGCTCTGTCCAGGTCTCTTGGGGGCTCCCTCCAGGTACTGGAAGGCTATAATTAGGTCACCACAAAGTCTTCTCTTCTCCAGGCTCAACAGCCTGAATTGTCTCAGCCTTTCCTCATAGAAGAGGTGCTCCAACCCCCAAATCTTCTTGGTGACTCTCTCTGGTCTTGTGAAATCCAGGACCCCGTGAGTTCAGGGCTTTAGTTTCCCCACAACTATCAGACCAGTGGCTGAAACACACAGGGGGAAAGCAAGAAGGAAGGAGGGCCAGGGGCTTTTATAGAATCATAGAATATCCTGATTTGGAAGGGACCCACAAGGATCATGGAGTCCGACTCCTGACCTGCAAAGGATGATCCCAAGAATTATAACCATGTACCTTATAGAGTTGTCCAAACACTTCTTAAATTCTGGCAGGCTTGGTACTATGACCATTTCCCCGGGTAACCTATTCCGGTGCCCAGCCACACTCTGGGTGACGAACCTTTACCTAATATCTAATTTAAACCTCCTCTCACCCAGCTAATAGGGAAGAAATGCATATGAAAGAAAGGTTCAAGGACTCAATTCCTCTCAGCTCCTGTATTCCAACTGAAAAGAACTTTAACATTAAATGAAAAATGTGAGGGGATGAACCAGTGAATCAGGAATAGCTGTTCCATAATACTGTTGGCGCAGAGTAATTCCACTCCTGGGACTGGTTTCCAAACATGCAGAACACTCAGTTCAAATGCATAAAAGATGTAGGTGCACAAAATCTTTGGAAAGCATGTCTTTTATGTTTTGTCCTTCTCCCCCCTTTCTTCCCCCTCCCCTTGTCTGAATGTATTTGCAGAGGCCAACTGGATCCAACTGCTAGGACAGTAGTATTACACTTCCCACCCATCCCACTCACACTTTTTCCCTTTTTACATCAGTAAGCTGGCAGAAAGGTTATTGTCATCATTGCCCAGAGCCAAAGGTCAGCATGAAAAAAGAACTTGTGAACATTTTAAGGAAGAAAATCCAAACTGTAAGTTAATATTCTTACTTTACAAAACTATAAAAACTACTTTTTTTGTTCAGTTAGATTGATGTGGAATCAGATTCCAGATTCTGGAACATGCGTGATGTAGAAAGGTCAGGGGGAATGAATATTCAAGATTCAGAGGCAAAGTCAGAAGCATAAACTTCCCACACATTCCATCCAAGGCAGAATTTTTCCTTTCATATTCTGCTGGTAGGATATTATACACTGGTTGTCAGTGCTAAGCTCCAAAGTGCAAGGTTATTTTTTAACTTGTACAGTTCACTGTTCCAGAACCAAATGTCCCCATTGAGCCACCTCCTATTAAGTGGCTGCTTTTTAAATTTGACTCTTGCATTATGACCCATAGTGGGATCCTCTTCAGCTTGGAATGGACCTGTCTACAACTTAGTGTCAGAGAAGTCTCCAGGGAGGCCCTTAATTTTCTCTTCTGCTTGCTTTGAAAATCTGCCAAAGCAAGGGAATATTAAGAGCCAGTTCTGCTCTGGAAAAAAACTGTAGTGAGTGGCACAGTGTTTACCATGTCAATGTTTCCATTTGATATTTGAAGAGCTTACATGTTAATGTGTTTTCTCGAAGAAGTAGCTTAATGAGTACAGGCTAGGTTTTAAAAAATTTTAAAACTTCTTCTCTCCTTACGTTTAATGTCACCTGACAGATGCTCTAGACCACACCATTCACTCTTTACATCAGTGCATCCACACTGCCTCCATCTGTACCAACATAACCACCTTTGCTAGAAAAGGAAAGAAAAACCATGCTCAGAATTTACACTGAGAGGAAGTCCAGTTGTGATGAGACCCTTCTGTCCAGAAGCCTAATCTAAGTAAGCTCTATGGAGACGTCCAGCCTTTTATTTACAGTAGACTAGTTCACCTGGAAGGGGAGTCACTAGCAAAGTGTAGCTGAGAAAGGAGCACCAACACTAACATGCCCTAGGAAACTGCCAGCTGGCATTGGTGGCTTTCTGGTAGTTGCCTCTACATCTATCTCCTTCCAGGGAAGGCCTGTGTTCTTCAAGCTGTGTGGTTGGCTCATTGTCAGTGTGTGGAAGGTGTCTTTCTCTGAGGAAGCCTGACAGCTTGTGTGGCTTTTCCAGATTTCTAGTTAGGGCTGCTGAGATGGAGTGTTAGTTGACAAGGTGGTGTCAGGCTAAAGGTTGAACTCAATCTCAGAGGTCTTTTCAAACCTAGTTGACTCTGTGATTCTGTGAAGAGCCCTACAGCTACATTCAGTTCTTCTTGCTGCCAGCTGCGACTAGACAAGAGCATGAATGTGACTGAATTTGCTGTTTTAATTTCTAAGCTAACCTGGTACCTAGGGTGAACTCAAGGGATAGGCTTTGCTACCTCTGCTTGGAAAAAGCAATGGCAACAGCTTTTTTTTAAAGAAACCTGGAGCAAGTCTGAGAATTTCAGAAGCAGGGCTGATTCTCTCATAGCTGAAAGAAGTGATTAAGAAGCTAGCAGTGCCAAGACTCAGCATAGGAAGAGGAGTTCACATGTGACAGGAATTATTACCTTTGGCAAATGTGAAGGAGGCAGAGGAAGGACCAGCTCCATTAGAACGCCCCTGTACCTGATGTGGACTTTCTAGGTCAGCTGTTTCCCTGAGATGCTCCATTTGCTGCTTGGAAAGAGAAGGAGGTGGGGGTGGAGAGAAAGGGAAGGGCCAAACTTAGACAGCTGCAATGTGTACTGGCCAATTTCTATATGATCCACTGTCCACCCCCAGCAAAAGATGTGTGAAGGAGAAGGAACATCTGCACTTCCCTCATTCTTATCTTGCCCTTTGGGACTCATAGCCAGTCGGTCTAAAGCTGTTTTAACTTATCTTGGGTGTAAGATCAGCGCATACAAGCTGTAACTGGCACCCAAAGTGAAACCAACTTGGTTTTGGCTCTCTGTGGAGCAGAGGTTCAGAAGACTTTGATTTTCATCCAAACAACACCTCTCTGCCACTTGAGTCTGCTCAAATGAACCTAACTATAAGGTTCTGTAAAAAAAGTGGCCAGTGATGCTTTGCCAAAACCAAACACACTTTCCTCCCTGGATAATTCTACTGTTCAGCAATGGAAAGTCATGAACACCTCATCATGCAACTCATGGATAAAAAGTGACATGCTGTGAATCACTGGAATCCCCTGGTCTGCTTGAATATTCATTCCATTTTTATCAAATATAATACAGGTCTTTTATTTTTTTCTCCAAAAATAAGGGTTTCGTTTCCAGAAAACAGACCTAGCTTTACATCTTGTGTTTCTGTCTCTTTCTCAAGGCTGTGGTACTTCTTTTCAGCCACACTTCATATCCTTCTCCACATTTCCATATTTATTTTTTTTTTAGTCTGCCATAAACATGGTGCATAATTTTTCCTTTTTCTGCACTATTTAAATAGAACAGGTTGTTGACACCAAACCACATCTTCTTTCACTAGAGATCTTCAGATGTAAATGTAAAATACAGTGAAAGTAATTGTTTTTCCAACAATAAGAAAGCTTTTTAAATGCATCTGGCATATGGGGAGGTTACTATATAAACCTTGCTTTTGATTTATTTTACTTCACAAGTAACTTGTTCATTTTCAAGTCCCAGTGCTATTTTCTTCACTGAAGAAGGTCATAAGAGGTTCAGTAATGGCTAAAACATCAGCAATAACCAGGAAAGTGTACTGTTCTTTGGAAATAGTGAGCCTTACAAAGGAACCGATTTTGAAAGTCCATGGTACTTTAATATTGAGGTTAGGATGCAGTTATGGAATAAATTTACAACCAACATCACAATGCTCAGCATGACTAATAATTAGCCAAAAAAATGTAACTAGTAGGTCATCAAGACTCTTCTTGTGTTTAGAACAAATGCAAGAGCCAGGTTTATTTTTACTCCCTCAAGCATGATGTAAGGTTTCTTCCACTGGAAAATCCCCTATTAGTATATTTATCTGGATTATATAATATTGTCCGTGGGGCTTTTTCTACTTCTGATGACTTATACCTATGGAATTCACTTCATAAACAAAATTCTCAGCATGTGACTTCAGTGGCTGTTGTGCTCAGGAGTGACTCCTCTCTGACACACTTCTGCCCGAGCTGCCTGTGGGCAGTGTCCAGTCCCATCCCTGCTGTCAGTGCACACTGTCAGCATTGCTCATGGAGGTCTCTTGACTCATCCAAATGGATGTACTTTAAAGTGCCTCTGTTTGAAATTTGTTGAGAAGTCCTGAAGGAAAACATGTGTAACTGCTTACTTTCCATGCTCTGCTCTGCAGCAGCTGACAATGGCCCACTGCAGTCACACCGTGCTCCCCATCTGACTTTAGTTTGCAAGATGACAGATGAAGATGTCAAGCACAAAAAGGGTTGCAGTGATTCTTTTAAAAATAGGGAAGTGCCGCTAGGTTCCCTAGTGAACCTTGGCTCACCAGGGTGGATGGCCACTTGTGTTAGCTGTAGAAAGGGCTGGTTTTCCAAAGAAGCAACACCAGAAGGTGGGCTGAAGAGTCCAGAGACTTGGCCTGCAATAATAATCCAGCCCAAACAAAAAGTTTGAGATGGTATAAAAAAGTCTATTAAATGTGATGAACAGTACACCACTGTACTGCATTTTTTACACAGGCTGGGAAAAGAATCTCTGTAAAATTACCTGTAAAGAGCATTTTCCTCCAGGCTTCAGAGGTCAAAGTTAAGAGAAGCCAGGGTTTATTTTAATTGCATTTTCTTTTGAGTATGTACCAGGAAGACAGTTCTTCATATCAGATCATTAGTTGTATCATGCTAGAGTTGGGGAATGATGATGCTAGGTATTAAAGAGATGTGCAGGACGGGAGCAAGGTTATCTTTGTTTCAGAGAATTTGATCCTTGAAAAAAAAATATGGTCTCCATCAAAAAAAAAAAAAAAGAAGAAAATTCATTTTGTTTTCATGGATGGGTGGAACAGGGTCCCTTTCAGTTTCAACAGGTTGGTGATGAGTCACTGTGGTTCCTGCCAGGCTACCATGTACTGTGATCTTGGGTTCAAAACTGGTAAATAAAATCTTTCTAGTACCAAATGCAGGAGTTTGGCAAGCACTGCAGTGGATTATTCCAATTATTATGAATATACATTTTCAAATGCAACTCTTCTAGGTGCAAAATGTTATTGTTTTAGAACCTGCAGCTATTTAACAATCAGATGAGGATGACTGTGATAACTGCATAAAATCTGCTCTGGATGACAGATCTCCATGTTCTCACTACACTGGTTTGCAGAACTTTCCCCTGCAAAAGCTTGAACAAGTGTCATCATAATAAAAGGCTACCTTTGGCCTTCATTCTAGGTAAGACTGACAGCTGCTTGATGTTTTGGGAGGTGAACCCGAAGCCTTTTGCCTGACCTTTCTGGAGGAGTTTCTCCTTTTGGCTACCCTGCAAGCTGCAGGTTCCCTCAAAGCTAAATGCAGCACAGATAAATAGCAAGGAGGATGATCTGGTTTTCATGCAAGGGCTTTTTTTTTGAAAGATAAGAGACAGGAAGGCACAGTTTCCTTTCCCTCCACTGCTGCCTTGGCCCACTCAAAGTCCTGGGAACACAAGCTAGGTCAGTTCCCGCCGTCCACACAGCTCACATGGAACAGGAGAAGGGCAGAGGGGGCCAGCATCCCACCAAGCCCCATGGCTATTCACACCTACCAGCAGCAGGGCTGGACCCAAGTGAGTATGTAAAGAAGGTATATTGAGCACCAGGGACCATGCTATCTCTAGCAGCTGCCTGTCTTCACAGTGCTTGGGTTTACGCTAGAGATGCAAAGCTCACAGTACCACTGCTCAGCCACCACAACTGCTTATCCCAGCTCTGACAGGGCCCAGAGGCACAACATGACCCTTCTCTTGCACTCTGGCCTACTTGTGATATTTCACTCCATCGCAGCATTCGCTGATTGTCATTTATTAACGTGGTGGTCATTTATTAAGATTGCATCACAACCCCCCTTGCTCCAGAGTGCTTTCCTGGAGAGCAGCGTGTACCCCAGCAGTGTAATAAAAGAATCTTTTCCCCTCTTTTCCGTGGGAAAAGAAAGTATTGTCTTGGGCAAAGAACATATTTCATGTCTATGTACTAGGAAGGGACTCAACAGCCTGGTGATTTTTTATTGAGTACTAGTGAGAACTCCCAAGTCCTATGTGGACGAAAATATTCAAGTAAAAACATACTGTGTACCTATGCAACCTTCCCTCCTCTGCAACGGGTCCTCCAGGTAAGATTGAAGTTGACTCTTTGAGCCTGAGGGAGAGCTAGGAGGGTGTAATGGGTTCCTTGAATCATTCAAGCCCCACCTTTTCTGTTTAGAAAAATAAACTAGGCTGGGCAAATACTTTGCTGATCACAAAATCTACTGGCAAAATTATCGTATTCTTCATTTTGTACAAAAGGGAAAACAAATGCTGGCAAGGATCACCATGTGGATATTTATGTCAAACCCAATAAAGGCAAAAAAACCACAAGCACTAGTCAGCATCTGAACAGATATGAAATCAAAAGCCATTTTTGTTAAAGTTGGTTGACATAATCTAGAGTAATTCTTAATAAATCCTTTCAACCAGAAAGGGGTAACAAGTTCAGTTTAAACTGCAGGGGATTGTTTCACAAGAATAAGAAAGAAAAATTGAAGGGCAGGATCGAAGACTGTACGAGAGTATAACAAACAAGAATGAGTAAAGGGGTTGTAACAGAGAAAGGGAAAGAGCAGTGACAGGGATAGGGTAAGGTACCTCGTGAAAAGGTAGGACCCAAGGGATAGATGTGTCTTAAACAAGCAGATAGTATCGTGGTGGGGATAAGACTTTTCACAAGCATAGCATGCATGTTCCTGGGGAGCTGTGAAAGGTTTGCAATAGCCAGGAGCAAAAAGGTCTTCTTAAGTGACCAAAGTGTGAATATTGTCCTTCCTCTTACACTGTAGTTCAGGCAGATCTACTGTGGATGATCAGCAGATGTTGCACTGTAATTGAAGCTTTAGATTACAGTGCTATAGGCCAAAGCCATTACATTGCCCTTCTAGTCATAAAGCAGCTACTGTCACTTTAAAAGATCCAGATACATTACTATCTGACAAAGATTTAAGCAACTTTTGTTTCAAATCCATAGAAATATTTGCTTTGCAATGTGAACTACCAGTTTTCATCAGAAAGCTCAGCACTCCACATCCTCTTTCCATCTTGTTTTTTCATTGGGAGTGAGAAATGGTATTTCATGGGAGCTGAGGTTCAAACTAATGATAGAGTGGAGTGTTTCAGCTCCAGTCCACTGAATTTAAATATCTGAATTTGTTTGTTCCTATCGAAATTCTCAATTTTTCCAGAAAAAGTATTTTTCTGGTGAGTTCAAATCATATCCATGTACTGAGTGACAGCTGGGCAGAGCCACAGAATGGAGGGGATGGCATTTGAACTGCTTTGTGGCTAACTTTGGCAGTAGGAAAAGTTCTTTCTGTCCTAATCCATAAGTCATCTTTTTTTTTTTTCTGGAACATTTCTGTTAGAAGACAAACGGACTTGACATGATGATAAATGCTCCTGAACTTAAATCACAGAAAGGAAAGTACCTTTTAGAATTATTTTTTTTTTAGACTTGAAGAAAAGCAGATGACCTTTCCAAGTCCAGTGGGACAAGGTTTATATACCTCAGTCAAAAACAGCTTGTCCTTTTGTTTAAAAAATAGGTAGGCAGATGAAGAAACCTCTAAGAATCCTTGTCCAAGATGTACTAATTGAACTGTTATGATATGAAGAGCAAAGATTGAACAATGTATTAAAGCTCTACATTACAGCAGAAATTTATTGCGATATATGCTTCTTCCCTAAACTTGCTTTCTGGGTTCCCCCACCCTATTGTTTCGTTGTTGTTTTTTTTAAACAGACCCCCCCCATTTCAGTACATTTTTTTTTTTAAATTTGTGACTTACCCATTACTAATGAACCAATGTGCTGCACAGAGGATAGGGTTTGGGTTTAGGTTGGGTTTTTTGTTTTTGGTGTTTTTTTTTTAATTGAAAATGCATTCTCTTACTAAAGAAAAGTAAGAGAGAGGCAAGGGAATTTCTGAACACTGCAGCCACAAGTACAGGCTCTTGTTATAAGCATATATACATCTCTCTGTCTAGGTGGAGCTGCCTAGATCAAAGTGCCTCTCAAGGTTTTGTGCTGTGAGATTGTTATGTGTTGCTTTATGAATATGCTAGGAAAGGACTTTTCCTGCCATCTTACCACTCTTCAACTTTGTACATCTTGAAATCACATGAGTGTGAATCTTCAGCAAGATAAATTGTGGAGAATCCCTTTTGGGATACTGCATTTGTTGATTCAGGGCTAAGTAACTCAATTTGTTATTTATTTAAACATTCTGTTCACCAGTACATAGCCACATAAAATGTGGAATCACATGCTTGTGAAAGTCCTAGAGGACAGTAGGCCACTGACCCATGATAAATTTCACTTGAACTCAAGCCAGGTTTGTTCAACTCTCACACACAATGGATTAAAAAATGCAGTTCACAACTTACAGCAGATGCTCAGCAAATTAAGTATACATAATATATATCTCAGATTAAGGTAAGAATATTTCCCTTCTCTTCTGCAATCCCTTGACAGTGAAGACTAAGGCAACACAACTTAATCAAAGCATTTAGTTAAAACAGCCCAACCTCTCTGGTAACCAGCTCCTCAAATTCTGAACTACAGCAATATTCTGCGGCTAGAGAAGGGCAGCCCAAGGAACCCCCTTTTCTAGGGGGGCATCTCCAGTGCAGACAGCATCTCTTCCCTAATAGTGCATGACTATCTTAGTTGTATTGCTACCCAGAGGTAGAAACTGCTCTACTGTAGTGAATACACAAATATTGTTTATGCAGTGTCATCCTTACTCTGTAGGTTACATTCATTCAAGACTCTAGAAAGCATCATATAAACATGAAATTGTGTGCTTGTTAGTTTCACTAAAACAGCTGATGGAATGTAAATTTTAGAGAGTGTTAAAACAAGCACAATATTTAAACTCTCCTCACAGGACTTTCCTTTTCATTATTTAGTCTGTTCAAGATAGGGAAGGGTAGGCTTCTGCAAATGCTTCTGTAAAAATTTTAAACAACAAACAAATTAATCAGTTAATCTCCCCCTGTGCGGAAGATATTCATTATTCTGCTTTGCTTTGTTAAGTGCATCACTTTAAAGAGATGATTAAAACATGCAGTTGCAGAGCAAGGTATTGCAACTGAAGTTAGAGAATGCTCTGATGGAAAGCTTTAACCTAGAAGAGGGAACTGACTGTAACTTTCTTATATTGCGGTGCCCAAAAATTGCACACAGGATTTAAGGTGAGGCTCCACCAGTGCAGAGTAGAGTGGGACAGTCACCTCCCTTGACCTCCAAGATGTTACTTGCCTTGGTGTCTATTCAACCTGTTTCTCTCAATGTTTCTGCTCAGTGATTTGAGCTGAAGAATCTCAGCGTAAGCCTCCTCTCGTGTGTTTTGGCAAGTTAGCTGCTTGCAATGGGCTATGTGCATTGGGTGGGAATTCCCGCTCCGTGACTGAGAAGGGTAAGGCCAATAGTCCAAGGAGCTGAAGAAATGGAGATGCTCTTGAGGGTGCTAAGCAGGTGGTACAATTCTACCAGCAGCATTTCCAAAACCTAAAGGACAGGAACTGAAGAGTCCCTGTGAAGGCACCTTGTAGGACTATATAAATTCACTGGCAGAATGTGCTTTTTCACTGACAGGCTCCAAGCTGCTATATTTCCATTTGAATGGTGGAAGGAGCCTGCTTTTATTGTTCTCTACGTATCATCAGCTTGTAATACTTGGTACCCATTTTTCCCCTATATCAGACTCAAGTTACAGAAATGAAGTTAAAAGATGTTTTAAATTTCCATTTTACCTATGTAAACTGGTTCTGCTTGCTTACATCTTTCTCCTCTGACTTTCACTGTGAACTACAAAGCCACCAGCTCAATCTTAACAGTGTTCTTCTTAGATCTGGGTGGTCAGTTCGACACTTTCTTTGTAACAACAGCAACAACAACACAACAAAATCCTTTTTTTTTTTCCTGCATCAAAAACTTTTTATGTTCCCAGATTGATCTTTTAATTCACAGAGTAGCTGGTACACTTCACTGTCCTCACTTCATCCTTGGGTCATACATAGGAAGAGGCTCCTGCAGACCAAGAGATATTGCACAGCTAGAAATAAGGAGAGACTGGGCCTTCCTCAAAATAACTTCTATTGACAAGGGCTGGTCATCATGACATATATAAAAAGATACAGCTAGTTACAGAAATCATTGTACATATGTTTATAAAAGTAATCCTTCATATTTGGATTTATACAGAGATATATAAACAGTTGTACTTTAAAAGCTTTTATTTCTGGGGTTTTTTTTCCTGTTAATATTAAGGATGTTGCATTATTCGTTATGAGTCAAAAGTGCTTTGTTTCCTTTATATGGAAAATTCATTGAAAAAAAAAAGCTCCCACTACTGTAAAGATCAGTGTCTATCTCTGGGAGATTGTTACACTCCTTTTTCAGGAGCCAAGGCTTAACAATGGTGTAGGAAAAAAAAAAAAAGAATCTATATGGCAAATCTTGTAGTACAAGTTTTTGTGGTTAACCGAGAAACATGTCATGAGTCAAGCCTTTGGAAACAGTTTAGTAATTAAAGACAAATGCTATGACATAACCATTTACACACAGCAGAAAGATTTTTAGATTAAATCTGGCCTGACCCATTGCTCAGCAAGTGTTATCTGGGATTCTTGAAAGTCATTCATTTATTTACATACTAATTTGGCCCACATGTTTTATTAAAAACAAAAGCCTACATTTCTCAGAGGAGTAAGCCTTATTCCAGCTCTGGTTAATGAGTTTGGTCAAGCAAGGTATGGACCTGTTCCAGTGGGTATTATATGAAGATACTCATAAAACAGCTGAGAAAGTTTTGGCTTTCAAATACCTTTCCCCCCTGTAAAATTTATGCTCTTTAAGTGCATTTATTTCAGGTAAATGAATGAGTCCTCTTTAGCTGCACTATCAATCATGCACTTGTTATCTACATACGGTAAATAAACTGGTCCATAAAGCTAAGTTGTGGAGAAACCAGCTAATTTGGCTAAGGCAGCTGCGCCCTTCTTGAAGGGGAAAAAAAAAAAATATATATAAACACTTGACACACTCATGTATATGTCAAGATATTGCTGGATGCAGATATTGTTCCGTGTAATCACTGAGTGTAAATCTACTTATTTCTAGTTCAGACAGAATTACAGTGCTACCAGTTCAGCTAACTGAAAGGCTTCTGCTGGGGATGTGCTGAAAACAAGTAAGAAGCTTTATATGAACGGGGTTTTCGAAAGAAATAATGCAACAGTTGCTGACAGGGAAGCACCAGCAAGAGAAGATCAAGGTGTAATAGGCTTCTGACCTGGCACAGCCAGAAACAGAGAAGTAAAGCTGTAAGATGGATGACTAAAAAAACTTGAATAGAAATAGAAAAAAGATTTTTTTTTGCTAATAAATTCTGGGTTGCCTTCCTCCTGCCTTCCCTGTTCTGTTCTTCTGTTTTGTCAGTGTGATGAGCAGTGTAGGCTAATGGAAAAGAAGGGATTGGAAAGTAAAAAAAAAACAAATGAGATGAAGGAAGACTAAATTTTATGTTTCTTCAGGAGAATAAGGACTTTTTCCAAATGAAAACATGCTACCCAAAAGGTTACTTTTTTCTAGCCAAGAAGTGATCATGCTCCTTTTAATGCAAGGCAGTGAATTTCTGAAGTAGAGTGTTCTAAAGCAGCCGTCATGAAGAAAAGGACTTACTTTTATTGTGAGTTGGTCCTCACACATAAAAGAAGCTTTTAATGACCTACGCAGCTTCCTATCCTCAGTTAGTGCCCACTCCCACGGAGACATAAGACAGATCAGCACACTGATGTTGGGCAGGCTCCCGTGTGCAGGCAGCAAGTGGGATCTCTCAGCAGGCCTTGGGGAGTGTGAGTTGTTAATGCTTGTGTGGGAAGAGAAGCACTTTAGGAGACAGAAGTTGAGCTCAAAAAATAAATATACATTGACTCAGGTACAGGTGAGTGTACAGCTGGACTTCTCTCTCTCTCTGGGACTGGAGCTAGCTGCTAATTCCTGCTCAGGGTCGGTGGGAACTCAGTGCCTGATCCCTCTGTTATGCTGTGGAAGGTCTCAGCCAGATACAATGCAACTGACAGGGTTGAGGTCACAGAAATTATTTCCCTCAAAGCCGCAACGTATTCAGGTCTTGCTGCCTCTACAGCACTGCAGTTCTCACCCCTCAGCCCTGAGGCAGGCGTGCTGACCTGGCAGTAGCTGCGATTGTGAACACTTTGCTGGGCAGTCTTACGGCTCCACTCCTCCATGGTTCACTTCAAATAAAAAATGGGCTCCCACTCTGCACGGTTCTGCTCTGGGTCTGGTTGGGCAGGTGCTTTGGCAGGACACACCCACACTGGCACAGCTCCTCGAGCAGACGTGTGCATGCCTCCAGAGCCACAGAATCCCAGAACGGTTTGAGTTGGAAGGGACCATCTAGTTGCAAGAGTCAGAGCGCCTCACTGCAGTGTGTGGACACTTTGCAAATAATGAACCAGGGGCTCTGTCCCTAAACATTTCAAAATAAGTATGAAAATGACTGCAGTATAAGACAATATCTTCCAACATGTGTTTTTCACTTTTTCATGAATCTGCAGATCAAATAGAGATGCAGGAGAGTGGCTTTCTTTATTTGATGGTGCAAATTTTCTTTAATTTATTTGCTTAGGAGAGGTGAAATCTGATTCAAAGATGCATTTGCCATTAGTAAGTGCTTGGCACTGGTATTTAAAACAGCTCTTTTCTATCTGTGGCAGCTTTTACCTTTGCTTAAGCCTCACAAACCCAAGATTTACAAGCTAATGAACACTAACTGACAATATGTAGACGATACCCTGTGCACTGGCTGTTTGGTGCAGATAACTAAGGCTTGTGAATTTACTCTCAAACTGACTGCCTAAGCCTGGATATCTGCTGAGATACTTTATCCTTTTATGAGGGTGAATCCAGAGTGCACTGAGTAATGCATAATAAAATTAGTTTGAGAGGGGAAAAAAGAGAGCAAAAAGATAAGCACAGTAAAATAAGCTCAAATGACTTCACTGTTCAGTAATGACTCCTACCAAATAACTGCATTGTAGTTTTATCTTTCCAACCAATACTGTGTTAATGCTCTAAAATTAAATCTCTTGTGAAAGTTATCTGGAATTTCTCAAACAAGTTTTAAAGGGGTTTATTTTTTCATCAGAGGTCATGCCTCAAGAATTTGTAGGAATTCCGCCTGGAAAGTAATAATCAGTGGAAACTGGCAGTCAAAGCTAATTTATATTACTCTTCCAGATAAAAATTCCTTCCGTCTTAGACCTGCATTTCAAAAAAGATGATTATCACTCTTGAGAGAATACATCAGTGAAAAAAGAGAAGGAATGACTTAAGAGATGTTTCTCCTGCATCTGTAGATTTGGGGTTTATGGTGGTTTTTTTATAATCATTCCTTCTGAAATGTGTGAAAGACAGACAAAAGGGCAGGAAAGGGAGAAGGAGAGGTATGTGTGAGAAGACACCAAGGCAAGCGTAAGAAATCAGCTGTCAGGTAATTTCCCAGGAATTTCAAAATAAGTGACTTCAAAGCAGATTGACACTTAACCAAAAAGAGGTGCAAGAGCCTATTCTTTCATTTTGTTCTGCTTGTGATGGTCATATCATGTCTGTCACTATTGTACCTGCTTTTTTTTCAGTATTCAGTTTGATAGGTTAACTGCTCCTAGAGGAAAAATAAACTCATGTCTCTTTGACTCGGGTTAAAAACAGGTTCCAGCTTTGCATGTTGGTGGGCCAGTTGTCACTCACTGGCTCTTTAACTCCTCACCACACCATTGAGCAGAGGCTGAAATGGCAAAGCTCCTGCTGCATTTATGCAATTAGAGAGAGGATCCTGTACATGTCTAACCCCTTGCGTAAAAAGAGATTCAAAGCAGCGTGCAAGGTCAGAAGAGCAGGCTGTGGTAGGGGATCAAGATGAGGGCGTCTTAGGCAATGACATGCCAGGTGTCTGTCACGTGCCTTCACCTGAGCCTTTTTTCACATTCTGGCCCTGCTGGCAGACACTGCTTGCCTTTAAAGTCCCAAACTGTTGTCAAAAGTGGCATGAGGTGAGTTCTGATTTTTGATGTTAATCATCTTCTGCAGGACAGCATCTGCTTGGCTTGTCTGCTAATCAGCTGACACAAGAACAAGTTCACATGATCTGCTTGTAGAAAAGCATCTTAAAGAACCCCACGCAAAGGCAGAGGGAGGTTGTTTGTTAACTGTATCTTAGTCTGAGATGCTGCCAAATGCTACACAGCCCATATGCACATTACAAAACAATGTGTTTTTGCTGTTCTCTTGCACAGTCATGCTAGACCAGATATTTTCCTGTTCAAGCGCAAAGCAGAACATTTGAGAATATAGGAAGCCTTCTATTTATTACAAATTTAATCTCTTTTTGTTGTAATGTTTCAACAAGTTTTTTTACTTAAACCTGTCAGTGTCAGGCACTGGATGTGTGTATATTTATTTTTTCCACAGAATTCCAAATCATAATTTTGGTGTAAGGCCATCAATAACCCCATGAGCTTCAGAGAGTAGGTAATCCTTTAGGAGTGGAAACAGAAGACAGATTTGCTTCCAATAGTGAGCTCATTCCTAGGTCACCATTGAAAGCACAGAGAGAAACATGCTCCAAAATAAACAATGGTTTGAACTCGAAAGCATTTTTCTTTTAGGGTGCCCAGCTTTGCGTGAAGGAATTCCTGCAAATTCTCCTTGACTGTTTTGAGGGCTATTTTAGTTTCCCAGGTTATTAGTGTGCATTTCCAGAGAACTCTGTAACAACGTACTGACTCTGTGATACATTTTGAAGAGAGAGATTTAAAAGAAATATGTAAACAGATCCCTCACAGGCTCACAGTTAAAGCTACTAGGAGGAGTGGGGAACAGGAGGGTGAACACAAAACTAGTTATGAACAATGCAAGTAAAGACCATAACTCAGTGAGAGCGAGACAAACCTGAGTGTCAGGCAGTTTAAGTTCTCTCCTAACCTAGAGTTTAGCCGCAACTATTGAACAGCTGATAATATAGACACTTGGAATCCTTTTCAAGTCAATAAAATATTAAATAAACTGTATTAAATAAAATACAGTTTCAGGTAGGCTGAATAAAAGTGATCAATTAAAATTTCAAATTGGTTGACCTTAAATCAGAGCATTTGTGCTTGTGAAGGTCACACACGTGACGAGTATCAAATGAGGACTTCCTGGTAGGGCTCCTTACCGGACTGAGTGACTTCTGTGGCAAAGGAAATCCCAGACATAAAAAAATAGTCTATTTTCCAGTGACCTGGCTTTCATTCAAAGGGATCTGTGCCTTTTGGAATTCCAGGTCAGTGGCTGGTAAGATACAGATTGCCTCTGGTATTAGGGCAGGTAGCTGACAATTGGAAGCAGCAGGAGAAAACCCCTCTAACAGAATGAAGTCTTTGGTTTATAAAGAAGGAGAATAAATGTTTGGATGAGGTCAAATATCCCCAGTGGAGGACTGCAATACAGAAAATAGATGGACTCATCTGCAGTGACCAGCCAAATCCATCCTTGATAAGTGAGGTTAGGCAGGAATCAGGATTTACCTCTCGAAAAGCACACAGACAGTAATTGCAGTGGAATTATGGTCCTTTCTCTGAAGGGAGAGAGAATGGAAAGAATCAACAGACCAATTAACTGAGTGAAAAGTTATTCAGTTGTATATTCAGGTGTTTAAAAGTTAGGGCACTCTGCTGCTGTTGGGAAATAGGCTGTCTCTAAATTTTCTTTACGGTTAGATACCAAGTTATGGGAGAGCTTTTTTCAGAATAAAAGCAGAGTTTCAGTATGACAGTGTTCCACTAATTTGTCATGGCATTATGAAATTGGTTACTGGGGTTCTTTTTCTGAAGTTGATGTATTTCTTTTCTGCATTTTTGAATTAAAATGTTTTAGTATTTGATAAACAAAATTGATTTCCATTTCAAATATCACCTACTTTTAATAAAATAAAAAAGATGCATTTGAAACCATGGAAAAAAAAGAGGTCAGTGAATAAGAAAATTTATTCATACATTCATTTCAGAGACCTTAATCTCAAATTACTCCCTGACTCATGGTCAGCTTTGTCCTGCTTAGGCAAAAGTATGTTTATGGGGTTGAAAGCTGGGTCCACTGAGGGACTCCTTCCTCTGTCCCGAATGGAGGCAAAGGAAACTTGTCTTAAATGTATTTCCTGTCATCCATCCATCTGCCTCGGAGACAAGGGGTGGCTTCCATCCAACTCATTTGGTGATCTGCTCTCAAAGGTCTTTTAAAATATGCTGTCAAATAAACAGATTATTTAACTCCTGCTAATCAAATCAAATAACCCATAACTATCTTTAAAAAATAAACACTTTCTCACATAGTGATTTCTTAATTCCCAGCTTTCTATCTACATCTGCCATCATTATCCAGGACTTTTTAAGAACAATCTCTTATTCTCTTTATGAGAATAAGTGTCATGATGATCTTAATAAAATAATACAGCTATGGAGAAGATGTAAACCAGAAAGATGCATAAGTATTAAATTTAATAGGTAAGCCAAAGCTGCTGGGAAGAAAACTTCTACTCAACACTAGTGAGGCCACATCTGGAGTGCTGTGCCCATTTCTGGGCTCCTCAGTACAACAGAGACATGGAGCTCCTGGAGCAGGTCCAGAGTAGGGCAATAAAGATGCTTAAGGAATTGGAATGTTTCTTATGAGGAAAGGCTGAGAGAGCTGGGCCTGTTCAACCTTGAGAAGTGACAACTGAGAGGGGACCTCATCAGTGCCTATAAGTATCTGAAGGGAGGGTGCCAAGAGGGTGGATCCAGGCTCCTCTTGGTGGTGCCAAGCAACAGGACAAGAGCACTGGAGCAGATTGCCCAGAGAGGTTGTGCAGTCTCCCTCACTGGGGATATTCAGTAACTGCTTGGACACAATTCTATGCCGTGTGCTCCAGGATGGCCCTACTTGAGCAGGGAGGTACGACCAGATGACCCACTGTCATCTCTTCCAGCCTGACCCATTCTGTGATTCTGTGAATATTTGTTTAAGCAGAAGGCATCTATTTGCCCACCCCTATTGGAGCTCAGACAGAGTCATAACCTCAGAGAGATTACAGAGCATCTGCTGAGACCATCCAGACACACTTTCTGGAAAGGATGACTTTGTAAGTAATTTGTTGGCTTGTGACTCTCCTGGTAGAGACAACCTGAACTGCTGGAAAGAGAATGGCAGTCAGTGCTGGGAAGAGGAGATGTGTCACTGATGTTATGGCAGTCTGCCCTTTTCTGACTGACTTGCCACCTTGTCCTTTGTTTTTAATTTTCAGAGGTCCCTTTGCCACCAAGGTTCTCCATGTTACTGTTGGTCATGATTATTTATTTTTTTAATCCCTCAGTTTAAACTGCAGTCAGTCTTTTTTGAATCATTCTGATCATGGGAGCAAAAATCTGTCATGATAAGACTGAGGAAAGACGCTTTAAATTTCCCAGTGTATGGTAATTGGTTGGGTTTTGTACCAGTTGCCATTCTAAGGGGTTCAAAGAAGAGTTCATCCATGACTAATGGTCTTCGTATGTTCTTTGTAGATCCTGGGACTCTGGGCTTGAGACCTGGGCTTCAACCCAAGCCCTCATTGCTCATCCTGCTCTGTAGATCTGATCTGTACCCCAGTGGTAGCAGACAGAGGCAAAGCAGCTCCTCAGACAGGCATATACAAATGCAGTTTTAGGACTTGTTATCGCTGCCACAAGTTTTGAATGATCATATAGTGGATTTAAGAAGCTTGGTATTGCTAACAAGCTGTCAAGACAGAATCTTGGTGAGCATTCAAAAGCCCACTTTAAGTCTGTTTCTGTGGTTTCAGAGAAGACAGCATTTGGTTTGGTTTCCTTTGGTTTGGTTTTTTTCTTTCTACACCTTTCTTTCTTCAGCCTCTTCCCTGACTATTGTGAAAATACACTGAACTCTTATGTCTGCCTTCTCGTGCTGGCCTCCCGCTCCCCAGAGGAAGTTTGACATTCGTATCTGTCTTTCAGCATAAAGCTAGACAGTCAGTGGAACAACCTATATTCTATATTTATTTACTACCAAAGTGCTCTCAGCAAGGTCTCCACTCAGGATGAGGGGAGAGATGTTCACCCTGGAACCTCTGGCAAATGATTTTATGGGTGATATAACCCAGTTGCAGACACTGATTTATGGAAGAGAACCAGGCTGTGATGAGCAAATTACAGCTCCCACTACATATTCCAACTTCTGCTTTCAGGCAGGAGCTTTTAGGGATTATTTTGTACTTTTCTGAAAGTGGTAACATTTTCTTCTTGGAGAATGGGAGAGGAAGAGAGGATGTTTTTCCTCTTACGTTAAGATTTTTTTGAAAGAGGGCAGGTAGGATGAAGAGAAGTTATTACAGTTCAATTCTGTGGTTTTTTTCATAGTCTGTTATTTTCATTCCTCGCTTCTGCTGTTCTCCTGAAGTGTTACTGGCTGAACCAGAAGGTGAATCAGGCTTTTCTTTTGTTAATTACATCTTAATAAAGAGTTGTGGTTATATTGTCTCATACTGTCCAACATTGCTATGAATCAACTAGTGAAAACTTTTATAAAAACACTTGAACTCATCTAGTAAATTATGGCATTGAAATGATAATAATGTGATGATTATGTTCCAGTTTCATTCTGACTACTGGTGATACATAAGGTGAGACAGATCCTCTTTTAACAATTTCCACAACCTCAAACTGTTTTCACCATCGGTTTCTGTCTAGGTTCAGGACCAAAAATGTCATTACATCATTTAAAAATTAATTTCAAGGTATTTTAGGGAAGGCAAGCTACAAAAAAAATGGTGATGGTCTCTTTCTAGCTCAATTATACATATTGACTTGGATGATTATACAATATGTCCAGTTCTAATAGACTCATTCCAAAAGTCACCTGCCTTAAAAGCAGTTTTAAAGGGATGACAGACATAGAGACTACAATGGCTTTTCAGGTTAGAGGTAAGAGATAAAAAATTAGAATAGTTTTTGAGATTAAAAAATCTTCTATATTCACATTGAAAAAAAAATTCTGATAATTACTCCTCATTAGTTCTGAGATCTACAATAACTTAATGAATTGAAATTTTCTTTATTGATGTAAAAATTCACTTAAAATTAAACAGTTTTTTTTCTGAAATACAGAATTTGTAATGTGCTATTAAAAGCAAACAAATGTAATCAAAACAGCAGAACCAAAGACTTTGCTATTTCCCAACTCACTGTAAGACTATATTTCAGAGTTTTAGCTCAGCTATTGTGACATAGGAAGTCAATATCTGGATTACAAATGAAAAAGAAAAAAAAATGAATAGTAAGCACAGATTCTTGAATGAAATCTTGTTTCAGACAAGAAGTGACTGTTTACGTCTTCAACATTTCTCTGTAGGAAGAGGTAAAATGATTACTGCAGCATTTAAAAATAAGATATATTTATTTTGGAAAAGAATCATCATTTGATTTGAGCAATTAAAATGTGGTGGTAGCACTGACTAAGTTAGTACATGGAGCTGTAACAAGGTTCCTGGTTTAAATGTCTGTTTCTTCCAGTGACTCACGGACAAGTCACTTAGTGTTTTTGTTCTCTCAGGAAATTTTGTTAAACTTCTGTTGATAATAGTAGGACTGGTAGCTGAGTTACTGGTGTTTCCCAAGAGAAGATGCAGCATCTGTGTCATATTTTCCTTTTCTGCAAATTATCAATATTATCATCTACCTCGTGCAAATGTTATGAAACTCAACAGATTAATGATGGTATACAAAAAGAAAAGTAAAACAATTTTGAGCAAAGGCCATATGAAAGCTACTCCATATGAGGTAGAAGATATTAATCACACTTTACCATTACTACTTCATGGTCGGTATTAAAGTTATATGTATAGTCAGTCCCCTCTCACAATCCAGCACAACATGAAGAGTCCAAACTGACAAAGTCTGATTAAAAACAGCTTAGGTGTCTTCTTTAAAGAAATTGAAAGGTCCGCAGTGAGTAGCTAAACCAAGACACAGCTTGCCTTGCAGACTAGACAAACGCTCAGGAAATGACTAAAGTTGGACATTCGTGCGAACAGAAACTGGCAACAGGGAGAGAAGACAGTAGGCAGACCTTCTGGGTTTTGGATGACTGGTTGTGGTTGCTTCAAGTTGTTTCCATCGCACTCACCACTTACTTTCAAAATAACCCATGGCACGCAATAAATAAATAAAAAATTAGGTTTAGAACCTTTACAATAAATTCTAATGCTTAAACCAGTGCCATGATGGTAGGACTTCATTCACATAGTTGGGGGCTGAATAATTTCAAATTATATTTTAATAACTTCAAATGTTTCTGTAATGTCTTCAGAAAGAACATGAAACTACAGTTTCTGTAGAAAGAATGCAGTCTTTTGTTTTTCATTAATCCATCCTTTGTCCATAATGTTCCTGTTCACAGCAAACTATTCCTTTCTGTCACTATCTTTAAACAGTGCAGATGAGAGGATAGAGCAAATCAAAGTTTAAACTTTTTCCATTGTAAGAGAATTCATAGTTCTTTATCACCCTGAACAGTTTCAGGCTTTACCTTTTGAGAGTACTCCATGAGGTGGATGTTTTACAATCTGTATCACCCAAATGGATATTTCTTTACCAACAGCATTCTAGTATTAAAGTCCTGTCAAGGCTGCCAGATTTGCATGAAAGTGATGTTGCTTCATTTTTTTTATCAGACTTTTTAACAGCTACAACATTTGTCTGCAGCATTAAATACAAGCTTGCAGCAAATATACTCCCTTTGGAACAAAACATGTCCCTGAGAAAGTTGGCAATTTTCTGGTCAAAGAAGAAATCAATACTACATTTTCATGGAAATATATAATGTTTGGTGGGAACTAGATTTTGAACATACTAGAATTAAATTTCAAAGGTTTTCAGATGCTTTTTTAAGGACACAGACATGTCGGAGTAGGTTTTTCAAAAGTGCCTAGCCGTGTAGGAAATATTTGTCTGAAAGAAAGTTTTCATTAGGATTCCACTATTTCTGTCTCTGCTGGTGATTACATGTAAAATTTAATCCATAAAATCTCCATGTAAAAGATCTCAAAATATTTTGTAATACGCAAAATACTGTACTTTATGTGGACAGCAGGATGAAATTTTGAGCTGAACAAGATTTTCACCTTCATTTTATTTTAAATTGATGGTAATAAAATAGCATTTAAAAAAAAAAAAGACAGTGACACTTAAAAACCTCAGCCTCACAGAAATCTTTCATGATTTTAGTCCCTAGAACCTAAGGGAATTCCAGAAGTGAGATGTGGTGCTTTTAAATTTTTTTAACTTCAAATCATTGAATTAAAAATATGGGTGCCTGTCCTAAGACATTATGGATATTTGAGAGATTTCATCAAGAAAGAAGTTTTATGGCAATAACCTAACTGGATAAACGACATGTTTTATTGTCTCCTCTTTGTCATTGTCTCGCTCCTCCTCAGAGCTTAAAAACCACTTTGTAGTGCTTTGTCAAAACCCTGGCTACACAAAGGCAGCTATGTACTGTTCACTGAGGGACTCCAGATCTGGTTTGTGTGAAGCTACTAATGAGCTAATGTGTTGTTACTGCTTTGGAAAGCTGATATATGCGCCCTGACATGGCCTTCAGCTGAACAGCGACGGGGACTGAAGCTGCTTTATTGCACTGACCAGAGGTTTTCCCAGAGAGGAGGCAGGCACATAATGGAGACGCTAATCTACTGTACTTCTGATCTCCCCTGAATGACCTTGTTGCTAGACAAAACTGTGCATATTAATCCTAGCCTATGCCCAAATAATGCTTGTTTTCAGCTAAAATTGCTTTGAAGGGTGTAAATTAGCATTTTGCAGATAACTGAATTTGTGATCCTGCTATTTATCCCATAAGAAAGCGGATTAGGGTCATTAGACAGAGTGCACCTGCGATACTAGACAGAAATGATCATCATGCACAATGCAAATTTAATTTTAGTAATCATACTCAGAGTACAAAGCTTTCATTCCACATTCTGTACAAAAGATAGATCACGAAAATATATTTGACTTTTTTTTTTTAATTTCACCTTAGAAAAAATTGAGAGCACTCGGTCAACTACACAGGCTTTTGGCAAGATAACAAATATGCACAAGGAGCAGAAAAACTTGAGAGGGAAAAAAAAGATAGCTCTACTCTCTTTTTTATCTTCTTTCAACAAATAGTTTTGTTTATTGTTCCATTATTCCAGGATTTTGACTGTAAAATATTTGAAGTGCAAGGATTTTACTAATTAGACTTTTTGTTTAATCAAAGAATAAAGACATATGAAAAGCAATGAGAACACTGAAGAATGCAGTAGTCATCTACATCCCTGTTATGATGCTGCTATTGTTATTCTGCTCTCTGTAATACAGGACTATGAGATGGGGAGGGACCTCCTGGGCTCCTTGGGCCACTCAATAGCTGCTTTATATGAGCTCCTTTCGTGACTAACCATGCTCCCACTGAAAGTAGGTCAGTGTTTCACCCATTCCTCCTGACTAAAAGACAGTTCCAGACCCTGTACTTAAGCTTCTTCCGAAAGCTTCATTTATCCATGAATTGTTCAAACTCATTTGTTCATGGGCCAAGAATATCCTTCAAGTAATTCTTTCCTTTCCTCTTAAATCCCACGACTGGCTCACACAGATCAGTCATAATTTTAATTTTTCTGGGCTGGACAAACAGGAGTTTAGTCTCTCTTCCCAGGACATGCATGCTTTAATTTAGTTAATCTTTCCAGAGCATGGATTACCAGAATCATGTAGTGCAGTTTTAATGCTCACTCACCAGCACCCTTCACAATGGTGATGTTCCTTCTCTTTTTGAAATCCAGTGATGCAAGTAAGGTTGAAAGCTGCCCCAAAAAGTTTATCAACGAGGATATCAATATCAACCAGTTCCTTACATTCTAGGGAATTTTAGAAATGTGAATCCCTACCTTACTGAAAATAGTTTGTGTAAAATGAAATGAACATAGTCCTAATCAGACATTTATTTAACTGATTAACTACTTCCATCCTAAGCAATTTAATACTTATTTTCCTAAGTATTCCTAAACTATGTACTTAGTTTTACCTGTCATCTAGCTGGGGCCAGGAGTTGGAAGGCAAGTTTTGCTTACTGATTCTGCACTGCTCCAACAGCAGCATTGTTTGGAACAAGTTCAGGGATTCATCTGAATTAAGGAAGTTGCATGGTAATAGTCAAAAATCCATTCTGCACCCAGCTGTCTTCTTGGGCCAGCATCTGAACTTCAGAAAAAAAGGAGTTTAAAGGCAAATAGAATCCAAGAACACATTAAACAAATTTAAGAAAGATATTAAATATAAAATAAGACTCACGAATATCCAAGTTCAATTGAAAAAATGTTGTTCACATAAAAAACAAGGGTAAATTTTTTTACTGAACCTTGATAATGAGTTAGTCATGAAAAGTGGCTAGCAACTTAAAATGGAATGTAAAAATAAACTGCACTTCAAAAAGTGAAAGAAAAAACAGGCATTTCTGAAAGGAAATCTTGCATTTAAAAATTTCTCATTGTGAAGTACTTGGATGTTTTCTAAATAATTCCTGTCCTCTCTGGGATCAAAAGTGAGTGTAAACAATACAGTCACTCACCTGTAAAGAGGGTATGCAACCCAATTTCAAGGGAATGGAATACTCCACCTGACTTCAGGCACTCATTTTCCTCCTGAATAAAGATCTCTCTAGCTGGAGAAGTTTTTAAATACGGCTACAAAGCACCCAAGGCATCTGCTTTTGCAGGCAGCCTGCACAGCTTGAGGGTTACACAGAGAATATGGGAAAAACATTCATGTTTTGATCAGTGAACTGATTGCTCTGAGTCAGGATATGGCTGTTCTTCAAAGCCTCTGATTGTTAATGAGCAAACTCCATTCCTTGTTGAGACCTAGCATAGTTTCTTTCAAGATTTGGTTAATTCTGGGTCTTTAAATGAACTGTAAAAATATTGGAGGGGTCTGATTAGAAATTAGGTAGAACCTCATCTGGAAGATAATTTGTTCTGTGACTTCCTTTGGAAAAAGGTTGCATATTATCCCTAAGTTAAACATATACCCTCAAGTAATCCTTTGTTAAGACTCTTCTAATAGATGCAGGATAAAAAAACCCAAAACAGCATGATAAAAAAAACCCACCAAAAACAAAAACAAAAAAAAGGATTCCTGTTTCCTGAGTTTTCTATTTGGCTCTCTGGTGTTCATGAGTACACGTTTTATGAGAACTGCTTGGTCAGTATGTAAGTCAAGTTTGATTAGGTGTCTGAGTGAGCTAATGTATTATGAACACACTTTTATACATGTAGAAATAGAAAATACACAGAGGCATGACTTGTAATTGCAGTTATTACTATGCAAAAGAAGTTTTAATCATCTTTATTGGGTTTGGTTTATCTTCATCTTTATTCTCATGGAGCCATCCATCTCAGAGGAGGCTTGAAAACAGATAGAATTATATTTCTTGACCATTTTTAATTTGCTTTTTTTTTCCTTTTAAAGCCTCTTGCCCTTTGTTCCCCACTTTCCTAATTTACTACATCAAAGCCTCAGGAGCCATGGACTTCTACTCTCTTTTTTGTACTTCCACTGTTTTCCTAATGAGAGGCATTTCTATACAGAAAACTTTTCATAAGTTTCAAAGATTCAAAACTCCACATCTTCAACCAAGATTTTGAAATACTTGCTAAATATGCCTTTGTGGTCCTCAAGGAAGGCACAAAACACAGACTTCCAACCATAAACTGTAACACAAAGCACACTATCACAGATTAAAACGGGAAGAGAAATGAAAGTCAAAATCATACGTGGCTAAGCCCGTGTCTGAACTTGCCCCTTGATGAAAGCAGGTAAAAGGACATATACCAAATTCAAGTTAAGCCTTCCCTGGCTATTTCTAAAATGCAGGTCCTGATCACCGCTGGAATGAGGGGAGAATAACAAGATGCACGTTCAGTATGACGGCCATTACCACTATCATACAGCCTGTGGTGATGCTTCTGTGGCTGTCAATACTTTCTTTTAAATATATATGTTACTCTGTAACTTAATGACAGAAAGGAGTGTGACTAGTTAACCTAGAACAAAGAAGATCCTGTTCCTCAGACCTTACTGCTTTGAAGGTTTACTGTAAGTAGACAACCGTGTTTTGGTTTTAAAATACCATTCCCCGGTATTCAAAAGGGCAGAATTGGGTTTGATCAAGCAATGAATCATAGAATGGTTTGGTTTGGATGGACCTTAAAGATCATCAAGTTTCAACCCACCTGCTATGGTCAGACCAACTTGCTTAAAGTCACATCCTACCGACCTTGAACGCTTCCAGATCTGTTGGCAACATGGCTGTTGCAATTAATTAGATTTAATTCTAACTTCTTTCTTTGCCAGATAAATCCTACACTTAAGCCATGCCTTTGGCTTATAAAATGGAAATGACAGTATCACAGATTATTCTGTGTTGGAAGGGACTCACAAGGATCATCAAATCCAACTCTCTAGTGAACGGTCCACACAGGGATCAAACTCATAACCTTGGTGTTATTAGCATCATGCTCTAACCAACTGAGCTAGTCTCAGATTGTCCACATTGGTAGGACTGATGACAAAGAGAACAACAAATTGCTTGATGCTGACCCAAAGCAATTTAAAAAGTGATATTCCAGCAGTAAGGAAGTAATGCAGCTAGAAACAGCAAACAAAATTTATAGTGCATTTATGAATGCATTTATGCTCTTTTGTGAATAAACCAGAGGACTTTCTAAGCCTGCAACAACCCCCTAAATACCATATTTAATTTTTTCCTGTCTTAGTACATAAATTAAACTCCCAAAGTCATGAACCCATTGCTCTGCATAACCTTATTGCCCCATTTATTGGTACACCCCAAAGACAGCACTTTCACACAACTAACAGCTAGTGTTCAGGGGCTGGCAGCACTTTGAAGGCTTCATACTTTATCTGACTATAGTTTACTAAACATATGATTTCTTTATTTTTTTCCTTTCACTTTTGCAAACTGAGAAATCTAGAAGTCATCTGGAAGGATGCAATATTCATAAAGGTTGCACAGCTTGAACTAAACGAAGAATTAATCTTAATTGTTGTTCTTAGTTGATTCACCCCAGGGTTCTCCAAGACCATGTAGCTCCTTTTTGGAAAATTAGGGCAATTACACTCTCTGCTTTCCTACAACTCTCCAAAAAATTGTAATGTGCTTATGGTGATGTTTTCTGACTCTGTTATTTGAAGTATTTTTTGCTCTACTTATCCTTAAGATACTACTTGGTAACTTGCAGTACTTGTGTGTAAACCTGTTTCAAAAACAGCCCTTAGCAATTATATTTTTATTTTCTATACTGCTCTTTTCTAATCATGTTAATGCCAGTGGTGCCACTGTTAGAAGAAGCTGACCACAGTTTCACTGCTCTGAGGGTACTAGGCACTCATTTGGTGAAGCAATGAGCTAATAACTTCTTTCTGCATCATACCAAATAGTTATAGAAGTATGGTAAGGTACAGTGGCAAATTTAATTAATGATTTTGACGAAGCAAGTGCAATTCAAAGATTCAACTAATTCGGGAGTGGGAAAGCAGTATTTGCAATCAGCTGGTTCCAAGGGCAACACAAGTTTTAGTCAAGACAAGTTAAAACAAAATGAAAGTTACTAATTTTTATTACCAGTAGAGAGATCCACACAGACTGAAAATTCTGGAAAGTTATGACTCCTGAAATTCTGATTCCCTTGGAGAAAGTAATAGAAGCTGCATCAAGCATACAAATCAACAACTGCCTATCACATTCACGTTTTTCAAGAAGAATCCAAATTAAGTAAAATCTTATGAATAGTAACCTAAGAAGTATTCAGAACTAGTCAAAGAGATCAAGAAGCTGATGGACATGTAAGTACCCTGTAAAACGTTACAGGATATCTAACCAACTATCAGAGGGATGAAGTTATCAGGTGACTTCTGCTGAGGATCCACTTCCAGCACTTCTTTTCTGTTCCTTTTCTTGCTTTTTCCTCTGTTGTCAAGAATGACTACTCAAGCTCTGCTGCCATGGTTTCTCTTCACTGGCATTTGCAGTAAATCATCCTGGATTTATTATTTTTCCAGTCTGTTAAAGGCCCCAAATTTTATTTGTTTTCAGCCTTTATGTTATAGCTGAGGACTCCACTGTCTATTACTCAGAATCTCAGCCTCTATGACAATACTATTTCTCTTTTTCCTATGTAGTGCACCCACCTTTACTGCAACAAAATTTAAAATACACTCCTTTCTTTTCCTCTTTAGATCATAAGCTTTGTCCTTCTCTTATCAAACTGCCATTTAGCTTTATGCCACCTAAATTCACTCCCATCTCAGTGACTTGAATACGTACCACTGATTACTGGGAATAACCACAGTACAAATAATTAACTGGCATTCCAGTCAGAATTTGTCTCACCAAACTGTGAGGTAACAGACAAGTCTAGTCTAATGAGTCTAAGAGTTTAGCAAATGACATAAGATAGTAAAAACTACAGAGTAAGTGGAAGCAAAGACGATTAGATTGTGACTCTACATTTGAAGCACCAATCCCAGAATAGACATTTCTGACACGGAAGGAAAAATCCTGCTTTTATAGTTAAGGGCTATCCTGAGACTGATGAACTAAGAAAATTTTATGGTAAATTCTACAGAAGAAAACACTAAAGTGTCCCAGAGCAAGCTGGGCATATCCGCTGAGAAGCTTCAATGTCCACCAGAGCTGAAATGAGAAACGATGACACTAAACCACATAAAATAAGGAAGCTTAGACACAGACCAAATTTGTTCTGTTTAGTCCTGCATAAATGCAACAAATGGGCTTATTTCAAAGTATCTTGCTGCCACATGAGTATGCCACCAGGTAAATTACTAGAAAGCCACAAGTTCATGCTTTGGAGAGCATAAAGGTAATAGAAGACAGAGAGAAAACTCTGCCTGCCTGTCCCACTGGTGTCTTAAGCTGACAACAGGTATGCTACATATATACACAACCATATGAATACCACATTTTGTATGTTGCCTTTTTCTGTCTAAAGGAAAAGTGAAATCACAATGAGGATCCCCATCATGAATGAAAGGTATTGAAGTAGCCTGCACGTGCCCTGGTATTGCCGGATGACATCATAGGATAGCTCAAGATGGATTTTGTATTGACGTGAAGCACTGTTTAATTTCAGAAGCGTAGGTATCAAACAGCTCTAAGACTTGCTTTGTGGACGTTAAAAGAAATATTTACTTTTGCAAGCAATTACTTGACTTTCCCAATTATCCAGAAAAATGACCTCATTGTAGCACATAAATGTGCATTGGAGACTCTGAATGTAAGCTGTAAAAAAATATAGCCTTTAAAAATAGATATGCAACAGGATTGAGATACTTGAGCCCCAGACACATGCAGCATGTATGCAGCGAGAGTAAAGGCTGTTACCAACCAAACCATGCTGAACATTTACAAAAAAATAAGACTATCTCCTGAAATGTGTATAATGGTATCGAGCTTATTTGCAGATAACCAGCCAGAAGGAGAACACAAGATCAAGCTTTCACACTGTGTGAAAACCAAGTAAACCAAGTTTTTAATTCCAGCCTCCTCCTACAGCCCTTAGATGGCTCTTACTGTCTACTTTGTGCTGGCACTTTGTTCTCCTTTACCTTACCAGGATATAGATAAGGTTGTGGAATGGCACTTTCTTGGATCAAAGAACATCTGAGCTATTGCATCTCTCAGCCTCTAAACTGAACATAAAGAAATAACCCGGGGGATTCATTATTTCCATTTACCTTTAAAACTTTCCATAGGTGGTATTTAGTCGTTCCTTGCTGCGGGCTCAGTAGGAAGACAGCAGCTGTAATATTCTTCTGTGAAAAGGTACTTGGTATTTCATAAATGGTTTGAAAGGTTTGACAGAGCTTCTGTAGTTACCATGAAGACAAGCACTATTTGAAAGTACCATTCTTGGACAAGAGGCTTATGATACAAACTATTATAAAGCAAAGTAAATGCACGCCTAAAATAATATGTACTTATTTATGTGTGAACTGCCATAAAGTGAGGAAGTAGGCAGACATGTCCTAAAAATTTTGTCCTTACTTGCAACCCTCTATCCTCCATTCAGCTATGTTCTTTCTTGTGAATCCTGCAGATTTAATTTGTGCAAATTAGGGAAGAGTAGGCAAAGGCTGAAAGACAATCAGTGATACCAGCTACAAATTCTCACACTCTTCAGCAGCCTAAAAGTGCCACATAGGCAGTAAGTACATGCATGTGCAGTACATGTGAGTGAAAAAAATGGGTTCTGAATCAGCTTACTAAATATTTATAGGATTCAGATCAGTCTTGTAGGCATTCATTCTTCCATGAGACATTGCATATATTTTCCCAAATAAAATAATACAGTGGAGACTGAAGGAATAAGCTCATGGGTGGCACTGAAAAGTATGATGCAAACATAAGCTTTCACTACTGTCACCTTCTAATGCCTGTCTGTAAAATGTTTAAAGGAAAAATTATCATCAAAAGAAGTTTGCATCCAAGGTTTTGAGAAAGCTGGTTAATGTGCGCAGTTGTCCCACTAAATCGTTATACGTGTTTGCAGTGAATTCGTAAATCACTACGTGAGGCACTGAAATAACTGGCACTACTGTTTTGGCTCAGTTACCAGTTTTACATCAGGGACTTATTTTCCAGTTTTTTTCCTCTAAGTCGCTGTAATCATGTGCTGCAGTTGAATCTAAACTGAATGGCATGCACAATAAATATGCTCCCTCACTGAGATCATGCAAACACTGTAAAATGTGAAAGAAAACAGTGGAAGGCACTGAAGTGGTTCACACTGTGACCTTTTATAAACCAAGAAGAGAAAAACAGCAGAAAAGCAAAATTTGTCAGATTTATCTGCTCCTTTTGGCTTAATAACACAGACTATGTTTGCTTGTCTTACGAGGACATCTATAGTGCAGGAAGAAGCCTACCTGAGCAGAAAAGAAATCCCAGCTCAGAGCCTTCTTTCATCTACTTCTTTCATGCAACCCTACTGAGTACTTTTTCACATAATCTTACATCTGAAGTGATGACCCTTATGTAAAAGGAGTCACTGGAGAGAGCAGACACCAACTTTCAAAGTAAGCGACATGTTTGGAGCCAAAAGACTCATTTTGTACCTCAACAGAAATCCTGCCTGTCACAGCTCTGTTATTGCTTGATCTTATGCCACGTGAAACCCACAAATCTTCAGAAAACAAAATAGCTACAAATGCCAGAAGAGACATTAGCATCTCTCAGTCTCTTCCAAACGTAAACAGCTACAAATCAAAAGCTGATATTGCAAAGTGCCCTTATCAATGTTTAAAAACCATCAGGATCCTGTAACACAAGGTTATCTGCTTTTTGTTGATTTTGATTCTTATATTAACAACCAGTACACTAAGCAGGCCAGAGGAAATTGAGATGGACTAGCCCAGAGTGCAGAAGACCCGGCTTCTGATCCCAAATATGCCTCCTGGGTTCCCATAGAACAGAGGCTCCACAATGAGCACCACGGAACAACAATTATTGTGTCTCTGGCTGTTTATTCATCTGGTCAAGTTAGACTGTTTTACAGGGCAATTGTTCTATTTGGTAAGCTTTAGAGTAAATGTAATGCAAAATGACAAGACTCTGATTGCTATAGAGAGGAATTATAACACAACGCACTCATGGTTGTAGCACTGGAGGAAATCTGACAAAGGAAAATGAGGCCCATCCCTTTTAGTACCACTTCAGCATTTGATTAAGTTTAAGAGGAAGATTTTAAAGAAACTGCAGTGAATTAGCCCACATTTCTTGCCCTCGACAATTGTCCTTCAGCTGAAGCAAGCAAAAAAAGTCAGTAGTAAACCACCTTAGCTTTTCATAATTCTACATAATTTTTCAAGAGTCTTATTTTACAAAACATCCCATTGGACAACTCCATGCTCACAATTAGTAAAATGCAAAATTATGTACTTTGAGTGACTGAAAATGTATAAATCAACATTTATATATATTTAATATAAAAATATGTGCACAAAAATTTGGAGAATGTGGCCTTGGTAGTTTTCAATGCATATTAAGAAACATTACAATCATTCTCTGTTTTGCAATGGAAACACACTCTTTTAAAATATGTTTTACTTGTGAAAAACAGGAGCTAAAAGTATTAGGCTCTTCTGATTTAACAGTAATTTCTCACTTTCAGACTCTAAACTATCCCTGATTTTATTTTCCAAAGGAAAACTAAACCACTGAAAGTAAATAGTTGGAAACCTATTGTTCTTGTTTGGTCATATAGATCTATGTCTGTTTCTCAAATCCTCAATTTGGTTATTTTTTTTTCTTCCATATTGATGGTACCTCTGGTAAAATGAATTCAGATTCACAGAACAAAACAAATTGGAAGGAACCTAAGGAGGTGACCTGCTCCAACTTCCTCAGAACAGCACCACCTTCCAAGTGAGGTCCAGTCCAGCTGAGATTTGAAAACTCCCAAGGAGGGATTTTTCATGGTGCTTAGCCACTCTCATGCTGAAGAATACATTCCTCACATCCAAACACAATTTCCTTTGTTACAACTTGTGATCATCACTTTTCTGTTTGCCATGGTGTCCTCCAGAGAGTCTTACACCATCTCCAAAAACACCCTCAGATAATGGAAGACAGCAACTGGATCCCCTCAACCACCCTTAAATAAGCAACCCCGTTCCATCAGCAGCTCCTAACTCTAGCTTTCTAACCATTGTAAATAGCTGTCCTCTGGACTTACTCCAGCTTATCCCTGTATTTACTGGGGGCTCAACAGTACACAGGTTTTCAGACACAGCTCCTGAAATTCACCTACAAAGTCTACTGGAATAGTTCAGCTTCTCAATGAAGGCTAAAGAATTAACTTCTCCTGCATCAGATTATGGAGCTCTCAAATGTTTCCATCCAGAAGAGCTACAGGTATTGTAACTTCTGGCAAAAGACAGGTACAATCTTCAGCCACCTCTGGGCAAGAGCTTTTATCTCCTGATATGGATCATTTCAGAACGGTCTTTATCCATGACCTTAAGGCTAATTTGCAGACACCTCTCTCATATCTTGTGTTAGAATCATTCCCATTACAGTCCAAAGCAATTTACCTGCTGCCCATGGAGAACTCCAGAAACAGTGAGAACATCCACCTGCGAAAGTCTCAGCTGCCTCAACAGCCTGGGGAGTTGTCACAAGGCTGAAGGCAAAACTGCCTGCATAAGACAGCTAAATACAAACCAGCTAGGAATATATCATAGCCCCGAGCTGTTCATGCCAGAAACCACCACAGATCCGCTGGGATGCAGTTAACACCAACAATAATAAACAAAAAATTTCATCTTTGAGGAGGGACCAAAACCAGAAAAGCAAAGATACATTATTTGCTTACACCCTGGTTCCATTATTTGTAAGAGGAGTACTGTGGGGCCAAAGTGGCATTGCAACTCTTGCCCTTAGGACTGAAGTAGCTAAACAGATCATTTGCAAATGGCTATAAATAACCCACATGCTGATCTTCAGCTTCCTGCAGCCTGCGCCAGTATGAGAAATGACTCCAGGAATAATTCCAGAAAAAAGCCCTGTCCACTTGCTGACTTCCATTCTGCCTTTTGCTTTCATATCCACTTTCAGATAAAATTGCTCCTGTTGGAATACTCTAGCATATTGCAATGCTATGAGAAATCACATTGCTGCTCTATTTCTCCTGCTTTGGGAAAGAAAAACAATCCTGATATTCCTATCTTAGAGTGCTTTTACATTCACTTGGTCAACGAGTTTGGATGGAGTCTGAAAGAACATTTCTATTCTGAAGAACAATACTGTAAGAACCTTTATCATTTCACATGTTTTGTGAGTCCCATAACACTTATTCCAACCCCATTTGCTGTAAATTTCTTCCATAAATCTTCAGTGTAACTTTCCTCAAGACAGCATTAAATTTCCTAACACTCTTTACCCCAGTAAACAACACTTTGTTTGAGCATCTCCATTGGTAAATCTACCAATTGAATGAAACCAATTGCATAGTCAATAGGAAAAAGTCCAATGGCAACATAGGAAGTCAGGAAACACTGGACAGATCCAGCAGAAATTACTGGGGGGAAAATCAAGTGCCTGTACGGAAAGTGTTGTAATTTAGTTTTATTTCAGGTCTAAAAGTGGAAAAACTTAAAGCTTCATACTACTTTACAGCAGCTCCGTTCAGGGTCTGCCAATGTTTCCATTATGAACCGCAATTTTCAGGGGTTTATAACTCAGCCATAAAAATTTGCTTTGGGATGAAACTAGAAATAAAAGCTCTCCACCCCAAAAACATTATACTCCTCCCTGCCCCCCAATTTTTTTTTCAAAGGAGAGACTTAAATCGAATTTGCTTATTTTTGAGTCAGCTCAGTTAAAAAAAGGTAAATTTTTTGGTCACTTTTCATACTATTACAAAATATAGATTAAATTCGGAGATCTGAAATTATAGCATATAATCCCACATACAATTCAGTAACATTACACTGCAAGAGGGCAAAGTTCTTTTTGGCTTGCATTAAAAATGTGAATAACATTCCTAAGAGATGGGCAGTAGTTATTCTGTGCAACTTTGCAATAGCAAGGCCTCATCCAGAGGACTCTTAACCAATTTCAATATTGAACAATAAAAATTATACAGACCTACAAAACATGACATAAGGAAAGGCTGAAGAACTCAGATGTCATCTAAGAACTGAATATAAAGGGAGAAGTTTCCCAAGTATGAGAAAAAGAAAAAAAAAAAAAAGTAAGGAGGATGGTGATCAGATGTTTTCCAGGTTCACTTCAAAAAGAGTAAGAAAAAACAGATTTATCTGCAAGAATGAAGTTTTAAGTTACATGTCTGTAAATTCACATGGCAGTGAAGTCATGCAGTGGAATCACCCTCATATTGACCTGGTCATATTACTTAGCAAATATTCCTCTTGAGGCTGGATAATCACTTTGAAGTTGGTGGTAAAATGTAGCACTCAAATACAGGTTACTCAAATACAGTACTCAGATATATACCCCAAAGTTGTAGGACCAGCTTAAAAAATCCCCACATTACCTTTTTTGCTAATGATATTCTTTTTCCCTTTGCTTTGAATTTCTAGAGTTTTTAGAGCATATTTTCAATTTTCCTGAAATCCAGAGTAAAAACTTGAAGTGCTGTAAGAAAAAATTCTCACAGGATCATGACTTCAAATGAACTACAGTTTTATAAAATACACCTTAAAATAATGAAATTTGCAACAAAACAACAAGAGTTTCTATCTCTACATTTATTCCATTATGCAGTTGGTTTACTTTCCACACTTTATTTGGGACAGAAAAACTAGATTGAGCAGTATCTCTTTAGTACAATGTGTCTTTTGTTTCACTTTGCTAACCTAACATACTTTCAACTGTCTTTCAACCAGCAATCTTCTAACCTTTACCTGAAGAATTACACCTTATACCACCATAGTAACAGTTATCTACACCAGTTTGAAGAGAATTTGGGAATCAAATTTTTCAGTCTTTTGGAAAAGAATTAGGAGCTTCTTCTGAGAAAGAAATATTTTCTGACTTCTAGTCCTTTTCCTGATAGTTATCACAAAGGCTGGGAGTTTATAATAATTTTAATACAGTGTAAAAATACCGATTTATAATTTAAAGATTATGAAGCTTTGAAAACCTTCTGGCCATGTTTAAAATTTGGCTGAGGGATTGGCTCACAAAGCATTTTACTTCATTCACATCACATAAATTTTTAATATTGCTGATTCTTTCCTAAAGAAAAGCTTATCTCCAAGTGGTGGCTGGGGAACAGATCCCAACCTTCTAGCCCTCTCAAAGGCTTCTGACATTTTCTACTGCCCCTTTGGCCCCTGTAACCATTACGTCTTCTCTGAAATGTGGTTATGGCCCCCAGGGTCTTTCCTCTGAAGGTTATTCACCATCTCTGCTGTCCTCCCTCACCCTCTCCAACCATGCCTCACTGGATTGCATCATGCCTGCTGTCTCGGATATCTGCTTCCCAAGTATTGACTGCCAACTTTAAACATTACACTGGCTCCCATATTATTCATTGCCTTTGATCCTAAAAAAAAAATATAAAAAAAAATAATCCAAACCAACCCACAAAATAAAACAGTAGTGCACATACTTTTTCCTCCTAGAAGGTCCAATCCTCTGGGATCCTGTTTCTCATCCATGAGTACTGCACGTCTCTCAGTACACCTCAGTTCTCAAGTTGCAACACCAGATCCAAACACACTGAAGACCGACATGTTTTGTCTCTGCATCTGGCTTGTGCAGATAAAGCCCAGTTTATCGCTGACTGAATAGGCAAGATCATAACCTACTTGCAGCCAACCAACTCCCAGCATGTTGACAGGCTCACATTACTCTGATGCTGACCGGACATATGACACCTTGTCATCCAAACACACCCCTGCAGGCAGAAGAAACTACTTGAATATTTGGCTCCTGCCTTTCTACAGTTCTACTCTGAGTCCAAATGACTGCTCACACCAAGTGGACATGGAGAGAGCTGGGGTCCAACCTGAAAACAGCATGGGAAGGGACTAGGTATGTCTCCCCAGAGAACACCAAACAGAGCCTAAGGTAAGCAGCTGAACAAATCAGCTTAAGTGATCTTTGACAGTGCAGACTATACTGAAAGCTGGGTTTGCCCTGAAACAGATAAGGAGGCAATTGCCACTAGAGATGGTCTGAGACACAAGCCAAAGTTTTCTTGCAAAAACACGGGCCTATGTATAAGGTGGCAGACAAACTTGGTGCACTTACCTGCTAAAAACTGTACGCAGAGTCTATGTGCCAGCAAGCATGATGACTAAGCTTGGATTCACACAGTGCAGTCACAGCACTGCACAGATTCTGCTGTTGTGGGTCCTTTTCTGGGCAGTGCCCCGCAGAGCACACTGCTACAACACAGACACTGCTCCATGCTGCACCACAGGAGGACAACACACATGATCAATCCCCCCAGGCTGCTTCCACTCCTCACTATCCCCTTCCCATCAAGAGTTTAACAAAATAGACAGCAGATCGTAGTAGCTGCACAAAGCTCTAATATTCTACTCTAACACTTAAGCTTCCCTAGACTGCATCTCACTTTCAGCTAAGGAATCTTCAAAGGAAATAAGAAAATTAAGCATTAGTACTATAAGAAGCCTTTGGGTGGATTACAAGTCATGCTAATGATGATTGAGTAATTTTAATCACCTTCAGAGCCCTGCAATCTCCCTGAAATAACGCAAAATGTTATTATGAAATGGAATTTGTGTGCAGAAAGCAAGAAACACAGACCTTTTAATTTACCAGACTTACAACTATGATTAGGACACTAATGGTGGGTCAAAATGATCCCATTACATCAGTGGATCTAAAATTAGTCCTAACTTTGTTTTTGAGGGAGTAAGAACATCTTTCGGCTTTCCAGTGGTAACTGTATTAATTCCAACACAAGTGCCCCCTCTCCAGCTGTCAGCCATTTCACCCCTCATTTTCTTGAGCGTGAAAAGAAAATAATAAAAAATCATACTACTGAATTGCCTCCTTGACATCCTCTCCTACTTGATGTACTATCCAGGAGGAGCAGATTCTCAACTGGCACAGGGTCAAGCCCCCAGTCAGGACCTTGTCTGATGTATTTTGGCACAGGTCAACTGGTTCTAAATGAGCTACACCAACTTACAGAAGGAACTGGCACAGACAACTCTGCTCTACTCTGTATAGCATTAACAGGTCCTTCTAATTATTTATTGAAAGAACATTTTATTTTCCTGCCACTCTCCTAAAGCCAAGTCCCTCCATGGTGGTCTCAATCCAGAGCCTGGAGCTGGATGTTAAGCTGTTTTTGAATGCCTGAAAGTTCTGTGTGCCACTGCCAGGTAACCTTACCACGTCTGGCCAGCCAGCCAGAAGCTAAATGTGTTCAAAGCTCTGAATACAATGTTGGGCACAAATCTAGGAACACAATTTGTGCCATTTAATTGCCTCAGTAAGCCAAAACACAATTTTGACTACAAGAGACATTAGCACATGCAGATGTTGTGTGAGTAAATTGTTATAACACAACTCACTTATGGTTGTAGCACTGGAGGAAATCTGACAAAGGAAAATGAGGCCCATCCCTTTTAGCACCACTTCAGCATTTGATTAAGTTCAAGGGGAAGATTTTAAAGAAACTGCAGTGAATTAAATTTAAAGCTAAATAAATTTAAATTTGAGCTAAATACAGTACAGTAATTTTTAATGCCTACCTTAATACACTGACTGCTACAGAGGAACACTACTAAGTTTTGACACTTGTGCACATTTCACAAGAAAGGAATGACACTGATTTCAAATACTATGACAGAGCAATCAATGCAAGCACACACAGAAGCATTTGGCAGGCAAGGATCTATTCTGCTGCAAGTGTAATGTAACCTGTTGTGGCAGCCCATTAGAGTTCTGTTGTTAGAAACATGATAGCTGAAGTAGCTTTGTCAATACTGCTTCCTGTCAGAGAACACAGGTTGTCACAAATAAAAAAAAGTTAAAAATGCAGTGTTTTCTGAAAAAATATTTTTCAGAAATACATGTTCCTATAGTAATAATTTTAATATTGTAAAAAGACACAGAAAAGAATTTTTACCTGCATTTCCCTGTCTTCCATTTATGCCCCCTTTTGTTCTTTTATCAATTTCCCCTGATAAAAAGGAAAGGACTAGAAGAGAAATGGAGACAAAAATCCTCAGAGGATCCAAGAACCTTTATGGCTTTTGAAAATAAAATAAAACTCTTTTCCAGGCTAAAAGAAAGGGGGGGTGGTGGTGTTGAGAAAAAAGGCTTTAGTGAAGCAAATTTTTAAAAAAATCCCAAACCTAACAAATCAGAAATCGTTGCACCATTGGTTGCATTTCAATACCTCATGCAATAGGGGCAGCCGGCCTGCAAGTCTGGAAGGGAATTCGGCCCATGTTATTGGTGGATGATTTCAACACAGCCCCAAGGGAAATGCATTTAAAGATCCATATGTTTTGTTGGCACCAAACCAAGTTCCATTAAATAACACTGTATTCAGCTACACAACAAATTTACTTACCATACATTTCATATGAGAACTAATTTGTTTGATAGGAATATTGCTGATGTTTATACTGGTTTACTTTAATGAAAACAGTATTTTCCAAACTACGAACAAATGCATACCAGTAGTTTTACAGTGGCTTAACCAAAGTACTGGTAGTACTTCAAGAAGGGAATTTATACAATACGCATGTTTCTCAGTGCTGCTCGTGCCAAACAGAGTAAGGGGGTTCCACTACAAAGACGGAACTTGCTTGTAACTGCGGGAGAGCCGACCTCAGTCCTCTCACTGGCCATGGGGAGAGCCACTGAGGCCAGCAGGACTACAGACAATTCCAGGCCTGACAGCTTGCTGTATCCGATACTGCCTTTAGGAAAACCAAACATTCAGAGCTGCTGGAGTGGAGCACAACACGAGACTTTCCTTTCTCATGACATTACAGAAATTATGAAGGCAATCACTTAAATGCTGTCTCAGCTGAAAGTTAAACCCCTAACTTTTAGATATTGAACCAAGAGCCTTTATACAAAATGTGAAATTCACATACCATTGCCTATCTGGTCAACAAAGCTGCCAAATATTTTCATATACACAAAAACACTGATGAGTTGTGCTATAAAAACACTAGAACATCTTGAGGATTTCACTCAGTAATTCTATGCGGTCTGGCATTAATCAACTGGACATCTTCAGAAAAATTGTATTTCCTTAGTGAGGAAAAAATCCAGTTCTTCCAAGAAAGTCACCTTCAGTGTTTCACATGTTTATATTTTTGCTTAGAGAAGCATCATTTAAAAAAAAAAACAATTGAGAAGGAGCCAAGTATGATTTAATGATGCATTTACTGAAACCTCTGCAAATTGTCTTTTTTGTCAGCTTTCGATATACAAAATCTGCCTTGGCACTTTTAATATTAATATCCATTCTTTTCACTAGGACAGTTCTGACTTCTGGTCAGGAGTAATGCTAAATTCTAAATACAAACAGAAGCACAGGCCACATTGTTTCCAAAAAAACATGTCAATACATTATTGTAAATACTGGCAGCACTATCCTTCATTTGCAATACAGTTAATTTCTTAGGAAATTATTTTAAATTACAACATGGCACTCCACATCACCTTTTTAAATGCGGCAGGTGGCCGTAGTACAAAAATCTCTTCCAGTATCTGTATGGTTGTAAGCGTAGATCTGACACAATATGTCATGGGATAAAACATTTCTCCACAGGTTGACTGCCCAAAAGGAGATGGAACCTACTTCTAGACAAATTTCCTCTCCCTTCTGAAACCAGTGGGAAAGGAAAGGTGGCAGCCAGACAGGCACCTCTAAGTCCTAACTGGAAAATATTCTGTTGCAAACCAAAGAAAGGGTTCATCCCATTTCTGAGACCCGACCTCCTCATTGGGCATTTATTTAGCAGAAATAGAAACTAACCTCTTCAGTGGAAACACTGAAAACCACTTTTTTTTTTCTCTGAAAAGTGTAGGATCATGGCTTAAGTCAAAATGGGCCTGTGGATAAACCTGACTTAAATTATTTCATATTTGAAAAAATCCTAGTGATGGAAATGCAGTATTTCTTACCCAGAAGGTCATCAGTCAGCCATTATTATTTCTGCTGTGTAGAGAGAAGGAAGAACTCTGTTTTAAGTAAAGATTAAGTTTGTTGCCTGAATCCTGTATCACATTAACCTGCAAATTATTCAAATTTACACCTCATAAAAAAGGTAAAAACAAAAGAGAGACCTTCCTCCGATATATAGCCATACCTTAAGTGGGAAGGAGATTAGCAATTAAAAAACACAGCTATGAAAGGGAAGGATGGTTGAGCATTCAACCATGCTTATTACTCTGGAAGTATTAAATCACTGCCTTTGCATTTTTGGCATACTACTGTGACTAAGGTTCATAATTATTTTGGCTGCCCCTCATAAGACCTTGGCTACATTAAGAACTTTACCCCAAATCCTCCAAACTCAAAACAAACTCCATCTTTGAAGCCAGACTTTCTACATAGATCCATCAGTGGGAACCATAGGCTCTAAGGCACAAGAGGTTGTTCACATGCTTGAATATCATTATTAGGCTCAAATATGCTCCAAAAAGGATTTTTTACGCTAAGATCAACTATGACAGCAGGTAATCCTTGCAGTCACATTTAGTTCTGCATATTTTAAAGGCCAAGAAGCAGCAGAATTCATATTTTCATAATTTTTTTACTGTATACATGACAGTAACATCTTGATGGCTTCAATTCAAACTATGATCTGATGTACTTGATGTTTACCAGCATACATGCTGACAAACACCTTTAATTTCACCAAGACAGCACAAGCTAACAATTAATTCTTCTATGCTTTTATTTGGAGCTGCAGACCATTAGATTATTACTCCTTCATGTAATTTAATTTAAAACAATAACTACTTTCAAGAACCCTGGGCAACATATCCTCCAACCACAAAATACTGGCCCTTTGAAGTGGTGAATCTGTGGTCTATTTAGACAATCCCCACTATGTATTAAGGCCCAGGTTACAAAGTCTCATTGGCTTTGTTCTCAGGAATCTAACTTCCTTGTCACTAGGAATTAATGATCCAAGAATAATGTCTAGCACTCATTACACAACTGTTCTAAAGCACTTCATAAGGAGAAAACTACTTCTGCTTGCATTTTTAAGGGCTCCTATAGATTTACACAATGAATCCACAAAAAATTTCAGATGCCTCCTCACTAAAGCAGTGTCTACAGCCCTCACATACTTAACAGAAGGACGGAATTTCTGTACTTCAAACTCACAAAACCTACCTCGATGACACCAGGTTAGCTAAGGTAGCCAGGCTCAACACTGTGCCCTCGGGTCTTACTAGAACCACACCATCGGCTCTTCTAAATTTAATTTTTTTTTAATCTATCTGTTCAGTAAACGCAATGCTCACCTAAGGCACAGGGAACAAGCTCATTTCCCACCTCTGCCTGAGAGGGTGCAGGTCAGTATTCCACACTCCCAGGAAATTATGGAAACCAGTGATTAGCAGGCTGATGCAGGATACTGTATTCTCTACTTCAACTGCAATAGTTAAACCCTCCTTAAAAGAAAGGGAGAACAAGCATAATTATTTAGCAGGCACTGACCTAAGCAAAGCAAAATCTGGAATCCTCTGTTTTAATGAATAATGATACACGTCTGTACTAAAATAGATATTAGATAAATTGACCATATAGCATTTTAAGTCCTGGCACACAGGTGAACATGCTCAGATGGGCAGAGGAATTATTTTCTCTGAGGTTTCACATCTTTAGTTAACACTAGACACTGAAGTACAGAATGGGAGGGTGGAAACCACTGCCTTTTCCTTCTGGTTCTCATTTGTAAGGACAAATATTTTCACTCACAGTTCTGTACCGTCTCCCATATGCTGGGTGCTACTGCTCAGTCGATACGAACATGAAACAGGATGCTGTTAAGTCCCATTGCAGTGTACAGAGAAACATTTGAATAGACAACTTGGTACTGAAAATAGAACTGCCAGCTTCTCTTTCGAGTACTGATATCAGGTTCCCACAATAGAAGAGGATTTAGAAAATAAACAAAAGTAGGAAACTGCATAGATTGGCAATTGTGTTATTTCCTTCCTCTAGAGCACCTTTATCCAGTTGCATCAAAAATGAAGGGTGACTCAAGCTGGAAAACTCACAGAACAGGTTTTTCTTCTAAGATCTCCAAAACAATCTTCTCCGCTGTCCTAGAATATGTGTCAACTGAAAAGTGAATTCATATCCGCTTTCCTCCATCTTAACAAGTTTCATTCTAACATCGTCCACTAGGTTCCCGTTTCCGTGTTTTGCCATCTGGATCTCATCTTTATAAATACAAGTTACGTTCACCCACTTGGCTCACTTCATCTGTAGAGACTTGTTAAATGGCTTTAAAGATGATTTACTAAAAAGGCAGTGAAAGATCTAACATGAGAAGAGATTAATTTAAGTAGAGAACTTCTTTCTTTAATGTCAAAATTACATTACCAATGACTTCTGGCTTCCCACATTGATCAGCCAATTTCTGCCTTACTCACATTTGTTCTCTGGCTCTATACATCTGTAAGAACACATTAATTACTCAGAAGGCACCCAAGTTCACTGTAATGATCTAGTCCCAAATTTCAAACATCTGAAATACAAATGTGTAGCATCAGAAAAGTAGAAAGAAAAAAAGTCCAAACACCAGTGCTTTGTTTCTGAAGCAGTATGGGACACAGTAACTGAGCCCAAAAGAGTTAAAGTTTATATTAAAGTAGTTTTCTTTTGCTTACTGAATTGTGTGTTTCACCAAAACAGTATCAAGCCCCAAGATAATAATATCAACCTTCATGGATTTACTCAGTCAGTTATATTTTAAAACGGTATTAAAAGTTTGTATTTAAAAGCCAAACTCTTATCTAAATTTGAAAGGAAAGAAAAAAGACCTCAAAAGAATTACAGTAGGAACACAAACCAGTGCTCCAACTAATTGTTCCTACCTCTTCTAGAGCAGCACAGAGCCACCTTCTTTCTAAGTTATGTTCTCGTATCTTCCGTAACTCAAGTGATACAGATCCATTCTTGGCACTTAAATTTTGCAATTTATTCCTCAAAATGCTGGTCAGGACTGTATATTCAGACATGAACAGAAACAGGAGAAAGCTCATCCACAAATGGGAAAAACAAAAAAAAGGAGAGCGCCTCAAGTTTGCTTCTCCTAAGAGTAGATGGTATCTTTCTCTGTAAAGTGTTTGTATGATCAGGAGTGAAACATTAGGGATGAATGAAAACTGTTGTGTTCTTTTTCATTCCCTTCATCTGAATCTAGATTCAAGTGATAAGATATACCCGTTCAGGGCTCTGTATGCCCTGGCACCTGCTACAGGAACTCTGTCCCAACAACATGCAACCAGTTAGTCAAAAGGGAAACTCTTTTTGATTCTTAAAGATTCTATGAAGCACTTCAAACTCCACCCAGAAATCAACTGACACGTTCTGGAGCTGTAGTGCCATAGATATTGCTGAGATGCCCGTGTAGCAAATAAACCTCTGCCCTGTCTCCAGTATCAAATTAAAAATGAAATTTTTTTAAGTGTGCTAAAAAAGGGCCAGGTCAAAAAAACCTCTATCTGAATTATTTCTGAAACATGCTGTCAAGCAGCTGCGCTAATTTTGACTATTAAAGTTTTCATTTGACTAGAGATCTAACAGCAGGCCCACTGTCTTCAAGGACTAATATTGCCTCTGGCTGCTGCTCAATACCAACCAGCAGTCCAAATTTTTCTGGGCTAAACTTCAATCTGTTTGTCCAATATGAGCTAGGCACCATCTGGGACACAGAGCCACACCATCCTCAGCAAATGGGATTGGCGAGTCACAGTGTCCTCACTGTAGCTTCCTGCAGAGTGAAGGGAAACTAATGAGTTTTCCAACACCCCGAAAGTGACCTCAAAAACTCTGAGATCTGGGACTTCATTACAACATATACCCAATGGATTTACAGTCTTATGCCACAGTGCATCTCCTGCTTAGTTGGCATTTCACTCACAAGCCAAGGAAGATGGAAGGAAGCAAACTGGGGACTTATTATTTTCTAAGGATGTCATGAAATGGAGACATTTGTAACTGCTTTTCAGCCTATATCAAGGCAACTAAGCCAAACTCTGCGTCCACTATATCTGCAATTATTGACACCGCAAAAACAATCAAAGGAACTGGGTTTGGCTTGGTAATAATTTCTATTCCCCCCAGGATCTTCTTTCGACTGTTTTACACTGTTCTCTGACCTTTTTAAAAGCCACCTTGCCAGAAGCCTGCCACTTTCCCATCTGAATGCACTTGTCACCAAAATGAATTACCACCTTGCATTAGTGGTTCAAATAGTCTCTTGGTAGGAACTGCAGGAAGGGCAGAAAATGGGACAAAACTCAAAATGATGTATTATTGCTAAAATGCTACTACTTCACTTGTCAAGGATTGTAATTAGAGTTGGGCCAAGGCAATGTTAGCTCAGCTGCCTCTGGACACACCTGTTTCAATTTAATTTGTAGTAATTAGGAAGCCTAGGGCACCAGGAAAAACTGCTGTTCACTTACTGTTTCAAATAGCTGAGTTTTCATGTGCCATTTAAAACGCTGTTTTTCAGAACAGACTGCTGACTTGCTAATGCTAGGAAAATGAAATAAAGCAAAATATTTTTAGCAGCAGGAAGTTGTTACTTGCTACTGCCAATTACATGCCTTATACTCGAACAGTGACTTTTTTTTTCCCTTTGCTTATTCTTCAAGATAGGTAAAAGCTGGCTTAGGCCTCGATGCATGAGGATTCGAATAAAACTCTTAGTCCCCTGGAGCTGGCTGATACTTCTGGAGTCGTAGTCAGTACTGGCAGCAATCTGCTGTGACAGAGCAAACAACAGTGTCCCAGATCCACTCCTCCGAAAAGGGAAAAGGAAAAGATTAAGCAAGAGACTTGGATCTATTGGCTTTGGCAAAAGGATGAATACCTTGTCATGCTAAAAAAATTACTGAATTTGGGGAGTAGAAAATGGGGCAGAGGGGGCAGAAATAAAAAAAGCATTACAATTACATAAGAATAGATATTTATACTCTGAGTTAATTTATCAAACTGACACAGAGATGAATCATCCACCATTAAAATAATGGGATACAAGTTTTCTTTATATCACAATCATTATTTACAACTTTTAAATATTCACAAAGGAGTCAAGTATCCTCATCTTTTAATTTAAAATGTGATCTTGCAGGCCAAAAGAAAACTCTTGGCAAAAATAAGTTTCTACAGGAACAGTGCCCAAAGAATGATTTCTTCAAAAACAGGATAGATCTTAACAGTCATGATGGCACTTCTTTTTTTCTTAAACCTACACTATAAACCACACAGGGCTTAAGAAACGCAAACAAAGCTAGATCTCTGTGTAACAAAACAATGAGAAAGGGTAATAACAAGGGCCTGCGGTATAGCTAGACACACTTTTTAAAAATATAACATAAACCTCATTTTTTTTGAGGTGACATACAGGTCTGCTTCGAGGCAAGTTCATTGCCATATACTGAGAATCCAGCTGAAGCCAATACAGTTCCTCTCCCTGAACTAACTTGAACATATGCATTATTTTAATAACTGACCCTTTTCTGTTGTAATGCCATTATAAAGAATTATACCACTGTGTATTTTTCCATCTTAGAACAACCTCTGGAGTCCTTTCCACCCTTCCCTCCCCCAAAACCAAAAAATATATCTGGGAGATTCAGAGCAATGCTTCCTGAATACTGTTTTCATTATTTTGGAATGGTTTTAATACTATTGGTCATTATTTTCTGTAGACTAATGTGGATTGTAGACAAGAGAACAGAAAAAGAAACCCATATAATAAAATCAGTTTTAATAGTCAGCACCATCATTTTAGCACTTAGGTGAACTTTATGGATGATAAGAGTGTCTACCTGAAGCTGTGTTTATATAATGGATATGGGGCATCCATATACCTGCCACACATGATCTTAAACCCACAAAAATCAAGAAGTACATGAGTACAATGAGGCTAGATCTTCTTTTATTCGTTTGCCTTTGCTGCTTCAATAGGCAATTTCTTTTCAATCCAGGATTTTAGTTTTTCTATTTCAGTTCTGTTTAACTCATGATTAAGATTTGGAAAAGTATGAAGTGATGCTGATACTCCCAGTGACTTTAACATCTTGTTGGTCTCTTCACCCCATGAGTACAGAACTAGTTCATCGGCAGTTCCATGACACTGAAATAACTCCGGAAGAACACTTTCATTTCTTTTCAAAGCCTAGATGGAGAGAAGATACTGTCAGACATACTGGTAAAAAATTTAAAAGAATAGTTACAATTACATTGTGACAATTTACATCGCATTTGTTAGTCTGCATTTTAGTGGTCATATGTACTATTTCTACAAAAGCAAACAAGGAAATAATGGAAAAAAATGCCTTTAAATTCCAGTATACTAACTCTTGACAAATGATAGGGTTTACTTTAGGGTCTATACCCTTCTCCAAATTAGAAAACCAGAAAAAATTCATGACAGCAGATGGAGCCCATGAGTATTATAATTCATCATAAATTTTCAAAAAATAGTTATGCTTACACAGACCCTAACAACTAAGGAAAACTAGCAAAGAAATTCATTTGTTAATCTCCTTCTACACTTCTAACAATTGTACTGTCTATGCAAAAAAAGCAACAGAACATCATGTAAGGACAGCTTTAAAGCCTCATTTCCCTAATAGTCTGCCTATCAATTTCCAGGAAATTGCATAAGTTTAGAATATGAATTGCCTCAGATGAATAAACATGCTATATTCAATTTTAATTACCGTGCTTTCCATTTAGCTAAGCAGTTTTTCTATAATGTCTACCACACACTCACCTGGTAAACAGCAGAGTCTTTATTGAGAAAACTAGACAGTGCAAAGACTCCTGCCAGATCCTGATGAAATCTATATGCTACATGCATTGCCATTCCACCTCCCATCGAAAAGCCTCCTAGGATGCAACAAAAGAAAGAAAGATAGGATTTTTCTAACGCAGCATTCAGTTTATTTTTATCTTCAGACTTGTTTCTTTTATACATAATGCAATCAAAAAACATCTTGAGTAGTATACAGGTTACAACGATTTTAGAATCACAGAATCATTAAGGTTGGAAAAAACCTCTAAGATCTTCTAGTCCAACCTTCGACTGCTCATTGTGTTGTCAAATAGACCACAGCACCAAGTGCCACATCCAGTCATTTCATGAACACCTCCAGAGATGGTGACTCCACCACCTCCCTGGCAGTCCATGCCAATGTTTAAAGACCCTTCCTATGAAGAAATTCCTCCTGATGTCCAACATGAACCTCCCCTGGCATAGCCTGAGGCTTAAGTCAATGCAATTGGATAGCTAAAGTACTGCTGAAAGAGGGAAAAAAACCAAAACCCAGCCAAAATGCCACTATTTTAGAAGCCATTTGTGCATGGTCCCCACCGGGCAGTTGAACACCATGGCCATATATACTCTAACAATAACAAGGTAAAACTCTATGAACAGGTAATTCTCACTGCTTACTTTATTCAACTTATCTCTCCCCTAGGCTAGCAGCATTCACACATGAAAGCTCTCTATCACTATTGTACATAACCAATGAACATTCACAATAGACTATCATAGATGATATTTTTGTTGTTACACCTTGGGATATATAACAAATAGGGAAAAAAAGCAATGTGTTCCACCTGAGCTCTAACAGGATCTCTGAACTAATGGCCTTCCATGATCCATATGTGTCTTCAGCTGCACTAATTCCTTCCATGAGATACTTCCTCAGGGGTGATTTTTACATGACAAATGCTTATTCATTAGCAAAAAAATCTAGACTACCACATTACTTCAAAAGGACACAGTACACAGGCTATTATATTGACTGTATCCAGATAATGGCTAGAGTGATGTTTCCTTAATTTTCTTATGTGGCATCTGACCATTTACTTAATTTCCTTTCGATCACTCCGAACAATGCTGCCATTCCCAAACCCAAAAAGGAGCACTTATATTCTAAGAGACCATTTTGCATTTGCTAACAAATTAAATACAGATAATACATTATTAACATTTAAAAATTAAGTCCATTTTAAGTATTTTAGATTACAGGAAGAAAAGTTGCATTGAAAACTCATTACTAGTTTGTAAATGATTTAATCTTAAAATTTTGTACCCAGTTAGTCACAGTCTGGCACACTGTCTGCAATTACTCACCAGCAGTCTTTGACAATGCAGTCACCTTCTGTTTAGAAGTATATTAGGTAATGGTTCTTTTATGTAGATCGTACTACTATGACAAAATGAAATACAAAGGACTAATTCTTTGAATTTGGTTTGCATGAGAAAACCTGAAGTTTATCACCTGATATCACAATAATCTCCAGGTAAATGCCATATGTTACATGCTTCAAAACCAACTATTCAAATAAGCATTTGTAGCTGCAGACAATGTTTTTCAATTACAAGCATTTCAGTATAAGTGTATGTTTGACATAACACATAAAACACATGGTCTGTCAAGAACTTCTACAAGAATTCAAATTTTGGATTAAAGAAAAATAAGAGGCAGGTACAGATATTACACAAAACAAATGTGCGAAGTGACAGAATGTAAGCAAAACAGAAAGCAAAAAGAAAAGTACATGTAAACAAATTACCTCAGCATAAAGAATACATAAATCCTACTTAGCATGTCATGAGTGTTATCGACAAAATCAAAACAACACAGCAACATTTCATCCTTAGATGGGCAGAACATCACAAGCTCTTCACTTGAGACCAATCTACTTCCAAGGCATACAGAGGCTGTGCACAGAAGTTCATAGTTTGCCAACAGGTTTTAAATAAAAAAAGTATGTTCACTTTCAATTTTCCCCTTATACCTATTTTAATGAGAACTCTGATTAATGCTTCAAAACAGTTGAACAGTGTTAGCTCTACAATGCTCAGCATACCAGTTCAGGAAAGCATTTGTGTTAACTTTCCTGCCTTACAAAGGTTTCTGTGCAGGCTAAAAGGTGAGCACATACAAACCAGACACAATTAAATAAAACTCTGTTGCAGAGAAAATTGACTCAAGTATGCATTTATGACCTCAAATGTGCTTCAGCGTAGTGATGATTTTTAGGTAACATCACTTTGCAACAGAAGAAAGCTGCTTGCAACTTGCTTTTCTAGTTGAGAACAATCTGCTGAAATCACACAATCGTCACGCTCCAAAATTAGAGAATTTCAACCAGAAGGAAACTTCACTGCAATACTTAACTGAACCAAAACTTCTTTGCAAAAATTCTTTGTTGGAATATTATCTGCAACTATGTTACAGCCATACTGTGACGGAACACAGAGTGAATGATGACTGAATTTCTCATACGTAATTGATTCCTGTTTGAATAGAACAGAAACCCTCATCACAGTTGCCACTTTTCAGTGATAAAACATTCCTTCCAGAGATTGTAAATGGCCTTAGGAGCCTTTTAAACAAACCTTCAGCTCACTTCAGCTAAAGATCTTGATTTGTATTCATTTGCTCCTCATTTGTATTTGTCTGAAATGATAATCTGGTCCATGATGATACTTGAACACTATATGGGGCTCAGGAAACCAAATATTTACCTACTGTCAAACTTGAGCTTTATTAATTTCTTTGTATTTGGCCTTACAATGTTCGGTTTTGTATCTCAGAAAATGACTAACAAGTATCCAGCACAAAGGTTTCTTTATTTTGTCTCTCCTGTCCTGTATACATATGAGAATGCTCAAATCTCTGCCTTCTCCCCCATGTCCCACTTTGGTGCCTGCAACAGTCTATTCCCAAGTTCAGAAAGTTCTTTAGGTTTCCATTCCTCCTTTAAGAAAAAACACCTCTCTAACAAGCACAGGTTTGACATTGCTGATTCCTTCATGAATCACATAGATCTGACCGTAAAATGCCTTAGTCAATTTGTTTTAATGATTAGGGAACTATGAAACAACAACCAACATCGCTTTTTTGCTCTTTCCAGTAAAAATTTTTAAATGCGCTCAACGTTTTTTTCCACACTAGAAACCACAGCTGTGGGAAAAAAATTAGTTATTAATCACCTCTAGTGCACAAATTTTGCCTTCCGCGTTGAATACAGATCTTCTGCTCTTTGCAGAGACTGACAATGAGCTCTTCTCATGTGAACTTGTGTAGCAAAGTTAGAAACAGCTTCATTACAGCACAGAAACAAAAAAGGAGGAGGAGAAGCTAAACCTCCGACCTCTAAGAATTAGGACTTGGGTGCAGGGGTGTGGTATGGCTTGTCTATTTTAAATAGTATTTCTTCACTAGTTTCTCTCTAGTAGTTGTTCTTCATCTTCCTCGTATTTCTTCAAAATTGTCAGTACAGCTTTGGTAACAAAGTGGCATGCAATGTGTCTGTGTCAGCACAGCACAAGACAAACGCTCTTCTGTTGTAAAAGGGCACACCAGCAGTTAGAAATGGTCTCAGCCTGTTCTGTTACCATCACAATACATTACATACTCTTGCCTCATTTTCTTTCCATTCTCACAGCATTTTTCATTCTCAATTTCTGCTGTTTTAGTATTTCAACTTAGAGTTACTTTAATCAGTTTGTTATCAGGAATTTCTCCCTAATGCTACATTTCAGTTTACTTTCTGCTCTCCCCGGGGACTTGCTTTGATTTACCTTCTATTAATGGTAACAGCAAAACCCTGTTCTACACATCATCTGCAAAGAACCTGATTTTCTGTTTTGACCCTCCCTTTTCATCAATGAATGGGAGTATTATATAAATTTTAACAGTGTTCATAAATGAATATCAGCAAAGAGTAAAAATGCCAGTGGAACAGCAAATTCTCTTCTCCGAAGAACTCCCTGAACACCTGAACACCGCTCCTGTATTAAGTGCTCAAGCATGTACTTTGCCTCAAGTGAATTTACTCACAGCAGTGATTTTTTCCTTTTAATCTACTCATGAAACTTCAACAAACACTAACCTTTCACACTAGCAGAACTGCAATGGATGGTTTCCACCTTTGATAGCCTTTTTATTCTGTTTGTTACTCAGTAACTGAAAGTCTTTACAAGAACAAAGGCAACTTCCCTTGACTGGCTCAGCCACTTGCTCTTGTTAGGAACATGAAACAATTTGCTCCCCAACTTTTTCACCAGCCAAAACACATTTTGAAATGCATATTTAAGTGGCACAAGTTTTACCACTTTCTTGTAAAAACAAGTGTACAATAGTTTCTAACTTATCAAGTCGCAGAAAAACCAGAACCAGTTACAATTTTATTTTCAACTGTTATGAGTAATAGAGGAAAATCCAACAAGTGTACCTAAGGAATCATAATTTTTTGCACTGGAAGGAAAATAAAATCCATGAAAAGCCTCAAATCAATTTTTATTAAGGTCTTACACTACGTAATCTATTACTTGCTTCATTTACCTAGTGTGTTTCCTTGGCTGTTTCTAGAGAGGATGACAGCACAGCCCTGCTGCAACACTTACCTGTCATTTTTACGTTCAGGATAACTGTGCAACACAGGAAAAAGGAAGAGAATAACCTATTCTTTATGCTCACAGTATCTACGATTTCCAATTGAATCACAGAAAGGAAACTAGAAAATAGCTCTCTAAAGCTAAGAATATTGAAGCACAGAAACAGATTGTCTTGGAGAGCAAGTTAGTGGAGATCTTTCAGAAGTCGGAAAAGCAATGGTAAGGATTTGCCTAAATAGAGCTGAACCTGCACTGACACATAATCACGGATTAGTGAATGTTGTTAAGCCTCACTCTTCTATGATTCTGTAGGCATGACTGTGAAGAAAATACAGGTTAATCTGTACCCTGTGCCATGTCTCCACATGACTCCCAAGCGTTATAAAAGCCCATTCATCCATTTAATTTTGCACAGAATTCAGACATTTATTAAAGATGAGGAAGTAGATGTTTTCAACAGTTTCTATTAAGGCTGAACATATCAGAATTTGATTCACTTTAAAATTATTTTCTCACCAAAGCCATTATCTGATATGTGATGACAATATCATGATTGAATTATTTTTGGGTTTACTGCTGTAAGCCTTATTTACTCCTAATCTTCACTAACATTTGCTAAGCCTGTCATTCACAACACAGAACAAAATTGAGTATGTGCCACCTCTCAGAGTCCGTCGTTTTTAGGCACATTAATTTGGACACCATCAAATGCTGGGAAACAAAGGGACCAGTGGTGGATCCAACTCCGGTTAAAATTAGCATTTGTACCTCCTACTGAACGACTTATCAAGGAAACAGAAATATCCATTTGTTAATGTCTCTTTCTACTTCCTGATGAGCAAACTAGAGTAGCAGAGCTCCAAAAGAAAAATAAATGGCCAGTTGAGATACAAAAGAACCCATGAGGAGTGAACGTTTTACCTGAAGTATAAATGCAATGCAGATTTACACTGTTTCACTGAAAATTAATGAAATGTTGCAGGTAATATGGGGGAGATGGACTAACAGTACTGCTTTGAGCCCAACATCTCAGGCATACTTTAGATAAATCACAAAGTCATGCAATGGGAGGTATGAAAAGAAAAATCTCATTTGAATTGCAGTGACAAAGGCAATATAAACCTGGGAATTTACTTGGTGAGAATGAGGCAGTAAGTACCTCTAAATGAAAGACAATGTTTTCCTAATGAAGACAGAAGATACAAGGTAGGGCAAATGACAGCAAAAGGCTTAGAAGCCAAAGACATTAAAATGTCAAGATTGTAGGTGAAGTAGTTTGCCCAACACTTTAACGATTTATTCTTAATTTTTTTATCCTAACTTATTTACAGAATCCTCTTTCTCTGCGATGACAAAGCCAAGATATTTCTTCCCTATCCCATTCTTACACACACTGAGAGAGATGGAAATGCTAATATTTACAAGAAGCACAGAGCTTTCATGTTACTTCCACCATGGTTCAGTAGCCATGTAAGAAGTCTAGCAATAAACAAAAAGTGGTTGTGTGTCTTGTGTTATTGTTACAGTACAAGGGGTCAGGAATCATGCATGTGTTTTTTGGCATACAGTCAAACCTACAGGACTGTTATGGAGAGTTTATTTGAACTGGCTGCTTACACGAGTGACTACAGGTGGCAGAGACCAACACGCTTGGATCAGCACTTCTGAGCTACACAAAAAGTGACCTGTAAAAGTAGGAAAGTGGTGGTAAATTAGGAAGAAAAAAAGAACAAAAAGACTGCTTTTCACTGAAGAGTAGTTGGCTAAAGTGAGCCCTACCTAAATGCTCCAAAAATGAGGTGGCCATTTCTTTCAAGAGCTTCTAACATACTCTTGAATAAGATTGTTGAAATCTTTGACATTTTCCACCTATGTGGAGTTACTTTACACTATCACTATGGAAGCAGTAAAAAAACCCCAACAACAAAACAACCAAACACAAGAAAACAAACCAAAGCAAAACCACCACCACCTGAAAAACCGACTCAGTCTTAAATAGAAAAAGGAATTATTGTTTCACATTTCGAACTGTGGTTATTTGCTTGTTTGGCTAATTTAGCAATGAATTCAGGCATTTATAAAAAAGAAATACATCCAGTTTTTAAGAAGGGATACTATCAAAGCTCCAAGTGTCAGTATTTGACTAAATTTATAATGCTCTTTCATCTCCAAAGTCAATACAAGCCTACTTACAGTATTATTTGCAAGAAGTGTTTTAGCCAGGAAGACCAGAAGAGTAACTCAACAAGAATGTTTGGCTAAAAGGTGACTACCATTATCAAATTCTGTGGATGATATAATTATTTTTTGAATAGTTACATATTGCCGTTAGTCTCCCTTCCTCCTCCAAGGTCAGGGGAAACCAACCTTAATCAGATGTCTGCTTCCTTTAAAAAACTTATATTAATAGGAAAGCAACTCATGAAAAAGTCAGGAAAGACGAATGGGTATATTAGCCTTGTACTACTGTGTGCTGGTTATCACAGAAAATTGATATGGATGTTTTAATAGTAAGACTTCATTTACATCCAGTAAATTAAGTAATTTAATTCTTTAGAAGTAGATTCATCCAGCAGCTGTTAAAAACAAGACTGCACCAACATTTTGCTTGATAAAGACAGAGAGGAGTGGCACTGTACAACCTGGACTCCATCCTCAGCTTTAGAATTCTGCCCTACAAGCAGCCACATGAGGATTTCAGAGCTAACTGTGCTATCAAAACAAACAACTATAAGCAGGCTATAATTTCTTCCAGAGCAAATGATCTTACTGTTCCACAATCTTGAGCCTTGTGGAAAGTCTGAATGCCTCAAGAAGGAGAATCATCCCCCAGAATACCAGGTGCTGGGCTTCTCATTTTCCACTGTTTGAGAGCCCACTCCTGCTTCCCCTCTCTTCCCACTGGCTCACCTTTGTACAGTGCTCCCTCAGATCTTGCCTTCTTATCCCACACCTCTGAGCTGTCAGCAGCTACCCACCTTCCTGCTTGCCTAACACCTCGCTCACCCTCATCTAACAATATCTGACACTCATCCTCAGCCTGTAATTTCTAGTCTGCTATTCCATATAAAACCATAACCTTCAGTCTTGTTACCCTCCTCATACTCATTTTGTTTTCTTTCCACTCATTAAAACTCCCACTTATTACAAAACAGGTCACTCAACTCAGTTCTCCTTAACCCTTTCATTCCCTGTAACTGCCTTCATACAACTGCTCCCCTCTTTGCTTTCTGTGACCTACCAGAAAAGGCCCCCACTGCTCTTCACAGATTCCAAAGTTCTCCAGTCTCTTCTCTCAACTATTTTGTCTCTATTTTCCGTATTTCCAACACGACTCAACAGCACTGAATGCACTGTGAATTCATACCAAAATTTCATCATGGTTTCCCCTGCTATAAACATCTTATTTTCCCTTCACCTCACAGACTGCCTCCTCCAATTCCATGGTACCAGCAGTCACCAATCCACTGTCTGCTCCCCACCTGTTTCCTTAACCCTCATCTTCTTGTACCAGATGGATATTCCTGACTTTTTAGAAGAGAAATCTAAAAAGATCTAACAGGTCTTAGTTATCTGACATTCTCAGCAAGTAACCGTATCTTCTGTTATCTCATGTAGACCAATTTCCTAAACTCAGAAAAATTTCAGGCCACCCAATTCTGTTTTTCTAGTGTGCATTACAGTTTGGTGCAGACATACTGACTTGGACTCATATTCTCTTTTGATCAAAAGATTATAGAATCACAGAATGGCCTGGGAAGGGACCTTAAAGATCATCTGTTTCCAAACCCCCTGCCATGGGCAGGGTCACCTTTCACTAGAGCAGGTTGCTCAGGGCCCCATCTAACCTGGCCTTTAACACTTCCAGGGATGAAGCACCCACAGCTCTTCTGGGCAACCTGTTCCAGTGTCTCACCTCCCCCCACAGCAAAGAATTTCTTTCTAATTTCTAAACTAAACCTACCCTCTTTCAGTTTAAAGCTATTCCCTCTTGTCCTATCATTACATGCCCTTGTACAACGTCCCTTCCCAGCTTTCTTTATGGCCCCTTAAAGTCCTGGAAGGTGCTATAAGGTCTCTCTGGAGCCTTCCCTTCTCCAGGCTGAACATTATAAAGCTGCACAGTGCCTTTACATAACTCCTAATTTCCTGTAAGAAACAATGCCAGAAGATGGGCAATTATTTGCACAAATTAAGATGACTAACATCATCTTTATGCACAGAGACTTTACAGGACCTCTAAGCCTCACTGTCCACTGCATCACACACTGGTTAATTATCAATACCAGTGCAGAAAAGGCACAAAGTTCTTGTGGAAGAACACTTAATCTTGTACAGCCGTAAGACACAACTAGTTTTCCACTAGCAAGTTTCTTATGCATCCACATGGGTTTCCTTCTGTACTTTGGACAGAGCTAATTCGGGACTGCCTTATTTTGCTTCTTGCACAAATATTGGACTCAGCTGTGGGGGTGTCTGCATGTAGTCTCTGTCAGGTGAGGAAACAAAGCTCCCAAGTGTTTGACAAAACAAGTATAATTATTTCTGATTTATATATGAGGAATGCAAACACACAGAGACGGGGACTTCCAAAGAATCTATGGACTGAAACAATCAGTGCATACCAACTTCCTTACTCTGCTTATGATTTGGAAAACAACTTTCATACAGTCTATGTCTAATTTTGAAGGCTACAGAGAAAAGAGAAAAGATCAGTAGCACACTGGATCTGTACACAGAAAATCTGCCAGCTCACTGTACAGCAAAGCACCTGCACTTCTTCTGCTGCTTCCAAGTCATCAGGTATAACACGGGCAAGACAGATCAAAGAGACGGTGCTGACAGACATCCAAAACAATGCATTCTGCAGCCAGGGCAATGAGCCAGAAAGGGAAAGCAAGCACAGGCCTTCAAAGAGCAACATGGGGCTGCACCAAGAAAACATGCAGGCTAAATGGTAGTGGTTCCACCACTCATGATTTTCATGGCATGATTCAGTTGGCCATAAATTTATAAGTTCCCACATTAAGAGTTTTCTCCCCAGCCTGAAATAGTTTGTGGTCTAGAGATGGGACAGGGAGCCAAGGACTTGGGAATTCTCATTCCCTCTCTGACATAGGAGCTGAGGGTGACAAAGTAGCCTATGACTCAATATCCCACTATCTATTTCCCAGTACTGGGAAAGATACTGGAAAATTGTGGAAATTAAGACAAACAAAGATGGACACATATGAACTATGACAGCTAATACTTCACTTGCTGTCAAGTGTTAACCTTCAGTGATATGTAGCATGGACATTTTTCCTCTGTTAATTAATTTAACCCAAAATGATTGGTGCAGTAAGGAAAAGTTCATGATTATTTACGTGCTACATCTCCACTTGCCAAAATGTAATTCATTTTGGGAAAGTATACTTTTCCATCCTTGAAAAGGGCTAAAAGAAAATAAAAAAATATGTACTTTTTAAAGTGAATCAAAGTAGATGATCTCTTAACAATAAAAAAACCCCAAAACATTAAAGTAACACATTATAAATAAATCTCTCTTACCTATTAGTATCCTATTCTTTGCGATGCCATTCTTAATCTCATCGTTGATCAAGTCTGTAATCCCCTGGCACATGGAATCAATACTTTCAATGTGTTCAGGACAGTCATTAGAAATCTTATACCTGTCAAACCACACAGTGGAAAAGGCTCCCTTCATAGGTGTATATGGCCTGGAGTGGTAGAAGGGAAGAAAAACAAATGATTAACCAAGCATAAGATCAAAACCCTTCAGCATACATGATAAATAAAAACAATTCAGTATCTTTCCAGCAAAGAAGAGAATAAACCTCTTTTAGAGCTAATGCAATTTATATCCAGTCACACTGCCTTTCATTGCATTCAAATCATGGTCCCTCAAGAATGAAGCCAACATTTGGAAGCTACGTAAAAAGCAATTTTCAGTCAGTTCAATGCTAAGGTTGGTCAGGTCAGCCAAAAATTTTAAATCTTAGGCCTGCCGAGAGCTTCTTAATCCTAAACAAAGCTAGGGTTGAAATCCACACTGGAATACGACAAACTGAAGTAACAGCTGAAAAGTACAGCTTTTCAGGAACTAACTTTATGGAATTAAACTGCCTAACTCTTGACAAAATTGACAGGGGATGGGTATTATGAACCTCTAAGTATTCTGACAGTTTTTCTTTTCGTTAAATAAATACAGCCATTTTCATTTTAATAGGGCAGGTACCTTATAAAAATTATTGAAAGAAATGCCACATGTTCACTGGACTGGGGCACAACCACAAACAAGAGACATGATATTCCCCACCATAATACTGTGTCATCAGATTAGTATTTTTAAGTGCTTCAACATGCTGCCCAAAGCTCAGATAATCAAGAAACCTACAGTTCAAAACCGTCTTTCCTGGTTTTTTAAATAAAAATTATTATTAGAGCCCTGAAATCCCAGGGAAGGTGATCTAACTGCCTTGCAATGGCTCTACAATATATTACAAAACACACTGCTAGATCAATCCTTTACCTCAAACAAAGCCACCTGAAATCCTTATATGCTATGCTTAATCAGGAGGCAAATTCTTCATTTTTACTTAAGCTTAGATCAGATTACAATCATCATTCACAAATAGACAGCCTTTGATAAATGTCTGGATGGGAACACACTGAAAATGCTCAAGTTGACTTCTGTACTCTCTCTGGAACTTTTCCAGTACCGGCATTAAACCAAAACACAACTAACCTAAAAAAGAGACTGGCATTATTTCAATTATTCTTAATGAAGGAACAAATTCTGCCTTTATTAATACCAGAGAGGCTTCACATATGTAACCAGCTACTTCTAAAGCAGTACCACCATGAAGACGAGAGTTCAAGATAGTATTATTTTCATTATTCTTAAAAGTCTTAAAAGTAAAACATGACAGAACATAAATTTTCTTCTGCCTATTGCAATGAACATGAAAAAAATGTCCATGACTTTGAAGTTGGTATGACAAATATATTGATAGAGGCAACAGACACACTACAGTTTCATCTTTCTGAGCAGAGCTTCAGGACCAAGTACCTAAACTGCAGTTATTCAAAACGGCATACGGTGTGTCGTCAGGTTTAGTACAGTGTGTGCCTTAAGGAACCCCTCACTTGCTTAATTTAAAACAAATCATATACTTAAGCACATAAATTAAAGGAAATTCAGTGGAAATATTTTGTACACCTGGCAAGCTAAGGCTAAGTTTAAAAAATACTATTCAAATGCTTTTGCCTTTTTTTTTTTAGACTTCTCTTTGGAATCCTGTCTCCAGGATTCTTCCCAAATGAATTTTTCAATAGGTAAGAAACAAGATTACAAATCTCTAATTCATAAAAATCAATTTCTAAAAGAAGACATTTCTGTCAAACCTATCAAGAACTGAATCACTGGAGTTTATGGAAGTCACTTGGACAATGGGATGCACAACAGAATAAATGCCTGGGCAAACAGCATTTAATCCATGGTTGTCTCTAAAACATTTGTACATCAATCCTGGTTAAGATGCTTAGCAGCCAAAGGGCTTAATTTTCTAGTAAACTCAGAGTACCTAATACTTTTGTGAGGAAAGATGTGAAAGGTTTTAGCATTATTACAGCAGACGGACCCAAGATTTCCATGGAACAAAAATATATACATGTATTGCATTACAGTTATTTACTTTTACATTAGAGAAATATTAAAGCAGGTTTCCCCACAACTAAAAGACAAAATCATGCCATTTATAAATAGGACAAATTGCATTATGAGATTGTTATAATTTATCAGAAGACGAAACTCAGGACTTCTACCTGTTGTCTTTGCAAATTCTTCAGTAAGATAGATGAAAGATTAATGTCTTTCAAGCCCACAGCAAAAGACCCCCAAGCAAACAGACAAGAGGCTTTCAGCGGCCTCAAAAACATCCTTGCAACCACTCTTGATTTCTTAGAAATGCATTAAAAATAACCTCTACATAAAGCTGAGAAATAAGATTCTTTTAATGGTTCACCCAACTGGCACATCTGTTTTAGTCATTCACCTTGTTCCTTAAATAATCCCTTTATTAGCTGGCACACTACAACTCAGACATTACCACGGTAAACAAATATGTTTGGCATAGAACCGTTTGTACAGCTCCAAGAATACAGCACCAAATTTTTTTATACAATTAAACGACCAAAAAAAAAATAAATCCCTATGTTACAGTGACATGAGAAGCTGGATTGAAATATGCAAAAGCAAAGAAATAGAGTGGAGTGAAAACTCCATCTGATAAGATCAACATGGTTAGTTAAGGACAGTGACAGACCAAACAGTGTGCTTTAAGTCTGGATTTTTTTGTTTTCATAAGTTTAATCACAACTCATAACATTAGTCCCTCTGTGCTTCACTTTCTTTATTCTCTTTTAAAAATTATACTAAAAATAAAGCTCTGTGTCTCTAAAACTGTGTGCTGTTGAAACTGTAATGAAAATATATAATCCTCTAAGTTCTGTGGGCCTTTTAAAAAAAATTTATTTAGTTCTGGAGCACACAAAAGGTTCAAATCCATATAAGAAAACAGGAATCAAGAACCCTCTCTGGGTATATCCAGCTTCCAAACTTGTATCCATTTTTAAGAGAGAGCTGAAGGAAAATTTCATATGAACTTACCTCTTAACATTTAAAAGTAAGAAGGAAAGATGACATAAAGGACACGTGGCTAATATCAAACATCATTTCAGAAACTGCAGGCACTGTGAGGATTAGAGTCTTTTTAATGCTTCCCAACATCCTCAAATCACTCAAGATCATGGTTTTCTGACTACTTTATAGGTCTTATTTTTAAGGGTGTCCATTGACTAGAATTGTTTTCTCACACATACACCTCTTGCATGACACTGCAGTTTCAAGATCCTACACAATATTTCAGTATCTTAAAAGGAAAATATATCTTGTACTATCTCTGTAAGTACTTATCATCCTTTCAATCTTATTCAAATGGAAGTAATTTTCACTGTTGATTTGACTTCAAAGTTTCAAAGCAATACATATAATTTCAGTTTGCTTCTGCTAATGTGAGTTCTGCAGTAATGAGGAAAATATAAAGTAGGCAGCAGTAACATCATGTTTTTCCACCTTCCCAAAACATGAATTCTAGACCTGCTAAATCCCGTTTAGAACTGTACTATTTAGTCTGAAATTATCCTAAATTAAAAGAAGTGGAGAGCAACCAAATGATGCTACACGGGATTCAAATTCAGATCTAAACTGATGGCAAATTCTATCTCCAAAACGAGGCTACTAGCATAGTGACTCACATGCAGCTACAGGTGCTTTTGTTCATTATCCAATAAATCAACATATTAAGTTAAAAGACAAGCCAGCAGTGCTAGCTGCTTTAAATAAGAAACATAAGAGTAGCAGACAGCACGTTGATAAATAGTAAATATTCTTCCCCCAACTCTTTGTCCTGATGCACAATTGTATCGCTGCCTTCACGCTATGATCACCCTGCATTAGCACTCACATAAAACGCAGACCGCTGGTGCTGGCTTTCAGGGTTCCAGACAGAACTTCCTGAAACGCCAGACAGAACTGGAAATTTATAGTGAAGTTAGGCTTCAAGATTCAAATAAGGACAGAGAAAGATCAAAATTAATAAAATCCTCAATTTTTCTTCCTTCCCAAACCCATCTTCTCTCAGTCGGGAGACACAGGGACATTGTAATGTTGTCTTTTGGAAGTCTGTGCACCCCTTCAAGAAAATCTACAGAGCACACTACCACACTGTTTAAGTTCTACTTAACTCTGCTCTGGTGAGACTCCACCTGGAGTACTGCATCCAGTTCTGGAACCCTCAGCACAGGAAAGATACGGATCTGTTGGAGCAAGTCCAGAGGAGGGCCACAAAAATGATCAGAGGGATAAAGCATCTCTCCCATGCAGAAAGGCCGAGAGAGTTGGATTTGTTCAGTCTGGAGAAGAGAGGCTCCAGAGTGAACTTACTAAAACCTTCCAGCACTTAAAGGAGCCTATAAGAAAGGTGAGAACAATCTTTTTAGTGTTGTGACAGGAAAATAAGGTATGATTTTAAACTAAGAGGGGTAGATTTAGACTAGATATAATGAAGCCTTTATCCACAAGGAGGGTGCTGAAACACCAGCACAGGTTGCCCAGAGAGGTGACAGATGCCCCATGTGGTAGTAGAAGAAGGGAGGGGGAACCTCTGGTGTCTGGGTGATCAGTCCATGTCCCGGAGGGGGGGATGCTCCCCCACTGCCCACCCCGCCACGTGGCCCCCACGGGCTTGGCCAGGGCCCATGCAGAGACCACAGGAGAGGGAGACAAGCGAAAGAGCGTTTATTGTTAGGGTTACAGGGTTATATAGGGTTCAGAGGGATTGAAATTTGACCAATTACAAGTCTCAGGGGGCTTACAAAAACACCAATCAAGGTAATGGTTTATACACCAATAGAAAGTAGTGAATAGAGGCCAATCAGAAGGCCTCAAGATATCTTCTCAGTACATTCCTAAGTATGAGATAAGGGGTTTACAGAAGGGGCAGAAGAAACAGTGACTTAACAAAAACCGTAAAAAGCCATTTTGAAACATTTCACTTAAACCTTTAAACTTTAGCTTTCCTTATATACTGCAACAAGGTGTCATCCATTGGAGACAGAACGGCTAGCTCACGGGAAAATGAGGAAATGCTATTTGTCAGGAGTGATGTTCCCTTTCACTTCCACCCCTGGGTATTGGTGACATTATCAAATTATGTAGGCTGTGTCTTGTGTCACTGAAACATCTCAATTGGATTACAGCTTTACAATGTACAGCTGGATAAACACATTTCTGAATGTAACAGATATATACTTATTACTTAACTGCTAAGCCTTTCAGCAACAGATGTTTAAATAACATTCAAGTAACTGACTAAATCAAAATTCAACTTTTATTTGAAGAGTTTTAAACTCTTCAATTGTTCTTGATTGTTCTGTTTTTTCTTCAATGATTATAGTTATTTTTCACATTGATTTTATTCCTTGTTAAGTTTGTGCTTTCTGCTCCTATGTTATATAAGGTGTAACAATAGCAAATTTTGCTTCTCCATCTAATGCATTATTTATTGCTTTGTTTTCCAATAAAAGATAAAATCAATAGCTTTAGTTATACACTTTCCATAAGCACCACTGCCAGCAAAGCAAACAGGAAAAGAGCGTGCAGCCACAATAACATACCCGTATGTTTAGAGACTTGTCACATGTGCAAAGACATCAGAGCTGTCTTTACATCACCTCATCTACGGAGAGAAACCAAGCAGCAATAGCCTGGACTTTGAGATGGGTGAGTTTTTGCTCCTCCACAGTTAGGCTACCTGGTTTCTGAACTGGGTAGTACAGTAGTTCTCTCACAGTGCTCACTTCACACATAAACACCACAGAGCATGGAAACAACAGTCTAGTGTGATTCCAAACTCACGTCTCCTTTGGTATTCTGCTGAGTATACCTTTGTTGGGGTGTTGGAAGCCAATGACAATGAAGTGATTTTAGAGAGGTGTCACTTCTTTATCCACACTGCTCTCTGGAACATTAATAGCCTGCATCCTGAAGTCACAAAGGTATCTTCAGTCCTCATTTCCCTTGAAAAGACAGCACACACCTGAACACAAGACACTGAAAGCTTTGCATACTTCATCTTTTCAGATAGTAAAGGCTCATCCTGAGATAACACTCACTTGTTATCTAGTATACGTTCCCTTTGGGCTGAAACATGTTTCTTCCAGAGAGCTCAGAGACATCTCTAGATCAGAGGGCAGTGAGGTGCATCCAGCCAGGCTCTCAGTAAGAAGCCTCTGGTATTACTGCCTAGGTCACAACACCTACCTAACTTTTCATACAGATACTCATCTAACACACCCCTAAATCATCATGATGGCACCCCTTCTTTGAGGGGTGTTTGATGTTAGCCCAGTCACATGGGTCTGAGAGGTAGTTCTAAAGAATGAAAAAGTTTTCATGACTCAAAGAAGATATATATTATTCTAGTACA
>JAWMRA010000113.1:19144269-19157572 GCA_035584735.1 Pseudotriccus pelzelni
TGTAGTTGTTCTGGGCTGCCCAAGGATTGTCACACTGAGCATTAACATCTTAAAAGCAACCTCTCTCTCACCCTGCAAGTAAAACTCAGTGTGGAGGTAAAAGTTCGTACACTGTCAAAGAACAGGGCAGAAAAAAAATATTGGTTCATAAGCTATTTCACCAGCCATGCTAAGCAGATGATTGCTTCCTCCAGGCACTGCTCCCAGGCAGACCAGTGGCATACAACTTGTTGCACCAAGTGCTGCATCTTTCCTGATTAGTCATAGGAGATTCTCCTTATCTTACCCTTCAAACCCTGGCTGACTTCTGTTTTCTTCCTGCAGCCTCTGTGCAGAAGCAACAGGCTTCTACCTCCTCACCAGAAATTCACCTACTCTGCCTCTCAATACAACAATTTTTCAGCCACTCAAAACATCTCTTCTGAGTTTGCCCCAAGGAAGAGTTTTGGTTCCTCTGAAGGAGCTTAACTGAACAGTTTTTGTAAAGGCACACAGAATGTTGCCAAAGCTAAGCAAATAGAAAATTAGCTATGCCTCATCAAACAGAGGTGAGCTGTGCCCAGCAGATCCCAGCAGAATATCTCATTAATACACAGAGATATCTCAAACCAGGTTTCAAGAGGAAGGTAATAAAATCTTTCCAGCAGTGCCCAGTGACAGGACAAGGAGTAATAGCCATAACCCAAACCAGACAAAGTTCCACCTCAATGTGAGGATGAACATCTTTACACTGAGGGTGTCAGAGCACAGAAATAGCTGCCCAGGAAATTTTCATGGAATCTCCCTCTCTGGAGAATTCAAAACCCACTTGGACTTGTTCCTGTGTCACCTGTTCTAGGTGACCCTGCCTTGGCAGAAGAGTTGGACTAGATGATCGCCAGAGGCCCCTTCTCACCCTAACAATTCCATGAATCTATGATTCAGTGAATATTGGGGCAGACGTAAGTGCTCTGCAACCTCAGTGACATTGCAGGTGACACCAAGTCAAGGGATGTCACACCTGAGCTGTGACACCCTGGAATGTTATCCAGAGGACCTGGACAAGCTCAAGAAGTGGGCCCATGGGAACTTCATAAGTTCAACAAGACCAAGTGAAAGGTGTTGCAGGTGCATCAGGACTACCCCTGGTATTAACACAGGCTGGGGAATGAACAAATTGAGAGCAGCCCTGCTGAGAAGGTGCTGGGAGATGAGAGGCTGAACATAAGCTGGCAAGGTGCACTTGCGGCCCAGAAAGCCAATTGTTTCCTGGGCTGCATCAAAAGAGGCATGGCCAGCAGGGTCAAGGGAAATGATTCTACCCCTCTAGTCTGCTTTTGTGAAACCCTACCTGGAGTACTTCATTCAGCTCTGGGACTCCCAGCAAAGGAAGGACATCAACCTTTGGGAGTGAGTCTAGAAGAGGGTCACAAAAATTCCTATGAAAACAGGCTGGGATTGTTCAAACTGGAGAAGAGAAGGCTCCAGGGACACCTTATTATGGCCTTTTAGTACTTAAAGGGGACTTATGAGAAAGATGGGGACAAATTCTTTAACAGGACCTGTAGCAACAGGACAAGGGGTAATGGTTTTAACTTAAGACAGAGTAGATTCAAACTTCACATAAGGAAAAAATTTTTTACCTTAAAGGTGGTGACACAGAAAAACTGTGACCCAGAAAGGTGGCAGATGCCCCGTTTTGGAAACATTCAAGGTCAGGTTGGATAGTGCTTTGAGCAACCTGATCTGGTGGAAGGTGTCCCTGCTCATTTCATGGGGTTTGGAATAGACAACCCTTAATGCCCCTTCAAACCTAAGCCGTTGGATCATTCCATGCTATTGGTCTTCTAATCATTTGATAGAGAATTTTTTTCAATTACTGTCAAAAAAAATAAAGACAAATTTTCCCTATAACTACAATGTGAAGGCATACTTTCACTGTGGAAGAGAGCAGTAGGACATGCTAGTCTGTCATTTGAGGCATTCGAATTAAATATGTAAAGTTCAAAACATGAATTCACTCCATTGTATCTGAATGCCACATTCCCTTTTTAATACAGAATTAAAATTTGCATTGATAAAATCAAAGAAGGCAAATTTCCAACTCCTAGCAATGGTAAAGCTTGCTTGTGAATCCCTTGTGCCTTTAAAGGGTTCCCTTTTCATAATGTAGAAAGCAGGTTCTGCTTTACTGTTCAGGTACTATTTCCTGTTCAAAAAAACAGAAGTTGCACAAAATCCCTCAAAATTATTATTCAAATACAGAATATTTCAAATGTGTTAGGAGGTTAAACAGAGGTTTGTTAATAGTTTGGATAAACTAGAAATCTTTAGCACAAAATAAATTCACTGATTTTAAAAAGAGTTCACAATTACTTGACTTTGGTAACTAAGCAAAGAAAACTTTATTCCTTATCTGATTCATTCTGAAATTTCTGTGGAACAAAGCTGTGAAGGAAACCCATACTCTCCCTTGCAACAAATACTTTGATAATCCCAGGAATCTGACAATCACTGAAAGGCTCAGAATTTTTGTGCTGAGTGTCATTTCAGTGTCATCTTGTGAAACACTGAACTCAGAGAAAGAGAGGATAATACACGGAAATGATCTTTGATAAAAAGTGGCTAAGCCACTTTTCTTTAATCAGGAGAGCTTTATTTAGGTGTCTTTTCAGGTTGTATATCGTGTTTCAAGGGCCATAACCCTAAGGTAGTTAGCTCCAGCAGAGTTCACATGTTCCTGCCATCATCTTGTTTCTGTCTAGGCTTTCAATCTTACCTTTTTTTGTTTTAGTGCCCTCTATCTCATCTAGTGGCCAGAGAACAACTGCACAACTCAGACATGAGAGACACTGACCATTTTAGTCTTGTTTTTCAAGGTAATAAAGTAAGCACTAGCCCTACTGAAAAACTGCTTCTCTGAAAGTAATCAGAGTCGAGAATCATCTTTCCAGTCACCTGGACAGACTTTGAGTCAGCGCTTTGAGTGCCCAGCGCAGGATTTAATGGCAGTACAAAGCAATCTGACTACAGACATGAAGCTGCTTAGAGCACAATCTAGAGCAATGGAATGTTTATATTTTTCAAATATAGCAGTTTATAGGGTAAAAGGAGGGAAGAAAATTACAGTTCGTTTTTTAGTTTCTAAATGAATTTTACTGACTTTTTCAAATGTTTGCATCTTATCATTTGCAACTTTTTTGTCATCTCTGTCTTTTACTCATTAAATTGTCACTTTTGATATTATGACATTGATTTACAATTGATAATTTTCTTGGTTTAGTGAGTTTAAGGTGTTTCTTGGTTTAGTGTTTGTCATCAATAGAGTCTGTCTGTACAATATGCCTTTGCCTGCAAAGAACTTTATTACCCCATAAAAATGTCCTCAGTTAAACAAAAACTAAATTCAACGCCCCGTTCTTTTATGATTCTGGTTTTATAAATTTGGGGTGAATATTTATGTTCCAGAAAGAAGAGAGGCTGCTGTCATAAAGACTTTAGTTCTCCCTGTGGGTAAAATATACTCATTTATAAAATGCATTTGGCCACAGTGACCCACTGGTGACCTAGTACAAGTAATGATTAAAGCAAAGATTACTGAGTGAGTTCACCTTTTGAGATGAAGCTGAGGTCTCTTTCATACATTCTTGTCAAGGTTATCTAAAAGAACAGAAGAACAAATCTAGCATTGATCCCCAAAGGGAATAAGGAGGTATACAGATGTTCATATGTCGGTGTCTGTGTTTGGGTCACCGTGTGTGTATGAGAAGGATGTTGTGTACAAATTACAAAAATCTAAGTCCTTTTTTTCCCTGTGAAACATCACTGCTAAATCCAATCCAAATTTATATTGTAAGACATCACATCTTGGTCTAAAATAAATGCAATAAAAAAAATAATCTGAGCCAGATAATCAGGTCATTCTAAACTCCATCCTGTCTGTACAGTCAGGTCTTTGGACTAATTTTGATGAGGTAAAGATAAGATCAAATTGGCTACTGCAGGACTGACAGCCAGCTTCTTCAAGCACCTGAAAAAAACAAGACTCATAATCATTCCGTAAAATTAAAACTTAAACTCATCTCTATCTAATCCATTAAAACTTAAACTTATCTCTACCTAATTTCCATGACCTTTGGCTTTTCCTAAACACAAAATGGTGCCATACCTGTAGCAGATATATCAGGAGCCTCCAGGCTCCTCATGGCCTCGTGGCCTCAGTTCACTCAGTCATTGTGAACTGAGGCCATCAGATCAAGTACAGCAGTTAGTATATCACTACATGTAGGGCTATGTGCTCTGACCACTGCAGCTGTTGTAGTACTTGGGCTAACTACTCAATGGATCAGCTGTTTCCTCTCTTTATTCCAAATACTCTTGTCCACACAGGCTGTGGGTATCTGGGGAATTTCTAGGTCAGAACTGAGAGATGTCTACATCAAGCCAAACCTTGTCCAGCTGCTAACTCCTCCACTGAAAAATGACCTCAATATTTTCTGTGTGTACATATTTTGATTTTTCCCCAAGTTCAGTGTTAATAAAGAAATTTAAACTGCCTTTCCTCTGAAGATAGGATTTTCCCTCTATGCACAAAATTACACCTAAAAGCAAAGCAGAGTTACCAAGTTAATCATAAACTGTATAGTGTATTTCTGCTTCTTATGTTTGCAGAGCCAGGCCAAATATGTCTTGCCCTATGGTGGAATAAAAAAAAAAGCATGAACTTGACAGCAATATAATGACAGTCCCATTTTTAATCAAACTTCTATAGTATTTTCTGCTGTTCCTATGTAATTTTTCTAGCAGAAAAAAATGTTCTGATAGATTATTTCCTGTTATGTTTCAAGTAACAGTTTCTGAGGGAAAGTTAAAATCAGCTACTTATGAAGAAAGTAGATATTTACCAAGTAATCAGCTGATTTTAACAGTCCCTACCAAACCCCCGCAAAAATTACTATGACCAACTCTCTAGATCAGAACTGCCCAGACTAAACAAATGTGTTTCCATGGATAACAGTCTTCTTCTCTATGGATATCTAGGAAAAATATCTATGATATTGTGTCTGGAATATTTACACAAAAATCAGCATAAACATGAACCATCAGATGTTCCCTTTGGGCTCACCAGGGAGGAAATAAAAAAAAAAGGTTACAGTAGATTAAGTATTTAAAGTAATTATTTTATAACCGATAGGTTAATTAAATAAAATCATCACTACCTACTGGCAATTCAAAGAGAAAAATAGAATTCATATATAATTTATTTTTTTAAGTTTAGTAGCTTCACAGTTTGTTCAGCTTATCACAGGAAATATGACACTGTACTGAAATCAGAAACTCTAGTTTCTATAGGCCCAGCCTGTGTGACACAAGGCTTTGTTTCATAGAGCTCAATCAAGGTATCATTCAAATTACATCTAACTTCTTACCTTCTGATGGATTTACAGAATTTCGTTACAGACTGTAACTGATAACAACACAAATTTCCTTGTTTGGACAGCTGGATTAAAATACTTGTCTATTCTGGTCCTTTAATTTAAAATCCACTCAACTCACATATTATTTTAAAGCAAAAATATTTTTTACAAGAAAAGATAGCAAACCAAATCAAATCTATTTCTTTATAGTTCAGAAAACACAAAATATTCTTGAGTTCTAGTATTGTACTTTTATTAGAGAAAAGCAAAAGCTTGGCTGTTTTCAAATTGTTGAGTGTTACTGTCAATGCATATACACGTCAACTGAATAACCTGACACATACAGTAAAAACATTTCACCAAGGTATATGTTTAGTGGAGCTTGTGCCTGGTTTTGGAATAACTTCCAGCAAAACTTGGCTCAAAGTCTCAGTTAAACAAATTGCTCCTACAAAAACCTGTTTCTTGCAAAATTGCATCCTTTAACATGGAATGGGAGATGGCTTGACACATCATGAAGTCCCTGTTCATTCAAAATTCCTCTAAAGACCAGACTAGGAAAATTAAGCACAAATATAAATATTGATAAGCCAACCAAGCATAATTCATGCCAGTGCTTAATATAAGGTAGAAATGTTTTATGATTAACTTAGCTGTTTCAAAAAACAGTGTACAAGGAAATGAAACAAGTTGCCTGCATGGGGAGCAGGGGACATCAGCATTCCCTGACACGCAACACAGCTACCACTGCACAGAAAAGCTTCTCAAATACTGCACTGCCTGATGGGACATGACATAAAGAACAACATAAAGGAGAATGTCAGAGAGATAGGTCATGATACATTTTTCATTACAACAGTATGTCAGGGCAAACAAATCCTTCCTCACAATGAGGAAGTAAATTCTTACTCAAAGCTCTAGAACTGAGTGTAAAGTATTTAGGTTTTAGAACAGGAAGACCCACATAACCCCCATGGAAAGAACTTCCTTCTATACTGAGCCCTGAGACAACAGAAATTTTGGGGTATTTTCTATTTTTAGCAGTGCAGTGATCATGTGCATGTCATTAATGCCTTTGATTTACTTAAACAGGCACATGCATAATTTAGTGATATAGTCCAGTTCATGTGTTATTTAATCCTTTATCCCCTGAAGCCAGTAAAATTTCCATATGCAGGCTTTTATCCCTTGATTCCCAGCAATCCTACAGGTCTTGAACTTTAGAAGAATGAACAGATGAGTAGGAGGTAGATGTAAAATACAGTGGAAATTATTTTGTAAAGTTGCTGAAATCTCAAATGCATTTTACCAAAGGCTGCCCAACATCACTACATAATTCCAGGTGTACTTTGCAGCATCTTTGATCAGATGTGATATCTACTTTATACTGACATGCTGATAGCTGGTTTTTTCCTTCTCAGACATCTGCTGTATGAAAAATTGCCATCTTCCCACCAGTCACCCATTTGTGTTTCAACGCATTTTATTCCCAGACTCAGTAATAAAGTGTATTTAAATTTGATAAAACTCCATTTTCTCTTGAAACAAGCTTTCTGTTAACAGTTTTTAAAAGTTTCCTTTCAAATCTGAACAATAATTGTATCAGCAGAACACCTTTTGTAAATTGGATATACCAGTTAAATCTTCTTAGGAGAATGACATTTCAGATTTTATTATAGGACTATAGACAAAGTCTACATGAGCTGGTGTGAAGCTATTTTATTAGTTTTATTTGTCCTTTGTTAATACTTTGTACTCATATGTATACTTTATGCATGTAAGCACTCACATCTCTTTCAGAGTTTACATGTGCTATACTCCTTTTTCAATAGCTCTCATCCCATAATTAAATTATTCTTTTTGCATCCATTTCATCAAAGAAGAATAACTAAAGACCTGCACCAGAACTCAGAAAATGTATTTTCAGTTGGATGTTTCAGCAGTTGTATTGCATCTTTGGTTGCTGTCTTTGTGTACTACTCATCCACACATATGAAATGACAGAATTCTACCTGTTTTCCCTATATTTTTCTCTTTGTGATTTTATTCTTTTTGGTCCAAATATAACTCTTGCCATTTTTACTGAAATTACATGGCAAGTTTTAATGGCATCCTAGACTGGGTGGGGACAAGACATAGGTAAGTTTGGAGTGAAGCTGAGCCCAGGAAAAAGGCAAAACAGGTAGGTGGTGGGGAGATGTTTTAAGACTGTTCTTATACCTCAGTATCCTAGTCCAATTAACTGACAATCAATTAAATTTATTTCCCCAAGTTGAGCCAGTTTTTTCTCATGGTGGTAGTTGGTAAGTGATGTTGCTGTTCTTATTTCACTCCATGAGTTTTTTCATTGTATTTTCTCCCATGGTCCTGCTAAACAGGACATATAGCTGAGAAAGCAGCTATATGGGCAGCTGGTGTCCAGCAAAGGTGATCCTATCATGTCATTATAAAATGCTTAGAAGACCAATTATAAAGCTGGAAATATTCTACAGTAATAGGAGTGGTTTAACACTATAATAGGATCACAAATCGCGTCTTTTTATTACCTTGCAAGTCAATATATAAGTAAGACTTCAGCCTTATCTCCAAATGTTCATGTTCAGATGTCCTTATCAATCTCAGATTAACATCTTCAAAAAGAAATTGCTCACTGGAAACGTGATCCTTAGCTATATAAGTAGGAACTTTGTGTACTTAACAACTGACACCCTGAACTCCCAAAGTATGTCTGAACACTTGATTAAATTTAAGTGCCTGTTTTAGTACTATGTTGAACTGAGGACAGGATACCATTTTGTAAGAAGTCTTTTTTTCCTATTTAGGTTGCTGACACGTGCATTAATTAGCTATCCTAGGATCAGCACCTTGGAAAGACTGAGAAAGTCAAAAGGGGAAAGAAATGATGACCGGCAAATTAGTGCTCATGAGAAAAGAGAGAGAAGGGCAGAAGTGTCAGAGCTTAAGTAGTTGGAAGAGTAGAAGTTTCTTGAATAAAGTCTTACTGTGTGTGAGAATAAAGCAGCCTTTAACCTGCACCGAAGCTCTCTGGCATGTAAAATGGACTTAGTTATTTTCTAACTTATATGAATGTTGTGAAGGTAACTGATTGGGAAGTACATTTTTCAAAGTACTTTGGTAGAGCACAAATTGCCACTCACATGGAGATTCACCAGTTTTGATTCAAAGACTTACACATCCAGTTTAATGATGTTCAAAGTATATCAGAAAGTGTCAGAAAACAAAGCAATCACGGTCCAGATTATATATTGATTTTAAAACAGTTATTAAAAGTATATTGAAAAATTTACTTAAAACTCAGTTTTGGTTTGGTTTGGGTTGGGTTTTTTGTCTTGCTACCCATTATGGCTTTGCAATAGTATAGGTATGTATCACAGGAGACACAAGAACTGAGAATCCTTTCATTGCAGCACAATGACCCCTTGTTTAGAGGTGCTGACAAATCTAACTCTTCACATTAAAATGTTATTGAAATGTTTCTTATCTTACAACTTGTCCTAGCCTGATAAAGTGTGCACGCACTAACATTCAGGAGAGGGAACTGGAGATTTACATATTTTCCTGGATCACAGCTAGGTGACATCTTTATCCTCCTTTCTTTTCTACTTACTGTGGAGAAACAGTCTCAACAGTATGCACCACTTGTTTTGTGGTACTGAAGTAAATGTGCTGGTTTGGGGCTTTTTTTGATTCTTTTTCATGTTTTCTCACCCTAACCCAACCAAATTCTTTCAAATATAAATAGCACTTAAGCTTTCAGCCCACAAAGCCGCACAGAATTTATATTAATACAACATTATTGTGGTTGGCTGCTTTACACAGAATCTGGAAGGAACAAAAACTGAGAAATTTTCCTATAGCAATGACAGGAAAATATTAATAGGGTTCAGGGCCAATGCAAAGCTGTCTAAATCTATTGTTTATACTTGGTTCAATTTTCCCTGAACTGCTCATTCAGCAGTTATAAAAAGGCAACCTTCATCCAAAAGAAATATGAACCAGAATTCATCATCATGGCAAGAAAAGAAATTTTTATTTCATCAGTCTCTATGAAAAAAGTTATTGTGTGAAGTTTCTCTTTAATTCACTGTGTTTAGTTCATGATGATGGTGAAGAGTGAAAAGAAACTGCATTTTCTCTGCAAAGAATTCAGAATTCAGAATTCAGACACCTGCAGAATAGCATGGCAATGATGAGCTGTATTTTTAACCCTCCAAAGAGAAAGTTAATTGCTTACTAGCAAAAGAAATGGTTTCCACCGACATTTTCCATTATTTGAAAGACACAAAACAGTGGGAAAATCCTTTACACTAGTTCTCAATGTTCTGTCCTCAATGTTGTTTTGTCCAGTGAATTATCCTGTGGAGCTCATTACCTGTGTGTGCTTCAGTGCTTCTGTATTGTATGTGTGATATGGTGGCAGCTTTCAACAGGTCTTTTAAAAGAAAGAAAAAAGTCATAAAAGACATTATGCTGAGTCCAGGGAAGTTATGTTTGAAAGATGTAGCTCTATGCTTGCGAAGGAGGTATTTCGATTTTCCTGAACCCAGACTGTCACTGTTGAACTCAGGCAAAGATCAAAAGCCAACCGTGGTGTCATTTTATTTACAGTAATGTCAAAAACATGGGGACTATGGGTAAAAAAAAAAAAAAAAAAAAACCCACATTATTTTTTCTTTTCTGACACTCTCTTGGCAGACCCCTGTGGTAATACGAATAGTAAAGTTATGGAAGAGATAAGAATTAAGAATTGGGTAGAATATGTACGGATTTTCCTTTTTGCTAACCCTTTTGGACCAGCCTGCAGGAGAACTTGATTTCACTTCAGCTTCTGCTATCAGTGCTAAGAAATTCTGATTATATTTGGTTTCACATTTACATCAAGGAGAAAGTAATATATTTATATAAAGTTATAAAGAAATAATTATCAAAATATGCTTGTGTTTTAGTTCAGTTTTACTAGATTTTGATTGTTCCATTTGATACAAAACATAGGATGCTTAACCTATTTATTCTAGACTTCAGTGAATTTCAATACCACATTACGGTCAAAAACGAACAAAACTGTGTGCGCTGACTTATTCTGCATTATTTCTATGGGTTTGAAAAAAAAACTGGAAAGTCTGCCTTTAAATCAACTTAATAAAACCATTGTTAGGTGAGAGCAAAGAAATCCGTGTTTGAAAGGTCATATCTTTTTACAACATATCCCAGTTCAGCATCATGAGCATATATCACTTCAACATTTTTTCAAGTATGGCCACAGATCCTGTCTCTGCAAAATAAATTCCACCATGAGCTCTGGCAGTTTGCACCACAATAACGTTGTTCAGGGAACATTTTGTCTATGTTTCTTGGGCTGTACACTCTACATATTGAATATTCTAGGGCAATTTCAATGCAGTGAAGTGATGTTTATTTCAGCAACACATCAGGGTGTCAGTGGATACACCACAGAGCATCTGTGGTAACACTGACAGACTCTTAGATATAGAATATGCCACTATCGTGCAATCTCATTTATTCTGTTGTCTGCCTATCTCACACTGCACTCATCACAATGTTCCCTGAGCATCTAATGTAATCAAAAGACTATAACAAAATCTACTTGAGACATCTTTTAAAGTCAAGGGCCTGAACAGGCTTTCAGAGAACATGGACTGTTTCTGCAAGAACTAGGAGAAAATTTCTAAGTAAAGTTTTCATCCTAGCAAGAGATCCACAACTTCTGCATAAAACACTGTTCCTTAGAGCAAAGGAAATTGTGTACTTTAGCTAAAGTCTAATTCTAAGAGACAAGGGAACAAACTGTAATGAGATTCTGTTCAACTACGCTGAAAGAAACTGTATTAAATTAATGGTTTCTTATCAAAAACAATAAATACAGATTTTTTGAGGGTTTAGGTGATAACAGATGATTAATGCTTTCTGCATAGATCATCCAAAATTTAGTTCTTAATGTGATATCAAATTATTTTATCCTTCCTTATTTTGAGTTTATTAAAGCCAAAAGAAGCAATCTATTTTTTACTTCAACTCAGATATAGTTGTCATTCAGAGAATATGCTTCTCTTACACATGTTCAGAATTCTTATATGACTATATACGCCTACAACAACATACTATGAATCATCATCTGAGTTACAGATCAGCAAAAATAGAATTCACAGATACCATTGGTTGAAAACGGTAAGGAAGTGTTTATGTGGGTCTGCTGGTTTTGACTAGGTTAGGGTTAATTTTCTTCAAAGTTGCTAATATGGGGCTGTATTTTTGATTTATGCTGAGCACAGTGTTGATAATAGTAATGTTTTTGTTACTGTCAAGCAGTGCTGACACAGAGACAAGGCCCTTTCCACTTTTTGTCCACCACACTGCCAGGGATATTCGGGGTGCGTGGGAGGTTGGGATGAGATACAGCCACACCCAAACTGACCAAAGGGATGTTCCATACCATATGACATCATGCTCACTATGTAAAGGGGGCGGAGAAGGAGGACGACGGTGGTGTTTGGAATTGAAGGTATTTGTCCTCCTGAGTAACCCTTACGTGTGATGGGGCCCGGCTCTCCTGGAGATGGCTGACCACCCGCCCATGAGAAGCAGGGAACTGATTCTTTGTTTCAGCTTGCTAAGGTCCACAGCTTTTGCTTTCACTGTTAAACTGTCTTTATTTCAACCCATGAGTTTTCTGGTTTTTACCCTTCTGATTCTCTCCCCCATCTCAGTGGTGGAGGGGCGAGCAAGTGGCTGTGTGGGGCTTGATTGCTGGCTGGGGTTGAACCAGGACAATAGGGGAATCATGTTTATGTTATAATAAACCTGTACAGGTTTATTAAAAATAAGCCCACGTTTCTAGTTATTTTTAATGGAATCTTTGACTGTTACAAACAATAGGCTATAGTTACTCTTCCGAGAGGGGTGGACAACACAAGACTGGCTCCTAAGGCAAAGTGGATGATTCGTATTGATATTTTTGTGTCCAATAAACCTAAGCCCTTTTTTACCTCAATGAAAGTCTCTAGAAATGTGAATGATGGGGTTTCTTATCTTGGTTTTGTTGTGAAAAATTCCTGCAACTAGTTCATTTTACAAATTTATCCACTGAAACAGCAGAAAATGTCTGAATGCAGATATTTAGCACTGCCTGAAAAATAAGCCTGTTCTGGGCTTCTTTAAATCTGCTTAAAGATTTAAAGGACTTTCAATTTACTTATTATATATGAAAGTTGAGAGTAATTCATCCTGCCTTTTCCCACCTTGCCAAACCATAGAGTAGAATGATCCAAGTACTGTCTCAAGAAAAAAACAAAGCAAGAATGAAGCAGCATTTTACCATGATCTTACTACACTGATTGTCTCTTGCACATTAGGCAATCTTTCTTGCACTGCAGACAATCATCAGACAAACATCAGAAACTAGATATGTTTTCCAATTGAAACTAGATTGTTCTCCAATTTGTGGACCTCCTCCTTCAGCCACTACTTCTTCAGGCCCAAAGATGAAGTTTAGCCATCTCAACACTTTCTTCAGAAGAAAGAGCTGAGAAGCAAGTTACATCACCATAATCAGTAGATTCAAAAGCAGAACAATTTGAATAGTACTTGGTTATTTTACCTTACATTTTGTACTTTCTCATTTCTTCATAATTTCTGCAGCTGCCAACAATGAATGTGTTCAGTTTTCGACAAGCACAAAACAAGATTTCTGTTACGACCTTGTAGTAAAGGAATTGAAAGCTTAAGTGTGTTTTGTCAGGTAGTTCTTTCTTATCAAAATGTCATGGGTTTGCCTAGGGGACAATTTTTACTACACCCCCCACAAATTGCTCTAAGGTGAGAGAAGTTTATGCAGACAAAGAGATCTGATTGGGGAGATAAATAATATT
>JAWMRA010000113.1:19157672-19442448 GCA_035584735.1 Pseudotriccus pelzelni
GGGGCTTACAAAAACACCAATCAAGGTAACGGGTTATACACCAATAGAAAGTAGTAAATAAAGGCCAATCAGAAGGCTTCAAGCTATCTTCTCAGTACATTCCTAAGTATGAGACAAGGGTTTTACAGAAGGGGGAGAAAAAAACAGTGACTTAACAAAAACTGTAAAAAGCCATTTTAAAACATTTCACTTAAACCTTTAAACTTTAGCTTTCCCTATATACTGCAACAGCCCCATCCCTAGAAACATTCAAGGTCAGGCTGGATGGGATTCCAAGCAACCTGATCTAGTTGAAGATGTTCCTGCTTATTGCAGAGATATTTGACTAGGTGACTTTTAAAGGTCCCTTCCAACCCAAAATATTGAGTGATTCTAGAAGCAAGTCTTGACTCTCTTAATGCTGATGGTAGGTTTTTCAAATAGAAGCAAGGTTACTTCCTAGTCCCAAATTCTCTCATAGCATAATCTCACTGCTGAATTTCAGTACCACATCACAATAGAAAATTTAGTAGATAATTCTGGTTTTTTATTTCCCACTGTCTTCTTGAAGCAAAAAGCAAATTTGAAAAGAAATTGGGAAGAAAGCAGAGAATCCAGCTAATCAAATGAGAAGTATAAATCAAATCTCTAGTCCAAGGTATATCTTACATTCAACATATCTTAACAATGAAGTCTTGTGGTATGGAAACAGAGCATAAGATATGACCAAAATTCAAACAGCTTCAACTAAGAGCTATATTACAAAAAAAAATTACAGAAAGTATGGCAAGAGTCATCTCCATGAGGAGTAATTTTGGCTGTTCTTCAGTAAAGGCTGTGCCTGTTCACTCTAACCACATGCAAATGTTTTTGATAGAGTTGTTCTGGATGTATATTGCCTGAAATGAGAGCTGACTGAACCAGTACAGAATGGTTACCTGAAGAAATACTATGCTGACAGCTTTTGTTACTTGAGACAAATCTTAATCCTTCAAGACAAAGGAAGTTGCAGTAGAAGCCGGCATAAAATTCGGTGGGAGAAATTAGGAGTTTGTTTCCATTTCTTTGTTTTCGTTTCGTTGTTTCTGTTGGTTTGCTGGATTGGTTTTGTTGGTTGTTTTGGGGTTTTTTTTTAAGTCAGTGGTGTAAATTATGGGGATTTGAAATAATCAGAAAACAGCAATAATGTTATGATTGAAAAGGCCATAAAAGACCTTTCTTACACACTGCCAGTTCCTCCGCAACCAACAAATAGTGCCTGCTTTTTAAATTCACTGAAAGAAAGTGGCGAGAGGCAAACCAGGGCCCAATCTGCATCAGGTCTCCATTGTGGGGTATGAAAGACACTCTGGGATTCAAAGTGGTATCTTTCACAAGCTTGTGGCAAACATCACCAAGGATGGGTGAATGACGCTAGTTAAGCAGAGAAACCCTTGAAAAGACTGTAAAGCAACAGCAAGAATGACACATAATTTACAACCCACAACTGCTTGCTGGGAGGGTGATATAAAAACCTCTGCAATGGAAAAGGGTTGAGAGAATCAAAATGAGGAAGAATGCATAAGAGCACAATGTAGTTAAAGGGATTAGAAGTTCAAGATTATTTCCATCATATTCTAATTTGTTTTCCCCAAGCATGACTACAGCATCTCTGACAAGTGTTTACTGCATTCCACATGGTATTCTGCATCTTATGTAAGCATTAAATGTTTGCATATCTGTTAAGTTTTACTCACCTAATTCAGGAGCAGAAATAAAAGGAAAATACAAAGTTTATCCAGGCATGCTTCCAGCATTATTATGCAGAACATGTTAAATTTCTACTTAAAGGAGATGAAAGAACCACCCCATGATACCAACACAAACCTTTTCCATTTCTCCCTTAAGTTTCCACCTTTAAAAAGACTTCTTTGTGTTAAATTTATGAATGAGGTTAGGGCTTACAAAAGTCAAGGATTAATAACATTTGCTTGAGCCAAAAACAGTATGATAGGCACTGTGCGCACTCCCCTCCCCAGCTCCGCCAATCCATCTCAAGTCCGACCTGCAGTACACCCCTGCTGCTTTTCCAATCCTAGGCCTCTCACAGGCAGAGCCTGCCAATGGAGCTGAATGGTGCCAAACTGTCTGGTGGTTTTGCGATACAGCCAAATGGGGACTGTGATGAGATGAAACTCATTTCCACCATGAGCTGAACAAAGATGTGAACTTAGGTGAAAGGATGGAGTACTATGCCATATAATGCTGAGTATTCCTTATCAGCCACATAAAGATATGAGAAGTTAGAACAAACTGGGGGAAAAAAACAGACAACAGGCTCTGCACAGAGAATTATGTGCCACAGAAAGGTTTGTTGAGTGAATGTCAAAAAGATCCAGAAAATAGGTGAAGTAGTCTTTATAGTTTATTTTCTGACTTGCAAAGGAGAAGGACTGTCAGAACGGAATGCAAGACAACGCAAAGAATCTTTGGCCTAGATTTTTTCAGGGAATTAAAGAAGGTAAGGTATATGTATTAAAACAAGCAGAGCCTAAATTTAAATTTACCACGTTAGCTCCTGCAATGCCAATTTAAACTATCATTTTTCTATTTAAAAAAAAAGGTTAAATTGGGTGGTATTCAGTTCTGATTTAGAAACTCAATAGAAACTGAACGTTTAAGTCACAGTTGTAGCAGCTGAAACAGTATTTAAGTTGTAGCCATCCTGACCCAAATAAAAAAGGAAAAAGGAAACCCTTTCCTTTAAAACTATTAGTGTAGACGTGGCTTTAGGGATTGCATCAGCTGCTAGGGCTACAACAGGAGTATGGTTTTTTTAAAGATGTATATTAGCATCACAATGGAAAGAAAACGGAATTCTGTTGTGTTTAACAAGTTTAATCCATGTACAGAAGCACTGATCTTGAAAGAAAGCTAAATCAAACAGTTAAAACAAGTTCCCTATTAATTTTTAAGTATTCCAGTAGACTACATTACAGAGAAAAAAACCTAAAACCTCAAAGAAATGTATAAAACTTTTAATTCGTAAAGCAAAATTTGCATGCCTCAGGTACATGCACTTAATTTACAAACATATTCAAAATTCAGGTGTCACTACTCTCGCTACATCACACCGAGACTTCAAATCCACATATTTTTCCCCATTTTTATCTAAGCATGCTTTTTACCATAAGCATTTTACTTAGTATTTTTGCAAGATTTTCTTCTTTAATAGTAAATTTTGCTATCTACATTCTTCTGTTTTTGCTCAGTAAACAAACAAATATGAGACTCATTGCACTTTCCAAAGTGACAGGGGACGAGTGAGACAAAATGATGCAAACACTTTACCTGTTCAGGGCACATCCAGTGATCATTCTCTATATAGACCCTGCACATTATAAAAATGATTAAAGTAAATCTGTTCTTAAAAAATGTGTGGCTTTTTATTGAGATCTACAGACAACAGTTACAAACAGTTTCATAAAATGTAGTCCTGTAACGTTCTATTGCTTTCACCTATAATCCTCTCTAGCGTTTGCCGAAATCAATGCTAGAGAAGCCAAAGAACGTATTCCAGAATTCTTCTTGATTATATGTTGGACTGGTTTTCCAAAATAACTTTCAAATATACTGAGTCTTGAATCAAAATATGTCTGAATCTCTGATGCTGTACAAATCAAAAATATGCATGTTTCAGCACCGGGGATAAAATCTAAATAAAACATAAATATAAATCCCATCAATCCTCCACAAAGAAAAAAAAAAAAAGCAATGTTCTGTTGAAAAACGTGAATTCCACTGTTTCTGAGAACTCTGTTTAATAGAGGTGAAGAATGTGTAAAATCATATCTATAGATCTTGCAGCAGAACAATATCCATCAGAAATGTGAAGAGGTATTCCTGACCAGCAGTTTATCCTGCCAAAGCCCCAAGCTTTGCGGTTATATCATCAAATCTGCTTTTACTGGCAAAACTGACAGAAAACGTTCAATGTGTATATGCGGAGTTATGTTGGGAAAGACAGGAGTTTATAGAGCATGAAGCACATCCACATTAAAAGGATTTTGCCAGAAGAGCACATTAGCCCAGCAGTCCTAATCCGGTCTTGCCAAACTTCAAGCTTTTCTTTGAAGACCCTGCAGCCAAGTTACGCACTCTGCCCCTATAAGCTGACAGCGCAGTGGCAGGTTATAGAGACCCACACAGGCTCTCTCACATCAGCTTAACTTTTGGCCAGCACACCCCTCTTTCTCTACATGATCAAAGAACCTGGATCAGAATCTTCTTCAGTATATCTGCACACACACAACTGCCTGGCTATAGGTCTCATTATCAAGGATTCTGAATTCCCCCACTGGTGGCAGAAACATTTTGAATTCTTATTGAAACATATATATATACACACACATAAAATCACCACATACATTCAAGTTCCTAATGCAGATATAATTATTTTAATGTCCGCCATTCAAGTTTGGATATTCTAGGCTTTGTTTTTATTTTCTCTGGGAGAAAGGAGAGCAACTATTACAAAACCATTGCAAAAAGCATAGCGTGATTTGTTCTGTGCCTGTAAAACCTCCTGTTATTTCTGTTTGTAATGGTAACATGTATCCTCACAAACTTCACTTCAGCATTGCGGTAAACAGTGGCAAACATTACTGTACTTAAGAGCACCTGCTTTATTTCACTGTGTCAGCTAATGCTGCCTATCAGCAACAGAGGGCTGTGTACAAGGTACTTCATATTACCAGTCGCAGTGTATTTTATATTCATTGAATGTACAACTTCTTGCAGTTTTGCTAAAAGCCACTTCTGAATCAACTCACAGGTGACCTCTATCTGCTGTAGAGACGAACAAGAATAACCTCAACTTAAAAAAAGAAAGAGAGCGTGAAATAAACTATTCACACCTTTTAATTACAACAGTATCTTTCTTCCCATCTGTTTACCAAAGTACTAAAATCCAAAGTCTTCAGATAACAACAAATTCCCTTACTTGAGTCAGGGGATCTTGCTGGTTAATCATTTACACATAGTTTACATCTGTAGTTACCCAAAGAAACCAGAAAAAAATGAGAAAAGGATTGACCTCAGAAGTGCTGGGGAATGGAAAAGCGAAGCAGTGGCCTAATAGATGTGATCTGAGGTGCTCTGGCTTTGCATGTAACATGCAAAGAAAAATGATTTCACAGTAATGCAAAATTTGTGTTCACAGGGAAGCTATGGAACCCTTCAGCATGTGTGATGTGCCACTGATAACTCCGGCATAATTTTAGCCTGCCATCAATGAAGTAATGAGCACATTATTTACAGAAATTTGTGTTCACTTCCTACTAACCCAAAACACACAGCTTCAAAGACTTCCACTCATGGTCTTGATTTTTCTGTAACAGTGAGTACATTCACACTGCAATCTCTCAATTGCTTTTCCTGCCTAAGCAGGCCATAAAAAATACATGGTCAAGGAAAGGTTTTTTTTTTTCACGTATTAGTGAGTGCCAGACAAAATCTGCTATTATACTTGTTTATACCCTCCAAGAATTTTTTTTCTGACTTTCAAACCTCTGTACCTCGAAAGTCTGTGTAGACTGTCACAATTTCCTTTTCCGTTCTGCATTCATCCACACTTATGCACAAATTCAGAAAGAGACTCAAGCCCTATTATCCTTTAAGGAAATATTTTCCTAACTTAAAGTCACGGATACCTTAAAAATGAATTTATATTAAGAAAAATTAAGCAACTCTGAAATTTAATATTACATATTTAATATATGCTACATATATAATAATGATGTATTATATATTTAATATTATCTTTGGATGGCTAAATACAGAGGTAGGTGCTCAACTTTTAGCCTTTAGGTTTGACCTCATGAACTTTCAAATTCCTGCAGGCAAATTTTTTTATCTGTATTTCCAGTCTACCACTGAATACACAGTGTCATTTAACAACTATATTCTTGCCTACAGCAAATGTTGAATTCAATTCTCTTTGAAACTGTTGGGTGAGGATTCAAATGAGAAGTAATGTGTGTTTTTCAATTCCCAGTCCTTTCTCCAGCAGCAGAAGATCTGTCAAATCCTACTAGCCAACTAGACCAGTCACCCTGGCATTAAATACAACAGAATATTTTAATTGTTAATACATGGGAGTTAATACATGGGAGTTAATATAGGTAGGACTGAGATTCAGAACACGCTCCATAATGGCACTACAACAGACACTGCAGCATCAAAGAGATGGAAAGATACTACGAGGACAACACCTGAGTTTGAACTAGAGGCTGTGACTTCTGTAAAGTCTTATCCATTTAGAGACTTAACCACTTAAAACTGCAGTTGCCGAACAACAATGCACTGTCGAGCTCCAGTTTTGCTGAAAAGCATATGAGAGAGAAGAAGGAAGTGTTACAACAGTCTGTACCAATATTCAGAAGCATATTTTACAGTAGTGGAACAGCTAATTTAATCCTACAGTAATAATATATGAAACGATACCTGGCAGGAGCCGTTGGGTAAATTACTTTTATATGTTGGAAAGCCATGTCTTGATTCAAAATTTGCTTTATCCATGCTCTTGCTCCTTGGCCAGTATCACCTGTATCACACAGAAGATGACAAGAACTATTATTCTGTGCATTTAGCAAGAAAATTATACAATGTCAAATATATTTATTCCCGATTGACCTAATTTCAAATCACAAAGTCAATACACCAAAATGCTAAAAAAGAACTTTCTAGACCCTTAGTCCCCTTTCCAATGAATATGGACTCAAAACTTCCTAAAAAAGACTACTTGAGAGGTACCACAGCATATGTTTAATAAATACTTCACTAAACCCTACGGCTTAAGTATCTCCCAAGTAGACACAAGATCCTACTTATTACTTGTCTTATTTGCCAACAAGCGATAAACAAAAAATCTTGATGAACACTTTAAAAAAGTGAGATAAAATACGTGCTGCTCCCCTTAGAAAATATAATTACTTTTACTAGAGAATTTAATATTAACCCACTTTAAAACCTACTCAAGACCAGTAAAAAGGATCTCTGCACTTAATTATGCTAATATTTAAGGGAAAAACATGTTTTGTAAAAGCACTCAAAATGAGTTCAGGTTAAAATATCTAGCAGGCTCTTAAAGAAACTATAATCCCACAGTTCTGTTTGAAAACTAGTTGAGCTCTGGTTCTCAGCATGGTTTCTTCCCTTTTCTCATCTACTCAACCTATGGCCAAAACTTCTGCAGACTGAAGTGCCACAAACAGATAAGCAGGATGAACTCTTCTGCAGACAGCACATGCTCCTTTCAAACAATACTTCAAGCTTGAGCAATATAGTTTATAGCAGCCAGTATGTTCAACCTAAAAAATGTGTTGGGGGTTCAGCAAACTGGAATTTCACTACTGCCACTCATGCCACAGACCTTCAGTCTTGTCTGAGGCTGAGGTTCCCACATGTTATCCACTCAAACTGCTAATCTGAGTTAACAGTACTCTCTACTACTTTACCTCAAGTTGTCTGGTTTGACTTTCGAACTCACCGTATTCTTTTTCAAAAAATTCTTTTCCTCAAACCATGAGGGGAAAAAAAAAATAAATCACTGCCCTAAGCCAGGTTTACTGCCACCTTGCATGGGCTCATCTGAACAATGTTGCATGAATACACCAATTCATTGTTATAATGTTACAAAGTCCTCAATGGACAAAAATTTGCTCTTTATCAAAGTTCAGTAATGCTTATTTACACACACAATTAATGCATCTTCAGAATTAAAACAGAAGGCAATAAGGATTCAAAGCCAGCCTTTTTTTTTTTTTTTTTTTTTTCTGTTTAAGCACAACTGGCATAACTAGAACTGTTTTCTCTTTGACCTAAACGGTCCATGTGACAAATAAGCAACACAGTTGCAAGGCTAATTCCGTTACAAAACTTATTCTGTGGTAAGTCAAACAGTGAAATCAAGGTTATGTCCTTCATGCTTCAGAACACACTCCCACAAGCACTTTGCTTATGCAAGCATAGTCTAAGTCCAAACACACCTCTGTTTCTTCACGGACACACTTGATGCACAACGGTTTCCTCATTGTTGTTGCCACCTTATTTATAAGAAACATGTCTTTGGGAGGCTTGAATAAACCTTGTCTTTTTTTTTTTTCCTATACACTCCTCTTTTTTTTTGCTAGAAAGCCAAGATCTAGGCTCTGCAAATACTTGCATAGGACCAACCCTCACATGAGTCAACCTAAGCAAGTATCTAAATGTTTACAGAATCAGGAGTTCATTACGTCTTTACAAATCCCTTAATGATGTAGAATACAGCATTTCACTATTTATTCACACTTCTTAAACTTTGCAAAGATCTCCAGGAACATTTATAGTTAAGGACGCTAGTTTGTCCATTAAAAGTTCACAAAAACTCAGTAAGGGAAAATTTAACTATGACCTTCTGTGTGTCCGAAGTCGTCATGGCCCAAATGCTCCCCAAATGCAGTGAGTACCTGCATGCATAGATAATGCATTTTGATTTGCTAAGAATAGAATTTGGAGGAAAGGGGGAAAGAGAGAAGACCGTGATATCAAACAAAAGCCAACAACCTTCTGAAAGGTTTGTCTTTCAGGCTGTTCTTACATTTTAGCATCATATGTTCTTCTGAAAACCACAAGAAGATGCAAACAGTGGATGATTCTGCTTTGACTGATGGCAGCAATATTATCTTTTTCCCCCTCCTCAAGTAAAATATGAACTATTTTCCTTTCAAATATATCTTGAATTTCCAAATTTCCTTTCTGCACAAAGTTTAAATTTAACAACATGTAACATGTAGGCTGGATATTAGGAAAAATTTCATCACCAAAAGGGCTTTCAAGCACTGAAACATGCTGCCCAGGCAAGTAACTGAATCACCATCCCTGAAGGTATTTAAAAGATGTGTAGATGTGGCAATTATAAGGACATGGTTTAGTGGTGGATTTGGCAGCATTTGGTCAATAGTTGGAATTGGTCATCTTAAAGGTCTTTCCCAGGCTATGTTACAACATACAAATCTGTAATCCTAAGCCTAAAAAATTATTATGTATTTGTTACATCCATTTGCCTTCCCTGCAAAGCTATAAGATGGATCCTCTACCTAAATTTGATGTACAGTACCAGGAATTTTCTAAGACTTTTCTATATAATTCTGCAGTTATTATAATTTGTATAGAATAAGCATTATGAGCAAAATGGATTCACGCCACTTGACTGCCACTTTCCATCACAAGTGCTGTACAGAAGGTTTACAATTCAGGTTTGCAGGCCAGCCCACAGCAACAGCACTGTGGCTACTTCCGTTTTAAATTGTATTCTGCGGAACTGCTAAAAACCAAATAAAAGCACCCTTGTACTTCCCCATTGCAAAGATTATGAACAAAAGCATATAAAAAAAATGAAAAATTGTAGAGTACTTTAACCACATGTGGAATCAACCTCTAACCATAATCTTCCCTTACTCCTCCAACATTAGAGAAAATTATTTCCTCAAGCATTAAAGCATTAGCGTTAACAAGGGGGCTGAACACATAAACTCTTTCACTTTCATTCTTTTACTCACAGAATTTTAAAAAAGCAAAATTAAACTAGGTTATAAAAACAAAACTAATTTAATAAGCACATACAGCTTTGTTAAACTAAACAAAAGCATCAGCAAAAAAGCAAAACTAAAAGAAAGACACTCAAAGATTTGAGCACATTGCCATATGCAAATGGGCAGCTCAACAGAATGGATTCCCAAGGCCTTGATTCAATAAAGATCTATGATTACTGCTTGTTTGTTTTTTTAACTTGTGTTGTTATTTAGCAGGTTAGAACTAACTCTTAAGGAAAAAGAACAACAAAACACACACTCCCCTCCTGCCCTCAGACTGGTCATTGATGCAGGTAACTCCCCTCTGTAAGTGGTAGCCACATGGCCAGTCTGGACATGGCCAGGACCCTTCCAACAAAGAGAAGTCAGTCTATCAACACTGGCTTTTAACAGGTGACAACAATGCTCTCAGCCCGATCCAAAAACACCAAGAGCCACTTTACTGTGAAAATCATCCCTTGCCTGTGGCTACCCTCTGAGTGGGGCAATTAAGAGCGCAACAGGACTCCCGGAAACAGCATGAGGCTGAATCGGAGTAGGTTTAGGTCGGATATCAGGGAAGGGTGGTTGGGCACTGGAACAGGCTCCCCAGCGAAGTGGGCACAGCACCAAGCCCGAGTTCAGGAAGCGTTTGCACATCGCTCTCAAGCACATGGTGCGATTCTTGGTGTGTCCTGTGCAGGCGTTGGACTCGATGATGCTGATGAGCACACCACACCCCTACCCCAAACCCGGCACGTTCTCTGGTTAAATGACCTTCTTAGAACGCGTGTGTTCTCATGGCACAGGAGGCCAGGGCGGTGCGGGCCCTCCGGGCACAGACACACCGCCCTGTGCCCACAGCCGCCTCCTCCTGCCCGGCCAGCGCCGCGGTCACGGCGACACCTCGCACCCCTTCCCCGAGCCTTGGCGGCCACCCCGTCCCGCCGCCCCCTTCCCACGGCCCCGGGCGGGGCACCCCGTCCCCGCTGCCGGGAGCGCCCCGCCGCGCAGCGCCCTGCGCCCTGCCCCGGCCGCGGGGCGGCGAAGGGGCGAAAGCAGCCACCTGAGCCGTGCAGGAAGATGAGCGAGGCGGTGTGCCTGCCCGCAGGGGACACCACGCTCCTCTGCAGCGCCGCGGGCGCCGCCATCCCAGAGCTCTCCTCCCCTGCCGCTCCTCCTCCGCGCCGGCCCTGCCCGTTCCGGCCCTCCCACCGCCCTGTCTCCGCCCCTCGCTCCTCTGCGGTGCCCGGGCGCACCTATCCCTTCTGGCACCCAGCCGGGAAAGCTTTCGCTTCTGACGCCGCGCTCCGTTATTTGTGATGAACACCGGGTCTCTCCGGAGCGCGTATTTAGCGGTGCCTTGTGCCGGACAAGCTGGGGGCTCCAGGAGCGAAGAGGGGCGCACCCGTTCCCTGTTGTCGCGCCGTGCTCGGGAGGTGCCGGCTGCGGGTCCTGCAGCCTGCCCGGGGTTACGCCGTCAGGGGCAAAGGCTTGGCTGGCCGGGGAGCGGGGGGCAGGCGGGTGGCACGGGGCTCCCAGGGCTCCTTCGAGGCACTTGAGGAAGCGAAGGGCTTGCAAGGACCGCCGTGGAAAAGGGGGTCGTTTGAAAGCTTGTCTGACCTGGTCTAATCCATGTCTAAGCGTGTTGCTCTTGCTAGTTTCTACTGAGCTGGAGTAAGTGGATAAGGAGCAGGAGCTTACTTTTGCACTTTTAGGTAACTTATACAGGCTCAAAATCATAATTTTTAGGTATTTTTCCCTTGCGCTGTTCAGATTAACCACCTGCCTTAGTGCTTTGAGGTCTGCAGCACTGGAATAAGGATGACCGGTCATAAACTCCACTCTTGCCATTTCACTAGCCAGGTGCAGTGCGACCCAGGGGTGAGCAACAAGTTTACAGATTAGTTTTGCAGTTCATCACAAAGTATTTTGGCAAGCCGTAGAGCCGCACCTGTTAGTTCTTAAAAATGTAATGAAACCTTAGCCTCTTGAGGTAGCATGTTATTACCTTCAGAATGGCCCGTGGGTTAAGTAGATGAAACATCAGTGTGTGTTCAGTATGAAGAGCATGCTGTGTTTGTATTTCTTTTCAAATTACTGTCCTGACTACTATTTTCCTATATATTTAGGCCATGAAATGCTAGGGCACTGGTTAAACAGAGACTGACAAATGGCATGTTATGATGCCCCTTCAGAATGTATGCAGCTGTGTTTTTAATATATCTAAAAGCATTCTGCAGGGGCCAAGAAGTAAAGAGAAGAAAAAATAGTCTGATAGTTGGGGAAATGAACAAGTTGCATGGTGGAAAGGGATGAAAGACAACATTTTCTACAGTGTCAGTTTCCCAATTAAAGAACACAAAATTTAAGCAAAGTATTGCCACCATGAGCAAGTTACTATTGCCAGCGCTTAGTAGCAGAGGCACACCTTACTTTGACTTGCAGCGTACGAAAGCAGTTGCGGTATTTGAGAAATTAAGGCTCTATTTTTAATTAGCTTATAAGGAAAGTTTAGCTATTATTGTGGGACGTATTCACTCCTTTAATTATGCTTATTTATAATATTTTAATTTATCTTACCATCTTTCATGGCATTGTAATTTTTGAGGGCTATTATATGTGAAGAGTTACTGAACAAAGGTACATCAGTGATGTGTGTCATTGGACAAACTCTTCTGCACAGTTATGGCAACAAATCATGATCAAGCCTTTTTAAAGCTTATGGATTATCATTCCCTGCCTCTGAGTTACAAGATTGGAGGTACAAGATTTCTTTATGCCAACACATAAAGCTTGATGCCAGGAACAAAACAAAGGATAAAATATCACACCATCCAAAAATAGCACTTGAGGTTTGGAGGATTTTGTGGGTTGGGTTTTTGAAAAGAGAAACAGTCAAGGCATAAGATTTTTTTTTTTTTTTTCTGTCAGAAAACAAGCAAAGGGCTAACTTTGTCTTTCCCTGAGTGGAGAGGACTCTGGGGCTGGCTGCAGGGGAAACACAAAAATTTTAAAAAAACTAAAGACAAAATAGACAACTACATAGAAACTTGCGAGACAATAGGAGCTCTGAAAAAAACATAAACGGAAAAGAGCTGTATTGCAATTCAGATGACGACGAATTTACTTGTTATTTATACCCAAGAAAAATATTTTCTTGGGATATTTTTGAAGTATATTAATGATATGGAATGTTAATGATATTAAATGACATTTAGTGATTAATGAATTTTAATTACATTTAAAAAGAAAACACACCAAAAAACAACAAAACAAACAAAAAAAACAACCCCACAGCAAAAATCCCTTCATACTATAATAGGTCTGAACCAAGTGCTCAGAAATGGCCAGTAGAAGATTCTATTGTTTCTAGGAGCTTTCTGTTACTGGAGGGATAAGAGTCCCCTTCCCTGCCAGTTTTGCCTTCTACCTAAAGAAGTAGGGGAAGGAGGAAACAATGCTTGGAGTAAGAACTAGAAAAACATTATAGCTGTTTTCCTGGGCCAAATCTGTGAAGCCTATGAAGCAAAGAGATATAATCCATGAAAATCATGGCTGCTCCTAAAACCTAGCTTTATTAACTGAAAGAACTATTCTGAGTGAATTGCCAGTATGTTAGTAACTGGAGAAAATTATAGGCAATATGGAAATACCTTGCAAATTTTGTTAAACTAACATATGCTTAAGTTCTCATGCTTATGGTGTTTTACAAGTCTTTTACTGCTGACATGTAACATCTTCAAAGGGAATTTATTAGATTTCACAACGTTAATAAAATGTGATTCCACACCCTTAAAAACATATTCTGCAGCAATGGCTTCTCTTTTAATTTTTTTTTCTGGGCTTAATGAAATAAGTGACTAAAATTGACTTAGAATGTGAAATAAATATTGAAATGTAACTAAGTGGTCATATTTGAGTTTTCTAAACAAAGTAAATGTTAAGTGTGAGCTGTGTTTTGTTCCTTAAGATAGGCCCTTGCTCAAAGTGCTCGTTGACTGGGTTCTGTTCTCTCACACTGCCTCTATTCAGAAAAAAACTTGAGAAGACTTTAATTTACTTGCAACCATTTTGATACTTTTTCCCATTCAAAATGGCCTTGCACTTAAAAAATTGACGGTAGCTGAAAGCAGTATGTTGCAGAGTGATTTTTATGCTCAGCACGTGTACATACATAACACCCAGAAATGCTGCTATAACCGTATATAGCAGAACGAAGGCTCTTGCACCCCATACTGGAAAATAGTTTGTAGGATTGTACAGTTACTGTTCTTTTTTTTAGTGGATGAGTTAATTTACAGGTGCTTCACTGATGATTACAAAGAAGTATATCTGATTTCTAATTGATTGTATTATTATATATTTAGGTGATTTTGAGAGAAGTAGAGTTTTTGGTATGAACGTGGGAATAAAAATATTTGAAACTTTCCACATCCCCCTCTTTATTTCCTTCTGAGTGTTGTGACATTATCATCACCATGTCAGAAGGTCAGATAATTGAGGCAAGCTATCTCATACTAGTTTTCTTCATTATTACGGCTTTAAAATTAAATGCTGAATTTCTTTGGCTCTTTTGTACATATCTCCCTTCTCCTACCCTTCTCTCAGTGTTTTACAGGCTCAAGGGTCTGGCCCCTATTTCTAAGACCATCATGCCAGTTACTATGGTCTGATAAAAATTAGAAATTATCCTCTAATTTTCAGGTGGTTTCATTCATGGGAACTCAGTGGCAGTGCTTTGACACAGAATTTACTTGGCAAGGTTTTATTTTAGGTCTCCCCTTTCAGCGTACATCTTGGCATAGTTTATTCTAAAACATTCTTGTAAAGAGCTCTGCACAACTGCCACAGGAGAGGTAGGAAGTGCCACATTCAGGCACAGAACCCAGTAGTCCATTTATCATGCTAAACTACTCCTATTCTTACCAAACAGAAAATGTGTTTCCATTCACAGTTTTTAATTTAACGAATAAAAAATTGAGCCTTTAGCAAACGATTAATGTTCAAAATATGTAGCTTTGAAAAGTTGTTTTCCTGTCCAGTCAAAAGTATGTTTTGGTACCGTGTCTTGCCCCCTATGAGAAAAAAAAGCCCCCTTGGTAGGCTGCTTGCAGAATATTGTGCATCCCAGCTATGATTTACTCTGCAGTTGGCTAAGGGAAATCAGAAAAGCAAGTTGCGTTCTGCATCTGAATAGTGTCTGGCACTATGGGATCTTGACCCAATGTTTCTAGTTACTAGAACAAGGTAAACAAGTAATAAATAAACAGATCGTATTCTTTTTTGGCCAAGTGTAAATCATTATTTAGGGTCTTGTGAGATAATTTTGCTAGGAGGAGCCAGATATTTACTGCATGCCATCCAATTTGTTTAAAGAAGGCTTTGTCCCAGGGACAACAGGAAGCAGTACCCTTCTTCAGAAATCTGAGCCTGCACCTAGCCAGTACCCTGCCAAAACAAATCCAGGCTTGGCTACATTACTTGTGCATGTGTGTTTCTGCTGCTTGTTCTTTGTAGCAGATTTGCTATTTCTGAGTCATTCAGATGTCCACTCAGCCGCTGCATCTGCAGGCATCCCCAGGCAAGCTCTTTGGCCTGCCTTGTTCAGCTTATAGCCTGCTGAAGTCTGGAGGGATGTTCCTCAACCAAAATTCCCCAGAGAATCTCACAGACATGCTTGGGGCTTACCAAAATCATATTAACAATATTCTTAGCAAATAGCGAAGCTGCTTTCTATTATTATGTGGACTAGTGGTGCACGCCTTTTATTTAATATGTTGGTGATTAGAGCTGCAGCTGCTAACTGGTGTGACTGGTTTTACATGGGTTTGACAGTTGCTAGCAGAGGTGCTTTATGTATCAGACAGTATTTCAAAGATTCTTTTCCTATGTAGTGAACTCACCTGGGCATGGGAGATTGAGTTCAGGACTTTTGCAGAAGATTAAAATGCTGTGGAAGGGTTTGGCTCCATTGGAGCTTTGTCTGTGGGAATATGTTGGTAGTGGGACCACGATATTATTAGAGTATTCAGTAAAATTTTTGGACTGGGAATGAAAGATCCCTCATTGATTTAATATGTTTATCTGGTAAGTTTGTTATATCTCATGATTTTGTTGTGTTTTGGTATTGCTCTCAACTGGTGTTCTTACATATATGTTACTCAATACGAATCTCAGGTTCTTGTTGCTTTTAAAGGACATAAGCACTATGAATGGAGAAAAAAGCTGTGAAAACATGAACCTTAAAATCCAGACATGCATGAAAATCCTCTCAAGATTCCTATTTTAAAACTCTTACAATTTTGACTCTTTTTTTTAAGTTCTGATTTATGAAATAGAAATTCTTGAAATTAATAGGAGTGCTCTAGTGAGATTACTGCATCGGAATTCATAAATGAGGGTTACTGGAGCTGTGCTGCCCCATTCTGATTTCATCTGTACATGAACTGAGCATATTAAATACATCACACTCTCAAATAACATAGCTACGCTGACAAGCTCTCTTGTTTTCTCCGTAGAAATGCAATCTATCCAACCAAAGGATCTTGTGCCAATGTGGAGTACTTTTGCCAGTGTAAATTGGAAGTCTGAAAGAGGGCTTTGCTCACATAAATATGTTGGCAAGACTTAATACAGTCACAACAAAATGCAAATTTGCTTTCTTAATGCTAAAATCTGGTTTTGGTTACGTTACTGTCAGTCTAGAGTAATTCTCTAGTTGACCTGAAGACAAGTTGAATGGAACAAAAGAGTCTTTTGGACTCACAATTGTGTAATGCCACTGGAACATGGAAGTGGCAGAAGCCACCTTTTTTAATCTGCAAGTGAAATGTATCTGTGTTCACACTGCTTTTGGTTAATTTACTTCTGAGCCTGGGCAGGTCAAATGTACGAATTTATATTGACACTAGAAATGTGTAATACAGAACTCCCTGACAGAACTATTTGTTGCTTTCTTCTTGCTTTCATACCAGTTGGACTTTGTTTCTGTGGCTTCCACATTTTAGCATTTATTTGTCAAGACTGGGGTGTAGGAGCAAGCATTTTTTTGTGCCAATTTACATGATGCCATAAAGCAGTGTTTTCCTTTTTCCAACACTTATTAGCTCAGCTCCTCAGCTGTGCGACACCACGCCCTGGGGTGAAACTTATAAAGGAATAATTCTGAAAGGTTTATAATGGCCTGGATGTAAAGCATTTCATTTGGAAAAATGAATATTTTGTTCATATTTCCGGTACAACGTTGTGACTATTTGACAGGATCAACCACCAAGACCTTTGGAAGACTGGAAATCAGAGGGTGTCCTAAGGAAATATAGTTCCATTTTCAGACAGTGCATTAATGGAAACCCCATTTCTTTAAATTGAATGCACTATAATTTAAATTACTTTAGTGTCACTATGCCAAATTCTTCCAAAACAGTGTGAAGCTTGTCTATACATAAACATGTATTTAATATTAATATTAAGGTAGGATGAATAGTGCAATACAGTACTCCAAGTTTTTAAGATAACATTTATGGTGCCTTAGAATAAAATACTGTGGTGTTTCTTTTTCATCATAGGTCAGAGGTGGTAGAAGGACATGCAGTATGCATCAATACATTTTTTCTACATATGACTTTATGCTTGAATATAAGAGCAGGGTGCAGAGTGACTATCATATATACATTTGTTATGTTTTATCTATTTTTGTAAAATGAAATATGTCCCAAAAGAGTAGTTCTGTAACCTCTAATAACAAGTTCTGGATGTACTATTTTTTAGTGTGCTGAGGGTAAAATCTAGGGTCAGTCCCAACTGTTTTGTTTAGCTGAGCATTAAGAATACAGGTATCTTTTTCTGAGTCTGTAACAGTGGCCCTTTTCTTAAGTCAGTAGAGGCAGTGAGTCTTCTCTATGGTCTGTGAAGGATGGCAGTGGCCATGAGCTCAGCTGTATTTGTCTGGACATCTCAGATTAGGTGAAATTAAGCGCATTTTAAGTTTCTACTTTGATTTTGTGTTGTTGGATTCCAGGTCATGGTCAAAGCATTATTAGCAGGCCACTGAAAATTGTGTCACTCAGAAGTTTAATTGAGTCCCAGTTTGGGTCTGTAAACTCTCGTAGTTGGAGACTCAGTGACCACAAATTAGTAAAGACCCCTTTCTGTCATATGAGTTATACCTACATTTTTAAAATTGGCACCATCAAGCTAGCAATAACAAGGATTTGTTTTGTTTCCTGCAGTAGTGGAACTACGGAATTAGAGTATGAAAAATATGAACAGGTCACTGTAGAAAGGTTATCCACTGGGTGTAGGATTTGCTCTAAGGTGAGCTGTAGAGCAGGTTTTCCATTACTTATCTAAATGAATTCTCATGCATGTGAAAGCTGCAAAATTGGCCATCTGTGGATAACCGGATGACTCCATTCTGAGACAATTAACATAGAGAGAATTATGTAGAAAATTAAATAATTAGATTTTCAGAGAATGGGAAACATTGTAAGTTATGTTTGTGTAACATAATTAGTGTTTTCAGAAACAATTGCAAAGAGGGCTAGGCATGCAAACTGGGAACAAATCTGGACAAAGAGTTATGTGTTATATGGATGCATATTTCTCACTGTTGTTTTGAAATGTGGACTGTGTTAGGTATCTGTGAATTACAATAAAATTTGATACATACATGACATTAGAACCATATTGGTTTAAAAGAAATACATAAGTGTTCTTGTTAAGAAGTTCCTTGTCTGGATTTCTGTGTTTTCCATTGTGCAAAATTTAGCCAATATTTTCAAATTATTTGTGTATCCTTTCAGATTCAAAAGTAATTGCTCAGTTGAATAAATCCTGCTGTAATCAGGTCCTGTCCAAATTAAAGCCAGGGTTATGTGAGAACAATTACTTTTCATTGTAGTCAGCCTCAACCATGTGAAGTTGGGAAGTTCTGAATGTTGGAATATGCTAATTATACTTCCTGTTGCTCTGTGGTAGATGCTGTTTTGCTATATAAATTGGCTCAGGAATCTGCATGTTTTTGTGATGTGCTAGTTGCCATCTGCTTTGGAGATATTCCCATGCACTTTTGTTGATGCAACAGCTATACTGTTTTCAAATGTTGATACCATGAAAATGTAATGTGATTGGGCTTGGACAGGTGCCTTAAACAGACCACCCATCATATTCACTTTGCTGCCAGTCAGAACAGGCAAACTCTTGGGTAAAATATTGAAGTTCTTTGAACTTTCCAGATAGATACTGAAGAATTTGGGGTTCATATTCAAAGAGGTTTTGACAGTCCTGAAAAAGCCCTGCTTGACTGAAAGCCATCATTATGATCCAAATTTTCAAAGCTTACTACTTAATTTGATTTGATTATTCAGTTTTGTAATTATTTTGAGAAAACATCTCAGCTCAAATACCTTATTTTTGGTGGTAGAGGAAAAAAAACTTGTGAAAGAGTAAGCTGGAACAGTATAGATTTATTAACATTATTACTCTAAGTCAAATGCAGAGCAAGCAGCTATATTTGCTTATGTTTATAAAATGACTGGATTTGCTTTGCAAGGTACATCAAAGATTCTGTATATATATATAAACATTAAAGTTTAATGTGGACAATGAAGCTTAGATATGCTTATGTTATGAACATACTTGGATATCACTGGGTTTAAATCCAGTACGAATATTTTATCTCTGCCAGTTCTAGAAAAATAGTGAAGTCAGGGTTCAAACCACTAATAGAAGCTATATACACAATAATATACACTTGTGCATGTGTTAACCTATTTGGTGTCTTGGTTTTGCCTTAATGGTAAACAAAGACAAAAACTTTGACTGGAAGTCTTAACTTTTCAAGCATTAATAACTTGAGATGACTGAGGCAAAATTTCTGTCGAAATACAGGGTAGAAAACTGATGGTTAAAGGAGACTGAAATATAAGGGGTCAAAGTGAAACAGTGTGTTCTCATTACAGATCTGAAGAATTATCTAATATTGGATACCAACAACTCCATTTCAGAACAGGAATGTTTCTTGTGGTAACTGATATCACAGTTACACAGAATTGAATATCACACAGGGAAAAAAAAGGGTGGAATGAAAACTAGCATAGCGGACAGACAGAATCTTGTTTTCTGAAAGGTTAGATGCAATTAAAAGTAATTCACTTAAATTATGGCACTGGAAGATTGACATAAATGAGAAGAGGATTTTGTGTATGGGTACTCCGGCAAAAATAGGAGACTTGGAGTTTAATTTTGAGGTGACCTTAAAAAATATGCTTGTTATCACATAAATGTTCAGCAATCATTCTTAAAGAGAAAAAAGTGTGCTACAGAAAAGTCTGTGAAGATTTTCATAAGGAGCAAGTGAATCTTTAAGGAGCCTCACAACTCTAGCCACATTTTGAACTTAATATTGGCTGGTGTCATGCCAGAGAGGAAGAGAAGACTTAGGTGTGGTTGTTTTTTTTCTGAAAAAGAGATAGTGTTGACAATTATTAATGGGAAAAATGAAGTCTCAGGAGAGGATGGCCTAATGACAGAGTTATTAGCTACATCCAAAAAGATGGTCTCACATCCTTGCTGAAACGTTCAAATTACATGAGAACACAGTGTGCTTTCCCAGATGGGTGAGAGCGAAACGTAATCATCTCTGCCTTTAAAAATGATGACAGAAATAGCTGAGAAAATTATACCTCAATTACCTTGATCGATCTCGTAATAAACTCTGCACACAATCTATCTGTCTTTTCTAGGAAAGAGGTCAGGAAGAAAAAACATGCTTTTTTTTTTTTTTGAGAAGAGGACCAAGATGAACTTGAGGTGAAGTTTTTTAAGGGAGCGTATCCATTTATTGGAGATACTGTGAAAGCAAAAATGGCTGCTGTCAAATTTTAAGTTAAGCAAAAGTTCAGTACAGGATCAGGTAAGAGATTTCTGTCATGGTTTTGTTTTATAATGAACAAAATCAGTATTTTATGCTGAAGAGTCTAATCAAAAATATTGCAGTAAGATCTTGAACAAGCAAATACTAATTTATAAGTGCTCAAATATTGGTTTGAATGTCTAAGAATTTGAGTGTAGCTTTGGTTACTAATCATGGTATGGCTTTTATCTCACGTTTTGCTATTCAAATACAGAAAATGAAAAAGTCCTGAGGTGCATTTACCATCTATGCACAGAGGTACGATTGTGTAGACAAGACTAGTGCAACTCAGATCCTGGTGTGTTTTATGTGTACACTTAACACAGTGACTGTGAGTGTAAATTGTTCTTGTACTTCTATTAAAAAAACATTGTGTGTTTTGAATCCTTGTATTTTTATGAAAGGTCTTTGGTCTTAATTAATTTATGAGTAGAGAAATGGTCTAGAGACCTTTGACATGAAGAAGATGCTTTTCTCGTCAAAGCAGTGAATTGAAAAAAATACTTCAGAAAAGTAAATACGGAACTGTATGCACTGAAAGGATTCTACAAGTTGGGTGAAAGCTGCAGAATGAGAATGAATTATCCTTTTATATCTCATTTAAAGTGCTGTTATAGGCAGTGAACTTGAGAAGATAGAATTTCATAGCAGTCGAGCTATATGAGCATGGAAAATAAATACCTTTCTGAAATCATCCCTTTTGCTTACTTTTACTCCATGAGGTCATATGTGAACTTAACTCTACTCTGAATACAGAAATTAAATATTTAAATGTAATCTCACTCTTTTTTTTTTTTTTAAATAGAATGGTCTACAAGAGGTTTCCCCAGAAAAGTACTGGAAACACTTGCCTCTCTCACACTGATTTAATTAGCTCAGAATGCTGAAATTAGATTGCATTGTCCTCAAATTGGTAACTGAGGGATACATAGTAGGGATTTCAAAGTGCATGCAACTGTTATGTATTTTTCCTTTTAATTGAAACAACAAATAAAATTCTGTTGGATAGATTTTGGGGTGAAATTTTCTTCTACTCCTCTCTGTCCTGGTCCCCGCCGTTCCATATGGTAACTATCTGAAATAGTAAATGGGACTGTTAAGCAAAGCTTTTTCGCTGATTCTTGTGTTGTAAGACCTTTTATAATTCCAAACTTCAGTTTTAGAAAGGCTCCAAAATTCTGGGTCACTATTACACTTTTGAATCATCTGAAGTGTTTAATATTAGAACCTTTGTGATAATGATGTGGGAGAGTTACTGTTTTAGACACCCTGGTTTCCAAGTTTTACCAGTACCATTCAGCCTTTTGATACATGATGGGATGTGTAGATTTACTAAAGCTTTCAAGTTTACTACATTTTATTAGGGGAGAAGCAAGAAAACTCAGTGATGCTCAAATTCTCTGATTCCTTCTCTTGTTAAAAAGCTGAAGTAGAAAGGAGGAAAGAGACATAATGGAATATGAGTCAAAATTGTAGATTTTGATCTAATTTATGTGGCACACAAGTATAATTGTTTTTGATATGGTTTTGCTTCATAGTAGCATAGAAAACACCTATCAACATTTTTAATATTAAAGTAAAGCCTTTAGTTAATGAAGACCTGTCCTAATATTTTAGGAAATATTAGGAACAGGAAACAGGAAACCTCCAGTTTGCATGTCACCATGTACCAGAGCATTTGATAGTACTACAAAGAAATCTGTTTTAGCAACCCGATTCTGATCCATAAAAGCTGTGACTGCAAATTATTTCCCCCTTTTAAAATTCCTAGTGATTATATTTTCTCAATACTAGTGTTGTTATATTTGTTTCCTAAGGGTATCCAGGTGCTTTCACCGGAATAATGCAATTTTGAGACATTTCTTTTCTGCATGCCAAATTCATTGAATTAATCACCAAATGCAAACGCGGCTCAGCACTGTCCAGCATCAGTAATGAGATGCAGCTTCTCAGTGGATGGTTTCCAAGCTGGCAGTGGGCAATGGGGAGTGACAGCCATCACCATCTTCTGCTGGTTTGGCTGTTGGACACAGAGCAAGAGTACAAACCTCCACATCCACAGTGAGCGGTAATCAGCAGCCTTCCAAGCAGAGCAGTCATGAAACCATGTTGCTTCTTGCCCCGAGACACAATCTTCTGAAAACAACATGAAAACATCTTCTGAAGACTGTGAACGAAAACTTGGACTGAGAATGGACCTGTGTGTAAACAGAGGGCTGTTGTCCAGCATGTTTGGGCAGTATCTGAACATGTGAACATTGTGCCTCAGGGCAAAAATTAGCCGAACTGAGAGAGAGTAGAGCTGTTTAAAAAAAAAAAAAGAAAATCAAATGTGCTTCCATGTTTTGATGATGTTAAGGATTTAACACTACTTTCAAAGGCTGTGTCAAAATGTATCTATTTTGGGACCAGGGTAGATGTACTTTTTCAGGTCATCTTCAGAGAAACACACTCAGCAAGTGTAAACCAATGTGGCTCAAATAAAACAACTGAGAAACAGGAGCAGAGAAAGGGCTAAGTTTCAAAATTAGGGACAGAACAATTCCTCTAAGTTTTGGATCTGGGTTTGGGGCTAACTTTAAATAGATCAAATTAGCTTTGAGAGGTCAGGCCAATTTTTTGAAGCGGGAAATATTCTTGACAATGATCTTCTGGAAGGTTAACATCCTTCAAGAGTGGTCAAGCATAATATGTCCGTACCAACACCTTCAACAGTGATAGCTCATAATAAGAAATCAGGACTTGTTCTTGCAAACCTTGTAAACATGAATGTACTTAATTCCACTCTAAGTATTCGGCTTTGGCTTCCTATACTTTTGGTGTCAGAAGAATGAATATAGTAGTGATAATTCTAATAATAATGAACAGTTATTTTTCATGATTGCTTTTATTTCATATTCAGATTTCTCATGGATGTGTCCAAGTGTCTTCTTTTTATTGTTACATTGATCTCATTCCTGCTTTCCAGAGGTTTATATTTTTATTTATAATACACAAATGCTTAAAACACTGTTGCAATTTGTTTTTATTGTCCAGTGCCACTACTTAATCCAGGTGTTTGTTTATCTTTGGGAACGAAGTTCCTACTGGATTTTATTCATGTTTATGTTTAAAATGCTTCTGCCACATTTCATGGCTGCTGGGCCTCTTGGATGGGAGGATGTTTTACCACGTGCATCATTATCACTTCCTTCATTATTTTGTACACATCTATTAGGTCATCCTAAATGTTTTTCATCGTCACTGAAAATATGCTTAACACATAACAGGTGTGGAGCCAGATGGGGAGAGAAAGCTTCAAAAAAACCCCCTAGTTTATCCACTGCAGTGCAGTGTCTCTCCATCAGACATATATTTAATATATATGTAATACAGATATATATACCATATATAAACATACATGAGAATATATTGATAAAAAGGTGGACATAGCCTTCATAGTCCACTCTCACAGTAAATCCTCTGTGTAAGTGCTTTGCTTTGAATGTCCATATGACAGAAGAGAGCATATAAAGCAAGAAAGTCGTCTAGGTCCAAAAATTGTAGGTCACTGACTATCTGACTGTCATTCATAGCTCTTCACAGCCGGTTATGTTATAATTCTATTTAATATTGTCTTAATCCTTGGGTTCATTTTTAATTTTCATGGACACAGGATGTAAACAAAATAAGTAGAGAGTTACCTAAGTGTTGCTGAACTGCCTTGGGATTTCTCTGGAGTGCAGGGTGTTAAATCGCGTTGTAATGCCTGTATAGTGCCCTGCTATGTGGCATCGAGTTGGGCTGAATTTACTAAGTGATAAGAAAAGAGCTGAGTCCCAGTGATTTACAAATACCTTTAGTTTCACTGCGGCCAGGTGAAATTTGCAGGAATTTCATGTGTTCTCTTACAAGCACAGGAGCCTGAACCAGCCCCATAGTCATAATTGGGAGAAAAGGTGGGAAAATTGGCATGCTTTATCCTGTCTTTTCTGTCTTGTCCTCTACCTGATGAATATCTATGCCCATAAAAAAGTAAAGGAGTGCATTTCAATTCCTGTAGGACTGGGATCTGAATCAGGAACAGTAATATAATTCTTGTTTTTTCCCTTCCTCTTCTCTGCTATTATTAGACCATTTCCTTTGTCCCTGTTTCTCATTTTTTGTACATTTTTAGGAGACCACTGTTATATTTTCCTTTTTCTTTAATGTGAGTATGTCTAAAGAGCCCATTGTTGTCAGTTGAAATATTTATGTAGTTTAGCATTCAGTAATTCCATTTGCTCCTTTAATTTGATCCTTTAACTTACTTCTGCTTATTTTTACATACAGTGCCTCCAAATCCTCTGCACCAGATTTGTTTATCTTTTTTTAAAAGCTTTCAGCTTTCTGCTTGTAAAACTCTTTGCATTTCATTCCTTACCTAACCACAATGGTCTATGTTGCACTTTTCCCTGTTTAGATTGAAGTGGGAAGAATTTCAACTACACTCTTTCCAACAGTTGCTTAAACATTTCCCACTTTTCCCCTAGTAGCTTTCCCACTGTTAGTATAAGTCCAATCAAAAGTACTTTCCACTCGAAACAAAGTCAGCTACTTTATTTCTCTTTTGCTTTCTGGTAATATTCTGTGCTCACCCTTGAAATTTCTCGGTCATCATACGTGTTTTGGGAGAATTTTATATTGTGTATGTGTGTGTGTGTGTGTGTGTGTGAGTAAATATGCACATTCATGCACACATATTTAGCCTTTTTTTTCTTTCTTGCCTTACCTCAGCTTCCAAACTGCTTACTGCTTATATCCCAATATGGTGTTTTGGGGAGGAATCCTTTTTTTTTTTTTTTTTTTTAGTGTAGCAAGACTATTAGAGGGATGGAGAGACATCTGATACAAGGCATTTGTCCAGTCCCTGGGGATATCTGAGTAATTGGACAGCTTGGTGTGAGTTCTGGCATGGGCCACCACCCCAGATGTTTTGGTGGTATGTAGGACAGTGAGAAAGGAGTGATGTTCAGCTAAGGAGGGAAAGACTGTAAACAGAAAAACTTGGATTTGTTTTTCCTAAACTGATGACTGCAGAACTGAAGCTGCCTTTGAAGAGCAGAAGTCTGAGAGAGTTACAGAAGGCTACCTGGTGTATAGACTATCTGAAAACCCATTCCCTGATTACTTGCCCTTGTCACACTGCCGCTTGCCCCCAGCCCCACATCCCAAGTTTCTGAAAGTCAAAAAAGTCTCTGCAAGTCAAAAAAGTCTCTGCAAGTAAAAAAAGTCTCTGCAAGAGGAACACATTTGGTTCTTTATATTAACAGGAACTGTAAAAGCATTAGCTAATCAACCCTTTCAAAATCCTTGGGCTTAATTGAGCTCTGCGTGGCTCCAGTTTTATGCTGGTTTGGATCCAACAATTTCACTGGCATAAAAGAGGATGAATCAGTTACTTGAAGTATTCTTTAATGAACTGGTTGTATGGAAAGGCCAACTGGAGCAGAGGCATGAGGTGGCTTGAGTCAACATTTTCTGCTCTTGTGCTCATTCTTCAAGGCTGTGCTTCCACATCAAGGGCTGGTAGTGGGTGAGACGTGCAGTTTGGTCAAAACCAAAAGCTGTGGGCTGTGGGCTAGCTCTTCAGCTGCTTTTAACTGGCACAGCTCCTGTGAAACCAAGTTTTAATTCATGGAGAAATTTCACTATTATACTCACTGGGGGAAACCTGGCCACTGGTTGTAGTTCCCAAACTCATATGATATTTGTTTATTTTCTCCACCCAGATAGTGCCTCCAACCTAGTTTTATTTCCACATGATTGCTGTGCTGCTTTGAAAGTCAGCCTCCAATGATACTTCACTGCAATGAATTCTTCCTTGCTAATTTTGAAACGTTGACCTGAGAACTATCTGGGTGTAAGTGCAACACTTCCAAACACCCTGTGAAAACCTGAGCAAAACTACACCAAGTAAATATATCTGCAATAGTAACTGGAAGGAAACACAATATGAAAAATGGAATAGAAAGGTGCTAAGACCAAGTAAATAGAAGAACATGCCCCAGCATATGAACTTTGTGGAAGGACCAGAGGCAGAATTCACTGAGTGTGGAGGGATTCGCCTGTTTGCATAAAATCAAATGATGCATATTTTATTTTGGGACTTTTTATTTTGTTTGCTTAAAGGAAATAATCAAAATATAGTTGTGAAATAGTGTATGTCCAAACGTATGTGTGCCACATTTTTTATCTCATGTAACCTTTATTGCTAAGTGTTAAATGAGTTGTCCTGCAACTGGATAGGAGCTAGAGCTTTCTGAGCAAAAGATATTTTGAAGGAGCTACTTTGTGAAACATACAATAATAACTGCAGGCTGATCAGGGTTCTCTTGCAATATTATCAGATTATCATCAGGTCTTTCAAAACCCTGATGATTTTTTTTTTTTTGTTTTTTTGAAGTTCTGGGATTTTTTTTTCCTTTTTTTTTTTTTTTTTTAAGCAATGTGGCAGTGATACTTCTTTTATAAGAGAAATAACATCAACAGAAGGCTAAACAGCACATGCCTGTAGAACATCTGCTCTGAGAAGCCACTTGAAAAATTACCACTCAGTAGCATGATAAGAAAACAGCTGTGAAGCACTAGGAGGAATATTAGCAATGGGAGGAGGCAAGGAAAGACAAGTGAGGTTGGACCTAGATCAGGGACAGACATCTACCAACGGGCAGCAGCTCTGTTATTTCTTTCACCATTTCATCCATATTTGACATTAGGATTTTGTTAGAAGCCGGAAGGGATGTGGCAAGTGCAAAACCGAGTAGGGTGGCCGTCGTCTTGCCAGGTGCAAAGCCTAAATCCCAGCTCCCCACCCTCATCCAGGCAGCCCTGGTGTTGGGATGGGAAGGAGGGAGTGCATTGCTGGCCAGGCTTCAGGCAGGCAATGGAGCACTTTGTGTAATCAGAACCTGGTATATGTACGCATATAGTCCTCTCCTTGTTTTCCTTTGTTGTGCTGTACAAGTTGGATAAATCACACAAGATTTTATTAGAAAAACATTGTTCTTATTAAAATTGTGTATAAACAAGCCATCTGCCTTCACAAATCTATTTGAAGATTTTTTTCTTAACACTAGCAATTAGATTTCAGAGCACTGATAGAACACTTCTTTGCTGAATACTGGAAGGATGACACACAGCAGTGTCTTAATCATTAAGCAGACATTTGGCTTCAATTGATGTGCCGATTATGCTCCCTTTTAAAAGTGAGATAGTTAGTGTTTGTTCAATTACACCAGTGCAGCTTCTCAGCAACTTTTAACAAAGAACACATACTACTGAGATATTTCCCACAGCATAGCATGGCCTCAGAATCCCATTGGTTCACTATAGAATAAACAGTCAGGAATTCCTGGAAATTAAAAAACAAAAACCACATGGACGGTAGGAGAAAATTAAGTTAGTGACCCTAGGTAAAAGCAAGTAAGATTTTCAAGCATCCACTCTGTTTCCAATCTTATTTATTCCTTTTCTGGTATTAATCAGCCTCTTAGATTACCCTTTGGATCTGGCTTTTTCCATTACAAATCTAACAATACTGTATACTTTAATATACTATAGGTTGTATATTATTCTTCTGACTAACACATGCAGAAATTGATACATATCTTAAAGAATACATGTATGATAAAGAACTAAGAATAGATGGATGGAAGTGTATGCTTCTGTATTTGGAGAGGAGGTCAGATACTGGTAAACTGGTGGATTATGAGATGCTCAGCCTACAGAAAAAAATAACCCAATGATCTTTTATTGCTGGTTACAGAACCTATTTCATGTAGTAAATCATCAAATGGAAGAAAGGAGAAACTATGACTAAGAGCCAGGCGCTGGTATCAGGCTGTTTTGTCACCCTGAACAAATCAAATTTTCTCATATTCCAAGAAAAACAGAGCAATAATTCCAGCTTATTCAAGGTGTTCTAACACTAACTGCTCAGGAATTGCCTCAGGAAAGCACTAAACATATCTTAGTGAGTATAGAGTTTGAACACCTCCTTATTTCAGTGGACTTAACCATAGACCTGCCTAACACAGGACAGTTCTGTGAATCACAACCTGAGTGCTGCATTGTAATCTGGCTGCAGCATTAAAAAACAAAAAGCAGACACTTGCCATTTATTAAAAAGTAGTCCTTTTTCTCCTAGCTGGGAGAGCAAATGATAGCACAATTCAACAAGACTGGGGAAAAAAAAAAATCTGTCATTCTTTGGAAAGCAAGTTATAGTGATTCTCTGTTGTTTTCATACATTCAAGTTCACAATATTGTTCCTAAATTTTCTGGCTCTAACATACATAACACACCAAGTACATGCTGTAAGACTCAGTTTGCAACCTGACCTGCCCATGCAGACCTTCTGTTCCTGAGAACTACTGATTAGTTTGGCCATATAATGGGATGGAGAATGCCAATGAGGAAGAGAATTAGCCTTCACCTAAACTGAAGATCTAAACTCTCATCACCTTCTAGGTAAAGAGGTTTTCACCTTCAAATATTTTCCTTTTCTGCCTCCAGAAGCTTCCATCTCTCTGATCTGCTGGTGGTTGGTGAAGACAGTGTTTTGGATGTGTGCTGTGAGCATTGAACTGTTCTGAAGATACGAGGTGGCTCGAATAATAATTTACAGCCTTAAAGCAATGCCAGTTCAGCTTAAGTTTTGAATTGACAAAACTGACCCCTTACAAAGCTCTGTTTAAACTCTTATCTTTCTTCATACTTTTTTGTCAATTCAGTATCTTGTGCAAGTTAAATAAGATTTAGGAGTGTCCAAACAATGGTCTGTGCCAGTTTAAATAAGTTGTTAAAACGTATATGCACCTCAGCTGAGTAAGTTTTTGTTTAAAGTTAAGAAAACAAATAGTAAAATATAATATGGATTGCATGACCTTATCCCTATTTTCAACATTTCTGGGCTTCTTTCCATTGATTTATCTAGAATATTGAGTGTACAGGACTGTGTACAGCTCCTGACACGTTAAAGAACAGATGTTCATTCATCTTCTTAGTATGACCAGAATGTATGTATTTTAGGTAATAAAGAGGGGAACAAAAATGAAAAAAAAATAGCATTTGGGTGACATTTTGACCTTATCTGTTGGAAAAAAGTTATTCAGAATTTAAAACTATCCCAAAGTTTACTAAACTGTTTGAAATCTAAAGAAAACCACTTGGTCAAGTTTGATTTTCTCCAGACTCATTGCCTGTCCTGTATTAATGATGATAATTGTCTTTATCACCTGCAACATTCCTTATTCTTCACAGGGATACAGAGGGGAGAAAAAGGACTAATGCTAATAAACACCCCAGCCATTTATTTCAATAGTTAGTAATCGCTGTATAACGATTTACAAAAATTGCACATCCTCTGTTTAACTAAGGTTTTGCCTGTGATCATCATAATCAGTTCTGCCTGTTTGAAGAAACGCATGCTTGCACAGCTTGAAACATTTAAAACCTTTCAAGTCAGGCTTTGGCACCTCTGATGGTATGTACTGTGCTTATGACAGTTAATCATGTGAACTGAACTTTTTTTCTCTTCCCTTTAAACTTGGTAGATTTAAGATTATCTTTTTTTTTTTTTTTCCCCTCATATTATTTCTTCAAAGTTAAGTTTCCAGTGCATGAAACTACTTGACCTGGAAAATAAACACAGCACCATACACAGCACTGTGGGATAGCAAAAGAAGTCTGACCTAACTAACAAAAGCCACATATAACAATGGAGGGCTGATTTTCCATGGTGTTTTAGTAACAGTTTTAGGGTACCTAAACAGATAGATGTGTCTACAATTGTCTTCAATGTCCAGTACCTTCCATAAAGGAGTTTTAAAAATCTGGTCCTTGAAACTTCAGTGACCTACCTTTAGATTCCTCAAAGTAATAAAGGTTGACACGTATTACAGACTTCAGTAGAGACAGCTGATATTTACTCCCTTTGAGAAAATCAGGCTCTGCAGACCAGGATCTCTTCTGGTGAACTGTGAACTGGGATCCTTTCATAACAGTGAAGGTGTCTAATTTTACACCTGTGGACTCTTCCAGTGCTGTGCTACCTTCTCTGTGATAATTTCCTGTATACTCAGGGACAATTTTATTTCCTATAACCAGCAACTGTTGCCTCTTTTCCTTTTGCCTTGTTCCTTGAGAGGAGTCTGGCTCTGACTATTCTATGGCCACCCTTTCACAGTGAGTAGCAGGCAGGAGTTAAATTCCACCCTCAGCCTCTTTTTCTCCTGACCCCCTCAGTTTTTCCTTTTACTTCTGGGCTCCAGGCTAAACATTTTGGTGTCTCTCCATTGCACTGATTTGAGTTTGTCAGTGTCTTTCTTGAATGGAGTAAGGGACAAAATTAGACAGGTTACTCCAAATGCACCCTAAAGAAAGACAAATAGAGGGGGATGACTTGCAAAAATACGTTCATTTTGCATTATGATACTTACAAAATTGTTCCATGTTTCCTGGAATGGGATATTTGTATGACATTCTCAAACCACTCTAGACATGCCCACATGATTCAGGGCAACATAGCAGAAATTCATGTTGACTGATAATCCCTGTGTCCTGTGTTTTGAGCAGGTTAAGCATTATAAATGGAAGCAGATATTCTGAAGTAACAGAACTACCTTGTAGCCAATGTTAAATTGTATTGCCTTTATGAATTCTTTGAAGATCCTGTGTCAGATGCTCAGTTTGCATTATGCTTTCAACTATCAGTCAGAATCTTCCTGGACCAGATATGAATCAGGAGTGGCCTCAAGGAGTAAGTCTGCATGAGCCCTGAATAATATAATCTAGATCAGTTCTGCTCAATGACATAAAATAACCATTTCAGGGATGGAGCAGCCATTAGTCCTATTCAGATAGTGCAGAGATCTGTCTTAGAAACATAATAGATGCCTTGTCTTAGAAACATAATGTGATGCTTTCACATAAAAGAAGACTGGAGAGTACAACAGAAGCTAAAGAACATTTGGGCCTCTTGTAAGGACGTGAGCAAAATTTGCATATGACTCCTCATGGCAATTGCAGGGCATAAGTCTGTGGAATAATTCCAGCTCTATGGAACAGGTAAGTTATGCAAGAGATAATGAGGGCTTTAAGCTCAAGATTAGTTTCTTAAAGGACTGCAGGGCTCTGTAAATCATCTCAAAATGTACTCTACCATTCTGATTCAAAATATAAATGCCCACAGAATTTTTGCATCATCAATATACCTTATTTTGTCAGGGACAAAAAATTAATATAGTGGAATACAGAAGTCACTACTTTTCCCCTGAAAAAAAGTCACTTACTTTAAAAAAAGAACTGTCTATCTCCCTTGCTAGATATCAGGCTCCAGTATGAAGTTGTAGTAGCAGAGGATGGTGTAGACTGGCTTGCTTTAACTGCAGACATACAGTGATTTCTTGAAAGCAGATTCTCATACTGCTTCTCTCATCTTTGCTGCACCATTCTCTTCATGCTAGATTTTTTTTCTCTCTCTCCTTTGAATAGTGCCCTGTATGAGGTCTGGCTTTGGCGGGCACTGACAGGTGACACGTCAAAGCAAATGATATTGTGAACATATCTGAGTGTTGCTAATATATGAATACATTATATATTTGGGAAGTACATCAGTGTTCCAACCAAGGATGAAAGTTAGAAATGCTGATTACTGAAGCATATGGATTGTGGCACTCAAGAAAATTATTGCCTCTAATACCACCAGGTTTGCTTTTCCATTCTGTTTGTATTTGGCATACCTGATAACAACAACAAAAAAAAATCAATTAAAATTTTATGTCCACATAGCATCAAAAGGTAACATTAAGTATTAAACATGTGCTTATTAATTACAATTCTTTGTCTCATGCAGAATCTTCAAAGATTATGCTGATGTGATCATTCTACATAAGATTTGTCACTACATTTCCGTGTGGAGAATAGGTTACTTTTTCACTTTACTTTGGAGTGGTAAATATGAATAACAAATAGCTTTTCTTTGTCTAAAAGTGTTCCATGTTTTACATTATTGGTTACTTACAAAGTTCAAACACATTTATAATGGATTTCTGTCCTCAAATAAGCTTTACAGTATAGTTCATGATGCTGCCATCCCAGAATTTTGGCTATAAGCTATAAGAATAGGAAGGAAAGACAGCAAAGTTATATTAAAAGTATAAAGAAGTATAAGATTCCTAATAAGGTAATGTAGGCAAGCTAAAGTTCCTGCACTTTCAATTAACCTGTAGACATTAATTGTCACATTTTCCTTTGCCACTGCAGTCATATATGAGATTTGGAGTTTTGTTTTGTATACACCATTAAAACAGCAGATTATTCTGAAGATATAATATGGGTTATATGAATTTTAGTGCAATGCTTAGACTAAAAGGAACCCAAACAAGTTGATGGGTTGATGTGCATAATAAAGGATCATATTGCAAGAAAATGTTCATGTTACCAAAATAATGACACCATATGAATTGCAATCAGGTTTGGTTTAGCCCTTTCTGATGATGAGCCAGATGCTCAGAATAATATGATTGGGAACTAAGATTAAGTGCTTGCAAGAGTCCTTACTAGTAGTTCTCTAGCAGAGTTATCATAAAGCAGACTTGTCATGTGAAATTTTCTTAGCATTCTCTTTTTAAAAATGAAGGAGAGCAGGAAGATCATGACAGCTCTTTGCAATGAGATGTTGTCCTGGATGATAATTTGGAAGAGAAGCATGGGTGTGCTTTCAGAAGGGTGCTTACAGAAAAGCGTCTTGTTTCCCAGTCTGTACACTGTCATAGAGACAAAGTACCGTGACACATCAAGGGCATTTGTGAATTTCTAAAGTTAAGTTAACAAGATTTATGGAAATTTATAAGGAACTGGATAAATTAAGGCATTTTTCATCTTGTCTCATACCAACCTTGTAATTTTATCTCGTTTAGCTTTCCATTTTGTTAAATGTCTCACACAGTGCTTCTGAAATAAATCTTTTTAGGAAATTCACTGTTTCTTGAGAAGAGCTGAAGAACAGAAATGTGCCCTTTATCATACCTTTGCTGTGTTGCCTGGAACCCTGCAACTTTGTTTATTACATTATTCCACATTGTCACATATACTTGGCCACAAATAAACTACTTTAATTCAAGAAAGATTAATAATAGATCTAACTTTCTGATTTAATAATCTCTGGGACCTAAAAGGGTGTATTTCAGGGACCAAATTTTCCTCTTTAATTTTGTTTACAGTTTATGTTGTTGACACATATTAAGTAACTTCTAGAAGTCTTGGCTGAAAATTCAGTCAAGAGGTTGAACTCATATGTAGTCAGCATTTCTTCATCATGCAGACATGCACTATTCATAATGTAAGTGACATTTGACTCGCACTTAACTTAATCATTTTCTTGCAAGGATGTGTGTTAAACTAGACTCTAGAGTTGGAAAATGTTTGCTGCCTATGTACATCAAAACAACGCCTCCTTATTTTTCTGTGATCAACTTTAGCCTACATTCTGAAGCAAAGTCTGTCATTTACAATGCTTTACAAACCTGTGAACTCAAGAAAGTTCTTAGCAATTTTTTAATGTGTGACTGTAGGTAAATAGTGCCCTACTCAGTGCTAGCTAGCCATGGCTTTTGAGGCTGAGATGGCTCCTGTTGTGAAAAATTTATAGCCTTCACTGGTGAAAAAAATCCCACTTATTCCAGGAGGCTAAGGTGTACCGTGAGATGGAGCATTTATTTCTGCACTTCTGCAGCATTTATTTCTCCCAGTCTCCCTAAGGGGTCACAGTTGGAGTCGTGGTCAGTATCTATGATTTTTCGGATAACCAGTGATTCCAATAGTCTCACACTCAAGAACCCCAGTCCAGGGTGCATTGTCCAGTGCAAAGGTCCACAAACCACCTCTTCCTCTAAAAAACAGATTTTTACTGATAGCTAGAGCTGACTAATTGACCAGGCTACCTATTCACTTTTCAGTCGTCTCCAAGGAATCTTCTTGGTGATGGGATTTTTCCTGGTGAGTGATGCACAGTCCTTCTGTGTGAAAAGTTCTATAGCAGAGTTTTATACCTGAAAAATATTTCAGCTGGGAAACATCCTTGAACCTTCTGCTTTTGGCTAAATGTGTTTTTAATCCTCAGTTTGGCTACACAGCAGTGATAGTTGGCCATTGTCAGGATTTTCTTGGCTAGTGCAACTTCAGAAATAAAACAAACACTAAGGCACATCTGAAAGGAAAAAAATCTCAGCCCAGGCAAGGTACTTGATATTTTTTATACATGTTATTGGTAAACATGATGAATAGGTATTTGTGTATTCATACTGGATGAACTGGATTCATCCTCTTCTAAGTCTGGCACATCTCACTTCCACAGTTCACATACAGTTTAGATTTAGTGATAACTGGTTATGTGTACAGGAGCTGATTACCCTGTAAGTAGTATTAAATGGATATAAATCTCAGTGATCATCTCGGAAGGTGACCTGAGATTCTGGATCATTGAGAATGAAGGATTCTGTTCTGTTACCTGTTATCATGTAAATGACACCACCTTAAAGGCACCCAAAATGCCAGAGTACCCCTTCCCCTCATGACTCCTCAGTCCTTAACAACCATCTGAGCTTGTTGGCATGAGTCCTGGGTCCCATTTGCCATTGGCATTTGCCTATTGCAGTTAACCCTGGGGCTCTTCTGGTGTGTGCACTCGCTGCAGTTGTGTCACCTGCAGATATGGTGGCTTTTTCATGGTTTTGGGAGATCAGCTCTTCCATTGCCTGCTTATCCTGATAGAAATTTCTTTTTCGAGCTCCACAGTGCCCATCTCGAATCTTGTCTCTTTTCTTTGTTCCGCACTTTAATTCTTGGAAGGCTATCCTGGGAGGAAGGCTTTCAGGTAGCTGAGGCTTGACTCAGTCCCCTCTGGTTAGTCAAAGAAATTATCCAGATTACGTAGCAGCAGTAGAGGTTCTTTGCTGCATCTTCTCTTCTCTGATACACTGAGAAAAAAGACCTCATATTGCTCTACACCTTGCAGACAAGAGGATAAGGTAATACTGTTAAAACTATTTCAGATAATTATTATTTCTTAATTTTTTTTCAATGTTAAGTCTTAGAAATTGGGGACAATTCCTGAATAAAACAGCACTGTAGCATGTTGTTTCTGCAAATTCCTTTTGTCTCCTTTATTTGCTAATTTATAGGTTACTTGTGATATGTAGGCCTGAGTTAATAGTCTGGATTCTCATTCAGGAATGTTGCAATGAGTCCCTTATTTTTCAGTTTGTGTCTTCCCCAGGGTTTAGGGAAAGACTTCATATTTCTTGTGAGCATAAATGTATGTCAGGGCACATACATAACAGAACAAAAATCTCGTTGTGTTAAATAAGAGACTGGGCTGAAATTACAGAGCACCACCCTGAAATTTCACAAAGGACATCTGAGGAAGAGAGTTTTCACTCAAGTGATTTCTATGAGGAGAACCAGTATTTATTCAAGATAATGTACATATGTAAGTGAAAATTTTCATTCAGCTTTTCATTTCTTGCTTTATAGTTAGTTATAACTTCACTAGCTGTTACCTTATTTCATGCTGTGCAAGGTTCCTGCTATATTAATAGCACTGAAGCAAAGGGAATAAACAACACTTAGACTGGGACATGTCTTAATAACATGGACAAGGAGTTAAGAGCTTCTGTCTGATTCTTATTGTAATAGCATTTGATTGTCTTTTCCTTTTTGAATGGTTGTATTTTTTCTTTTTTCTTGGTTTTTTTTTTTTTTTTTACTTTTTGTATTTTAAATATATTAAAAATAAGTCCTATTCTAATGTGTGCTTTCTTTTTGAGCCAGAAATAGCAGAAAATGCTGTAGCACTGCATCAGCTATTTGAAAGATGAACAGGGACCAATATTGTCTTATGTTTCTTCCATCTGAAAATTTTCTGTGATTCAACAGTGATATTTCCTAGTTTTTTCTACCTGAGCTTTGGCCAAAGCCAAAACTAATTTTCTGTACATTTTCAAATGTGTTAATCTGTATGTAGAAGTTTGGAATATGAGTTCTGAGATCTTTAAATAAAAGGCAGTTCTGAAATGAGGTATTATCACACGATTCCCTCCCCACACCCCGTAGTATCATCTAACATAAGAAATATATGATTTGCTCCCATCACCAAAATGCTATACTGGAAAGACTAATAGCAAAGAAGTTAAAAAAGAAAGAAGGTGAAAGTGAATTGCATTCCCTACCAACTCTGACAGCAAGTTTTGAATTTTCTCATCTCTTTGAAAAGGTATCAAAATCTGAAGATGATAATTAAAAGAAGTTTTGGCTGAGCAACATTGATGTATCCTAGAAGTTCTGCAATTTTCTTGGAAAATTAAGGAGATTTAAAGCTGAGATTCAACCACATAACTTTTGACCCATGACTAATGCCTAGAGAGAAGCCTAGTCACTCTAAGCTTCATTTCCAAGCAGTCAGAAGAGATGTAGCATGTATTTGGCTGAAGGGAGGGGTGTGTAGTTTCCTCTTAGATATGCTTCAGTGTTTCGTAAATGGCCAGCTGGGATATTTGGAACTGAACTTGTCAGTGCTACCGAAATAGGAGTTTAGCCAGAGTGAACACTGCATCTTCAAGCCCTTCTGTGCTTTAATCTCCTGCTTCATAACACTGGTGTGTCACTAGGTTCTTCAGAAAAATAGTCTGTAATGTTGTCTAAAAACACAGAACTGCCTGAATCCCAGCAGTGGTCTCCACCACATTTATATGTGTGCATCTCTTCTCAAAACAGCTCTAACCTCATCTCCGTTCCTCACGGGCTCTGGATTGTGTTTACAAAAATATGTCTGGGATATAATTCCTTCTAAAAGTACTTTGTGCAAAAGCTACTTGGAGATCTCTCTTCCAAGGATCAAATTCAGAGGATTTCCAAACTGCAATCACAAATTGTGTCAGTTGTTTTCTGTAAGAAAGACAGTACTTCCTTATTGCCATAGGGGGTACTGTTGGCTTAATTTTGTATTTGAGTCACTGCTGCTGACATTATTAAGTTAATGATTTATGCTTCTATGATACAACAATCTCTAGTGTTTAAATTGGTTACTATGTTTTGTTTACTGTTTATAACTACCACAGTTGTTTTAAATGCCACTAGAACTACTTGCCAGCTTGTATGGTTTATTTCTCCCTGCAGATTTTTACAAACCACTTATTGATACAGTAGAAAAAAAAAACCCTATAGTGATTTATGCTTGAAAAAAATCCCAAGAGCTATGAATTAACCACTGTTCCGCTATACAGAAAAAAATAACACTCTGGTGACACTGAACAATGAATGTCAAAACCTACTTATTCTAGCACTTGCTTCTGGTTTTATCATAGTGGAAAATTTGAGTGCTTTTTTCTTTCTTTTTTTTTGAGTACTATGACTGCATCAGTTTTGGACTATGAGCTCACTAGTTTTTCCCCAGGGTTCCTCCTGATCATGCCATGTTAAGTACTTGATTCACTTAAACTGACTAACATTTGCAAAAGTGGAAAAAATGTCCCAGAATTTGTTGCTTGACAGAAGGTTAGCTCATTTAGCTCCTGGTGTGGACAGAAAATCTGAAAGCCTGATTTACAGCTTCAAGGAAATCATGTGATAACAAAGTCAGGTAGGTTCTGTGACTCTATTGCTTTAAAGAAAAGAAGCACTTACTGTTTTTCACCAGAAAAAGGACAGAACAGTGAGATGACAGCTGAACTGTGTAGGTCAGCATGAGGAGGTTTCACCAGTGCATTACAGCAGTTGCATGACAGTGGGCACTTTTTTCTTCATCCTGCTGGCTGAAATTGTGGTCACAGTAAAGCATAAAAACTGCTTCTGACATCACATCTTAGACCTCCTTTTCTGCAGCACTAGTGCTCATTTTGCATTTGTCTCCTTTTTATATGCCTCCTGAGCCACTGCTTCCAGTTAGCCAATTACTTACTGGTGAGTTTGTGATCAAAACTAGGAGTACAAGTTAAATGGGTTTATGGCAGTATCTAAAACGCACAACTCTTATAGACAGCTAGATTCACAAATTCCACCGACCAGTTCCATCTCCATAGATAGACAAACTGTGGATCAACACCTGAATTGCTTTTCTTTCAGCAGAGAGGTCATTCTTGCTGTTCCACCCTCAGCCTTCACTGGGTTAGCCATTGGCCTGGTTCCCAGCAACTTCAGGCTGTCCAGACAGACAAAAATGGATGGAGTTGATTAGGTGACACTGTAGGAGCCATCCCAGCAGCACTACCAGATCCCCACACACACTTTATGCCCAAACACATGAGCAGGGATTTTCCATGTTGAGGTCTCCTGAATCTGATACTTACCATCAGACCAGCCTCAAATGCTTAGTGCAAGAGGGAGTGATGAGCCTGAGAATTTCAAGTGGAGGGGAGATGCTGACAATGTAGAAAACCAGGCACAAGTATGCTAAGACGAAGAAGTGCAGGATGTCACTTCTACGCTATAATACAATGTAAACCTAAGTACTTTTACCTAATAAGGCTAAATAGGGCTAAAATATTTCTGTTTCAGATTTCCCAATAGAGGAGCAGCACAGATACTATGCACAACAGAATTGATGCATTTGGAGTCCATCTGACTCACTACATGAAGCAGTACATCCACCTGGTGATCTGCACATACAGTTGCCTGGGGCTGCTGTACATCTGGCAGCCAGAGAGCTACCTTTTCTCTGGGCTCACTTATCCAGACAAATGGGAAAAATTATCTTTTACTACCCAGAGAACATTTCCAGGCAGAAGAAGAAGGATATATTCTGGGAAACCCCAAACATTTAGCTAGTGCTCCCAGCTAGTGAGAAAACCTGTTAAGTGTGGCCTTTCACAAATTCATGTGATAGTTGCACTAACTGACAGCATGCAAGCAAGTACGAAGTCCTGAAATCCACAATAGAAAAGCCTTGAGCTCTACTATAAATGAATGTAGGCTTAAGTTAAGTTTAAGGTATGTTTTCACATGCCTAGCACGATCTTTCTGTGGATGCAATCCATCCTTCTCAACAAGCACTGCAGAGAGAACAAAGGCTTTTCATGTGGTATGGGAGAATTTCTCTGATATAAAGAAAGCTTTCGGTATGCGAGTGAGAAGAGCATCAATTCACAGGGGAGATGAGGTGGGGGGAGGGACAGGAAGGGTTGGCTGCCCAGAGCACAGCTTTGAGGAATTGCACTCAATCCTGAAAACTCTTCCTAGTGTGGACTGGGAGAAGGTACAGATGTTAGTAATTCCTCCACATATTCCTTTGAAATGCAAGTATGAATTTTACCTAAGATGTGCTTCAGTGGTGAGTGGTGTGCACGGGTGGCAGGAGCCTGGGGTGACCAGGCTGTGGGATACACTGCCTGTTCCTCACACCCTCAGCTCATGTGGCTTACACATACACCATTGTGTGGTGTTAGAACTGGCATCCAGTAACAGAAGTCCATGGGTGCTGCTGTCCAGCCTCTTGTTAGTGAATACATCAGCATAGAGAAGCTGGCACAGGAAAACGTAAGTAATCCTCTTGCTTCACTAGGTATTTTTTAAACCTAAATGAGCATTTAGTCAGAGGTGAGCTACACTTTTAACTTACTTTCATAGACAATTCAGTCTGTGAATTTTTCCAGAGCTGGAATGCTGTATATGGGATATTTCCTTTAATAAAGAATACAGGAGTTGTTTTTCAAGGAGGTGTATGAATATTGGAGTCCACCATACAAGGTTGTAGAAGATGTGAGAACCTATTGCCAGAATTACCCTGTGCCTTTATTTTATAGGACTTGAAGCTATATTTTTTTTCCTCACAGATTATAAAATAACACTAATCTGTGTGTTAATGTGTGGCTTGTGAAAAGTGTGTGAAAGGTCTACTTGACCCTGTGCAAGGAAACGGCTCATCTCCTCTGATTTAGATGGCTCCAAGGTTCTGTAGGTGAAAATTAACTCATCTAGGAAAGTATCCTAGCTGCTTTCCTAGATGGCAAGAAAAACATGAAAAAAATTCATTTCTGGTACAAGGAAAACTTTTTCCTTCAAACACTGGGGTACTACGACTGTTGGGAAAAAAAAGGCAGATGATAAATTTATACTGTCTGGAAACACCTCCCCCATGCACAATACACATGGCACACACCTCTGAATGGTTTTGAGAGGCCTAAATGAAACATCTCAAATAGACCAGGTAAGAAAGGAGACTCATTTTCATTCTCTTTCACTCAGAGTCTAGGGTGAAATACTGATACACAAATGTGAGTGATTATTTCTCCCAGTGATGTAAAAGTTATAAATGGAAACCTTGTGTTTCAGGAGTAAAAATTAATATTAAGCACCAAAGACTTACATCTCCATTACTCTATCAGGAAGATGGTACCTTCTGAAGCACTGAGAACATCAAAGCAGGCAAGCTCCTCAGGTGAATTTTGTGCTCCTAAAACAAATGGAAAAACTCAGTTTTCAGAAATTAATTGTAATTTTAATGTTTTAATGCATCACTGATGATCAGCTAAAAGAGCACTGTATAAAAGATCCTCCAATGAGGTATGAAGTATTTTGCTGTTTTTAACAAGCAATAAAATTGTGTAGGAAGATGACAATATAAAACTCTACATTTCTTATAATTCAAAACTTCTTTTTCTTTAATTCTGGATGTAAAATCTGCTCTATTAGGTGAATGACTATATAATTATTTTTTTAGCTGTTAGACCAGGGCTCAGTGTTCTTTTCAGTTTTTGCTATATCATGAAATACAAATATTAGATATGAAAATATTGTTTTGATAAAGTCATAACATTCTGGTATGACATTTTCAAATCTCTTCCTGTTAACTCTGGAAACACTTTTTACTGCTGGATTCTCTACACCCTGTGCTCATGAACTTTGTATGAATAATAGACATCTTAGAGTACCATAAAAACTGGTAAGCTTCTTCCTATCTACTGGGCAGGAAAACCCAAGTCAGAATGTAATTTGCTCAGCACTTTGTATTTTCACTGAAGTTGGTGGGAATTTAATTTCTATCTAGAATTAATTTGTTTTAAACAACACCTGTTCAGCCCTTGTGGCTTTATTTTGGAGCTGTAATCATTATTTGACTCATCATTTTTTGAGGAGAGCAAAGGAAAATACTTTCTACATTTTCTTTTCACTTTTATTGACTGCATTAAAATGCCTTTGCCACTTACGAAGTGAGAGGTTGATTCCCTCTGCTCTGTGTCTCTGCTCCCTTTCTGCACTCCCAGTCCATCTGGCTGGGTTCCTGTTATTTCTTTTCTTCCCACCCTCAGTCGATGTGTTATCAGTAAAAGCAGTTTGGAAGTAAAACTCTCACACTCCACAGGATCATTCATATGTGTGGTATACTGACTTCCTTGAGCATACAACTTGCTACCTCTCCCTATATTGAACTTTTCACCCTTACTCATTCCTTCTGTTTCCTGCCCATAAACCAGTATAAAAGCTTACAATATTTGTACAGTCCTCTCTCTGTTTTGTAAAGGTTTTCTGAGAACTTTGTTACACCTAGTGGAAGAGGGAGGGGACCACAGAGGGTCATCCTCCCTCCTTGCTTGGCTTTTGTGCTGTGCCTGAGGGAAACCTCTGTGCTGGGGACAGCAAATGCTCTTTTACCAGGGGTTAAATCAGAAGGAAAAAGTATATGTTTCAGTGGACCGCAGGCTGTGCCCCAATATTCATGCAATGAAACAAGTCATCTCCCATCGGAGAACAGAATGGTTTGAAGAGGTGGCTGGGTCCTTGTCCTCTTTTCCTTGCATCATTTCCTAGTGACTGGGTGGAAAGAGAACTGAGAAAAGCAGGAGATGAAAGGCAGAGGTTCCTACAGTCATCTCTCAGACAAGGATGACAAAAATTTCATACACAAAAAGTGGAGTTTGTTTTAGCCTCCCTAATGAGAAATTAAAAGTAAACAATACTTCAAGAACAGCATGACAACCATCAGTAAACAGTTAAATCTTAGGTAGAAGAAACCAGGTTACATCAAATTACCAAATGTTTCCTGTAGTACTATATTTCTCTCCTGTGGACAATTAGGAAGACTGTTCTGCATTGGAGGAGTAGTGTTGACAGCACAGAGCAACGGACGTTTCAGTGAAAAACCTTCTGTTCTCTTCCTCCTGAGATCCAATAAAGATTTTATGCATTGGGGTTTGCCTTATTTCACTTCCATTGTGATGCTAAGTATAGAATGATGGTATTTATTTATGCTACACTGCCTGTTTGCATGAGTACATCACTATAAACGGGTACTTTCATTTTCAGTGGAAGCTGTGTAAATCTTTTCCAGTGACCACTTACACTGATTTTAAACGATGTACCAAGTGACTTTTAAAAGGGGACTTGAGCTATAGTTCCATGACACAGCATCAATTTTTAACTCTGTGCTTGGTAATCTATCATACGGTAGCAAATCAATCCTCATTTGGCAAAGGAATGCTTAAAATGCCCTACTAGACTGTAAAATCACCAAGTCAAGCTTTTCTGGTTTGACCTCTAGACCTCTATTCATGGAAATCATTTTCCCTACAGAGAATCTTCCCTTCTCTTGGTCTTCCATATTTTGCACATCTTCAAAACCTACTGTCGTTGGTGGCCATCATGTGTGGGATCTTATTTTCAGGCCCAGGTAATGGGGCTCCCACAAGTTATCTGGATGCTAGTTCCTGAGCTCCGTATCTGTCACTGTCATCATGGTCAGAAAAATACAGTTTTTAGTACTGCAGTTCTTTGTTTTCAAGTCTGTCCTCCCTGACTTTCCCCAAGGGTGCCCTACTCCAGGTCAGCAAGAGGAGAGGAAGCAGAAATGTGTTTGTTTTCCCAACCTGCTTAGGGGACCCAGGTTGATCACATACTTTGGATGATGGACCTTGAAGCAGTTGTCCAAATGGGACATAGAGAATTCTGGAGTGGCAGCTGTAATTTATTTAGTATTACAGCAAATTCATGACTCTTCCCAAGGGCAAGAGTAGGCCAGGAAGCTCTGTTGAGCAGCCTGTTGTTCTTACACCACCCTAACGCCTTCCAGAAGGTAAGCTGGTCTTCCCTGGCAAGGGCCCATCACAGGGCTCTGCTCCTGGACAATAGAAGGCAATGGTGCATGCACACAAAACAAAAGATCAAAATTAGGCTTGTCAATTGTCCTACGCAGTCCTGGCAGCAAGAGATTAAAATGATTGGCAAAAAATCAGTTTCTGCATCTTCAATAAAAATTTCCCTTTTCTCAGCTAAAAAGGGGCCTCAGACACATTGCGGGCAAAGATTTTCCCCTAGGATATTAGAGTATACAAATAACAAGGGGGTGGGAAATGAACCACTGTGGACAATGGTACAGTCCTGTTATAAATCACCCTCTAGGAATTATGCCATAAGACTGTTAAGCCAAAAAACTATCTGTTTTACAGAGTCTTGTTCTGGTAGTTCTCAAATTTTCAGGATTTTTTTTTTTTTTTTTTTAATCTAGTTACCTAAATGCTACGCTATACTTTTCAGAGGTCTGTGGAACTAACCCAAGAAATACCTGTGCTAAAAAGAGTTCTGGGCATCTGATTTACCAGCCCACTTCTGTAGGCTAAGCTGCCATCATGAAGCCAGAACCCACAAGACTCATCTCTCCTATGAACTAGGCTGATCAGTCAAAGCTAGCAGAAATCGAAACTGAATCTGATCATTATTACTGATTTGCAGCGTAAGAAAATAGAAGATCGCTAAATCATTGAAGTTCCTGATAGGGATCAAATTAAATTTCCCTGTGCCTTAAACAGGGTACTTTTGGAAAACATGCTGCCTTTTCCTGTATATTGTAATACAGAGGCCTGCTGAAATTTTTTTAGAGCACACAGATAACATAAAGAGGAAAGAACTGACTGAAATGTAGCAAAAAAAATTCCCCCAAAGAAAGAAAAAGTTGGATGTCCCACCTGAATTCTAAAGCCCATGGGAGGGTCCTTGGATTCTAAGGATGTTTTTGCTACTTGAAATCCTTCAAAGAATCAATTCTAAACTGCTTAGCAACATCCTTTATTTCCCAGAGATATAAATTAAAAGTCATTGGGACTGACAGGGAAGGACAGGGGAGGAAGGAAAGCTGCTTATTTTTTTCATTCTACCTTAACAAAAATGATGTGTTCATTTGGCTCAAAAAAAAGGTGCAATAAGAAGAAAACAAAAAGGGGGAAAAGAGGAAATAAATACAGTTTGAATTAATACATTTTATGTTAATAAAATGAAAAAAGAATGGAGCAATTGATCTGGTAACTGTAGTTGAAGATCCCTTAGAAGGATTTATCATGTGCTGCCACTAAATATTCATGGAATATATGGGAAAAGCTGTAGAGTTTTAGAGACTGAATGGAAGGATTTAAAGCATTACAGAAATTTCATTTATAAGCCTTTGTGCTGAGTTTAAAATACCTAAAAATGACAAGAAGACTGGTGTTTGAGTAGAGCTTCAGTTAGTGTTGCAATTCATCAGAGACTGGGGTTTATTTGATTTTATTTATCATGCTTTCCCTGAGATTAGGCAATAGAGGCTGGAGAGGATCTTCAGCAAGTGATCTTCAGCACTGATGTTGTGTGGGTATGACCTCTCCCTCCTTGTTGGTGGGCAAGTGGGCAGGCACTCTGAACGCTGGACGCTGTAGGATAAGAGGGGCCAGATTCATCCAGTGTCACTGCACTGATTCAGTCGAATGCATCTGTGTGAGAACTGCACATGTGTAAGGTTGTAACAGCTCTTCCCCCTGAAATCTCTGAGGGGCTGCTCTGAATCATGTCAGTGAATCATGGTCCTTGGGAACTGGGCCTGTCTTGTCTAACTTCAGCAATGATCATTTAAAGTCTGTCTGGAGTCAGTGGAGAGAGGTAAGACACCCTTACAACACTGTCTTTGTATGGAATTAGCTGGGCCATGTAGACCAGAGGGGGAATGATTAATTTAGACTGCATGCCTAAAATTTAGGTAGCCAAATTGGATGGGATGATGTACAGTCATTGTGACTGTACTAGCTGGAGGATTAATGGATCACTGCTCATTTTGCTATCCCACCATTGTTGTCACTGCAGTGGCAGTGGTGGGAGGATCTGGATGTGGAATCACTCCTTGAAAATTCTCTTTTAGTGAAGGATTTCCCAAGACAAGGCTTGCTGGGGCAATTTCAGCTTTTTTAATGCCTCTTTAAGCCTCTGAGTTAGGGGATAAACTGAAAGTCCTAATTTTACATATATAGGACTGCAATTCAAACTTTTCTGTAGAAAGCTAAGAGTAAGCCCCAAATTATAATCAAAACAAGGTCTACCAACAGTTGTGTAAGAATGATACAGAGATGCATCTTTCTACTTGTTTTTCTTTTAGTTCTGTAATGCAAATGGACCTGTCAGTTGCTGCAGTGCGAATCTGACCTCATTTGAGGTTCATTTTTGCAAAGAATAGGAGGTCTGTTTATCATCTCTGGAGATGTTCAGACTATGCTCATCCTTTGATCTCCAAAGTAGGCTGGGCTCACAGCCTAAGTTTCTATTGCCAAAAATTCCGTGACCCCACAGCTTCTCCTATTAATAAGATACCATCTGGTTTATAAGGGTAAGAGTAAATTCAAATTTAAAGTGAGAGGCATATCTCATAATGGGAGTAAACAAATACATACTGACATAGTGCTGTCAGTACTGTTTGGACGTGCGAAGCTCCAATCGTGTGGGCCACATGTAGGTGGCCATACTTTAGAATACAAGGTCAGTCACCTTGTAGTTTATCTGGGGAATTATATTAATAGGAATCAACGAGAACTAAAGCAGAAAGCAGAGCTTAAAATGTAGAGTTCACTCTGGTTTCCCCCCCGCCTTTCATGATGTTTCTAATAATCCTCATTCTTCAGTCACTTCTGTCAGCTGGAGTTTCATGCATTTTCAGCTATCAATTTGTGAAGGAAAAAATGCTGAGAACCAGTAGCGTGGTTTTAATTGGGAAAACCACCCAAGAGCTCACATGTGCAGCTGATACTGACCTAGATTATCTTACATCATGAGTCAAATATAACCTGGTACAATCGCACTGCAAATGAGAGGTCGCTTCCTCTTCACATAGCCTGAGGTGTTGAATCAGAGATCATTATTTTGAAGGAAGAGCAATGATGGCTGTGTAAAAGCAGCACAAATTCCAGGGGAAAATCCAGCAGAGTTACTGGGTAAGGATCAACCCTCTACAAAACTGAGATTTCAGAGCATTCTTGCACATCCAGTCTGACCATGTTGGAAATAAAACAAAATCATCTTCCTCAGCCTCAACCTGTGCTCCTGTGCTAAACAGAAGAAAAAGAAAAAAAAAAGAAGAAAAAAAAGAAAATAAACCCGAGTACTTTGGAAACTCCGAAAGTCCTTTTTCAGCAAAAAGAAAACTATAATACATAGAATCATAGAATGTTAAGGGGTTTGAATGGACCTTAAAGATCATACATTCGCAACCCTCCTGCCATGGGCAGGGACACCTCTTACTAAACCAGGTTGTTCAAGGCTTTATCCAACCTGGCCCTGAACACTGCCAGGGTTGGGACACCCACAAGCAACCTGGGCAATCTGTTCCAGTGTCTCACCTGGGACACATAGGATTCTTATTTTTTCTGAATCAGTCCCCTTGCCTAATAAATAACTGAAGTATCATCTTGGTTCAAGCCTCGCATCTCAGTCTTGTGAAACCTTACGAACCTGCTTCCTTACTTCCTCTCTCTCAGGCAGTGTCAGGAACATACATTCACATTTCACCCAGTCCAACCAACCGCAGAGCAGGGATTTTCAATTAGCAACTTGTACACAAGATTCTCACAAAGCAAATGATACTTTTGCTGAGCTACAGCCTGTGTTGGGTTGTGCCAAAATGTCAGCTCCCAGAATACAATGTGTTGAAGTGAAATATGAAAATTCTGCTTCTGTCTTAGTTTGTCTAGTCATATACACCATATTAACATGGGATATTAAGGAAATACGTGCTAATGATAGGAGAACTGCAGCCAACATCGTGTTCATGGTTGGGTTAAATGTCAGTTTTGTGGTAGTGATGGCAGGGGAGCATTAGTGAAGTGTGAACTTTGATTAATAAAAACATCACCCTGGATGAAAATCAAAAAAGAAAATGTGCCATTTAACTTACAGGCAGTGTAGGTAGTGAACAGAGAATTTAATTAAAGAGGGACAAATGCTGTTTTGCAAATATGTTTGTATTATTATCTATTACAGAGCAAAGCATTATGTTTACATTCCAGATTGTGAAATAACATTTTCTCTGTGTGAAAACAGTTGATTATTCTTTCAACAGGTAATGTTCCTCTTCCCTTTGTCAGCTTCCTCCAGCATTTCATCTATATTGTTACAGTCTCTCAAGACTCTAACAGATACAAGGCTTCTGTTGCCAATTTCTAATCCAGTTCAGAGGAGCCAAATTCAGGAAGGTGGCTATGATGCTTCCACATGCTGTTTTTCGCCCTTCTCATTAGTGTAATGAACCCTTGTGGATGAAGGAAGGAGGGAGTCTGTTGCAGATGCCCTCCCAGGCTGCAGAGCCTGTGGTTCGGGTGGCTCTGGTTCCTGCAGCAAGCTAAACGACATGATCGTCCTGGCAAAGCCGGTGGTGCACTCTTCACTCATCTTCCCAAAAGTCTACAGCGACTCTATCATGTAACTCAAGATCTCTCTGGCGGATAGAGAAATGGTCAGAGCAGGCTTTGGGATTGGGGACAGCCACTTCACATTCCATATCTGTACACAATACTAGTGGAAAGTGCAGGAAAACAACAGAAACTTTGCTTCCTAACTTGCAGCATTTCATTTTCCCATATTCAACCTCAGATGCTTCTGTCACGGCTTTGTTGCCTGTTTGTATCCAAAGAAAAGGGCAGAAGAATGAGAGGCACGCAGAGCTGGGACTAGGTTTTCCCATGGATCTCCCCAATGTACATGGTGGGAAGACCACATGAAAACCTTTATTGTAAAAGTTTCTCTGAGGGGTTCGTGCTGTAGCAATTCCAGAAAAGCTCAGAAAATTAGCTTGACTACATGTACTTCCTCAGGAGATTTGCTTGTGTGAGGACATTTTATTTACAAATTGGACATTCTGTTCTGCCATGGTTTCTTAATGAAACTCATTATTTGTGCTGAAGGTCCCATTCAGGACCTACCTGAAAGATGTCAGTAATGTTTTAAACATTAGGCAAATATCACCTAATGTCCATGGGGAATGAGATGAGTTCCCTCACTGCCACTGCAATTATTCTTCTTCACATGCTGTGAGATGCATCTGTAGAGTCTGAAAACAAGAAACTGTCATCTGGTTTTGTTTTGTTGTTCTTGTGAATGCCAAGTTGATTCAGCAAGGTCATGCATGGTCTAAATATATGCCAATAAATTTTTTGGTTTTGTGAAAATCAGCTTTAGATTTATGACTATGAACAATAATCTAGCTTAAGCTCAGTTTTCCAATTCTGCATACTAGTTTGCAAATAAAAACAGTTACAAACTTTGAGCTTTTAGACCAACCTTGAAGTTGGCATGAAAATGGACTTGCTGACCTATCAGTTTCCTAATGTTTGTACAATGAGTATGTTCCCTCTTCTTAACCCTGCAATGTCCTCATATGCAAGTTACAGTTTTTGTACATCTACTCTGAACAGTATCGTGGTTCTTATGCCATATTGCTCTTTAATGGCAATATGTTTGGAAGGTGAGACTTCTAATGAGATGAACACTCCCTTTTATTTCCCTTTTATTTTCCCTCCCCCCCCATATAGGCAATTTAACTGAAACTGTAACACATATTTACTGTAAACACACTCATAAAGCAAGTGGTCTGGACTGCATCCTCCTCATCCTCTGTTTTTGGTGCGTTTATCTAAAGCTTGAAAGAGCAATACCACACAAATGTCCTTCCCAGTAGCTGTATTGCAACTGGACATTTTTCAAAGGTCCCTGAAAGCCGTGAGCAAACATGTAAAAGTTACTGCGTAGAAGTTGATGGTTTTGATCTAGGTTTCAGTAGTATAAATCTGGAATAACTTCAGTAACCACATATATGTATGCATATTTGTTTTCAGAACTTGGTTTTAGTTCAATGTACCAATGTCACATATACTCAACAGAAAACTTTTACAGTGAGGTGTGGCATCTGCTTAATGCTGCACAGGAAAGTACAATTTAGAAGAGTTCTGCACCAAGCTCTGCTCTCAAACTAATTTTGCAATGCTGCAAAGACATTGATTTATGTGGAATTACAGCTTATAAACTCTGATTGGATAATCAGAAAAGTTACAGCCAGCTGAAATCAAAGAAGGACTTCTATAGAAAAAAATACACAATTATTGGAAACTGCATTTTCATGCTCAGCAAGTTTAATAGCAATATTGTTGAGAATGTGTCAGGGACTGTTTCATGATCTCAGTCTTTGGTATGTAGATTTATGTTGTTTCCAAAATGTGACACTTCCCCATACAGAGCACCCTCTAATTTGTCATTAGTCCAAGAACAAGCTCAGATAGATGAACTAAAGGATAGTTCTAAATCTAGTTTGAATAATTTCTCTAAAGTGAAAACATAATGACAGCTGGTAGAACAGCAAGACTACAGTGCATTCACAATGAAAAATAAATTAGTTTATTGTCCTGTTTTAAAATGTGTCAAGTTGTAAAAAAAAAAGCTGTATGTTATTGCTCTAAAATTATTAAAACACAAGGTCTCCTAAAGTAGTAATCCCTGGAAATTTTCTGCCCCTTAATGATGTAGTGAACAGGTGTTTTATATTCTGACCAGAATCAAATAACACAGAATCACAAAACCAAAGACTGACTGAGGTTGGAAGGCACCTCTGGGGTTCTTTCTCCCCAGATGCAGGACTTTCCCTTTCCCTTTGTTGATGTTCATAATATTTCTGTTGCTAATTTCTCCACCCTGTTGAGGTCCTCTGAATGGCAGCACAACCATCTGATGTATCCACTACCGCTTTCAATTTTGCTTTGTCTGCAAACTTGCTGAGGTTACACTCTGTCCTGTTGGCCAGGTTGTTACCATAGATGTCAGATTTGGATCTGATACCAAATCCTGGCGCACAGCCAATAACCAGCCTCCAGCTGATTTCCTAATTGGGTCCAACACTTCATTGACTTTTCAGCCCGTCTCTCTGTCCACTTACCTAGTCTGTATCTTATCGAATTGCCTATGATGAACATGGTGTCGAAAGCCTTGCCAAAGTGAAGACAGTCAACATGTACTGCTCTCCCCTCACCCACTCATGGTCATGTGTTGGTTACTCAAAATCGTCTTGCCCTTTGTATGTTTAGAAATGGTTTCCAAGAGGATTAGCTCCATCACCTTCTTGGGAATTGGGGTGAAGCTGACCAGTAGTTCCCAAGATCTTCCTTTTTGCCTTTTGTGAAGACAGGAGGGATGTTTACATTCTTCCAGATTACTTCCAAAGTAACCTCCCATGATCACCACAATCTTTCAAGGATTGTTGAGAGTAGCTTCCCATTGACATTGATCAGCTCCCTCAGCACTCAAGGGTGGATCAATCCATTGCAGCTTTCTAACTGTGGGAGCTATCCCACCCCATCTCTGAGACCCCAGTGAGGCTGCAGCACTGTAACTACATCCAGGTCTTTTATTCCTCCCGTTTGTTCTCCATAGTTGGACTTTAAGCTATATCTAATTCAAATGCCCTATAATTCCAAATGGTACTAATTTGGTTTTTGAAAAAGTAATATTTTATTATTAGTCCACATATGGGTATAAGGTATTAGGATATGGTATTTTCATCATTAACATAGAAAGAGCACAAGTGGTTTTCTAAATATAAATATATATTGTCTTTCTTAGAAAGCCATGGTGGTGTGCTGTTTCTGTCAAAGGGAATCTGTTTGATCTTATGCCTGTTGTACCATAAGCAGACTTTAGAAAGCTAATGTGGCTCTCCTCCTTTCCCCTCACGTACATGCTGATCCAGGTATTTTAATGTGGTGGTGGTTGTGGTGGTAGTTGTGGTGGTTGTTTGTTATTATTATTTAATATATGCATGTTTTGTTTTGTTTTTTTTTACAATAGCAGTTTTCTCCAACTCAGACACGCAGAGACCTCTGCGTCACTACTATAGTTCATGGCCAGTCAACAGCTTTTGGAAAGTTGTTTCCATCTGGAAACTCTTTGCTGTCATATGGAAAATGCATTGGTGATGTCAGCCTTGTACTAAATGGAAAGAGATCCACAACACTTGAATTGTCCCTGCTCAGCCAAAAAGTGGCCAAGAACTGAATGTGCATGAAGCTCAAAATATTTTCTCAGCCACCGAGAAGATCGCTTCATTCCAGGACCGAAGCTCATTGGCATCAAAGGGCACTGCTCACCCTACTCTTGATCTATGGGTAAGTAAAGTGCTTCTGTTTCAAGACTCCCCTTCTAAAACATTTCCTGAGCACTAAAAATGTTTAAAAAATGTAAAAGAAAACAGTTACAGAAAAACGATATTAAAAGAAAATTCCAAACTGCAGTGAATGCCTCCAGCCAAATTTCTAAACTGGGCAGCAGAGTGAGAGGAAACGGCAACATTTTTTTGCAGCATTTACACTTTTTATGCTACTGCTGGCACACACAGTTTTATGCCTGTAGAGAGAGCAAAATATTGGAGTCAAAACCTTCCCTGTAGATCTGAGAGCAGAATAATATTGAAATTCAGGTTTTCTGTGTAGTTCTGAAGATACAGTTCTGCCCTCGAGTTGAACTGCCTGTATGAGTTTGTGAGGGGTTTCTGGGAAAACTGGCAGTGGAACTGGGATGAGCAAGTGAGGCTGGTGGCCCCGCCAAGGGGACAGGCAGGTCCCTGTGAGAGGCCCACAGCCGGCTGGCCAGCCCAGCCCGTGGCCAGGAGCTCTGCGCCTGCCACGGCACAAGTGACTGCCAGCCCACCGAGCCTCTTGTGGACAGGGCAGGGAGCGTGACAGTTCCGCTGGGAGGATGCTGAATGTCCTGCTGGGAGAATGCTGGCATTGTTCATGTCTTGGGGAAGAAGAGGCAGAGCAGGTTGGATGGGAAGCCTCAGGAAACCCAGCATTGTTGCTTAGCAGTACTCATAGGAAACACTTTTATTTGTTTGCTTGTCTTAAACTTTCACATAAGCACCCTCAGTCCCTTTGAAACTTGTTTAGAAATTAGTGAAATGCAGCATTAAGTGTCAGATACATAAATCAAACCATTACTGTAACTGTGGAATGATCAGTAGAGACAAACAGTCTCTCTTTAGTTTGTTACTAGCCTGGAAAACGCATTAATTAGCACTAATGAATCACCAGAGCAATGACTGAGCCAGGTTTCCAGCACTGCCAAAACACAAGCATGATTCAATTAATGCTGAAGGTTTTAGTACATGTGTTTTTATGGAACAGTCTTTTGACACTAGTATCTTTTTAATAATGCTTTGCAATTCTCTTCCAATATTATTGCGTGCAGACTGAGCTTCTCAATTTACTGCAAACAATAAAGAGTCAGAAATGCATCTGTGACCTCCTTTTGGAAGAAATACTCATCTGGGTAATGTAATTATTATGTAAATTACTCAAAGTTAATAGTATTTTCTACTTATGCAGGATTTACTGCTGTCAGAGTTGATGACTGACTTGCACCAGAGCTTAGATATTGGCACAAAAGCTAATGTGTTATTTAATTTAATTTAAAGATTCCGAGAAACTGTTCCTAGTGTGTAAACAAAATCTTATCGAGAGACCTCCACAACAACTTGTGTTGTCATTGGTAATCTCTGCAATTCAGAGACGGGGCCAAACTGTGCAATCCTACTCAACAGGGGATAATGTGAAATCATCCTGAAGAGTTGTGAGACACCATGATTCTTGCCTAATCACCTCAGAGAAGGGGCAAAGATAGTGTAGCAAACAGCTTTGTCCTCTTCAGATGAAGTCTGAACTTAAACCAAGAGGTGCCAGAAACAACAGTACCTGGACAATGGAGTGGCACAGTCTTCAGTTGCTACTTCGTTGCTGCCCTGGACTGGCTTATTCTCAGGCATTATAATCTTCAGGGACAAGAAGACTCTCTAGACCCCAAAATGCTCAAATTTTCAAATTCAATATGAAGTGGTTTGCTATCTGTCATCCATGAAACTGAAGGTAGATGAAACCCTTCCTAGTTAAAGTTGGCTGAGAAAGAAAGTGTAATACAATACCCAAGGTGGCATTTCCTGCTGGGTGTCAGGAGCAGACCCAATGCCTCCCTCTGTAGCAGGAGATTCACTGACTTCTTTTTTCAACAGTCTCTGCCTTTCAAAAGAGACTCAGAATTCCTTGTTTTGACAGAACAAGCCAGTTCATGTTCCTGAACCACCCACAGTGCTTGGAGTGGAGACATCTCACAGGTTTTCTTAGTATGCAGAAACCTACACTTAATGCCAAACCATTATTCACCAAACATGAACTATCGATGCATGTAATCTCTTTTCTTGCCACTCTTGCTTATCATCTTCCAGCCCTTCCACCCCTTAGCTGAAACTGAGGCTGCTTCCTTTAAGGGGAGTCTGGAAGGTCACCCACTATACTGAATGGGCAAAGGGTATTATATATATATATAATATATATATATATTCATATATACATATATATATATATATGTATATATTCACTGGCTGGGGAGAAAGTAACAACTCTGGCAACACAGGAGCTTTGTGTTTTCCCCTAATTAGTAACTTGAATGTACTGTTAAGGATAAGACATTTTGCATTTTCTCTGGAAACACTTGAAACTGTCATTAAGACCATGAACTGATAATACGGATAAGAGGACGTGGAAACAGAATCCCCCCCGTGCAGAGGTAGTCTGTATCAGACATTTATTTGAGTCTCTTCATCCTTCATCCGCTTGAATTCTGAAGAGTTGAATAAGGCAGTATAACAGTAAGCAAAATCAGATTTGCAGCGTTACACAAATGCAGCAAAGTTTAACATCCCAGATGGCCATCAGCTTTGCCCATTTCCAGTATGTCTCAGGCTTGCAGTCATCTACTCATCTTCTCTGCTGCCAAGGCTGCCTGCTGAAAGTCTTTTCTTAGGAAAGGCCAAGCAATCAGTCAGTGGGAGTACACGAAGCTGTCAGCTCCTCCTATACCACTAACACTGGGCTTGTTGTAATCTTTTCCACTATAAGCCAAAATTTCTCGGCACTTACGACCCAGATGTACACATTAATTTTGGTCTAAAACCAAAAACAGAAGGAATTAGGCCACCCAGCTCTGAACTAAGGACAAACTTCCCAATCTATGTGTTGTCCCTATAAGAAAAGTGTAGGTCTCAGTTCCAGCTGGGAACATTTATGACATTTAGTGTGTCTGCACATTCTCACTGAGAGGGACAGATTGTCAAATTCTGCTTTTAGTTACATGCATGCAGCCCAAGTGAAATCAGTAAATGATCACATCACTGGCCTCTCCAGTGAAATCTAGATCTTTTATAAGCTTCGATAACAGATTTTTTTCTGCCTACCGTCACATAAATAAAATAGGAAATTAAATTTTAAAAGATTGCAAAATAAGTTTGTGAACACAGTGCAAACCAAGAAAACATCAGTCTTAAAACAGGTAACTGTATGCCTTCCAGTAAAACCTGTTGGCATTGGTGTGGTGTATTTCTGTCATAGCTTTAATTTCATTTAAATGTTGAATTTGAGATACTACATGTGAGGCTGAAACCTTAGAGGAAACCAAACTTCGTAAACAGAATAAGCTTTCTTAGAGCAGTAGTTTACAAAATGAGTCTAGCTGAAGTTCCCAGTACAGTAATTTCACAGGACCTACTGTTGTCTCCAAGTTCATCCCGTGTAATGTATAAGCTATTTACCGTAGCCTGTGTAGAAGGTTACAAGTGGGGATGTTATCATTTTCCATTTGAATCATGTCACTATCTCTTAGCACAGGTTTGTTTAATTCAAAGCTCTCCTGTTCAGCTCAGGGGGCAACACGTAGAGCTGCCAGAGGTGATGTTTTTCTCTCTAAAATCCAATCTTTTGTTATGTTCTCAGATGCAGCTAACAACTCTCCATAACAAAAGGTGCTCTTAATAACAGGAGCATGCACACTACAGCCATCATGTGCTCTTCCAGTACAGCTCCTACCTGCAGTTCCAGTGGGCTGAATTTATGTCACACTTCTTTCCATCCAAATGCACAATACTCATGTGGTTCAGTACCTTAGTAATCAACAATTTTCCAAATTATATTTAACTCTGGTGCAGCTCTCCCTAACCATGTTCCAGTTAGAAAGTGACAACTCCATGATGTTGTTTAGGAGATTAAAAGTTTTGGAAAAACTGAGCAAATATGCCAGTAAAAATTCTGCAGGTAAAAAGCTGGGATATATGTGTGGATCTGAGCTGTTACGTGATGCACTAACAGGCAATATTTCAGTTCCAGCAAGAGTAAGGAACACAGCCAGAGAACTAAGGCCTACATGTGTGTGTTTATAATGAGAGTGTGCTGAAGATCTCACAGCAAATATCATCCCTGCTGAATCTTTTGGGTGGTGTTATCCTGCCTTTTCAAAACCAAACACTGCAGTCACTATTAGTTAAAGATTTTCCCCTTAGGTGCCACATCTTTATTTGTGTTTCCTTGGGAATTTACACAGCTTCAGTGGGGCTTTGCAAACACATGTGAATGAAACATCCCCATGGTCACAAAAGGATAAGGCAACAAGATGGAGACAATTTCCATAACGAGATACCTTTATCCTCATTTTACATCTTTACTCCAATAAAGACAGAGAATGAAACTCCAGATTCAAGCCCAAAGCACCAGAATCAAGAAGCCCATCTCCTCTTTGACCTAAAGGTGTAGATGGCTTTGCAGAGTTCACATACAGTAGTTCAAAAGGTAAATTTAGATCCAAGTGTTGCTTAAATCAAGGGATGGGTTTTAATCTCTCTCCAGCATGATTATAAGAGCACACCGTGATTTTGGTTAAAACTGAAGTCCACAGAGTTACTCTAGATTTACAAGTGATATAACAAGCATCGTAACACAAGGCACAAGATTCATTGCCCTTTTTAGTCTAAAAGCTTGTGCATAAAATGCATTAAAACTGCATAAAATCTGCAGTGCTATGATGTTACAGTAACACTACCTTGCTTGTGAGGGAACTGTTACTGCCTGTTACTGTCTCTCTGAATGAAGGGGCTCTCGACTTTCTTGCTTCCATATTTAGCAATAAATGATTTTGTAGCTCTTTATGTGAACTTAAAAATTCTGCAATAAGTAGGCCTAGTAAATGTTGATATGTGAGTTCTGAAAATCTTTGCTGATCGCAGCAGTTATCTGAGTGGAAATTTGTGGTTTAGAGAGACTGTTTAAAGTACTTTTCTCCTGGAAAGGAAGGGTTACTCCAGGAAAAGCAATATCCTAAGAAACCTTTGTACCATAGCTTTTACTTTCATATCGTGACCAAAAATTTTGAAACAAGACATTCTGTGTAGGTCCCATGGCACTCACAAAAATAGCTCCTGAAAGACGAAAATCCTCATGCGCGTACGTGTAGTATGTAAAAGCAGTAAGTGTCCTCAATTTCATAACTCAATTAAATTCTAGAAAAGCCCAAAGTTGTTTTTATGTTGTGATAAGCACAAGTTATCACTAAATGGCTAAACCCAGTGTTCACAATTTTCAGCTGTCTTGTTGATGCTTGTCAATGCCCTGTAATGATGTGTCACAGCCAGATCTACTGAAAAGTGAATTTTGTGAGTTTCAAAACAAGGAAAAATGCACTATAAAATTTTTACATATTCTAACTGACTGTAAATGCGATTGAATTCGTGGGACTTCCTCCAGCTTTGTTCTTTGGCGGATTGCTATTAGCTTACATTCGAAGTCTCTGTTGGCCACAGATTTCACATTGTTCTTCCAAATGTAATCATTTCTTTCTTTTATCTGATCTCCGACAGTCTCTCTGTTTTCATCAATATTTGACAGCAATTCCCAAAGATACAATATAGTCCATTCTAATATCCTTGTGCATACTCTCTTCTCCCTTTGAAATCCAATACCTAAGCAGTGAAATAATTTATTGTGCCTTATTTAGAATTTTATTTTTTGCATGTGTTTTGATACTGTCCCTTTGAAATGGAAGTTATTTGGAAATTTAAACCAACTGTTCTCAAAAAATAGTATTGAAATATCACTCAGTCTCCCCCCTTTTCAAAGATGCAGTGTTTATCATGTTTTCTTTTCATGCATTGCTTAAATATTTCTTTCACATTTTACACACCAAACCCTAATTTTGTCAGAATGCACAAAACCCAATTTACACCAGCCACTGAAAATCAAGTATAAAAAAATGAGTCCTGCACAGATCACTGTCATCCCAAGATTAATGGACCTTTCAGACTAAGGAATCAAACTTGGAACTGAATATGCTTTGTGTGACATTTTCTGGCAACAAGAAAACACATCATATGAAAGAAAAGAGAAAAGTTAGTTTTCTGAATAAACATGGCTTTTGCATCATTATCCCTGAATGCACAAATTTAGCAAAGATGACACTTTTCAAACAACCTATGGAGAAGTGTTGGGTTTTCCGTGTCAGTCTGAAAAACAGGCTAGTTAAATGCAAGTTAAGAGGTTCTCCACAAGGATAAAGTGATAAAAATACCTGATTAAAAAGTAGACTAAGTCATTTAGAAATGTATTGATATTTCTTGACCTTAGAATTAAAATACAAGATTCTAGATCATATTCTCTTATAATGAATGTGGAAACGTACTTACACATAAAATAATGCAAATTGTGAATGTATTGTATTAACTCTTAATAACAGGCTTGTAAATCCTCACCACAGAGAGAAAATGAGCAAAATTATTGACTAAATGCTATAACTGATAATGGTTATAAAATACACTTTTCAATTGTGAGGAAAGACCAGGAGTGAAGTATTGCTCCATCTAAATTAAAATAACATTAATATACTAACCAGTACACAAAATAAGCCAAAGTACTTTATTATAGTTCAACAATAGTCAGTACAGGGCTGAGTGCATTAACTTCCTGTCCAGCTAAAACAGGTACATCTCTTGGAAATGAACATTATTAAGAGTTTTTAACAAAATAATTTTCAAAGACGAATGTGATTTTCATTTAAAACTAAATATGTCAGTACATTCATTTAAAGAAATGTCTGTTTTGAAAAAAGAAACAAAACTAAGCCTTTTAGTAATGTTCAAGGCATTTAAAAAGTTGACCTTTTTTGTATTAAAACCCAAAAGTTAGAAGTGATCGGTTTTTAACCAAAATAAGGACTTTTATCTAGATAAGATGTTGTAACTGACTTCAAACATTTTTTATTTCATGGGAGTTTTGAAGTCTTTTTCTTCTCAAAGTAGCAGAATTTCCTCTCCAATGACAAACCAGTTCCTGCCTACTCAATTACAATGTTATATTGTTCCTGGGCTTAATCTTAGCCCTTCTGATCAGAAAAGACCTTCCCTCTAAGACATCAAATGAAAATTGCCTTTCTTTTCCAAAAAAATATTGAAGTAAGGGTGAAAAATATCTTGCTGCATTGTAAAAGTGGTAAAGTGGGCTCTTTTTTGGGCCAGCTTTGTGGAGCTTTTGGACAGAACTCTTGATTCTGAGTGATTCTTTTGATCATGGGCACCTGAACACATGACTACTCTGCAGTTGTGAGTATGCAGGCTGCCTGAGGTAGGATGATTTTGATTTTTATGCAAAGAAGTTTGTATTTCTCAGGTAACATATTCAAGCTCCATCCTAAATATAACTCTTCCCCACGTGTCCCCTCACCAAACTTGACTAGCTATACATGCTCTACTTGGAAGCAGGTTAACCCATTTCATCTGTCCACATGTGGTATAATTTCTGCACTGTCTTTTTGGGGCCCACCAAGCAACAGAGCTGGAATCATATGAAAGGAGTTCTTTCTGGAAGGGAAAAAACCTACTGCATGTGCAGTTCTGCACATTTAAGGAGAAATGAGACGGTATTTGTGGAGTTGTCTGTCACCCATTTGAGCTGCAAGGGATACCAGCAGCCTGAGCCATGTCATTCTCCATGCACTTTCTTTCTATGAATGCTGAATATTCCCATGGCATTCCCTAAGAAGATACATGACCACTGTTTGTCTGGGCTTGCTACCAAGAAGTAACTTCTTTCCACGTGGTTCTTCCCAGGCAGAAAGGATGAAATATTCTGGACCAGTATTTCCTATTCAGGTTCCACAGCAGCTCCCTCAAAGAAGAGGAGAGGTTTCAATTTTAATTATTTAAAGGGTTTCATAAAGTTTTGCTTTCTGCAACAATTCTTGTTGTGGAGCCAGCTAGTTCAACCAAGAGGTATGGGAAAAAAATTGCTTAAGAATTGAATGTTCAATTCATATGTCCAAGACGTTGAATTTGACTAAAATTTTGGCATTAGGGCAAAAGGCAGAAGGAGTTTGTGTGCAAAATGTACAGCTAGATACAGTCCCGGAAATACATGCCATCCTTCCACTCACATCATGGTTTTTGTGGAGAGGGAAGGGATAAGAGGGCTTGGTTTATTTATATCTTATATTCTTTCCACTTATTTTTGACTTCCTTTTTCTTGTGTTGTTCTATTACCTAATGAACATTTTACTGGTCCTCTTAAACATTTCAGAGTTCGGGACAGTCCTGGTTGCTTGTTTGAATCAACACTCATGAATGTAACTGTTTGGGATTTGGGTTTACGGTGGAAGAAGTGCTCAGAATTTTGCAAGGAAGCAAGTAAGTCTCAAAAGGATGTAAATTTGTGAAATCTGGGACTGAATGTCCATATCCCAAGGGAATCAGGGATAATGAAAAAAAAAGTGCTAAATGAGAGAAGAAATGGGTGCTGGACTGAAACTGGCACTTTTGGCAGAATTAGTGGTATTGGTCACGAAAAGAGACAAGTAGAAATAATCTAAGAAAGCATGTATTGCAATGTTTATTCACTTGTACTTACTTTCTGGACTATCAAGAATGAAGAAATATAAAACTGATTGAAAATGAAAGAGTAAACATTCCAAAACTAAAAGCATATTTTGAGCACCTTAGAGTAAATTCTTATGTGACTGTTGAGTTTGTTCATCTTGTCTGTATCTGAATGGGTTTGCCCACCTTTAATTTGTATCACATGTTGCTGTTTGTGTACAGTGGAAATTCTGATCTAAATTATATATTGCATAACCTGATTGCCATAAACAAAGTCTGGAAAAATGTGGAATATCTAAAAAAAATTTGTTTTCATTGAATCAGAATTTTGTTAACAATTCAATAATAAGGAATTACCATTAGCACAGCACAGTTTGGTTTGGTGTTTAGTATGCACATCCAGTTAGTGATGCTTTTCCTCCTGGAATGGAAGGCTTCTATAACACTAAATAAATTTGAGACCTGGAGCTTATATTTTGGCATCTTTTTAATGAATTCACCACCCAGCAAGTTTCAAAGGTCATGATAAGATTAAAAACTTCAAAAACATGTTCCTTTGTTATTTTTTAAGCTCGTACTCTGACACTAAACTATTTACAACATCTTTTTGGAAGGGAAATGTTGCATGTCTCTATAAAAGTATTGGATTTTTTTCATTCCATTCCAAAAGATAGAAGAAGACCATATTTGAGGAGGCACAAGCACACAAAGAAAAGTTGTTCCAGAACAAAAAAAAAAAATTGTCCCACAACAAAAGATCCTAAAACAATTTATTTGAGCATGGTGGTGGTGTCAAGCAGTAAAGCACTGGGTGTTCACTTTCTGTTTTATTTACATAAAAGGGAATTAGAGAAACACAAAGTATTCTGTAAGCTGAGCAAGGTCAGTTTTGCGTGTGCTTGCCTGTGTATATGAATTTATAGGACTATAATCCTTCTTGTGCCTGATTCATGGTACTTAACATGGAGTAGATTCAGTTTTATGATATGCCGTGAACAAATTAATTGTCTTGTGGTGTTTTGTTGTGCTGTAGGCGGAGCTCCTTCATTTTATTTTGTATCTTCAAAGAATTCCTAGATGAAGCATGTTGTGCAGTCTTTCTAGACCTTTCATTTTTGCTTTGCATTGGAATATAATGTCATGCTAAATATCTCTTCCTAAGGACTATAAAAAATCTTCAGTGTACAAGAAAAATTTTCACCCACTAAATAAACCAAGATTTTGGTTCTTCTTCCCCTCCCATCCTCCCCTGTTCTAGGGTAAATAGAGCCACAAATATTTCAAGCTCCATGTAGACCTGACTAATGTTTAAAATACATAAAATATGTAGGATAATGAACTTTTTTTACTAGTTGAGATTTGAAAAAAAAGAACAGTAGAGAAACTTATTGGACTGCTCTATGTATATCATCAAAAATAAAGAGATAAAAAAAGGAATATGGACATCTGCAGAACACTTCCATAGGAGAATAAAGTGTCCTATGGAGGTTTTCATTCAGCGTTAGTTACTTACAAAGGACTGATTCTCTGCCAAAGTAGTTAAATATGTTTCCCAGACCTTACTGAAGGCACACTCTCACCCTGTGTCAATTTCTCAGGAAATAAAGCATTCTAGGTCTGCTTCTAGAGATTATCAGTGCTCTCTAACTGAGGTGTTGAAGATGAATATGTACAAGTCAGCTGCAAATATCTCGAAAGACTTTACGTTGTCCAGGACAAACCCAGAGTCCAGATAGCTGGTGTAAACTGGCACAGCTCCACGGACTTCATGGACATCAGTGGGGTACTGCTGATTTACAGCAGATGGGCATTTGGCCTCTTGTTGTCTGCTGAGCAGACTTGTTAGACATAATCTTTGAGAAAAACTAACTGTGGGCATCATGGTCAAAGTACTCAGGGAAATGATGGAATAAAAGCATCCAAACGTTAAATCTCTCAATATACTGAACCTGCTCTTTGTGAAGGCAAGTCAAATAATGTGCCAGTCTTCCCCCCAGGCTCAGAAAAATAGGAGAGAGCAAATCAAACCAAAATCAAATCCACTGCCAGGTCTGCTCCAGTACAGTCTTTACTTGTGTTATCGTACGAATAAAAGACCAAAAGCATACAGTCACTATTCCTTGGAGCACGATGTATTTCCTTCAAATGAGTTGAGAAATTAGACTTTTAATGTATCTGTCTAACATATAAAATGGAGCTTCCTGACCTGTCCATTGCAAAGTACCTGTCTTGAACACATCATCCGTCTTTATGTGAACAAACTGACTCTGCTTTCTGAGAAGTTTGCAACACTGGCTTAAACATTTTGTGAAATGAAATCTTGGCTTTTTCTCAATGAAAGGAACAGGCACTACCATAAAACAGTATAGGAGCAAAATTTTAGTCATACAGCCATAAGCGTCGCCAGCCCTTGAACTGCCACGTGATAATTGCAGTGCTGACCTGAGGATTTCAGTAAGTGTTTCTGCTTGACCACACAGTGCACAACAGCTCAATCCAAGATAGCTTGTCCATTCTGCATAATGTTGTGCTCTGGGGTGCGGACAACTGTTCTGGGTGCATCAGACTTCTCTCCGTATCTTCCATCTTAACGAGTGTGTTAGAGATACACCTCAGCTTCATATCCCAATGAAGAGCTTTCAAATCACAAGAGACGGACTGACAGCTGGCTTCCCAGCTCTCCAAAATCCTGACAGAAGCAACTCAGCAGAAGCTGGTCCTATCTTTGGCAAGCTGTTGTTATGCAGAAGTGTATCAGTATTGAGCAGGGTTGTGTCCTGGGAAAGGAAAGCAGAAAGAAAACCTGAAAAGTAAATGTCAGAACTGCAAGACTCTTCAATATCTTGCTCAGTTTTTGCCTTGCATGATCAGGGCTATAAGAATGCCTCAGGAAACCAAGAATTGGTCTGACTTTTTTAAAAGGAAATAGCACAGTACATTTTAGAGATATATAACCTTTCCTAGCTGCTTCACAGAGGAAATGATTCCTAAGTATCCCTTATCTTAAAATTAAATAGGTGACGATGGGAGAGAAACAGAACAGCTGTTTAGAGGCTGTCCCGAAAGAAAACAGAAAGGATGGTGTTCTTCTATGCTGTCCTGCTGCTTTAAAAAAACTTTTATAGGCAATTAAAAAGTGAAGTAGTGATTATAGTCTGACAAAATCTTCCCTTATCTTTGCTCCCTGACTTTACCTATCATTGCAGGAAGACCAGTTCACAGCTTGACCATATGTTAGGTTGCAGCCTATGAATCACTATTCTCCAAAGAGGCATTATTTACTTAAGAGTGATTAACAGGGATAAGAAGAGTCAGGGTGTTCCACTTCGTGCTGTTAGATGAACTAACTTGATGATAGGCATAATGCAATGGGTCTGGGAGAGCTGTACTATGTGCCAAAATGATCCCATGCATTATCAGATCTTACCTACCTTTGTTTAAACTAAACAAATTTGGCAGCTACTCAGTTATATTTTCCATATGGTGCAGTATCTTCTGAGCAGCAACTTGAATCAATCTTTGTGAGGCAATATTTTGAGTTATTTTCCTGTTATTCACAATTCTCTCAACAGTGAATGTTGAGAGCAATAATAAAAAAAATAATCAGGGTGACTGAGTGCTTGAATTAGTCTGTTCTTGTAGCTATTGTTAGTATTAATGGAAGATCCATGTGATACCCAGCGGGAAAAAGAAAAAAACAAATAACAAACAAGTCTTTGAAAGACCACTTCATTTTAAGAAGGCAAACAAATGACACCATTTCATTTAGAGAGGAGAAAATGGATGGACCCAATTCTTCACTCACCCATGTAATTTTTCTACCAGTGTAACATAGCTGATGTTAGTAGAACTTTCCCTAATTCATACCAGGATGAAGAACAGAACAGGGAAACATACACAGGGTGTGTATTTATGCAAGTCAGTTCTTAGCTGGGAGGATGATCAGGGTTTGGAAGCCAACTCTGGAAACCTTTCTGAGGACACTCAATGTGAGTGCATTTGCTCAGCCCATGTAGGGTGGCTATTTTCTGGAAGAAATACAAGGTAGAAAGAAATAGTAGGGTAAAAAATAGTTTAGATCTGGAAGGGATAGGGTGTGAAACACATGTCACAGGATGACACAGTGGGATAATAGACTGGATGAACAATGAAGGAAGGAACATAGGAAATAATGAATTGGGGGCCCATGTTTTTGGTTGGCGTGAGCTTACACTTTATTCTCTTCCTTCCAGCCTCCTTCCCAAACTCTGCAGGACAATATCCTGATTTCAGTACAGCTCCTCAAAAACCTGGAAGCATGACTGGAAAACCAGATCATTTTATCCACTCACATGGGAACTGGCTGAAATAAAATGTACAGCAAGCCATTCTCCAATGACTTGTGATGTGAGAACAGGGAGTATGGGGAATGGGCAATTGTGATGGATTCATTCCTTGGCAGATCTTCTTGGCCATTTCCTTCCACACTCTACAACTCCGGGGAATTTGACAGCTCAGCTACTCCAAGCCTCTGGAAGTTTTGTTGGAGTAGGAAAAAATACACCAATTTCTGTTCTTTGCTACACCAGCAACTGTTTTCATCTATATCTCATTTTGATCCAGAGAGTATTCTTTTAAATTTTCTCCTCAAAATGATTTTATTCTTGTCAGGGATTTTCAAGATGTTGCATGCTGATTCCATGATGATTCCCATTCATGAACTTATTTTAATACATTTTTCCTTTGTATCCATATTTTAATGTCAAAACCCATTCAGCACTTCTGCATGTTCCTCCCAGTGTCTGCCAGGTCACTGAGGAAATCCTGCTCATTAGATTTCGTCACCCATAGTGTGAGAACTTCACCTCAGAAGCACCTCTACAGTGCACTTCCCTGTCCCTCCAAGGGACAGAGACTTCATTTCCTGACTCCACTCAGTTAATTGTTTTATCAATTAGGCCAGAAATGTTACTGTTCTTTGAACAGACCATTTCCTTTAACTGAAAAGAGTTTTGCTGGTTTAATTAGCAGTAGAGGAAACAGTTTTGTGTTGATATGGATATTTATTATTTCCTATTAGCGAGTAGCATATCCTGTGATAACTTTCATAATTAGTGAGCCAAGTGTAAATTTCATCAGAATGTATGTCATAGCCTTCAGTTTGGGCTCAAAATGCCAAGTACAAAAATAGATGTCCTTGCCTCCAAAGCGCCTTTGGCACTGTGTTTGCCTGTGATTTAACAACCTTTATAAAGTATTAAAAAGTAGCAAAAATGCATTTATCTTGGGTTTCTGTTAGAGTTCTACTGAGCTGGGACATACAGTAATGGAAATAGCCCTGTGCCACTATGCTTTACCAAAGGGATAGCCACAAGGAAAGAGGCTGGGACATAGAATACGTCCTTCAAACACAAGACTAATTAGTACCCATATTGTGATAATACTTGAATATACTTAACTATCTCCACCAATTAAATTTTTAGGTCAAGTGAGGACAGGATTCATGAAAAAGTAGAGTTGGATATTTTGGACTCCCTGCAGAGGATCACTCTGTGCTCCCATTGCACTGGGAGGGAGAAATGACTACAAAACGAACAGGAAAAATGTGCAGTGACATGATATTGTGGTAGGGGGAAATACAGAAAGAAACTGAGGTATGGGTTATGTTTGAAAGTGATAAAAGAAAAAAGAATAGAGCATTTTCCTGGAATTTTCAGGCCGTTCTTTTTATTTTGGAAAGTTGTAATTAAAGTTGCACACATCAAATGTTTGTGGTCAATGAATTCAGCACTCTATCTTCAGAGCAAATCTCTGGATTCCTCCTCTATACAAGGAGACTGGAATACTGTTTCTTGGAAACTCTTTAGAAAACAACTCTATTTTCTCAATATTTTCTGCTGAAAAGCCATCATTTTTCATCTAGGTCTGCTCCTGCTCAGCTCTGTGGAGGGGAACTCCCCACCTTTGGATTCATTTCACTTTGGGATTGGAGATGGATCTGTTTAGGTGGGCCTGGTCCATACAAGTTAAAAGCAGTCTGGGTTATATTGGACCCTCTCAGGGCTGTGCTCTGGGGCCGACGTGTGGATTGTCTGTATCCTTCTCCTGCAAAAACAGTCACTAAAACTTTTTCTAGACTAATTCTTCCAGCTTTTCTTCATTTCTGTTAATTTTCTCTGAAGTCTTTGAACACATTAATGTCAAGCACTGACTGTAGCATTCTAGGTATTATGCCATTGTTGGTAATTTGCCATTGAAAGTAAGAAAGTTTCCTTTTTTTTGGCCTGTGACATGAATTGTCTGTAAATGCATTCCATGCTTGCATAAGGCTTTTTGCCATTTTAGCAGATGGAAATTTCATATCTAATTTAATGTCCATTAGGTCTCTTTCAGTACCACTGCTTTCCAAGTATCTCTCTACTACGAAATTAGTATTAACTGCATGCCTGGCCCCCCCCCCCCCCCCACTATATAATTATCCATCCCTTCCCCTGCCTAAAGACCTTCAAACAAAACCTGGAAATAGATATGTGAGACTCAAATGTGCACATTTAGTGCTACGGACTCTTGATGCTTGTGTTGGATCACACAGATGGCTTGTGAAAGCAGGCTGTGCTGGGATCAACAATGGATAAACAAGAGGTCTACTGCAATCAGTGTTTTCCTATTGGCAAAAAGAGGAGGAAGGATCATGCCAGGAGTGACACTAAGTCTCAGGGTGAGAAGCAGTGGAGACACAATTCTACTTCTCTCAGGGACTGACAGTGATGAAAAAATGTGTAAGGCTGCTGCAGGCTTTACTGCTCTGGCCAAGATGGAAGCGGATTTTTTCCACTTCCTTTCAAAGCACAACCACTCCATTAAATTAATAATCCAACCCTCAATGCTTCAGATGACAAGGGAGGCCTTTGAAACTTGACTGAACAAATGCTTTCAGCATGCAGTGAACTCTCGGCACACATGGACTCCTCTCTCCATCAGTGAAATCATTAGTTAGCCTCTGCTTAGATATCCCGCTGAATCAGAGGCCAATGTGGAGCTGCCAGCAGGAGCTTGCTGGGGACTGGTTTGTTTTGTGTTGATGTATTTTTAATTCCCTTCTGCCTGCCCATTCATTAAGATGTTTCTTGGAGAGAGGTTCAGACCTTCCCAGGAGCGCAGGGGCCAACTTACCTCGCTGCCCCCAAGCTCGCAGCGGGAGGTGGGAAACATGCTCACCACCAGCTCAGGTTCTGAGCACAGAATAGGAGGGGAAATTTGTTTTCTACAAATAACAGTGATTAAGGAAGGGGAAGAAATTTGCATAGGTCAGGCACAGGAGGGGTGAGCAACCCTCCTGAATAATCATCAGTAAGTGCCACTCAAACAAGGCAGATATTTACAGGGGAAGGAGGACAGCATGGAGGTTGAATATTAAAAAAAATATGGTTTCTGTAGATTTAGAAATCCAGGTAGGACCATATTAAATATTGTGAGATTGTTTAAATTGCAACTTTCCAAGAGAATAATTGATTCTGATGCCATGGTACTACCAAAATATATCTTCGCTTTAGAATCCAGCTAACATTCCACCTTGGAATTATCTAATGACAAACCTTGGTGAAAGAGATCCCAAGGACCCCAGAGGGTCTGTCTCTTGGGGACAAGCAGCAGCACAGGGACTGCATGGGAGAGCTGTGGGGCTACACCCTGCACCTCCAGGACATGGGCCTGTTGCACGACCTCTGCAGCTTACACAGAGCTCCAGGAATAACCAGGGGCTCCTCCCTCTGGTTTTCACAGTATGGGTGATAAGCAGTTTTCATTTAAACTTGCCTAAATGCATTGCTGGGTTCAAACTGTGCAGAACAGAATTTCAACCTTGGAGTTTAAATATGTAATTGTTTGTATTAAATAACTGTCATTGAACTTATCCTCTTAATTTATTATTGGGGAAGGTCTTGCTTTGCCATGACTAGGGAATACATTCTGTAAGAACTCACAGTTTGACAGAAGAACAGGGAATCTGACAAATTATGAGGTTTACTTGCTCATTTCTAATCCAGCCTGGATGTAAATTTCTCCAGCATCCAGGGACTGTTTGGATCCAGAGTTTTTTTCCAGGCCCATCTATTCTTTTTTTTCAAATTACTGTTATTTTTTGAAACATAACACTGTGCAAATAAAAGTGAAGCTGTACTTGAATGTCAAGAAATGCATGGAGAACATCAGTAATGTAGGGAATATATACTCAGGGAATAAGCTTCAACAGGAATGCTAATTTAGTTATAGTTTTTAAAGCTGACTGCAAACAGCTGGGTAGCATTAACCGCATTAGGAAAACAAGAAAGGTGGAGCAAAATCTAGGAGACTAAGGTATGGCAGTGCCAAATGTATGGAAAAGATTTGGAATATGTAAAATGTACTGCTGTTGGACCCACACTATGTAATAACAGCGATGTGGTGTGAAGCTATCCCTGGGACTTCCCAGCACACTAAAAGGTTTGTGGAGCAGCGTCTGTGGCTTGTGGCAGGCCACTCACTTGATAACACGGCAGGGAAACAGAAACACAAGTAAAAATAGCATGTGCTGTGTTCTTTTATAGAGTCTTTGGTCTCACTAAAGAGGAGATCCTGACAGTCCTTTATTCTCCTTTCACACACATGTTGCAGCTACTTAAAAAAGTCTGCAGATTCAAAGCTGGGAGATTAGGTTTAAACTACATGTGCTCCAGCTGCATCGCACTTACTTTGCACTCCACATTTTCCAAGAGCTGTACAAACATTTACTAATTAGACTGAATCCCAGCAACACCATTTTCACAGTGGTAGGAGCTTTCCTCTGCTTTTTGTGAATAGATGGAGGCAAAGAGAACTCAGGAGCAGACTCCAAAACTTATATCCCCATGTAAGTAGATCCATGTTCATGATGTTTCCATAGTTTGAGTGCAGGTTTTGGGGACTGTGATGTTAAGTAGAAATGCTTTTCAAAGAGCTGGTTACTAGTGTGAGTAAGATGTTCAAAATACGGCCCTTTGTGGCTTGCCCAAGACCACACAGTGAGTTAAGAGCAGAGCTGGGATTTTACTTCCTTTAACTGATTTTCTCACAGTTGTGGTTCCATTGCAAACTTCTTGCACTACTTTCATATTTTTTATACTGCTCGATGTCTCTATAACTTTTGGTAGATTCATTTTAGAGGTGGGCCTGAGGTGGGGCAGAGGATATGTTGTGTCCTGGCTCTCTGGGGACAATAAGGGGTGTGTAGATTTCCACCAGTTGGCCAGTTCTCTACTTCTTGTGGAAATGGAGAACAGTTGAAGTTAACAATCCACAAGAGGTGATTTCTTTAGAGCTAGACAACTAATCAATAGCAATTTATTCACTGGCATTGATGCATTTGTGTTCACATGTGTACCTATCATCATTTATGTTCTTTATTCGTGTCTTTGCTAAACCAACCTTTTAGATGCATTTGAATAACAACCCGTTAGGGAAAAACTCTTTTTTGCAGAGTTGCAGAGAGTTTTTTATATGGTTTAAGCTCTGCTCTCCAATTAAACGGCTCATAAAACTCACCAGGAAGTTCATGTTTCTAAGCATGCAATCAGACAAAGTATCACAGAGGAAGTACTGCGGATCTGTACTACATATTACCACTTCCAGGCCATTCCTGACTGCTTGTCCCATCCCCTTTGTCAGAAGTTACTGTCTTCTTAGATCTTCTAGGTTAAATAATTATGAATTTCTTTAGTCTCTGACCTGATACTATGCATTTCTTTAAAAAAGAAAATCAAACTGTAATAAGTTTCATGTTATTCTTTGCAGCATAACCATATAATATCGCTGAGCTAGGGAGCAAAAGGAGGCAGAGCTGAACTGGGAAGACTTGGAGCTCAGCAGAGTTTCCTTTAGTGGCCACAGTGACAGGGAGCAGGGGTGGGGAGGAGGCTGAGGAAGGCACTTGCTATAGCTGGGTCAACGGTAGCGGATTTAGATGGGCCAAGCATGCCCAAATTGTATCACTAAAGTGTAAAATTCGTATTAAAGTTTGGTTTGGAATTTGCTTTTGGAGAGCAGTTGAAAACCCATTCTCTAAAATTAGCTTTTAGCAAGTATTCCTGTTTATAAAGTTCATTCACTAGCATGTTTATGGAAAGTGAGCCCAGAAGGGAAGGAATGCAGTAAAAGTACATTCATTTGAAAATTCAAATAAAAATATTTGCTTTGAATCAGAGGCTTTTTTCAATCCTTCTGTGCTCTTTGTCTAGTTTGTTAGTACTTTTGTTGTCCAGCAAAACAGTCACTGTCCTGAACTTTTCTCATTACTCCATAGTATGTGTGAGTGAAGACTTGTGCCTGTTGTGTTAGTTCTGTTTGTGAGCATGGGAAATCATTATTAAAAAAAAACCAACGAAAACAATAAAAAAAGAGACAACATACTCCAGCCCCAAACGCAATCTCCATTTTGTGAAACTTGGTGGCAGCAACAGCTGGGAGCTGTTACTGTTCCACTGACAGTACTGATAACACCAAAAGCAAAAAAATTAATCAAGCCTTCACAAGACTGTCTTAAAATAATGAGGTTCCTAAACTGGCACTTTTTATTTTTCTTCTGGATTGTGAGAAGGGCTGAGTAAGTAGTAATCAATCTGCTGGACTACCTTTTAATTTTTCTTTAAAATTTATGTCCTCCACTGTTCCATCTTGCCTGTTCCATCCTGCCCCTTGGGCAGAGCTCAGCTGCATAGCCATTCCCCATTTGGTGCAACAAAGGAGGGAGGAAAAGGATGTGGAAAGAAGGGAAAGGAAACTATTGGAAACAATAAGAAAGAGACTCAGGAGACAGATCAGTTGAGTAATGGAAGTGAAAATTGATGTTGTTACTTCCTCATTTCCTTACACATCCGTTAATGCTAATCAGATATCAAATCCTATGAGCACTCACCTCAGATGTTTATACACACGGGCTTGATGATAATGTACTGGGTTGACTGGGAGGACTGAGACACATCATCACTGGTTTGGGAGATACTCTCCCTCTTGTCTCCTCGTCAAGCAATATCAAGTTAGGCAGAAGGTCACAGTTTGCTGAAGGAACTCCAAACTGCCTGTAGGTCACCATCCTTAGGGAAACCACATTCCTGCTGCCCTAATAGTCACTTTTTGGATTGAAAAGAGCTTTGATCACATCATATGTTAAGATATGCAAAACTGCAAACGCAAAGTCATTCCTCTGACTGTATCATATCTGCTCAGCATAAAGCCAGATTCCATGCAAAAAGAATTAACCTTGTTATCTCTATTAATTACTTCTATTCGGTTACTTCCATTTAAATACACAAAGTCTAACTTCTTATCTCTATTAGTTATGGAGGGAGACTGATGAAATCCCTTCACAAATTATATTAGAAACAAATGTTTTCCACCAGCTTTGATCCTTTTATATTGGCAAGCTCTTTGTTTTTATCCTTTTAAGCAAGAAAGACCACTATGAAAAGAGGTGGACATGAACCAGTGCTGCTTATCTGAACATATAGATTTTTTGAGAACTTTGGATCATGAAATTAATATCTAAGAAAACATGAATACACTGGGAGGCAAGGGCACACTTTGATTTGAGCTTGCTTGTAGCTCTGCAGAGACAGAGATGTGAAGGTGAACAGGTTCACCTGGTTCCTCTTTGAATGTTTTTTATGAAATGAATGTAATGGATTTGGTTTACTTCTACCAGCTAGATGGATCTGCAAACTACCCAGGAGACAACATGAGAAAATTGGCCTGACAGGCTCCTTGCCATCTTCGGAGATAATAAAATATAACAAAATATTCTGTAACAAAATATAAAAAATAATAAAAGGTACTCAATCCAATACCTTTTACACACACTGGAATCATGTCATTAAGAGTTTTGAAAAGTCAATCAAGTTCTTTCCCACATTCATGTGTCTTTAGCTGTGTGTGGTAGGAAAACGATCCAAAGAGTTTTCTCTCATGTGTTTGCTTTCAGGGCAACTAACTGAACTGTTCCCCAGAGCCTTCACTTTAGGGGTTTCATGGTACTGAAAATTAGTGGGCTTTAATCTGACCCTGCCTTCTTTTGTGTGGTAAAATGTGCAACAGTCACTGTTCAAAGATGTACTTAAAATTCTCCTTGTTTAATATAGGGGCTGTTGAAAATACATAATCACTGGTGGAAATAGTTTTACATTTCAAATCTTGTTCAGTCAGCTCCTTACTCATCTACTAGTTTGCTTTCAGAAATTAAGCTACTTCAGACAATGCTGTTTGGTTTGTGGATTGTTCATTGTTCATTTACTTTTTTTTTAGAACCAAGCCACTGTTCTCATATGGCTTTCAAGAAGGACAAAAAAATTTCCTTTAAGTTCCACTTCCTTCTCTTATCAAAAAGACAACAACATGAAAGTATTTACCTCAACAACTGTGAATCGCATATTTTAGGGTTCTTACTATTTTATATTATATGTTATCTCTTATACTGTGCTTTTTTATATGGATCTTAAAATGCCTTACAGTATCTGCTTTGCATCGTGAAAGTTATTTTGTAGACTGAGAAAGCGAGAGCAAAGGGACTTCATTTCTAGCAGTCAAGACTTCTGGACTGAAGTTTAGATGCTTCCAACTGCACAAAGCCATCTCCTTCTTTACATACCTTCTATAATTTGGTACAAGCCTACAATCATACTGTTACAGATTCATGGTCACTGGTGACTCCTACGTTTCAGACAGTCTGAGCACTCAGCATCTCAAAACAGCTTTATTCCTTCTGTTTCTCCACCAGAAGTGACAGCTTATAGTTCTCTCTGATGGTGGCAATACAGAATTTTGGGCTTTCAGGCTCTTGTCTGCCTTGATTATATCCACCAGATAACAGTAAGGCATATCTCCTTCAGTGATACAGATGGAGTCTCTTCATGGATAAGACGTGTCAGCTACTTTTGTTTCCCTATTGTGCTTTCCTTCAGAGTATGCTCCAAAAACATGTGTGCAACTATACCATATGATCCACAGTCTAATGGCATACATGCCTTGATTGTTTCTCTTGCAAAAAAAAAGAAAAAAAAAGAAAAAAAAAAGGAAAATCTGTGATTTCTCATTGGTCATATCAGAAAGATTTTCTTCAGCTGGATGACTTTTGTGTTCCACCCTTTGTATTCAGCTTCAAGTTTCATGTCCAAATGAACCCCAAATAACAGAAACCTCTGAGTCCCACCTGGTTTCAATACAAAATCATGTTTTGTGTTCGTTTCAAAATAGGCCCAGGTTGGTTCAAAAGATTCGTGAACCTTGGCAAACTTTTCAAGGAGCATGATTCAAGTTTCTGTGTTTGTACTGTGTGGTTTTATTGTTTCTCATGGTCTTAGTTAGGAGCATAGTATAGATTCACTATAACATCAGCTACACAGATATCTTGCCTGCGTTTGATGGTTGCTGCTCATGTTTTTATTCATATCTACCACAATTCCTATATTCACAGCTGAGCACTTTAGTCTCAAAGATCGCCTTTCCTCAGAACAATTAAGAATTTTGTGTCACTTGTAAAATAAACACATCCAGAATTACAGACGGAGCACAGGATGTCTAAGGGCAAGCAACTAAGTAAGTTGGCAGATCCTTAGAGGAACTATATTACAGAAACAAGTATAAACTCTTTAAATATGGAAGGAGGCTATTAATATCAGTTAGAGACAAATTTGGTTGAATTATGAGCTTTTCAGAGCCTCTGAAACAAGGAGGAAGGGTGCAGAAACATCCCTTTCAGTTCTCTTTCCTTGACTCCTCAATTTCTTGGGATGAGATGATGTGATGGGGGATACACAGAGGTAAGTAATATTTTCTGGCAAGATAGAGTTTACCCAGATTCTTAATGCATGATCTGGAATATCAGGCAGGTGTTTGAGACATTTTTATTCATCCCACAGAATGTATTTCTACTGAATAATCCTGCATCACTGGAGGAACCTATGTCCTCAAATTAGGACTGACACGAATTTTCTCTGGATTTGGGCAGGCTTTAGATTTTGCTTCATAATTAAGATTATTAGGAAAAATGTACTGTTAATGATTTGCATTGTTATATTCTAGATTTTTTCGTAAACTGAACCAGAAGCAACATAAAGAAGCACAGGACTGCTTTTCAATTTCTACACTTCTGTTCTTTGATATCACATTTCCTTCCAGTCAGAGCTGTGCCGTTTACGTACTACTTCAGCGAGAAAATATGAGAAATAAAATCAGAGTGAAATAAATCTATCTTCATCTCATTTCTCTCTGCCATTCACAGATGTCAACTGAATACAATAGCTCTTTGAGATGACAGACCCGTGTGGGGCAGCAGCTCCAGTGACCCGAACACTACGATGTACAGTTCAGCAGAGGCTCCATAGCAACTGCAGAAAAAAAAATTGGTAGAAGCTTGGCACAAAGATATACTTTCCAAAGCACCCCTTTATTTATATAAGCATGCGTGCACATTCCTTGAGATAGCTCAAAAGCAGGAGACTTTGAGATCTCACTGAACAGCATGTCAGTCATTACTCACCGTGGAGATGCATTTACAACACTGGCCATAGCTCACACCGGCAGAAGGACTGAGTGTTATGGGCCTCATCTAAATGGTGTAGCTAAAATCACCTTCCTCTGGCTCAGCTGGAACTGGTGTTCCTCTCTGCCTGGCTCAGTTTGCTGCTTATGTTTTCAGTTATAGCAGGCTGAAAATGTTCTATTTTATTTATTTTTTTTAATTATTGTTTTGCATCAGAAAATAGCATTTCATCAGCAATTACATTTGTCAGAAGGAAATCTAGAGGTGGAGCCCCTCAAAAGAGAAACCTTTATGTTAGGGAGTTTGCAAACAAAAGCTTTGTGCTCTCTTCTGGAAATTTCATAGCAGTTTCTGGGTTTTATGCGGTGTGTCTATTTATACAAAAAGACGTTCCAACCCTGAGTATGCAAAGGGCATGACCACAGATCCCCAGTTAAAAAAACAAAAGGAAAAGAGCTATGAATCAAAACCTGTATGATTTGGAGCACTTCTGACAGCTAAGGAACCTGGAGAGAGCTTGCACGATATCAGCAGTTGATCTCCTTTTCTTAAAGACAACCTGAGGGCCACCTTGAAGTCTGGAAATGGGAAAGTTTGGATGCACAATTTTCTGGGTAGTCTTTGAAAATCCCAAAGGCATAATCTGAAAAAGCTCTTTCCAGTGGAGGCCATGGTCGCTCCAAAGCTTGTCACACCCTTTGGCAGGGGAACATGGAGGCTCAGCGCTGAGCAGACCACCCGATTTCCTGGAAACCTATTTACTGGTGCAAGTCACGGGAGACATAAAACTTTCTAGAGTGCCTGGAAATATGTGGACCTAACCCTATTTTTTTGTCATCCCTAACTTGGTTTTGGTGGGCGTTTACTTGGCTAAACTGGCAAAGATGCAATTTTTTTTTCCAAGAAAAAAATCCAGGGGAAAAAAAAGATTGTAAGTTTACGTAAAAATGGATTAGAAGTACAGATCTATATTTTCACTGAGATAAATACAAGCAAAATGTAGCCTGATACTTTATTATTTCCATTTTCTTTCAAGCTGCTTGATATTTTCTGTTCAAAGGTGGTTTCACACCAGTAAAGATTAATTAAAATATTTTCGTAGTGGTTTAAGAGTACTTTATGAATTAAATTATTATTTATAATTAATCACGTGTTGGTGAACTGGGAATTCAAGAGGTCAAATACAGTTGGCATTTTATAACTGTTTCTCAGTAAAAAGATCACCTTTTAAGCAGACTCAGTGTGTAACGAAAATTAATTTTCAGGTTGAGCTGTTATCAGTTTGGCAATGTTTGACTCCCACAAGCTGAGGGAGGGAATGTGGAGGGAACACTGACAACCAACCGAAATTCTTTATTGCCCTCCTATATGGTGTACATTTGCTCTCCCCCCAGGATAACCAGTGTCATGCTTGTCAGCAGTACATAAAACAAACCAATCCTTTTTTCCCTTTCCTCTCTGTGACTGAAGCCCTACCAGTTTCTACTCTGTCAGGATCCATCAGGGTGCCTGTAGCCTTTGTCATGGCTGCGTTTTAACTTCTGTACTCCTTGTCCTCAGAGAATCTCAAAGCATTTTATGTATGCTTATGATTCACTGGACTTTATTGTATTCCCAGGGAGTAAAATAAATTACAAAAAAAAAAAAAAAAGGCTTTTCTCCTGATTTGGAGAAGCTAAGCATGTGTCAGAAGAGCCTGTTGTAAGCCCTCCTGTGTGAGCTGTTAGTCTTCACAAATGCAGATGTGGCTTCCTTGCCTCTCCTCTGCACTAAATTACTTTCTTTATTGGCTGTAGGATACCAGAGTGGATTTCTCATGTAATTGTGGGTTTACATCTTTCAGCACAGGTTGCATTTCTTCATCTCTTGGCTTTCTCTCCTTATCTCCTTCTCAGAGCAGTTTCTGAGCTAATGCTTTAATAAATTCGCATTTGGTTCACCAGAGTCCTTCTAAAGGAAAGGTGCATGTAGAGATAGCATACTGAAGGCAAACACCTCAAAGACAAGAGAGAAACATAAAGAAATAAATGACAGCTCTTGTAGTGACATTTCTTAAAAGGCTTTTCAAGTTTCTGGAACCCTTACTTCTGACCAAATTCATTCCATCTGCATGTTTGCAAACATTTACTTTTAGATTAATGCCTGAAGTCGCAGGTGCTTCAGGTTGTTAGAGAGGATATTTTTACAAGTGCAGATGCAGGTCTGGATCTAACCCTGTACTTCAGGTTAGCCAAATTCTCACGTCTCCAGGCGCAGAGCAGAAAGAAGGATAGCTGGGCCGAGCAGCAGACCACGTAGTGTATCCATGCGTTCGGCTTCCAGTCAGTGCGGTGAGCAATTTTTAGTGACACCTGTGAGATGCATTCAGTTATTGGGCTGGCAGGCCCGTAGAAAGGTGAAGGTGAGAGTGTGGAGGTGAAGGTACGGCCTCATTGTGGCCGGGGTATTGTGCAGCAGGGCTCTTGCATGCCAGACTCACGCGGGGTGTTTGCTAGCACGGCGCTCTAACCCGCAGGTGTTCTGCACTGTACAAAGCCTTCAAAAATCAATCTCAAATGTTTCTGTTACTATAAAGAGGATTAAAAGGATTTTAAAACATAGCGGGTCAGCCTGACTGCTGGTGAAATTGCCAACATTTAGCAAGAGGGGGGGAGGCTAGAGCAGTGGGGTGGAGCAGGGGCTTCAGGGAAGCCATACGGTACCTTTCAGGGAGATTTTATGATCCAAATGTGGATCTGTAGCACTTTCAACTGGAACTCATTAAGAATTCATGGAGCAGAAAATGCGAGAGGTTCTGGAAATGAGGACTTTGAAAGGCCAAATGTGAGTTGTAAATAAAATAGAGTGGATATTCAATTTTGGCCATTAAATATATCTCAGAATATTTTCTCAGATCAGCAGATCAGGCTTTCAACTAAAAACCTATTCCTAAAAACATAAGGACAAATACAAGGAGTTCTAAAAACTCTTAAGGCAGAGAGCAGATAGAGAGCATAATCAGATCTTATATGTCTCAAAAACATGAGAGCATATTGATTAGAAATGCTGAACAGCACCATTCATTCTGGCTCTGACTGAGCAACGTACCAAAGCATGTGTTTATCTTTAGGCATATTTTGAAATCCCATTGACTTCAATCACCATTGACCCCTGTTACTGAAATGGGACCCTTGGGAAGACACAGCTTTCCTAAATATTATGTGTATAAACAAGAGAATCAGGAACACCCACACTTGAGAAAGCCAGCAGCTTAAGCAGAGTGTACCAGGATCACTAATAAGCTGCCTTCTAACTTTATCTGTTACGTGGTAGTGGCGCTGGAGCTGTCAGTTATTCATCATTGTGTTTTCTGGAGGCCAAGATCTTTGCAAGAGAACATTTTATCTGCTGTGATATTCGTTTGAGGCCCTCTTTAGAGAAAAGCCTCCTTCCCTTCATTCCTCATTGCTGCCTTAGGATGTGGACAGCAAGTCATTTAAAGAGTTTGGGTATAAGTGTGTCAGTGTAAGTAAAATGTTGTTTTGGACTAGGTTTATAGTGAGACCCCTCCAGGAACAAAAATGCTGTGTCAGCAGCTGAATGCCAGATGAAGTAACATCACCTGGTTAGCAGCCTCATTCCTTCCTTTTGCAGGTGCAGTTTTGTGCTGGTGTTTAAATGAAGCCACAACGTTTACCCTAGCTGTGCTAATTTTCTTTTGGAAACCTGGACTTTTCTGCCAGAGGTGATTTGAGCATAGTGGGCTTTTCTTCTTTGTCCACTGGGTTGAATTTGGTGAATATTGGTGTTACTCATATTTTACTCAGAGCTATTCAAGGGTAGCAGTACAATACATTATTTCAACACTGTAATAATAAAAAATAAATGATTGATAGCATGTTATAGATCAAAAGTTGTGATCAAATAATGAGGAATCAATGCACCAGATCTAGAGGAAGCAAAGCCTTTCTGTGCACTGGGTTAGTTAGTGCACAACACAATTTAGTATGAAGAAATCCAGAGTATGAAGTCTGGGAATAATAAATCAAAAAAGGGAATAAAGTCTCTCCTGCTTCTGGGAACACCTGTTAAAAGTAAACTGAAGTTAAACAAACAACTCTCAGAGGAACTGATTATTGCCTGTAATTTTTGATGGTGGTTTTTCCACTTAAAAAGAACACTTAGCAGCTCACAAGAACATGTAAAAAATTTCTCTTACAATCTTTATACAAATTTTAGTCTCTCTGGTCAGTCTCCTTAGTTCCTGCAAGGGGCGAGGGTTATTAAACACATGGAAAAACCTGACAAACTCTGAGGACTGGACAGAAACAATGGAAACTAGCTGGCGTTTTACTGAGATCTCATCAGCATTTGGGTAGATCAGCAACTCAACACTGTCCTGAAAAGAAGACCACAGGCAGCAGATGCCTCAGTGAGCTAATGCCTCCTTGAAACATGATGAAATTTGATTAATATGTGCAAAATATTCTGACATCCTTAGAAGTATGTGAAAAATGTAAGAATGATTAAAATTGTACCAGCAGTAGTATGAATGCATATAAAATAAGAAAATTGCTTTCCAGTTTAGGTGATTTAGCATATATCTATTGAAACATTTAGAGTATGCCTGATTTGGGCTTGTCTAGAAGAAATTTGGTCTTAAGTTTAAGGGGCATCATGTCTGGGTGTCCACAATCACCAAAATTCTTTGAAGAAGTTTGCTTACATCGCATCCCTCAGTTATTCAGTGATTAACGTGCTATTGCTAAATGCTGATGTTTTAGTTTGTTGGGAGATTACGACTGCACTGGGTGAGAAAAATTTATAGCTCAAGATTTTAAGCCCCTGTAAAGTCACTGAAAAGTATGTGTCATAGGTAGAGTTTTTAAAAATAACTGGAAATCCGTTTCCAATTCACAGAAATTCAATAAGGTGTCTGGTGATGTTATACCCTGAAAAAGGCCGTATTAAAATGATTATTTTCTGGTTACTGGGGGACTCTTTGCCTCTTTTAACTACACTCATCTGTGATAAACACCCGTAATGGACCTTGTGTAAATCTGTGTTAAATAAGACACCATTTCCTTCCTCATTTTAGCAGAACCTTTCTTACTTATTTCCCCAACAGAGAATCTGGTTATATCTTGAAAAATATGAGTGGATGAGTTTCTGAATCACCACTACTGCGCTTTAAATATTTCAGCTTTGTATTTTACCTTGCTCTTTTAATAGAATTGCCCTTTTCAGATGAGCTTCTCTCGCTGGCTTAACATTACATCAAAACATTCAGAGACCCTGACTTTATCTTCAGGAGGTTGTGTTCATCATCTCACACCTGTCTATATCTTTTTCTTTTCCATTTGTGTATTCTGCTTTGCATTCTTCCAGATAGAATAATCTCATTTTTATACATCATTTTCTGCGTCTCGAGTTTGCTTTTTCTTTATACTGCCCCTTTCTCTTGGGTTGCTCACTGGTAATACCATCAAGTTTGTGGCAGCTCAATTCAAAACTTGTGTCTCTTGGCAAACACTTTTGGACATGAGGCATGTCTTATCAAATGGTTCACAAAGCACTAAGTAAATTTCCTTTAGGTCTCAATTCCTGGCAGAAGAAAAAAATGCAATCAAAAGAATTGCAATTAAAACATAAATGTATCTGTATTTTTGCTGTGTATGGTTATTTAACATGCTGTATTTTAACACTCTGCCTGTCTAACATAAGGTCTTATTTTCTCACACTTGCTGAATCCAGACATAGTAAGAAACATTAACTGGCTTCACAGAACAAAATTTTTAATTTCCAGGTAATCAACCACTGTATTCCTGCTGTGTATTTTGCTGTACCAAAGTAATTTTAAATCCAAGTAAATAATCTTACTGTGAATTTACCAAACTCATTTACTCACTTATAAATTAAATTTTGAAGTCTTCTTGATTTTTCTAGGACTATTCCTGGTATAAATTGTACATGCCACAGGAAAAAAGATTTCTATCTCTTTCAGATTACCTTACCCTGAATGTAGTGGCATATGCAGAACTAACTGGTTGCCATATTGATCTCTTAAGCATTTAAATACCATCCTTTCTTCATACTTATATTTTCACAAACTTGCACTTAGCTTCCCACTAGAATAAGTCATGAGGGGCATTTTTACAGTCAAAAAGGGCATAATAGAAAAATAATTCTTGAAATTTTACTCACTTGGATATTTTATTTTCCAAATCTTTTACATTTTTAATAGAAAAAGGAAAACTAGTTACCTTTTCAAAATGTCTTCTTTTTATGCTAAGAAAATGTGAAGCTGGAGAGAAATAAGCTAATGTAAATGTTCCTGTTGTTAGATAAGAATTTCTTTTTCACTGTCTTCAAATCTTGAAAGAAAACATGGAAAACTCATAGGAATCTTCTGTTTGGACTTTTAGCAACCTCATTCACCCCAATACCCCCTCCCACTCCCAAAACAGTTCCAAAAGTTTCTCAGAAGTCACAATATTTTAGATCACTGGTTGCTCTTGAAATTCTGCCTTGCATCCCCAGATTGCATACACTGTTAAAAGCAGGCAGTGAGTGCAAAAGCCACAGCCCTGATACTCACCACAGTGCCATTGCAGGGAGTAAGTATTGTGCTGAATGTGGATTATGTTCCTGTTTTACATCCCTTAATTACATTCATTACAGCCATTGCAAGTAACATGTGTACTCAACTGTAAGAAGAGGTGTACGAAATTTTCATAGCGAGGACCTGAATTTCTTCTACTTATTTGCTTAAACATAATTTAATCTCATCTCTTTTTCTGCATTTGTTGGTGACAAATACACACTTTCTTGTGCACCAGTGGTTGGTGAACAAGCTTTAAACTCACTAAAACTTTGCACAGCACTTTGGATTGACCCGGATGGAAACAACTGTACTAATTTCTCATGGTCTTCACACAGCTGGCAGAGTCTGTGGAGAGCTCAGCAAACTACTCTGAGGCTGGGGAGCCGGCTGAGCAAACACGGCAGAGTTATGTCCTTTCTGACAGGTGAGTCAGAAGCATAACCATGGTTACAGCAGTGAGGTGTCTGTATGTTCTTCCTTCTCCTGAGTTTTGAAAGCAAATTAAGATGATGTGAAAGTGTAAATACAGTCTTGTGTTTTCCAAATAGACCATACACAGCTGGTGCAATGTTGTTGGAAAGGCTGCTAAGGTTGCTAAATGGTTTTGTATGACCAGCATGCTGTGCATTGTGCTCTTCTGTATCATTCAGAGGCAAAGAGAAATTTTTTACTTTCCTTAGTGAATGAGGAGTTTGTTATACAAGCCACTCCACTGGAAGATTGCTGTGAATGAAATATAAAAAATGCAAAAGCAACCTGTAGGTTCTTCAGACTAATGCCAGTCTGCAGGATCCTTAAGCACTGCCAAAGAAGAAACATTTCTAGTTTTGCACTTTAGGTTATCTTCAAAGACCAAATGCTAGAAAGAAGAGTGAGATGTACCGTGTGGAGTCAGATGCTGACATACTTGGTGCCACGTAGGGATCCTTTACTTTTCTGAGTAAAGCTTCTTGCTACTCCATTTACACACCTACAAATGGCCTGAGTGTTGAAATTAAAGCCAGTATTTTGTTAATTTTTCCTTTTAAAATATTAAAATTTTGTGAGAACATCTAGTTCAAGAACACTTAGAGAAGTACTAGTGAAGTAGCACACTCAGATTTTCTTATAGTTCCCAACATCTTACCTGAGAGTGCACACATTCAAGGATACACATGACAAGCTAGGAGTTTTGCTATGATCACCCCAAAAACTCTGTGGTCCCATTGCTCAGCTATGTACTGAAACGGGAGAGTAGAAGCCATCAGAGTTGATAATCCATTAGGAGTTGCGACACTGCACAAGGGGGACCATCCATGGTTTTTTTGGTCTCCTGCCACAAATGTGGACTTCTATTTTGGGATTAGAGGTGCTGGTCTCATAAATGGAGCCAGCCCTTTCTCTCTTTCTTCTGACTGGTGCAGGAGCAGTTGTTGCAGGGTGTGCTGCAAGATGCCAGCTGGGATGCTCAGTGCTGCCGGGGCCCCTTCCCAGTGACAAGGAAAACATGTTTTCAAGTTCTTTCTTGAAAGCAATCAGCGCCCTTAGCAACTGGGTGCCTTAAAATGTATTTATTGCAGCTCTAGAGAAAACAGTAGTTTGCTTTTATATATGGACACCATAGTGACATAACAGTAAACTTACAGCAATTCTCTGTGTTGCTGCCATTTACAGTGGTTGCCTCAGGAACTGCAAATAAAGTTACATGTTTTATTTGAGCATTTGAAAAGGGTCACTGTCGAGTAACTTAGACCAAAAACGTAAGTTTTGGTAGGAAAGGATAGAAAGGCTACAAAAGGTTCCATTAATAGGAGTGTTTTTGAGATTTTAAAAAGGCAAAGGTAAGTTAGGACTATTTAGAAATATTTTTGTTATGTTCCCCTGCAGAATTTGCAGCCCATCACTAAGGGTGTTCTGTTAGTCAGACCACCAGCAAGGGAGGGAGATGAGAAGGAGTGGCAAAACTGAATATGTTTTTTCATTTTCTCGATTGTCAAAAAAATTCAACAGCATTGCTGTACAAAAGTGAGTGTGATTTGTTTAATGCTTTAATCTTTTAAACTTGAATATAATTCGAAGCAAAACAAAATAAAAAATTATGGAGCTCAGAGTTTAAGCAAAACTCCCCCCCTGCATTTTCAAAATATGGTGAATTTGTACCATCTTTCCATATTTGCATACTTCAGTGATTCGATTAACAGAGAGAGAGAAACCTATGAATTACACTGAAGAACACTTAATATTCCCATAATATGGCCACTGTCTATCTGACTTCAGGATACACTCCAGACCATATTTCACTTTGTTTGCTACTCTAAGTCCATAGCAAGCGTCCTGAATAGTGAGCATATGGATGTTAATATGATCTGAAAGCAGATCTGGACCAGCCGATTTTAGTGAAGTTTTTAGTTACGTTATATTCCTTTTTGGTGGACTTGTACTTTCATCAGCTCCTGCCAAAAAATTACATTAGGTCTAAAGATGCAAATGGAGAAGTATGAGGGAATGAGGTCTTAGCAACTCCAGAAATGTACAATTCTGAAATAAGAATTTTGATATTTTGAAGAAGTTCATCTATTTTATAGACTGGATCAATTTTACAGAAGATTTACAATTGAAAAATTGAAGCTGAAGAATGAAAGGACTTGTAAGCTTTATGTGGAGAGATGTATAAAGTGCTGGCAAATACTGTGCTAAGTTACACCACTACATCAGGAAACATTAAGCAATTACCAAGCAACAGATTTCACAGATTCCAAGAAAAAAAAAAAACCAAATTTCTGCTGTTCTTTTGCAGGCACAGCTTTTGTAGTGTATAATTTACTGTAGTTCTAAATGAAGGGAAATCTACCCACTGCAGACATAGAAATTGCCTTTGCATCCTATAGTATGAGTTTAAAGATCCTAATGCTTCACAATGTCCATAGCATGTCATTAAACTGACTGTGAAAAGATGAATAAGAGATTAATTGCACACCCACTTCTTCAAACCCCATATTACTGGTTAAAAATGGTTAAGCATGTGAACCTAAGACAAGGAAGGTTTAATGACCTTATTGGTGTAAACTGTCCTGTAATTATCTGATCTAGCCACACATTAGTCTCTTCTGCAAGGACTAGATACTTGAGTTTCCTTTCTGCCCTGAGAAGGAAAGATAGGAGTTTCAGACCACCCACTGAGCTGTCTCACTCTGATGTTTAGGGCTGTTTCCTCATTTGATGATAAAACCATAAGGTATGCATGTTCCACTATGAGGACATGTGGCAGTATTTTGGAAAATGCTTGCGTAACTTTGACCACTGAAATATACAGAGTTAAAAATAGCCAGCATTCCAGAAATGCCTTATTCCTCCACATCCACAGTGGTTTTATCATGCAAAATTCAGAGAAATTCTGGCAAGGAAATTAATCTCTTGATTTCTTGTAAATAAAGAATTTACAAATAGGGTTTGCTTGGGAGGCAGGAGACGTTCAAGGATGCAGATTTAGATCAACAGATATTGCACCTCCTTATACAGCTGTAAATATTGATCTCACAGAGTAAACATAAAATCCAGGGAGAGTCACCCATCAGACAATTCTCAGGAGATCAAGGGAAAGACAAAAATAGCATGCACAAAATATGAACCCAGAAGGTGATCAAATAATTACAGATAGTGCAATTGATAAGTTTGTTAGGAGTCAAAGCTTGAGTTTTGTTTACTTCAGGACTTTTTATTATCTCCATGGGAAAATGACAGAGTTGGAAAAGGATGTTACAGAAAAGAGTCAAAAGGCTTCCTTTCAACACTTGTATTATTTTTAATAATGGAACAAGGGAGGAAAAAGAGGGGTTTTTTTTAGAAAAAAAGTATGTAAATGATAGTCTGTTTGTTCCTTCTAAAATAGAACTAGTTTTGAAGTTGTTCTTTCCTCATCCCCTCTGCATCCATGATATAAATTTTTTCCTCTCGTCTTTTGATGTTTTCATGTGCTGCATTTTATGGTGAAAGATGCACAATCTTTTTCTGGTCTTGATTCTGCAGGTTCCAGGGTTAATCCTCAGGTCCCTATCAGGGAATGCCACTAGAGGTGTACTAGAGGTACAATAACTGCCGGTATCTCCACTGCAAGCAATGTCACGGTGTGCCAGTTGTGCATCTGTTTTGTTCCTTTCCACTGCTGTGTATCTTATGTGATGATAAGGAGAGAGCATAATCTGTCTTGCACAAAGCACAGGGCCAATACTCAAGCTTGAATCCCCAAACAAGTCTGACCCTGGGGAAGTCTATGTCCTTTCCACATCTGTATTCATAAAACCACAGAATCATAGAATGGCTTGTGTTAGAAAGGGCCTCAAAGTTCACTTAGTTACAACATCTATTCCCCAAAAAAGAGATCTTTATGAGCACCATACAAGTCCCAGTCAAGCAGCTGCTGTGGTAAGTATGGCATAAAGACTTAAAAATATATGCTACTTAAAGCACACCTGTGGAATATATCTGTTAAGATGTGATTCAGGAATGTGGAGGTTTTGAAATTGAGGCAGGAACTGAGCAGAGCAGAAAAATCAAAGAAAAAAGTGCAGACCAAAATCCTAGTATGTTGAATAATGTGCAGGAAAGATGCCTGAAAACATGACACTCTTTCTCCAAAGACAATAGGGTTGTGGCTCTCAGGATGTAGATGGAATGATAGGAAGGTGCTTGTACATGGAGTAAGAAAAGGAGGTCAAGTCAAGCATTATGTGCATGGAGAAAGATGGAAACAAAACCCTGTGTGTAGAAGATCAAATAGGATGGAGATAAACACTGTGGGATTTTAAAAAGATAAGAAGTTTATTTTTGAAACAGTAATGGGTAAATAATTAATACAAGAATGCAAAGAGAAGAGTGCAATCAACTGCCCACTCCTGAATGTGATTCTGCCAGCAATGTTTTAAGTGGATGGAAGGAGGATGAAGCAATAGGACAATGTTTCAACACCCCAAAAGATGGAAGTCATATTATAAATGAAAACACAAGGGATGACAACTTCCTGCTTTCTGGGCAGACAGAAAAATCTTAATACTTGGTACAGAAATAGAAGTGGCAAGAGAGAGAGAGAGAGGGCATAGCATGGAGGCATCTATTTTTCTGGCTCTAGCACCTTGTTGCAAATGCTGATTGTAGTCTCTTCATAACCAAGGAGTCCATTGCTTTCCTTTGGGATATTTCATTGGATTAACTGGCAAGAAATCCCTAAATATTTTTTTTTGTAGAATGAAGAAAGTAATACAGGCCATTACACTAAGCCAGTCCAACACAGTATCATTATTTCAACATAAATACTTTTTTGTTGGCTTTTTTTTTATTTATTTTTTTACAGGATACAGAAAAGGCTGACACCCTTTAAATGAATACATCCAACAAAATCAGGACGAATAATAATTCTGGTTATTCTGTTTCTGGCTGCTCCTCAAGTCAGCAACAAAAATGTTTCATTGTGCAATAAATTCTTCTTAACTGTTTTTATATTTTTATGCCACACATAGAGCAGTAACAAACATTTAAAGGAAAATATGAGTTCCAATAATACAGGTATATGAGAAAATATCAGCAGAATTCTCCCAGAGTTTTCTTTAGACAAGAGGTGAGTATGATCTTACAAACTGTATGTTGCAACCACATTGGTGCTGTAGTGTTAGCATATATAAATATCTGTATTGCGCTTTTGCACATATATAAAACAAATATAGCATGTGAGTTTGAAAAGAAAGAAAGAAGGAAAGAAAGAAAATAAAAAGTGGGAGTTATAATGTAAGACAAGATCATGTTGCAAGAGAGATCACAATCCTACATAGTCATTCAAGTCCCTAAGGGGGGCCTGTAAGAAAGGGACTGTTTACAAGTATACGTAGTGATAAGAAAAGGGGTAATGGCTTTAAACTGTGGGGGTGGTGAGGCACAGGCACAGGTTGCGCAGTGAAGGTGTGGATGCCTCATCCCTGGAATTGTTCAAAGCCAGGCTGGATGGGGCTTTGAGCAACCTGGTCTAATGGTAGGTGTCCTTACCCATGGCAGGGGAGTTGGAATAAGATGATCTTTAAGATCCCTCCCAACCCAAACCTTTTGGTGGTGATGATGATGACAGTTTCCCAACATCTAAGTGCATAGAGAGTGTATTCCCCTGGGCCTAGAGCTCTGCCACTGCCCAGCCTTGTTTTCTTTTGGCATGACATTTTATCAGCATAAAAGACAAGTGAAAAGGGGAGAAAGGGAAAAAAGGAAAGCTGAATCTCCCACTGTTAGAAGAACAAGGGAAATTCTAAGACCTATCACCTCTGAGAACATGCAGAGTCCATTTATTTCACCAGTATAGTCTTGTAGGTGCCAGGACTGCAGTCACTCAAGCTGTCTGGAAGTGAAGGCAGTGGTAACTGTGGTACAACAAATGAAGCAACAGACATTACATTGATTCGGATTATTGAATTAACTAGTTTAGGGCTTGATTATTATATCTGATGAGCATCCTCAGGCCACAGATTTGCAAGTCTTACAAGTTCTGCATTTGGGCAGGTAGAGGTGATACTCAGGGATTTAAGCACCAAACTAGAGGTCTAAATTAGGCTTGTTGGGTAATCCCAAGCACAGTTCTCATTACTGTATGTTCAGGGTGTTTCTAGCGAACGGCTTCTGTTCCTCTTAGCCTCAGACATTACTCTCAGTTTTTACTTCAATGCTACATGTCCTAAGAAAAGTTAGAAGAATAAATGGGTATGCAAAATTAGAAGGAATGGACAAAACCACAAAGCTGGAAAATCTGTGTGAAAACTATCCATGCACTAATTTTGGGTCCACTAATTATCTCTTCCAATGAGAAATTCTGGGGTGGGGGTGGAGAAAGTAATGATTTACAGAAAATGGGCAAAGAAACCCAGGGCCTCAAAGTACAGTGAGGGCCTTGAATTATAAGCTGTTGAAGAAAGGAACCACCATAGTAAATCCAGATTTCAGCAGATGGTCTTGGAATACAGCACAGGCAATTAGCACTCTCCCTTGCTCTTGTACCACAGCAGACAAGAAGAGATAAAATATTCAGCTGGAAAACAGATCTGCAGTCAGACATCTTAGTAGAGATAAATTGAAGCCTACTACTTTAGTTAACTAAGAGAAAACATCTCATTAAAGAAAAAGAAAATATTAAGTAGTTCCCTGTATTTACCCTCCATGGATGAAAGGATGATTAGAGTCACTTTTAATTAAATTTTCAGCAGTATCCAGTTACACAAATGAAAAAGTTAACCTAGGGAGCAATATTCTTGAGATAGAGGTAAATATTCATAAAGACCTCATAGGGTCCCTATGAGCACCCTCCTAGAAAAACATGCTTTTCTCCCTCTGTCACCTCCTGGAATCTGTGGTTGGGCAACTTTCTACCTAAGTGCCAAACATCAAAGAGAAATGAACCCTTAGAAAGATGAAATGGGGAAGAAATTAAGGTAACTGATGACAAATAAACTAAAAGCCTTGCTTTCTTTTTCTCTTTTTTCTTTTATTTTCAAGGCTTTGGTTCACACTCAGAATAACAATACCAGAGACATCATTTTTCAATATGATTTTTTTGTTTCAGGGTAAACTCTTCCAGCTGTTTGTGGTGACTGTCCAGGGGGATTTAAAATTATTTTCCACATGATAATGACTGGCCAATTTTCCACTGTTCTCAGTGCAAGGAAATGTCATTTAATTATTGCACACAAAATGGCTTCTTTGTGGACCTCCCAGTCATGGCACTGTTGATATCTCACATATTTTGTAAAGCCTTTCAGACTAACATCTTGATAGAGAAAAGATACTGAGTATGAAATAAGATTCTGTTACATCCTATATGGCCCCAAATCTCATGGTTATGAAGAAATAATTGCATTCTTTTACAAGCCTATGCCTGCCCATGAGGGGGATAATTTGTAAAGACCAAGAGGCACCAGCAAAGGGACCAAGCTGCAAGAGGAGATCATTGTGTTTAGTTTAGCCATATGCATGCAGTCCAATGCCAAGGCTATGAAAAAATCAGAAGGTCCTGTGGAAGAAAAAAGATACCCTCCCTCAGGAGATGAGTGGATCCTTTTCTGAGGAATTATCAGAAACTTGAAAGCCTCTATCACAAGGCTGGTGATTTCAGATTGTGAGAGCTGTCATGAAAATTGTCACAGTCTTTCTCTGAGAGGACAGCAAAAGGTACCCCACAGCACGCTGCAGCCCAGCAAAGCTCCCAGAGAGATGCTGAATAGCTCATCTGCTGTGGCCAAAACCATCACCCCAGCATTTGGGCTCAGAGGGATGGCACAGAGGGAGTTTTTTCTGCCTCTTCCCCAAAATTAATTTCTTGTCCGGATGGGTTCATCTTGCACACTATGGCATCTCTTGAATCGTGTTACCTTTCATCAGAATAAAAGGTTTTTACAGAAGTTGCTTTGTACATGTCACCAAACTTTCATATGTTTTTGTCTGTGTATTACCTGGGCTACATCCAATATCTCTGTCACCTTCAGACAGCTCTTTCTTTTAATTCACATTTCCATCAACTTTTCTGGCAGGCCTACAGTGAAATATTCCCTAGCTTTTATGAATGTGAGGAATGTGGTGGTGAACCACAGGATTCCCCCACCTACAGCTCCCCCTTTCAGCTGCCAGCTGCTTGTCAGATTTTAATTAACGAGAAAGTTGCTAGGAGTTATTCATGCTGGTTCCCTCTGTTCCTCTCTGGAGAATTCCTAAATAGTATTCAGAGCACTGAACCTACACTTTCTCCTTTTTTAATGCTCTTCTTCACAGCAGCCAGTGAAAAATGTCATAAGTGATGAGTTTCTGCACCCAGAGCTCAGTTAACAGAGAATGATATCCACCAGTTACGGATGTGGCATATAGGACATCCCTTCCTTCGAATTCCTCCTACACAAAATGAATGGAGAGGACTTCTAAAAATTATGTCTGCTCAACTGTAAATATCTTATTAAATGTTTTATTTTTAAAAATATCTGGAATATAATTTAAATGAACACACAGAAGGACTGCCTGCACTGGAAAGGCCAATATGGACATGAACAAATAAAGTTTTCACTGGAGTGAAAGGAAGGCTCCTGAAGGCATTTTTTCTAGCAAAGTCACAAGAGCTCATAATGTGAGTTTATTTCTCCTCCCTCTCAGCATCCTCCTATAACAGACCTTTTTTGCCTCCCTGTGACTTCCTGGAAATCAGAATTTTTTGGGTAAATGCTGTCAAATGTCTAGTATCATATCAAAAAATCTGAAGAACACAGGAGTACAAGAGAGAGAAGACTTGTTTCAAAGTATCAGCAGCCAGTGAATATCCTTAACTGTAGTCTATCCCTGAAATCTGAGAACAGTTCTTATGGTACTGCTAAATGGGAAGGTTATACTTCTCACTGTTGGCTATCAGCCTTTGAAAATTACTGAAAGGCATCAATATGCAGCAGTCATTCTAAGTAATTCAACAGAGACTCAGAGAGCATTTCTGCACTCGGTCCTAAAAGGCAAAACCAAATAGTAAACAGTTGGTTACAACAAATAGCAATTTAATAGACATAGCATTTGATAAGATGCAGATAAAATCTGATGTATTTTGGAACTCCAAGTAGCTGTCCCATGCTCTGAGTGTAAGAGTTTCCATTATAAACCCTGTTTTGATGCCCTCAACCAACCCTTCATTCTAAGCTTCTGCAAAGAGCTCCTTCTTGTGTAATGTTTCTGCTATGTGGAATCTGGCCAGAGAAAATCTGGAAAGGAGAGAGAGAGGAGAAAGAAGTTGGAGGTTATTCTCACAGGTATGGTTAAAAGAAAGGACTTTGAATATACATGGACAGACATTGCAAAGCTTTGCAGACTATCCCACAAAGCCTATGATAGTTGGTATCACGAATACTAAACAGTCTATGAGAACCAACCACATTTTTATAAGGTCTACCGATGTTATTCTACCCAGTTACAGTCACCTCCTCCAGCCTTAACCCACTTACAAACTGTTTTCCCCTTTCTTAATGTTTTGTCTGTGCTTGAAACGATACTGCAGTAAGCCTCTAGGTGAGAGTATCCTCAATCCAGCCTTCTCTTACTTATTCACTAGTAAAAGAATGATGTTTTGATTGATGGGTTTAATGTGAAGAATAGGTGAAGGCCATTTCTCATGGCCAGGAATTGTGGAGTTGGTCTTCAGAAGCACTATCTGCAGTAAGAGTCACATCCCTCTGATCTTCTACAAAGTCCTTGTAAAGAGACAATTGATAGCAAACGAGCTGAACAACTGTAAGCCTTGTAAAGCAATGGAAAAGTAAAACACATCCAGTGTCCTGCAAATAACAGGGCTAGCTTCCAGGCAAGACATACACGTCTGTAGGAATGAGAAATGGCCTCCAGCTCTGTGGACTCAGAACTGCAGCCACACACAGTTGCACAGTTCCCCACATGTACACAGAATGGCAGAGGTCTCCAGAAGTACACAGGGGATTTAGGCACACAGTTCACAGTTCCCAAAGCTGACCAGAGGATTAATTCAGATGGCCCTCTCTGGAAATCAGACTGGAGTTCTGCATGGCTGAATCTCCTGGATGGTGTGAAATTTTCAATCTATGCAACTGCATGCCTACATTTGTTTAAAGGACAGAAACTGCACAAACTTTGGACTAGGCCTGATAAAATTCATACACACGGGAGGATTTGGAATATTCCAAATAAATTGCTGTTGGCCTGGCTTTACTTAGAGGCTACAAGCTTCTATTCATCAGCGGGCTCTTTTCACTCTTTGTTTCTTCCTTTGGAATGTTTCTGTAAAGCAGCTTATAAACTTTTGGCTTTAAATAAAAAGATGCTAGGGGTTTTTGTTGTTGTTTGGATGGGGTTTTTTAAACCTATTGCAACAGCAACTGCAAGGTCTCTACTTCCACCAGGACTCCCCCTGAGAGTTAAAACCACAGTCAAACAAAAGAGAACAGAGAACAGAGAGGACAGAGAAATCCCCTGCAAGCCTCTGAGGAAAACGACTCATCTCTTTATCAGCATTTGGCTTCTATATACCCCAAAGATGATTCAGAATGTTCTGAGGTTGTCCCATGCAGGAGGTGGTGGTTATAGTGCTACAAAGGCTTTTCTGTCAACTTCACAGATGCCTGAAAATTGGCTTTTATTTCAACAGCTACTTCAGTTCTGAAGAGGGGCTTCTCTTTTATCACATTGGATGTGTCCAGCCCATCTGATTCATCCTATTGTGACATTCCCTCTGTGCACTAATTAAGGTCTTTAGTTACCAAAAAAAAAAAAAAAGTTAATACTATGTATTCAAGGTTCCTCATGTGCTCCTCAGTTTAGGGTACATTTTAATGATTTAAGTCAAATGGCAGCCATGCAATGTAAGTAGGAGCATACAACTTGCCTTATCAGATCAGACTATTGGCCCATGAAGCCTTGCTTACAGAATACAACACCTGATTTGTGAAAGGAAGGTAAAACAAGTGAAGTATTATCCCTCTTAGGTAAGTGTACAACACTACCCTCCAGGAAAAAATTCCTTCCTTGCACCTGTGGTGATCAGATCACTATAGGCTAATTAAAAAGGGCTTCTCAGCTCAAACCATGCAAAGAAAGAATGTATGAAAATTGATAGAAAAAGGATAAAAGATAGGAAGATGCCAAGAAGCTTGGAGGGAATTTCCATTTACCAGACTTGTTTAAAGAAATTGCAGAGGCAACCAGAAAAAGTTTGAGCACTGAAGGTACAATAGGAGGCAATGTTCACACTAACTGCTAGCACAGCATCAGCACAGTAACTCGAAGTAATATGTATGGATGAGGTTATGCGTCTCTGATCTTTACCTGTCATACAGCTTCACTGCAGACATTAACATGGTCTCTAAAGGCCTGACTGACACAGATGTGGTCATTCTGCTCCCATTTCAATGACAGTAGATTAATATACTAGTAGATAGCAAATTAATCTGGAATGTAGTGATCTTTTTTGTGATGCCATTGTAAGCATCCATTGCATAGCTGTAAGGTCACTGTAAGGACATGTCTTTTGGGGGGCCTGAAAATACCTACAAAATACAGTTTTCAAGGGGAGTCTGATCACTTGGGATGTTTAAAAATCAATTCATCTCATTTCCCCTACAATCATCATGTAATCTGGAATTAGTGTTCAAAAAATGTAAGCTTTTAAGACTGTATCATGAGCTGACTCCTCCAACATATGCACTAATTACTAGAATAAGAGAATGTCATTCTGTAAAATAATAAATGAAGTCATCTTTTGCTTATGAGAACTACCAGAAGGATTTGCTTTGCAATGTCCTTATTTGTTAAACTTCTGGAACACAGGACTCTGGGCAGAATTGTGTGGTCTCCCTTATCATTGTTTTTTTGCATCCCTTAAGTTCAGAGACATTAGCAGGGTGTGGCTTTTTTTCCATTAAAGGCTGTTTTGGGTAACAGAACTCCAAGATCTATTTCATTATGCTAACAGCTAAAGGCCTTGTAATAATAATTTCTGTTTGGCAGCATCACAGTCAATTTCATTGATGTTACAGTTGTTTTAATTCTCTTTTTCAGGGGTGAGAAAAGTTCCAGTAATTCTTCTGAGATGATTTCTCCATGCCTTTCATCTTGTGCTGCAAAAGGGATTGCCAGGGAACTATCCAAGAAAGAAATGCAGATAAGCAATACCACCATCAGAAGGAAAGGGAAGGGAGAGGAAGGGGAGGGAAAGAAAGGCAGAAAATACTTGGGGTTTTTTTTTTGAAACTCAAACAAAAGCAAAAGCAGATAAAAAGTTGCAGAGAGGAAGAACTATATAAATCTACAAAATTTCCAACACTTGTATGGATGCAGAGGTATTGATGCACCAGTTGAATGATGTGCATATGACTGGTTAGGAATTTTAAAGTTTGTGGTAATACTAACTGCAAGCAAGGTGTCTGGCAGTAGTGAACTAAGCCATAAACACATACACATTATACATAAGTTAGTGATTATAACAATGATAATATGACCTTTCCCTTATTTTCTTCAACTCTTTTTTTCACCCTTAGCATTCAGCATATCAGAGGGCAGAGCTGAAGGTGAGTTTTTCAAGCTATTTTTAAGCACAGAACAGAATTTATAAGAAGTTTGCTGGGCCACCTCAGAAAAAAAAAGACCTGTTGAAGCCTTTCTGACTGTGAAGGAAAGCCTCCTGGAGCAGTCACCAGCTGTCCATCCAGATATCTAAAGGAGAACTTCCAGCCTCACCAGCAGTGCTGCAAGGCAGAGTGCTCATAGGCACGTGACAGGGAATGCTCTGCCTGCATCTGAGCTTCTTGATGTAAAGAAAGTGGGAGATGCTACCAATCAAGAAAGCTTCCCAGGATGCTTTTAAAGAAAATATAACTTATTCATTCTGGGTTCATATATCCTTTACTTGTGGGAGATGTGCTCCTTAATCTTCAAAGTACTTCTAGAAGTATTTCTTTTTAGTACAAATTTATTAATTTTGGAAAACTTACCAAAATGTTAATAAATCCTAAGTCAGTAGACTTACACCAAAGTCGACCTTCTCTGTTACTGCTGGGAAGGAGAGTTGTTGGCATCAGTTGAATTGAAGGGGATTTCCTTTTGTTTTGCAATGTATGTGCAGACAAGCAGGCACCAAGCTACAAGTGAGTAACTTTCCCACTAATCCTCTAAGGCGTGTGACAATATGACCCTGAGCTTTTACAACTAAGAACGTTATGGTATGTAAATATTATGAACATATATGGTAAGTGCTGTACTTGCTGAAAAACACAGAAAATGATTCCCGGGAATGCCTAGCTGACCATAAAGCTGCACAGATTATTCTTTTTTTGTCCACAGCATTTGTCTCTGTTCAAAACCATGATGATATATTAGATTCAAGTTCACTGAGGCAGGAATTTTGTCTTGCTCCCTTTATTTCTCAATTAAGATCTGTTTTATTTTGGATATAAATAATAAAAATGAAAAATAAAAAATTATTGTGTTGTGTTTGCCACTACATTCTTTCCAAAAGGAGAAATAAATAATCACTTGTTGAACTGGGAACATTTTAACTGCTAGCTGGAAATCAGAATGTGACTAATTGCGCAGTAAACATTAAATGATGACAAAGAGTGTGACTTGTTCTCTGCAGTCACACACTACAGCAACTCAAGGAAATCTGTTACTGTTTCTTTGAAAATGTTGTGGCATCCATTGAAATCACTAGTACATGGGGGAAAAAAGTGAAAAAAAAGAGTATTGTTTTAAGTCTGTGGGTAGAAATTTCACAACACAGTAGAACGTCACCTTTTTATGATGAAAACAGCTGTAGCACTGAAATAATGTTCAGAACCTAGGTTTACTTACACACAGAGCAGATGAGGAAAATAAATGCAGCGGAGATTTACTGATTTTGCAGTGGAAAAGTTTTGAATATACTTTCAATAACAGTTATGAAAATACTTTCAATAACAGTCTCAACAGTTGAAAGAGCCGTGTACCAACTACACATTTAATAAGAACATACTCTGTGTATTGTGGCACATGATATGCTCTAAAAGTCTTCATTCCTTCATATGTATGTGTATATATATTTATATATATATGTCAGTGAATTCTTCCACTTCTCACTGTGTATATTCTTGATTTGCAATTCAGCTTTCAGTATTGATAGGCACTTGGAACCTGCATCCCACAGAGAAGTCCCAGGCGTGCAGAATTATCCATGGAATTATACCAAGAATAAATTAGACCATGGACCTCAGAGGCACCACTCACAAGGGTATGAACTACTGGCTAGATTCCATAGTATCTGTAGTTTGATTATTTCCATTTACTTTAGTTTTACTTGATTAGATTCCAGCACTCAGTAAAACTTATATTTTTTTTTTTTTAAAGAATATGTGTACTCATAGAGTACATTTTCCACATCCTTGTTCACATCCTTTTCACATCCCTGTTCAACTTCTACAAACGGCTCTTAATAAAGAGGGAACTTGCAGCTTTGCATGTAATATAGCAAGAACCAAAATTCTACTACATCTTGGGAAGAAACATTGGTTGAGGGAAGAATACAGTGCAATTATCCAGGTGAGCTTTTAATTGAATGAAAGATTATTAACTGAGGTAAGATTATTTCCTGTAGTGTCACTGAACACATTATCACTACATTTTTCCAGCATGACACAATGCTTGTGAGTGATAGTTACTCTTAAGTCCAGACCAGGAACAACAGCATCCTGCCCTCAACTCCTTCCTCTGCCTAACGTTCCTTGCTTCTCCTGTTAATATGCAGTTAGCTCCTGGTAACTGTACCATTCTTCTGAGGGCCTTAAAGCTCCTTGACTTTTTTCATCATGCCATTATTACTCAGTTATCAATTTATTCTTATAAAAATGTCTGGACTGACCTTTTTTTTTAATAGAGATAAAAAAAAAGACAGCAGCTGTGGAAAGATGTGGGACCAAAATGGCTTTGTAGCAAGGAGTGACTCCTGCCACCATTTGCTAAAGAATTCAGGGTTTAGTTTTTAAAACTGGAAATAAACATGTATTTCACACAGACTGGAATTTTCAGTATGGCTGTAGCTGAAAACAAATAATAAATAGAAATGCTGTATCTCTTGGTCCAGGATTGCTGGCAGTGCTTTGGAGCATTTGAGGATTTATTAAGATTTGCCCTTGTGAGGAATTATGTCCTCAGGGGGAAGTTCTACAGAAATCAGAAGGATTTTCCTTTTAAGGTCTTATTCAAACCCCATTGAAGGCAAGGGAAAAAGCTCCTGTTGAGTCTGTAGGCTGAGTTCAGGCCCATGAAGCAGTCAGTTCAGTGACAACTAATTTTTCACCTCTGACAGAAAATTAGAATTGATCAATTGATTAAAATAATGTGCAAGTACTTCTGCAAAATTATTCCAGGGTATGTTTCACTATTTGTTGTTCTTAAGCTCATGTCATCTTTTGTTCACAGATATTCAGGCTAACTCACAGTTTAGTCATGAAATGTTTGAAAATACCAGAAGTTCAAGATTTTTTGGACGAATGATCAATCATCTGGAAATTCATCACAGAAGTCCATTATACAGTAGCTGTCACCATTGCAGTCTTTTGTTTAGAGAGTATCAGCCACTCAACTGGAAGCATGAACTACATCCAAGATTTGTGTTAAAGCTAAGGTTATAAATCACCTCATACAGGAAAGAAATATTTCTGGACACTATATAATCAATTACATAAATTTTAAAAGCCCCAGAGGTTAAAATTTGAGTTTCAGTACTATTTTTTTTTCACTAAACCATTAACATATACACATGTATATACAGCTATACAAACCATACAGAAAGTTAAGTATTATGTTAACAAGATGGCAAGAACTAAAATAAACTTCTACCCTCAGAACACCAAATTTCATCCAAAAGCAGCTGATGCAGGCAAGATGTTTGTACCTAGCAGTATATCAAATTGTGATACAGCTGTCTCAGAAGCCAAGATGGTTGTGGCTCTGCAGTTAAGACCATAATCATCTACACTGTGTTGCAGAATACTGAAACTCCAGCAGGAACAGCAGGATAGGCAATGTGTCCATTCCACTGCTGCCAGTCAACAAATCAATACAAATGGCACGATTCTGTTAGTATAACAACCAGGCACTATGACTAATGAAAGGCAGACACTTCTCGTTCTGCTCTCCCAGAAGTTGGTTTTCATAATTCCCAGCTCGTGGGTACACAGGACAGCTGTGGGCTGCAGTATCTTCAGTGGTCATATCCAAATCCCGCACAGCTCATCATGAATCAGAAACCTAAGCCTGCATACCAGTTTTATGAGATGTAAGCAGTTTTAAAATGTGGAATTCAGGCCAGATTTATACTGAATCTGGCACCTTCATACTGAATGACCATGGAAGAAGCAGGAACAGTAGGGTGTAAAGAGGATCTTGGGTGGAGTGCTTTTATAACCATACTTGGCGATACAGAAGTGAAGTTCAAGTGCATTCTTCACTTTGAGATGGGGAGCGAGTTTTACCTTCAGCTCACTCCCTTGTTCAGAGCGGCACAATAGGGTGGGTTCGTTTGTTGTGGTTTTTTGCCTTATCCAGATGCAACACACGTTGAAGATGGCTGGCAGGAGAATACTCAGCTCAGTGCAAAGCTGTCCTGACCTAAGAGAACAAATCCCATGTTCCAGCCTCCCACACACTGTGGTCCTGAACACACTCATCTATTACACAATAATCATGTTAATAGCTGTTTACCAGAGATACCTCTCCCCATCCCTATTAATTATTTCACATTCCGTATTCATCGTGCAGTAATCCAAAACTGTGATTTCCACCCTAACTGAGGGCCAAAGGAATCTTCTGGTAGAGCGCATTTTTCTTTTATGGAGGGAATCAGAGAAGTAAGAACAAACAACAGAAGAGGTGCTTTCAAGTAATGGAGAATTCCCCACTCTTTCTTCAGTCCTGTGTAATAGGTGTACGTAAAGAGCAAAGGCAATTCTAAGTGAAAATTAATATTCCTTTTTGGGAGTCAGAATTGAATCTGGATTGACACTGATTTCAAATGCAGATGCTGGCATGGAGTAAAATTATTTTTCAAACACTGAAGCTTTCCCTGGTAAAGTATTTAAGGTTGCATTTTCAGGCTAGAAGGAAAAAGTGATGAAAAGTTCTTAAAACTGAAGAAACAAAATCCTTGATTCTGATCCAAAGCCCTGCAAAACAAGATCCCATATGGTAATGGCAAATCTTAGGAGAAGGGGGGGATAAAATGGATGCATTTTCCTTCCTCTCTCCCTTTTCCCCCTTTGGTTTTCGAAGTTACATGTAATATATCACAGAGGGGGTTTCTGCCAAAGATGTCCTTCACAGACAACATGTATCCCATACTTTATTCTTTGTGGCTCTGTAAGGAAATCAGTACATTTAGAACTATTGAGTATTATTATTGATTGATCAAATTCTTAAAAGATCTGTAGGTTTTAAACAAGAAAAGGTCAGTGGTGTCCTAAGTAGGCTCTGAAAACAAAACAATGCTTTTAAAGAAGCCAGTTGTCTGAATAGACCCTTCAGAATGACGTCTAGTGTTTCCAATCCACTGCAATAGACAGTCTTTCCCCATATTTTACATGAAAAATTGTCCCTTTGAGAATGAGTTCAGTCCATTCTCCTTCACACTTAAAAGTAGCTTTACACTTGTAGGGAGCCACTGGCTACTCATCTGTGGAAGGGTTTTCACAGTGTGGCTTGACAGACCTCTTAACTTTCATCCTGAACATTCAGGCCTTAGAAGAATAGGGATCGTAAAACATACTGTCAGCACACATAATACATAATGGCAATATTTCAAAGATGACTTGCAAATTCAAGAAATGTGCAAAAATTGCAGACAGTTGTTGGGTGTCAGTTTTGTGTCAGACAGTTTTGCTAGCTGGCAATCTGTCTTTTTTGAAGTTGTAGTTGGCATAAGGTGATATAATTCAGCCATAATATATTTAGTTCATAATTCAGTTCATAAAGCTGGTATAATTAATTTTATTGCTGCAGGTTTCTCTAAGAACCGTATAAATCCAGACCAATGGAAGAGGGTGAAAATTGTTACCATTTAGAGTTTTGGGAGTAATTTACTCTCCATTTATAATTTATTAATTTAGTAATAACTGGTACTACTCAATTACCACCTCAGTCTACTAATCACTTCTATCCTGGACCAGGAGAAAAAGACATTTTATGGTGACACAACACAGCAACTGCTAGGTTAGTCCGGATACTGAAGAGCCAGAGATTCTTTCAGGGTTCTGCAAGGTTCATTTTAGTGTTTCAAAGACTCCCATAAAATTCACTGGAAGTAGAACTGGACAAAGCAAACTAGGAAAGAGAACCAATCAGAAATGATTGTATGGCAAAAGCCAAGCATTCAGGAGAAATACAAAATATATAGACTTTCATTCAGAACTCAGAAATAATTAAAAAATCCCATCTTGAAGTATTTTGAATTCAGAAAGCTCTTGCCTTTCTGGCCTGACTTTTTCCAGTGTTTCTGCTCTGAATGGACTTTAATAGACTAGAGGTGTCTGCCAGAGATGGAGTTCAGACAAGTCACCATGTCTGTCCCGTGGGCTGCCTGATTTCATGGACCCAAACTCCATAAGCTTGCTGAACCATAACAAGTGGAGAAAGGGAACCTGAACCTGTCAAGATGCTCAGGAGAAATGAGGGTGGCAGTTTTTTCCACAATATTTCAGCTTTGACTATTTCTGAGGAAATTTTCCTGCCAAATTAATTTTCTGCTCTATAATAGCTCTCCTGAATTGTGCTCTGCTGTCTATTTTCTTCTGGGAGGAACAAAGCACTGTTTTTGAAAACCTCTGTAGCTCCCTAGTGAATAACTTGAATCTGTTCATCCCACACCCATGCCATGTTTCAGTATGTTGGCTCAGACAAGGAAGATGTTTTTCTGAAGTAATAATTTACATAAGTGAGACCTTAAGCCACGTTCAGCTAACAAAGGAACAGGGTTTTTTATGGTATGAAAGCAGTTGTATGTTTTTGGAGTGTATTTCTGTTTGACTTGTACAGTGAACATTCTCCTGTGTAGCTCCTCTGCAGTACAGCTTCTATAGCAGAATGTTCTTTTTTGGTTCATTTTGTGTATTATACAGTGAACCACAGAAATGCAGTATTATTTTACTGAAAAAGAATTAAGTGCAAGTTAACACTTAATAATTTTTATTTAATTTTGATTAGCAGGTAAAACATACTTTAATTACATCAGAATAAAAACTGGAACTTGAGCAATTATTTAAATATACCCCTAGAGTACAGTATCATTTAGGGCCGGACTCCCCTCTGATGTTGTGTGGAGGCTTTTTATAGTGAAACATTTAAAATAACAGCTAATTTGTAACATATACACACACACATATGAAACACATTATTTTTAGAGCATTATTTTTACTGTGTATCTTGAAATGCAGCGTGTGTGTATATTCGTTTAACACAACTTGAGCTCTTGAAAAACTCTGCTCAAATTCCAATTATTATACATTACTTCTAAAGAAAAATACAAAAAAGGGAGGGTGGTTGCTGTTGTAAGCATTTTAATGGGCATCACTGTTGCAAATGGCAAGAGCTATGGAAGTCTTAGAAATATTTCTTCATGCCAAGGATAAAAGGTTGCATTACTTTGGCCTGCCTTCGTCTCAGCCACCTGGTATTTCTATTGACCTACCCTGTAGTCTAGCTTTGGATGTGGTATTAAACATAGCAGAGCAGGTGCCACCTGGGATTTCCCTGCTTCTTGCCTCCTGTAGCCACAACACTGTGCAGGCTCCTGTCCCTCTCTGTCCCTGAAGCATCACCCCATGCTAGTTTTCTACTATGAAGAAGACCACAAAGAACCACTCATAAAGAAGATCTATTTTTTTCTAAGTGCCAAGTATCTCCTGCAGATTTCTGCAAAGCAGTGTCCAGTATTTTTGTCCAGAAAGGCAAAAAAAGAAAGGCTCGAAGTTGTGCAGATTCAGATGTAATTGTTCTTTTTGCTGATCTGCTGAGCAATTTCATCTCTGTCAATTAATTCAGCAATGGGATTCCAACAGTTCCCAAAATTTCTTTGGATTTCAAAAGATTTAGGAAAAAAAAAAAAAAAAGAAGAAAAACAAATCAACCAATCAAAATATTCAACTAACATCCTGAAAAATAACCTAGGTTATTTTTCTCTTTTACTCTTTAGTAATGTTGATCAAATGAATGCTACAAGATTAAATCAGGGTGCTTTCTGAAGTGATAACTTGAAAGGCAAGCAGTAAGATTTAGATTGGGCAAAATGAAAAGGGATAGGATATTGTCTGTGAGAAACTGGTTTATCAGAGGTATACGAAAATCTGGTTTTCCTATAAAAAAAAAAAGAGAATATTGTGCTGACTGAAAAGAAGATTTTTTTCTTCCCTCCATCAGACATCATAATAACAGCATGGATTTCAGTGCCATAATATGATTACAGCTGCGAGAAGGGTATGTCAGGACACAGACCAAGTCATTATAAACCAAGACTACCTCCATCTGCTGATATCAGCAATTATCACAAATTAGCTAAAATAATTTTTAATAATGTTCAGCTGCTATGATGATTTGGGGTTTCTTTCCTTTTTTTCCTTTTTCTTTCCTATTTTTCCCTTTTTTTTTTTTTCCCAATTGAAAGAAGGGAGTGAGTTTGGGAGAATTACATTGGTTATTATAAGTACAGCCTGTACTCTCTCTAATTGCTTGACCCTACATTCTTTCTTTTATATGAGATGAAACTCATTTTCCTTGGGCTAGCATAAAATGAGAACACCATGGAAGTTTGTGTCGTTGGCAGAGGTGAAGGGTGGGCTGGAGTGAATGATCTAATTGGGCTTCTCCATCTCTGTGTTCTCTCATGCTGAGAAGTTCTGTGATGAGCTGTTGGTTTAATTTTACAGGACCTCAGTGGCCATCTTGTGAAATCTGGCTAGCAAGAACATAATGGAGCTTACTGCATTACTATGGCTAGGTTTACTAAGTTATTTGTTTGTTTAGGAAGGAGTTTTTCAGTACAGAAATCATAAAAATAAAGGTAGTCTTCATTAACACTTTAAAAGTGAATACGTATCTTCAGTGGGTCTTTTCCAGTCATCCATCCCTTCTGATACGTTTATGGCAGAACCTTGAAGCATGGACACCAAAAGTCTTTAAAAACCTAGAAAAAGATTGAACCTGGTATTTGGTAGTATTTTTAAAATATACAATTATTATTTTCTGTCAGTATTAAAAAATGGATTTCACAAATTATTTGCATTAGGGAGGCTTGACTGTGCAGTTTACATATCATCAGGAAGCTATTTTGAAGAATAAACTCAGGAAAAAAACTCTTCATCTGTGGTTTCAATTTTATTTGGTCCTCATCAAATACTTGGAATGATTCATTGTTCCTCTGTGCCCAGGGGAACCTTTCTGAAAGAACTAGAGCAGGTAAGGAAGTCACGTTCTATTTGTCTTCATTCATTGTAAATTACTGAACTTTGAGTTATGACTGTTACTATAAGGACATTATTGCACTCCTACTGCCATTAGAAAAAGAAACATTCTGGAAAAGTGAGGAAATTATTGCAGAAATATATACAAATAACTTAAATTTCTCTCCTCCTGACTCTTCAAACTGCACCTGCCAGCTGATGGTCTTATTTGTATCCCAGTACAGAGAGTGTGATAAATTGCTTAGAAGATCAAACTAATTAAGTATCTGTTATTGTTAAGAATGTCTTTTAAAAATGAAAAATTAAGTATTATTTAGCACTCAACACTTACACACCAAAACACATAACCCAGATGAGTTAATCTTTAAAACTGGCATAGAAATGAGCTAATGTTTTTAGGGAATTGTGTGCACAATATGGTAAGAAATCACTAATAATTAAAACAAAACAAAACAAACAAAAAAATCCCAAACACCTCACCAAAAATTTCTCAGTTGCTAGCAATAAAGAATTACCAAACTGCAAAATGCATTAACTGTTTTTTGGCTTGTTTATATCATCTGTTTTGTGCAGTTTCATATAACAAGCTCATATCTTGGCACCAGCACCGAAATAGTGTTTGGTGTGACAGTGTGTACCTTTACAACCTCTACAAGCAAACAAAAAGAGACAAAGATGTTATCTCTGCAGAATGATTTAAAAATACTGAATAGACTGAAAGCAAAACTATGTGCTTGCTGTGTATGTGCATACACCTATTTATACTCACAAATCCAAGCACACAAATGCACATCTATCAATCTCAGTAACAAAGTTTTGGTTTTAAAAGCATGAAGTTGGCCTCAGGAGCTAAGAAACTGAATTTGTGAGCTGTTAAATGTCAGAGCTGACCTCTGGGATTCTGACGAGGGATGATGTGGTGAAGGGCAGGCTTCAGGTCATGTTTTATACAAGAAGTTTAATTGTTCTGGCTGGGAAGCAAAAGTGACTCATTTACTTGAAGTGGGTCCCTATCTCCCAATGCAGATTTCAAATGGAGGAGGATACTGCTAGCAATAATATCTTTTAAAAATTGGACTGTTTTACTTCAGTATTTAACTACTTCCATTCAGATTCATTTGTTTTGGACACATAATTTGATAGTGTTCCAATGATAGCAAAAAACAGTGCTTTGGTCAACCTTCTTGAACCCATGTAAGTCTTTTTGTTGTGTTTAAATCAGAATTTTTTTGCCAAAGAAAATTGTAAGCTAGTGGGCTCTTTCTGAGCCTTTTATAGAAAAATGTAATAAACTATTTAACTGTATATACTGTAAAGTCATCATGACACTGGGTTTGTGGTGTTGTTCTTTTTATTTTCTCTCCTGTCTCAGAAAGCTCCCTCTACAGATTATGCATGTGCATTTTGAGTCATGGCAAAGGACTAAGAATACTTTTATATAAATAAATAACACAGTTTTTTTAGTAGGAACTGATTTATTAACGAAGGGCTGTCACTCAGTTCAACCTATCTGTGTCCTTCAACCACTTTCATTTAACAAGCTTATATTTCTAGGTTACCGACTTATTCCCAGTCTTTAGTTACCTCCAGTTTCAATTTTGGAAACTTCTATTTTTTGGTGACATATTTTCTGTAAACTATGCATGTAAATAAAGAACTTTGCCCCAGAAAATGTAAATATGTTTTGTACTTTCTGATCCACTTATATTTAAAAGACTGTAAATAACTTATGGATAGACATACTTGTTTCAAGATACTTTTAACAATCGCAAAGGTTAAATGTGCTATCACTGAAATGTGACAACCCACTGCCACTGAGACCCTGGCCATCTACTGAAACAAAAGTGAGTTTTATTATAGCAAAAGGGAAATGCCTGAAGAGGACAATACCGTGCAAAGCACCCACTTTGCACTGAACAAACGTTTTAAACCTGCAACTAAGTCTTTATTTCAAGCTGCCTAGAAAATCTTTTCATCTTCCCAGAAAAATGCAACTTCTCAGAAAGATTATCAAACCCAAACCTAAAAAATGCCTCACCGGGCATTTAATATAAAAATACTATAGGCTGGGTAATTTTGATCACAGTAAATCACAGAAATGGTGTGTGGAAGGGACTTCCAAAAAGTCCTACCTTCTGCCTGAAGCAGGATTACCAGCTCTCCACTGAGCAGAAGCACTCCTCCCCTTTCCAGAAGGTGTGAAATAATGCTTATGTGGCTTCACTATTCACCTAACAGTATGAGCCTCAGAATTAGTTGCTGTTATTCCTTTACTGAGGATGATTTGCAGGCTGCCTTCAAGCACAAGTCCCATGACTTCTGCTGGCACAAGGTGAAATTCCTGCTTCGGTAACGATACTGTGTCTGGCAAACATAATGTTGACTTAGTTAAAAATTGAGAGAATTCTCTGAAAATGAGATTTACTGATGAGTAAGATGAATAAGAAAATATAAATAGAAGATATATGAATGTATACTAAAAATTAGGCCAAGCTGAAAAAGTTGGACCCACAGCCAAGTCACCCTGAAGTTTGGAATGCTGACACTCAGTGCTCTTTTCAGCTCATTAAAGATATAATTGGAGACCAATCACAAAAATTTTATCTGCTGAAGTTCAGGTATTGAAAAACATCTGAAAACTGTTTTCTGTGTGAGCCCAGGTGTAGTATCAATGCTCTTTCATACAGCAGGAACCTCAACTGAAAGAAATCAAATGTGCTATCAATTAGAAGAACATTTGTAAAAAAAAACTGTAGTGGGGTGATGATCTGCCTTATACTAGTTCTTTTTGTCTTATGACCCTATCTGGTGAGTTCTGTTTGTGTCTGAGAAACTAAAGCATTTGACTTTGCTGCAGTTCTTTCTTACAAATATTTTCTTTGGTTTCAGTGAAGACCACACTAGCCAAAAATCTGGACTAAAATCTGTATCAGGGTTAACAGCTCAGTGAACTAAACCCAAGTACTGTATCTGAAGACAGAAACATGAGACCTTATGAGAACCACAGGTCAGTGAATGCAGCCCTTTACTATAGGTAGCAACTGTAGTATACAATCTGCCTAGGAAACTAATCAAGTGCTTTCTGTTTCTACTAGCCCTGCTGGAAGGTTGGGTCAGCACCTCACTGTGCAGAGAGTTGATAACCTCTTCTCCCTTTCAGCTTATGTTTATTCATTCCCACTTTAAGGTTATTAGTTTCTTTGTCAGCAGTGCCATAGAGAAATCAACTGCTCTACTCCTTCTCAAATGCTTAGGGAGTGCACTAGTATCTCCTTCCTGGTTTTGTTCCCCTAAGCCTGACTATCAATTTATTCCCATCTTTTCTCATCCCTATAATGAATCCAAAAGTCTTTCTTTTTAAAGCTATGCCTGTTTAGATTAAGGAGTCCTGCAATAGGGTTGCTAGGGCGTACTGTAGGAAATTCAAACAGAACAAAACATAGCATCAGTTTTGAGGTCCCAGTTGTAGGACAGGTTTAGTTTTGGCTATCACCAGGCTCAATTCATTGCAATTTGCAACCAACAAATTATGCTGTAAAGCAGATCCAAGTCTTGAAGTAAAACTTAGCAAAGACCGCACACTTAGCTAGCTTACTTCATATCAAACAGTAAGAAATCATAAATCTTCCCTTTTTCATTCAACAGATTTATGAACTTAAGCCAAGCACTTGAAATATACACTGTAGGATTTTATTCTGTAATGAAAAATGAGAACAGGTGAATTTTCCATTATTGTCACTTTATTGTAAAAGCTATGCATACACTGATTAGAGTAAGGCACCTTCTCTTCACCTCCAAATTGAATCCTTCTGGTATGCAGAGTGTTTCAAACCATAAACCAAACTGAAACTCTGCAAATTGCACTTATCTTCCTCATACACTGGGAATAAACAGATTACTCAGTATCAAGCCCAGTAGCACTTTGTGTTTTTCCTTTTCTTTCTGCAGCAAACCAACCTTTTTGATTGTTTCCACTAAAGAACTTTTCACAGGGTTTTTTTTAACCTTTTCTGTATCATTATTTCTCATGAATAACTGAATTCCGCATAGTTCTTTCTCTTATGAACATTTCCTGATATGTGAAAAGCACAAGCATTAATAGACTGAATTAGAAAAGCAAATATGAATAGACCCTTAAAATGAGGGGAGAAAGTTGCATTATTTTTATTACCATTTTTTCAAATATGCAACAGGTCTTCCTGATTTCCTGATACCAATTAGAATTAACATGTGAAAAAGAGTACTGGCAAAATACTTAGAGCAGTGTCATCATCAAGCAGAGACATTCAGTTCATAGACAGAGGAAGAAATGTTTTTGTATAGCTTGTAATTGAATTTTAGAACTCATTACCACCTAACACTGTGAAGGTCAATAGTTTAAATGGATTCTTTCAGTGATAGGGAGGTCGTTAAAGGTAGGTCTAGTGCTATTAAAGGCAATACAGTTTCCAGCTCCTGTGGTTTCCTAAGCCACACTCCGCTAAAGGGTGAGAAGCTACATGAGAGAAAAGGTCATTGTTTATACCTGCTGTCACCATTGTGAAAGACATGTTAGTGAAAGAGAGAAATCTCTGACTTCTCCCAGGATGGCTGTTCATATATTTTTGTATGTATTTAGGATTTAGGTGATCAAATTCAACAGCACAGTGATATGTGGTAAGAGAAATACAGAGAAATGTACTGAGAAACTTCTAATATAGTTATAAAAAACTTATCTGCAAATACAGCTTTTGAGCCTTGAACAGTATAAGAAATGTAAGGAGGTATTTTTGGATCTAATTCGTACAAAAGTTATACAGTGCCTTTGCTTCTGTGCATGCCTGCCAGCATTCTGAGAAAAGGAAAATACACACATTTATCTCCCTTGTGCATGAATTTGTCTGACCAAGAACTGTTAGAAATTCTAGTAAAGACACACCTTGTAAAAGTTGTTCCACAAGAGAAATCAGTGTGCAATGATGATGGATGGACTTACACTAGATGTTAATGAAGTCACAGAGGTTTAACAACGTTCCTTGGAAGCAGAGGGAAATCAAAGCTGGTAGAAAGTTTTGGCCAGATGAATATTTTGAAACTTCATTGTTTATTCAGACCTCTTGCCTCTACAACATGGAGGTAGAAACCTTCAGTGAACAACCTTTCTAGTGAGACTTACCAGACAGCCTCTTCCTGGTTATGCCAAAAATAGAAGATTAACATGTTTTTCATGTGTTATTTGAGCACTGTCATCTGCTACCTTAACAAAAGTGTGAAATGGCTAAAGAAAAAACATGACAGCAGTTTTTACTAATTTCTGGTTTCCTGGCATTCTACTGTCAGTAACAGAGCTGTAGGTCCCTGTCTGAAGGGCAATCTAAGAGGTAAAGGTTGTGTTGCAAAGGGCAGTAACTTCAACATTTACTGGAAAATCTCTTGGCAGCCAGCATGGCCAAAGCAGTGTGTGGAGTGGTGGCCAGTGAGTATCCAGGAGTGACTGGATGAGACAGTGTTTCAGCAAGTCTTTCCTTTACTCTTCATTAAAAGAATTTCTATGTAGCTGCAAATAGAAGCTAGAGCTGTCTTGGAGTCAGTCCTCAAGGGCAGACAGGACTAGGAGCATAAACGGGCATTAGAGTATATTGCTCTTGGACCACAATGGAAATGTGGTTTGACTTTTGGGAGGGCTCAGGTTAGTTTTTATTTGGCAGAAGCAGTTTAATGAAGCTTTAGATTTCAAATAGGTCAAACCAGAATGCTAGTAGCCCTTGCATAAGGCTGCCCAGTTCAATTTGATTTTACAGTCTATCAGAAGATATGCAGCAACTAGGTGCTGAATTCAGGTATGCAGAATTAGAGCAGCCTTTACAAACTAATCAACAGAATTTAATATACCAGCACAGCAAACATGGTTTCCCTGGAATCCAAGTTTATGTGTATAAAACAACTTACTCTTGTCAGTGGATTATTCTCTTTGTGTTGCTGGGGGGAGAGTGCTGAGGATTTGTTTTATATGACTGTTCCCCGTCATTGCTTCACAATGTTGCTTTTCATAAGAATGTGGTGAGCTATCTAAAGCCTGCTTTATATGAAGTGTTTGGGAATGCATTTGCAATAATGAATGGGTAGTGGAAATTCATCAAGTCATACAGAGGCAGATGCTGTGAGGCAATGAATTAACAGTAATAATAGCATCGCATGCCGCAGGTTATTTTCATTCTAAAATAAACTAGTTCATGTACAATACATGACATTTGCACTTTTTAACTCTTTTCCCCTTTTGGGTGAGACAAACAAAAAATGAGCGTGCTCTTAAGAGGCAGTATTTTTAGGAAGACGTTTTACAAATGCAATTACAGCAAGACATTGTAGCTTAGATTGCACATGGGTAAACACGTGCTTTCACACCAAGGGAAAAGTTTAGCTTGGCAGCTGAGGCTGAGAAGCATGACTCCGATCTCATTTAAAGCCAAAACTGTAGAAACCAAAGCCATTTCCAAAAATAACATCAAAATTAGAGCCTTGAACCTCCTCAGACTGGTCATGCTGAGAATGATGATCCTGGGGACCAACAAAGCTACTGAGTCCCCCCACGGAAACATTTTTGTGTGCTGATTTTGTGCTTCAGCCATGGACAAAGAAATATATTTCAGCAACTGAATGCTAGTATAGATCAAATTAAGTCAGTTTCTAGGATTATTTTGCTTTTTAAAAATTCTTATGAATTTTCAGAGCTTTTTTTTAGAATCATACTAGCTAATATACAGCACTAAATCCTTTCTTGACATTCATTAACAGGGAAAGCAGATTACAGGAGATTCACCAATAACTTTCTTGCAAGTTTGGAATAGGCTCTTGAGATACTTATGAAGCCTCAGTTAAAGTATCTCAATGTCCAGCTCTATTTCAGTGATTTTTCTTTGCAAAATCCCTCCAGTATTAGAAAGGTAGAGAATCATGGTCATCCCTACTTGCAAGATGGAAAGCCTGTAGACTGCTAAAAGATCGTTATTAATCAAGAGTGAGAAATTTAAATTATGGAAAGATCCTAGGCTCTGGTCCATTTTTATGGGTTTAAATATACAGGCAGTGTTGGGATCTGAATCTGGACTTTACATTCCTTTCAGTCAAGCTTAGCATAAGACACGGCAGGAGTCATTCTTCCAGGTGATGGAAAATATCCACGAGTGAATCCTACCACCCCAATGTCAAAAGACTTTCCTGGTGAATCCCAACAATGCTTAGGAGAGACAGAGGTCCTGAGATGCCCACTTTAGCCAGGTGGTTAAGGAACATAGCTAATGTAAACATACGTACCTTGGCGATGATGCTCTTGAGCTGCCTCCCCTACTTTTCAGCTATTTAAATGAGATGTGCCAGCTTATGTAGAAAACCTGTGGTGAAATCTGTGGTGAAACGGAGAACTGCACGCTAGTCTGAATCCAATAGGGAGCATTACCCCCTCTGATTACATTTCCTGTAGAGAAAGTTTCACTGGAACCAGCAATGACATGGAGATAGCCAGAACTGATGCCAAGTTCCCAACTGCAGGAAACAAATGTTCCATTAAATACCTAACTAGACAAGTTCAGCTAGGACGTGAGGCAGTGAAACCAAAGCAGAAAGTACAGGAGGAATAGAGGTCCCAGTGAGAACAGATTTCTTTGCAATACAAGTAGCCTGGTATGAAAAGCAAGGTTTGTCTCTATAGCCATTTTTCCTGCATCCTGCAGCCAGGACTGCAGCCAGAATCTCTAAGGACTTGCAAAATATGAAGTATTTTTACTCATTTGGAGCTACGAATGTGAGGAGAAAGAACCTCTTCCTAACACAAATCTGTGTTAGTGTCCACTATCTCAGTGATGCTACCAGACACAGGAGCAGAAATCCTTTCTCCTTATGGAAAAGGAGTAGGGAGAGGCTCTGAGGGATGTGAAGTTGTTCCAGCCATAGCTTGCAGTCTTTTTCACAGTAGGAGGCAAGGATGCAACACAATTTTAAAGAGGGATTTCAGATTAACTCCCACCCAAGCATAACTAGAGAGTCTCAGGGGTCATGCTCCATTCAGCAGTTCTTAGTGTGGGCTGTGAGCAAATAGCACTAGCTAGCACAACATTATTTAACCTTTAGTGTGTTTATCTGGCGGTAGAATAAGTTTTGATTTTCCCATTTATAGAGATTCTGCTGGGAGAAACAACATATTTCACACTAGCCATTGCAGTTCCTGAGCAGAGCAATAAAGCAGAGTGATGGATAATGCACCCCCTCTCTCCCTGTGCTTTATTATGCATTTCTACATAAAACTATTTTCAGTATTTTGAGAAGGAAGTTCTGAAAATCAGCAGTGGTGTTTATGAAACTCCAGACCCTATCCAAGAGTCCCCTGACACAAATGTTCTTCCTCACAGAAGGAACTGTTTCCTCAGCTCTTTCACCACTTCAGAACCATTCCCTACAACTCTTTTTTAGGCATTTTCCATCTGAATACACTTTATTTAGGTTTTCTGCTTTTAGGCAGATATTTAGTCACCCCATCAGAAAATAAAAAAAATCCCCCTGGAAACATAGAAGGATGCCTGAAGACCTTACACAGGGGAGTTTTGTCCAGGCAAGAACAAGGGGAAAGTTATGGTTCTTTTCAAAGATTGCCCAGTGTTGCACAGTTATCAATATTCCTCTTTGTGCTGGGAGCTGCTCCGTCACCCCGTGCATTCTGTTGTTGTTTATCAAAGCTCCAGCACACAGCGTGAGGGATAACAGTTGTTTATTCATCATTAACAAAATCTGTTTACAGTGCTCTGTAGCTGTACGGTGCTGTTAAACGCACTACTGGATTTAATAAGGCCACTCATGTACTTGAAGTTACTCACATGCTTACATACTTTGCTGAATCAGGGCTTAAGTGAACTGCCTAAAATCACTCTAGATGTCTGAGAAGCCAGAACTCCTGACTCCTAGTTCTGTGCATTAACCGCAAGATTATCTTTTCCCTCCTGGGAGATTCAAGCTCAGTGCATTTCAAAATTACCACTACTGAAAGACAGATGAATGAAATGATACACATAAAAACAACTATGATCAGAAGTTTTCCCTCAAACTAAACATTAGCACAGACCCATCTGAAACTTCCATTTGAACATTTCCATTGCTTTAAAATTTATTTTCCATGTTCATGTACATCTCGATTCTGGCCCAAACCAGAATGTGAAGTGCCAAAATACTGTATGAAAGGACATTTTTGTGTTCCAAGTGCAAGCATTCAATGCTGAAAGTCTTACAACAAAGCTTGTTCTCAAGGTCTGCAGCCAAGTCTTGAAGATTTTGAGTGCTTAGATAGTATAGGCCAGATTCTTGACATCAGTGGAAATACACCTCTTCGTGCCAGCTGAAACTCTGGCCCTAACACACATTAAGCATCTTTCTAGTCCACTATTCCTGTACTACTTAAGTGTAGAAAACACCTGCTGAAATATTCCAAAGCCTGTGTGCCTCCTTGAACCTCTATCTCAGAAAAGATAAAAAGAAGGAAACCAGTAAGTAGCCAGTAGTGTCCTGCAAAGACAAATACAAAACTGAACAATTTCCTCACCTTAGAAAACCTCTTTTTTTTTTTGTACTGAATGGCTTAAGAGCCATAGTGAAAACTGTGGGCTACATTATGCAGCTCTGATGGCAAACTTTTTGAATGAGCAAACATCCAATCTCTAAATCGATGGACACTGCACTACACGAGCAATCTTCTCTACCTCTTTCCCCTTCCATACACAACTCCTCCCAGAAAAAAATAACAGCTTTCCTCGTAAACTGATATGCAGCATCAAGGAGCTATGCATGGTTAGAGCAGCAATGAACTTGCCTGCTCTGCAGGTGGTACTGCCAGACATGAAGAAGAGGTGGACACACACAAGAAGGCAGCAGGCAGAATGTCTGTGCTTGTGGTGTCTGCAGTAGCTTCTTTTCACCTGTTTTCTGCCTAGATTCGTGTCTGCTCCTACCAGCGGCACATACATGATGTTGCTCACAGAGTTTGATAATATTTGCTTCTGGACCCATAACAAGCTGATAGGGAGGGTGGAGCATGTGTGCTAAAAGAAAATGGCTGCTGACACGCACATACATGCTCATGTGAAGTGTCCCAGTGTCAATGTAGAATTATTATACAGACCTTCCATGCCAGTTGCATCATAAGCATCTCTTTGTAAATGAGTCCAGGGCCATTTTTCTTTTCCCTGTTTCAAATGGAATGACAATATATAAGAATATACATAATCCTCTGCTACAACCATGAATTGTATTACCTAATATTGCTAGACATAAGGTGAATAACAGACTGGATTTCTAAAGCCACCCAAAGTGGATTCTGGCTACACCCTTAGGTTTACAGAAGCAGCTTGGCACCTACCAAGCAGAAATCACAAGCATGCAGAAGGGAGCTGGTCTTAATGCTGTAAATGTGTTTATACTGGAACTCAAAATAAATAAGGAATAATGTGTCTTGTGTGTGCTGAGCAAGCCTATGACACCAACAAATTGAGCTGTTTTGGAAAATGCTGCCTGGGGAAACTTTAGCACTAAGCTTTAAAAGGAGTGGAGCCAGAAGCGGAAAAAAAACCCAAACCCAACAACAACAAATAACCCAGAACATATTTCAAATCTGAGCATACGCTATAAGAAAACCTTAAATTAAACAGCTTGGCTTTGGGCAACACACAAATCTACACCACTTCGTAGCTCATTAAAATGGTCAGGGTTCCCAAGAAACATAAAAAATCATCAAGCACTTAACAAACACACATCTTATTCAACAAGAGTTGAAAAGTTTTCTGCATTTTATAGGGGTTGAGCACGAGCTATTTAGGGAGGTAAAATAACCTGGACCTATAACGGTAGTCAGAAAGATTGTCTGAAACAAACACCCACAACTGATTGCCTCATGAATTCCTAGTCACGATGGCAAATTTAAGAAAGCATTGATAGGGATTGTAGTTTCTGTAAATCAATGAATTTTGATGTTAAGGAGCGCAGGGTACTTGTTGGGAAAGTCAAAGTGGGCAAAATAAAGTCTGATTCTGCACAAGGGTCCTTTGTTCTTTTCTAGCAATGCCTCCATATTGCAATTCTATAGTCCCAGAAAGTCACAATGAGCACAAATAGCAATAAAACCAAAACACGGTTTTTTTCCCCTGACAAATATACAATAGATGTTATGAAGGAACTCTTAAAATCTTTTTTACTAAGGGTCAGAGAAAGATGTGTCTGTTTGATGCTATGAATTATAAGCACGTGTGTATAATAAATATCAAAATGGTAGAAAAAGTTTGATAAGCCCAAGGAATATCTGGATGCTTTGCTGAAGTCTCCACACCTCCTAAACTTGTAAAATTCATATGGTTTGTCATCCTTTTCATTGTATTTCTACTTATGCTAGAATGCATAAGTTAAAAATACTATACTGAATTGCCCTAAACAGTGCTCTTCCCCTGAGACAGGTCTCTTGAGACCCCCATTTGAACTTTTGCTGCTCTCCTGGTGCATCTTTTACAGCCACTCATAATTATAGCCCTCAAATCTGTGACGAAGGAGCATCTGGTAAATCCCAGTGGTCAATAACATTAGAAAGGTCATTGGGAACCACACTTTTCCCACATAGTCTTTTCATTGAGCTATAAAAACCTGCTATGTACTGTGAGCCCCCTGTATTGTACCGTGGTACAGGGTTAGAGACTGAGCATTTCTCCTGCACTCCCACAGATTCTAGCTGGGATCGTGCAGCTGGGTAGTGACCCCTTCGCAGGTTTAGCCTGAATGCCTAAGTAAGCTGTAATTTACAATTCATGCCTGGGATCAGGTAGCTAGTGACTGAGACTGCTAACATACGGTGGCATTTTCCTAATTTTCCTAATCTACAAGAAACATTTTGACAGCAGCCCAAATCAAGGTTTGTCACACCTTGAGAAGTTAGAGTTTGATTTGTAGTTGCTGTCGCTGTTGGCACATGAACTAATTAACATCTTGTAATACACAAAATCCCAAACTTCTATTATGGTAAAAATATCATTATTTTTAGTAAACGTTACATTTCCTATGTACTAATATATAGATTTATTATATGTTAATATAGAATATGTTTTCTATTTATATTGTGGGGTTTTTTACCCTGATGTTTATTACATTACTGTTATATACAAAACACCCTTGGTAGCACACTCATTATGATTTTCCTCTCTATTGAATTTTTATGGATGAAGAATTCACTGAAGTTCCCATTCTCATGACAGAGGCAAATTCATGCCAATGAAGTTTCTAAATGTACATGCAGATGTTCACACTTGTGCTGAAAAAGACAATATATCACCACATGAACAGGTTTGATACAGATGGTAGCGAGAAAAATTCCCGGGAACCTTTAGTCACTGTTCCGCTTGGTTATATGCACACCTATATTCTATGTCTGTAAGTATATTCCAGATATATGATAGATTATCAGATACTTTTTAGCATGAACATTTTTGGAATCCAAACTGTATTTCTTTTATGCTACCTACTGCATACATACTCGTGCCATGTTGCCTTCTTCTTCATTCTTTTTGTTTCTTTCCAGTGTTTAGTTCAGGGTTTTTATTTTTTTTTTGCTCTGACATTCAAGGTCTTTCAGCTGCCCACTTTTATCTCCTGTGTCTGCCTTACCATTTTCTCTCGTTGCTTTCTGGTTTTGTCTCTACAGCTGAAGTTCAGTTTGTCTGGATCTTGACCTTAGTATGGCTTACTAACCCTTAGTATGAACTATTTAACGTGCAAGATTCTTTACTGTGCATACTTCTGACATACAATGGATACAGCGTTGGGGGAAAAAGTCTTGACACAGTCTTTGCAGAGCTTGGGTACTGCTATATATTTAACCAGAGTTTCTAATTACAGTTTCAGATTATATACATTCCTGTTCTCCTTAAGGGTGCCAGACACATGATTTCTCTTAAAGATGAAAGACAGGTAGTCCTGCAACAAAGATAACACTGGGGATGGCTGTTAATTGCTTATTCTGCTTTAGATTTCTGAGAGACTTATACTTCTGTGTCTGATATGGAAAAGAAGAGAGTGGAGTCTCTTTCTCTGGAGATACTCAAAACCTGCCTGGATGTGATTCAGTGTAACTCGCTCTAGGTGAACCTGCTTTAGCAGAGGGGTTGGACTAGATGATCTACAGAAGTCCCTTCCAACACCAAACATTCTGTTATTCTGTGTTCCTTCTTATTTGTTATTTTCCTACCTCTGTAATTATGATGTAGTTTGTGAGTGTAAGGTAAACATACACAGGTATTCTTCCCAAGAATGCCAAGGCAGTGGAAAGATTAAAAAAAAAGGTTGATTTCAGATGCAAGGACCGCTCTTTTACGATGTGGTGCATCAGGCCTCCAGGGTTAAAAAGGCAAGTTCCAGCCCCCTTAGGGCTCCTTTATCCTCTCTGTTTCTCCCCTGTCTTCCCAAGGCCTCTGGGCATGTCTGTTAGGACTATCTCCTCTCTCTTATTAGAGAGAGGCTGAGAATTTCTCTTGCTGTGTGAGGTGGAGAAAGCATTGAAACTGACTTTGAGAAAGAGTTACCACCTAGGTAGAAAGCCTTCCTAGAGAAAACTTTCCATGACAAATTCTTCTGAAATTGTATCTATCCCTACAGTGAGATTCATGGAAGCAAATAATTATATATACTCTAAAATGGGTTAGCTTCTTTGTCAGACATTGACTCCAGAATTTCTGAAAATTCCATACCTATTTAATAAATTACACTATTTTTCTCCAAACTAACAGGTGTTTCAATTCCTTGAACCAAATATAAGAAGGCAGAAGTAAAACAACAAAAAAACCAAAACAAAAAAAAAAAAAAAAAAAAAAAACCACAAAAAACACAAAAAAACCCCACAACCACCAAAAAACCCAAACCAAAGTAAACCCAAACAATTACACTATCTGTAGTTTTCCCCCACTGCTCCATCATATTTTCTGGTTTTCAGCAGGCTCTCCTTTGCCCTCCTCAAACTGTCTGCATTTGAGTTCCTGTTGATGATGTTGGTAGAAAACATTGTTCATTGGTTAGTATCCATGTAGGGCCCCTGGCAGCATGCTTGTTTCTCATTAAGTTAGACATTTCACAATCCTCAACAAAACATAATTTTCTGGAAGAACTTAGTTTAACAAGGAACTACTGTAACAAAACCACAAGGCCTGCCATTTACTCTTAGGCTATATTTTGCTTTTTGCCAGTTTCCTTTCTTTCTCTAAACATCATTAGGATACAATCTGTTTCCTAGAAAATACAACTTTTTCCCCTCTGAGCGGAACACACTTTCACACGACAAAGCAGTTGGCCACTTCAAGTAGTTTTCATGTACTAAGAGCAGCAAAGCTCTTGACATTCTTTCTAAGCAACAACAATAACTTTTGTAAACCATCTTCTGTTTTCTGCATTTCAAATTAAAGAGACACCACAAGTTAAAAAAGAAATAAGGTAGAGAACATGAAGATAAGTTGAGTAAGTCTGAAGGTGCAGACTGAAAAGCAGGATTCCCCTTCTTAGCTAGTCCAAGGCCTCTTCCCAGCTACCTTGTGTTGTCTTGGCACATCTCATTGATTTAAACTCTTGTCTTCCGCAAGTTTCTTACCTTATTATTTCATTGTGTTTCACCTGCTTTGAGCACAGAGCACAGACAAATTAAGGATTCATCCATTCACTGCCAATACTTGGGTCCTCCCCGGGCAGGAGAAAATAGCATACCGGTCAGGAGAAAAATGCTATTCATCTCTTCAGTTTTAGAGATACAGCAAATTTCATGGCTAGAAAATTGGACTTTCACTGAACTGTTGTATCACAGATCATGACAAGCCTTTAGATAAATAACTAAAAAGGAAAATAACAGTTTTGTTCTAATTTGTCCATTCATTTCCAGTGGCCTTGGATATTGTCAGGCTGATAGCTATCATTTGGGATATAATTCCTCTTTATTATCCAGAGCACAATCATTACAGAGACAGGCTTCCCCTGCTTGTCTTACCAAGGCCCTGCCTCTTTTTACAAAGATAATCTATGTTGATAAAAAACTGCAGTCTCCTTGCTGCGCCTACAGAATTGAATTAGGAGTGGATATATGAGTCCTAAAGAAAAAGCCACAAAGCTCAAAGGATACCCACGGAAAATATGACTCCATGATTTCCATTCAAATCTAACGAACCTTTAGAGGACAAAGAGAATGACTGAAAATGCATAAGCCGCAATTCATACTGTTCAGACTCTTTTATTGCCTTGACACTACACATCCAAATGTCTTATGGGGGTGCATCAAGTCCTGTGTCTCTGTGATCTAGGATGCAAGATTTATTCTCTGCTCCTCATCCACAGAGAAAGGGCACATGTGTTTTAAGGGCTTTACAAAGTCACACCTCCTTGGGAAGGCTGAAATACTGAGCGACGTGGGGCAGGTTAGTGTCGAGCTGGGCAAAGCTCTCACCCACAGCAAACAAGAAAAGTTTTAAGTTAGATCATAGAAATCATAAGTTAAGACAACACCTAGAGCCAGCTGCCACAGCTCAGAGGAACACACAGCAGCTCATACCCCTGTTCATCTCCTGCATAGCAGCAGTTTGTGTAGCTGGTACCATAACTCACAGCGGCCACACTGAGTGTCACAGGCAGGACTGGTGTCTTTGCTGACAGTTGGTGGCATAGGGGCAACTCAAAATCCTTCACTGGGCTCTGCCGGTGTGCCTCAGTCTTTTAGCTTCTGCAGGTTTTCATGGCAGGGAAAAGCTCAGCTAGACCTTTACATCTCAAGCTGAATGTGTGAAAGCTGATTGGTGTGGAAGTAAATAAGCTACAGGTTTTATCTAATCAACTACATATGATCTCAAAGACATGGATGGGCCATAAACAAGCCATTTCCCTCCTCTCCCTCACATTGTTATTAAAGCTACTTTGCACAGCATAATAGTCTTCAAGTAAGGGCTGTAGGGTCAGGCCTTAAATCTGATCATAAAAACCACCTGGTGCCTGAAATGGTTAATACCTCAATGAACCATGAGAAACAGATGCTTCTTTGAAAAAGGATGTGGGGACTATGGAGATTTGTAATGCTTAAGTCAATAGGTGAAGTAAAAATCTCCAGGATCTTGAGTGCAGTCTGGTAAAACTGTAAACTTTCCATTTAGAGCATCTGCATTCTTTGTTTAATACCCAGTTCACAAGCTGACCTTAATTCCAGGTTGAGCTTGGTAATGGGTTGGCATTCCAGGCAATGCTGTCAGCACACACTATACTTCATACTGCCTGCCCAGGGATTAACTAAGCACTTGACATTATGCAAATGTTGTCTCATGCTTTATTAAGAGCAACAAATAGTTTGCGATTTCCCACATATGAAGGCAAGTTTCAAAGCTCAATCCTTAATATTTAGGATCACAAATTCATTTTACATTTTTAAAAATAAGTGGTCTGAACTAATCAGCACCCACAAAGTCAGTGGAATCTCCCAGAGTTCAATAGCTGTGAAAATTTAAAAAAACCCAGTTAATTTAGTTTTTAAATTTGAGCAGAAAGGCCTCGGGGAGAACTCAGTTGGGAGAAAGATTTGGAAGTAATCTTTGGTCAACTAAGATGCATTCTTACACATGTGAATATGGTTACAATATGTGCTCTCACACCTGGCATACTAAAAGAGATGTTTAAAAGAAACAGTCCCAAAAATTAGTTATGCCAGAACAACAGACTGCTTAAAGATGCTCAGAATCAAGGGTGAGTCTTGTCAGTTCTTCTTACGAAGCGCATTCTACTTCTGTGACTGCTTTGCAGCAGAAGTAGACAAATGTAATTAGCTGTATTCAATAAGTGTGAAACCACTATAGCATACAGAAACGTAAGAGGGCTCCTTGCCAGACTCCCCGTGTGCTGAATGTTTTTCATTAATGTCAGATAACATGTATCTTCACTATGAAGCCATAAAACCTTCATTAATCAATAACCAGTATCAAACCAGCAGACAGAGACTAGATTCTGAAAGAGTTGGGGAACATACAAATTATATAATATAAATTATACGTGAAGAAACAGTCTACTGTTTGGCTGTGGATTAAATTTGCAGCAGCATTGAATGTCACATAACCAGATGAATGGCCACTCAGGCACTCAGGAAGGAATTGTGAATCTTTGGTATCTTAATTTCTTCATTAAGATGCTAACATTAACAGAAAAATGGCAAAACTTGTACTTTTACATCTAAAATCAGTAAGAAAACTTATACTAGCCATTAAATGAGGATATTTGGAAACAGAGAGAAAATTTAGAAACATGTTGAAGCCCAAAGGAATAGTTCGGTCTCTGGAGTTCACAACCAGATGAAACACAGGAAATTACAGAGATGTAAACAAGTCTTTCAGTCAGGTTTACCACTGCTTTTACTTTTTCCTTTCTGTATTTCAGTCAACAGTTTAATCCCATAAAAAATAAGTTGTTTCTTGGGCTTTCTTTGGTAATTGTTTTACTTACAAATAGTGCATTCAATTACCATTGACTTTATCATTTAAATTAATGGGCAGAAATGGGAACTGAAAGGCTGTGATGTTCTGGATTTGGTGTAACAACAAACGCCGATATCACAAACTGTTTTACTTTGGCAGTTGTTTTATCACCATCTTAATGGATTTGTTTTCCTCTGTCTAAGGTACAAATTGAATTTCATCATGTGTTGGCCAGTGATATGGTAATGGAAAAGGGAATTTTTTAGCCTTCAGGCTTTGTTATCTGCTTCTTTGTGCATTCTAAAGAGCCAGAGTTCTTAAAAACAGCACTGCAAATGTTCAGCTAGAAAATGCCCTTTTGTAGCCTTTGCAGATTATAGCCCTTCCGTACAATGCATTTAGTACACTTTCTTCCTGTTTCCCAATCAGTTAAATTTAGAGCTATTGTCTTGATCTATTAATGAGATAGAACATTAGGAAAGTCAATGAGCACTTACAAAACTGGCACCTTCCATGTCTCTGAAGTTCTCAGCCAAACTGGTATCCCATCTGAAAACAGATAAGTTCCTTAATTTTGGAGGCTACTGCCTCTTAAATGGCCTTTCCTTTTCCTTTTTATTCCACAGTATACGATGCAAATAATGAAATGATTATATAAAAAATGTGTAGAGTGTGCCCAGAGTAAAGGATGAAAAGAATACTTTTCCTGAGTTGCCTGAAAAGTCACTTTGATAAATTTCTGCTCTTTCAGCTGTTACCCACTATGTCTGGCTTCTGTGGTTGTCTACTATACAGCCAGTGAGATATGGAAGGTTATGGACCATAAATTAAAAAAAAAATACATCAAAAATATCTCCATACTCTTTAAGGCCTTCATACTTCACGAGACTTTCTATTATTTTGTTATATTTTATTGCATATTAGCTCTTAGGACCCTCACCACACTTGCAAATGCAGAAACAGAAACTTCACAAGAAGTAGTCATAACTTTGATAAGTTTACTACCCACACAGATAAGAAAAATGCTAGAAGAAATTAATATTCCACGGAATAAAATGAGACTGGCATGTAGAGGGTCAGATACGCCACACAGGCGTTATTTGCTTTTATGTCCCAGCCTACACAAAAATTTACAATCAGACCAGCAAACAGATCTCAGGCTCTTTTCCCTGTTCCAGACTGGAGCTCCTTGAACTTCAAATTTATTTTCTTAAGTTATTTTTACTTACTGATTTTCAGTCTTGTACACCTCTTCTGCTTTTTCTACTCAGCACTATTAAAGTAGTATTTTGCTTGAGCCTTCAGCAGCTTGAGCCCTCCATCTGCAGATACATAAATACAGGTTTAGACATGATGCCTGTCTGAGAGGAATCAGGTTCTAATAAACAAGTAATTTCTTTTTCTACTTTTATAGAGTCTTAGAGGCTTATTTCAGTTCTCTCTGCATCAGTTAAGACATCTGAATCATCTGAAATGTATGTATTTTGGTCTCCCTGTTTTACTAAAGAGTGATGTCCCAATGAGAATTTAGGATGGGATGTTCTCCTTACAGCCATTCAACATATTGCAAGTCTTAAGTCAGATTACCACATTTGTCTCTCTAATTGCTTTCACCATGAGGAACCCACCCACCAGCCACAGTGGTTCTCAATACAGGGCAATGTTCTGGAATAGGCAATAGGGCCTGGTTGTTATTTCTTAAACTACTGGGTCACTTTTTACACGATGAATCAGAAAACACAGGGCCAAGAGAAAACCACTTCCTTGGCTTCATATCACTTGGGTTCTTATCACAGATGGTTGGCAAAGAGTGAAACACCACAAGTATCCACTTGATGGTAATAATGACAGTATTATTATGACTTCTCTTTTTACTTCTGAAAAGGTAAACCAACCCCAAGCAATTCAGAATCCCCATGTTATTTTGCTGGCCTGTCTTCAGCACCTTTGACTAAATCTTCATCACTATTGAAAACTTGGCCTCTCTATTATTGAAGAAAGTAACTGTGATCACTAAAACAACACGTTGTTTTGTTCTGCTTATCCTCAGTAAAGTTTAGTGAAAGCACCAAACTCATCTCATGGGGCTACTAAACAAAGCCACCATAACTAGGCAAATGTTAGTTGCTGAAAACCTGGGATTCACCGAAACAAACTACACATAAAGGAAAACCCACTTTTAACATGATACATTTGAAGTGAAAAAATAAAATAAATATTTAAAACTCTACTGTAGATTGTGTTATGTGCTTGGGTGTCTAATATGCCTGCTTTTGAAGGTGGTAAAAAAAGAATAAAGAAATGCTTCATGTAGGGAAAGGTTTTATTTTTTAGTACAGTAGACATAATTTGAAATAAAAATGCTAATTTTGTTTGCTTCCACAATGTTTTTGTACTTTCCATTTTGCTTTCTGGAGCAACAGAATTCTACTGACAAAAATCTCTGCAGCAGGAAAATGTGTAAGTCACAAGCATGAATATTTGTCAAAACCAAAAATCTAACTGTGTGCATACAGACTCCAGCAAATAATGGCTGGTTGCTTGTCCATGAAAGGAGCAAAAAAATTCTCAAGAGATTTAATCTGTCTGGCAAAAGCTACTCAATCCAGCTCATATTTCTAATATTTGTCACTTGTCCAGAAGTTTAAAATATTGAAAGTATTCAGAATAGGTTCAAGTACTGAAAAAGTAAAAGGCAACTCCAACCTGTTCTGTGGGAAAATAAGATTGCATGAACTAAGGTATTAATATTAGAAAATAATGATTTTAAAAAAAAAAAAAAGGAATATTTATTTTCCTTTTTTAGTCCAAGTAAAAAATGATTAATGATCAGTACGTAGAGATTAAGAAAGCAGTAAAAGGGACAAGATGGCTCAGGGAATTAGTAATGTGGTACTGTGCCTTTTTGGTTTCAATTTCAGCTTTTCAGTCGCTGTTACTAGTGAATCCCTCATGCTTTAAAAATGGCTTTTATGTTTTAAATCTAAGTTCTCCTGCCAAGTGGCAGATTGCCTGAAAAGTCAATAAAAGTTGGGATCTGGTTCACCACTGCATTGATCCAGTATCACGCAAGTGTAGCTCAATTGACTTCAAGCAGTGTCCTGGAGCACCAGGACCCAGGAGAGTGGTACTCAGCAGCAAATAACACTTGCTCGGAATATGAGTTCTCTTAACTATAAACTGGGATGCAGCCTTGCCAAATCCTGAGATGTTATGATGAATCTCACAACATCTGACGCTTTCCTTATAGTTTCATCCCAACTTTAGGATTAACAGATAACTTCAGTTTTCATTTAAAAAGTTACGTTTCTGGAAAACCCTCACATTGTACTAAAAGATTTGGGACTCGTGTATCTCTGAGACTGAAAAATGGGAAGGGGATGATAGATAAATTTTTTTAACATGGTTTTTTAACCTAGTCACCTGCTCTCTAGGGGTCTGCCCCCTTCTCTTTGTGGTTGGCAGTGCTCAGGACTGCTAGTGTGCTGGCTTCCTGCTCAGCCCAGTACATAGCTCTGTTGACCAACAATCACATCCCATAGTTCAGTAGGAAAGATGAGATTACATTTCTTCTGTAAAAAAGTGTATGAAGTAAAATGGTGCTGATCAAAACCACTGGCTGAGGCAGGATGCCTGTAGGGTTTTCCTCTCGAACTCTGCCTAGCAAAATAGGGTGTGGATGAAGAAGGAAAGGTCTACATTTCCCTTGGAAATCCTGTACATTTCCTGTTAACATTAATGGGTGTTTACATGCACTCATAAGACTGAGAGTAGGCATTGTACTACATATTCATAACATTGAAAAAACAAAATACAAATAAACCAAAGCATTATTCTTGAAGAGTATTATTATGAGCTGGAATACGTTACACTAGCTTCTGTTTCCCAAGCAATTCTGCCTTTCATAAGATTTGTGTTGAATTCCCTAGCCAAGTACCATCCTTGCCTTAATCAGAAGAGACATTTGAAAAAACTGATATGGAAAATCTGCGTTTGACCTTATGTCCTTGCTTCATGTCAACAATTTCAACCACATCTGCTCTTGCACTGTGAAAATGTTGGCATATTTCTCTGAGCTCTGCTCCGACAGCTGCAGGCACTCTCTCTTTGTACAGGATAATTCCACTCCCAAATATTCAGAGTGCAGCGAGTGCAGATCTTTCATTGCTCTCACTTAATGCAGAGACTCTGCAAAAAGAATTCAGAGAAGTTTCCACTGAAAAATCTCTTTGATTCTGGGTCCTTGAAAAAGAATTTATTCTTGTTGCCACCAAGCAATGGTGAAATGGTGCCTATGTTATCAGTGGAAGGTGGGAAAGCGTTTCCAAAAGGAATACAGCAGTATCCATTCATTAAATTTATTATGCCATGCCTAGCAGAAAGGCAATCAAATTATCATCTGCAGACTTTCTATTACATTTAACACCTGTTAGATCAGAATCTGATCATGTAAGGGTAATGGAGTCTGCTTGTCTGATTTATTGATTGAAGCATATGTAAATCTACTGGATGATAAAGTGTCAGACCAAAGACTGAAATTTATTTCTGCAGAAGCTGTGTAGCTCTTTGAAGTCCTGCAACATATGCAATGCAATGTATGGAAGTTTGGATGAAGGAAGAATCTTATTTTAAATTACTTTAAGGTAATTTAGTAGTAGTAAGGTAATTTAACTAGTTTTTCTTGACATGATGCTAACTGAAAATAACCTTCTTATAGAATGCAGTTTGTTTCATTGACTGTACATATATGAGTATCTGTCACTTGTGGGTTAAGGAAGTAAGGAGCATCCCTTTTGACCTTCTGCTTGACCTTACACTGATAGCATTGCATTAATTAATTTATTTATTTAGGTTAAGGGATACTAAATATCATATACTGGAAGTTTTCACCTTGCTGGATATATACCTCAGAAGACAAAGAGACATTTTCCACTTCTCTCTCATTTCAAGCACAGAGATCTACACTAACATGAGATAGTGGGAAATGGAATGGGAAGAGAAGGAAAAGAACCCATTTATTACATTACATGAAAGTTAGGACTGTCATAATGTATTTTACATTTCCAGTCAGAGAATAAGTTTGACTCATGACAGTCAATACTGTAAAGAATATGTGAATATTGGAATTATGTACTTCTGAATATTGTCTCTGCAAGATTATTACAGTCAAACTTAGATTAAATAAGAACTTCCATATTCATGACCTATTCTCTTATTGCCTTGGTTTTCTGTGCTATTTTAAAGCCTTTGTATTTCATTCTTGCAAAATTCCTTCTTGATTTTAAGTCCTCTATATTTGTGTTCACAGTGGTAATATCAATGTGTCATAGCCTGTTTGTTTGACACTCGTGATTAAATCTGGTCTACTATAACTTATGATGAACAATTCTTTGATTTTACATTTTTAAAAAAGTTGAAACAGTTTTGATCCAGGGTGAAGAGAAGAGGTGCACAGGGTAGAGGGTCAGTTTTGCTTTGTAATTCTTGTGCTGTTTATGGGCAATCCCACCGACAGAGAAATTTTAAGAAGGAAAAGCAGAATATACAAAGCTCTGAAAGAGATGTTAAGTAGGGGTTGCAACATATGCTTAGAAAAGTGTGAGAGACCTGTGAGCTAGGCTGCACAATTGCTCCTTTTTATCTTCTCCCTGAGACTGGGTCTGCAGCATGCTCTTGAATTTGGAACAGGTTCTCTCTATATATTTTAGAATGTTTACATTGCAAATCCCTTGCTTTATGGTCTTTTAATGAGTAAATTGATGTACCTGCATAATGTAAAGCAGGAAACTTTAATGCCTATGAAATACTGGGAACTTTTTATATTCATGGGAGTGTTTAGCAGATATTAATGCTTTCTGGTTTATGATCAGGTACACTTGCTGATCTAAGAAGTTCTGAGCGTTTTACACATGTGATCAATATAGACACAGATCATATCAGATAACATGTCACAAATAACATGTTGCAAAATATTTGTGGCAGCGGATATTTAAATTCCTGTTATGGGAAATGGTTCTATAAAAAAACCCTTTAGAAATATATTAAATTAAAAATGTTATCAGCAGCTTTTATCAATAAAATCCTGGAAAAAGTCATGATAATGAAGTAATGAGAACAGAAAATTATTTATTTTTATGAAGGCAAAATATATGCTGGGTTTTTTTAATATGTACCAGATCATGATTGCACTTTATTTTAAAAGGATGGTTTCATGGAAACAATAATAACATAGAGGAAAAATATTTAGATTTTGAGCTAAGTACTTCAGCTGAAAGTTGCTATCAGAAACTAGGAAATCCATCAACACCTAGGATTAGTTAATAAAATGCTAGCATTTATTTTTCAAGTCAGTAAACTGCACATGAGTAGATCTTGAACTCTTCCAAAATAATTGTTGGTTCCTACACCACATAATCACAGAGTAACAAGTGGGTAAGGTTGGAAAGGACCACGGCAGGTCATCTGGTCCAACCAGCAGCTTGTTCACAGTGAACACTAGATGCCTGGATTTCAAGTCCAAAATCTACCCTTCCAGAGTGAACTGTTCATTCATTAGTTACTTCCTTCAAGCATGATATGGTGGTTTCTTTGACCATAGGTTCTTTCTCACTTGAGTATTTAGGAGAGCAGCTAATTCGTCAACAGGCTCTGGAGGAAATTCACAGGCTTTGGCAATATTCACGTAGTAAAATAAATAATACTTGTAACACATTTTGGTTATTTAGTCGTTACACTTATGGACATCGACAGGCTTTAGAAACATTAATTACCTTAGCCTCACAACTCCCTTGCTAAGTGGGTGATTATTATCATCCTTGTTCTTCAAAAGAGGAAACTAAGGGAGTGTGAGATTAAGTGAATTCATCTCATGTCCACAGGAAATCTGTGATAAAGCTCAGACCAGAACCCAGGTCTCCAGACTTGCACCCACATGGTCTCACTCTGCAAAATTGTCCCCTACTGCTGTTTTCATAGCTATGCTGAAGTTTTGGGAACAAGTCCAGAGATTTCTGCATCAAAAAGGAAGCAGAAACAGTGGCCAAATATTCACACATTTAGTTGGACTGACATGATTTCTGTGTAAACAGGTGTAATAATAATTAAGGAGTTCATTTGCCTTATGCTTAAACATAATTTACTTTGGGTGTGATAGTGGCCACATCAATTTGGCCACAATACTCAGTGGGGTAGGCAAGTCCAAAATACTATTATGGTGTGCCTTACTATTTGAAACAACTGAAGGGTGCTAAGCCTTAGCCTTGTCCTCAGGCATCAGCTGCTGAAGGAGGTCCTGTTTACAGACAGTTTCTCTTTGACCACCTAGATGTCATATCCATATGTACTCTGCCTTTCTTTCTGCTTATTTAGATATATGTCACATGAAAGAGAAGAAAAATCATATTTCACACTCCACTTTTTGGAAGCTTTTCTCAGACTCATCAATACAGAATAACAGGGTACTAAATAGTGACTTTGTACAACACTGTTAATTTTCACTAAAAGCTTGGCTCTACCTTCTTCCTTCTGCTTTCAAGGAGTCAGTGACTGTGCCCCCCTCTGCAGAAAGTCTAAAATAAAGCCACAAGAAACAATGGTTCTCATGCCATGAAATCTTGTAGGTGAACACAGCTGCAGCAAGGCTGGTTCCCACTCAATGCTGGTTTACAAGGCAATGGGATTCCTTGTCATCCACTGTGCCACATATGATGGCACATGGATCTGAGTGCCTTGGGTTGAGGCACTGAAAGCAGAAGTGTGAGATTCTCAAGCCACAGACAATGCATGTGTGGGTTCTGCTGAGAGATATAGGAACAGAATATGGCCATGTCACACCAGGACTGTCCTCCTGACCTTGTTTGTTGGTTTGGAGTACAGATCAAACAGAAGGACAAAGTATCTCAGACGGCAAGAAGTATCCAAGATATATCTTTATATGGGCTACAGATCATTCCTGGTACTGCTAATCTGATGAAGTGGGCACACGCCTGTTTATACTCAGGGTTGATCATAACACCATCCTAATTTAGCAGAAAAAGAGCAGGAATTTGAATCAGCAAGGAAGAGGTCAGTAATCCTTGGAGGGAATGGGGGGAGAAAACAATAAACAAACAAAAAAAAACAAAACAAAACAAAAAACCAAGCAACTAATTTTCAGCTCTGTATTGATGAGGTATGTGAACTTATCTTGATGATAATATCATCATAAATGATCTTATGCTGTTTCTTGATGGCACCAGCTGTTTCCCTTTTCCTTATCCAAAGCCAAAATTCACTATATAACAGTCTCTGGCCATGTGTTTCTTTTTTTCCTAACAGACACAGTAAGGATTCTTGTCACTGCACCAGCCTCCTTTGCAGTGCTGTTTATTAGTTGTGTAAGTGGAACTTCTTTTTCTGCCCAAGACCTTCCTTGTCATTTGTAGTTGCTGCTTTTTATTTTTTACTCTTCCTAAAAAATGGTAATGCACTGGTTTTGTCATTTTCAGCTGCCCATCACTAGTGATATAATGATTAAATCTGTTGCTGACATCACCTTAAAAGAGAAATCACAGTGTCAAGAGGAAGAGACAGAGGACACAGCATAAGCTATGAATTAGAAACCAAGACTATTGATCACCAAACTGAAGGTAAAAGTTGTTGAAAACTGTCTGTTTATTTTTATATGTATGTAATCTATTACTTACAGAGTCAATGCATCATCAGTCACATCTATTTGTCACAAGCGGAAAGTTTATTTGATGGGAGCAGAAAGTTATAGAAATGAGAATTTCTTTAAATTCATGAATATTTCTATCCAAAACATTGACTACATCAGAAACATAATGTTTCTACATGCTCCAGATGGTTATTTGTGAGTTTAAGACATTAACAAGCTCTAATGCATTTAGATGTGGGGATTTAAAATATTTTTGCTTTACATATCTATGCACAGGCAGGATTTTGCAAAAACAACCCAGAAGACTCAGAAGTCAGAAGGAAAACTGAAAAATTCACACATGCATTTTTAAAATAACAATAATAAAAAACCCCAACCTTTTTGTTTGTTTGTTTGTTTTAAGTCAATCTTCTTATATTTTTGTTCAAGGTTTTGACCATTTGTGTCTGCCAGCTCTGAAAGCACAAATAATCAATGTAAGGCATTTGCTTTCTCCTTACCTGGGACTAGTCAAATATGAGAAAGAAGATGATGACTGATTTAAAAGTCTTCCACACGGGCTGTTGGCTTGGACAGCACAGCACAGAGTGGCTATTAATTCTGTGGCTGTGAAAAAGATATTACTCTGTTTATATTTCTTACCTTTGAAGTAAGAGGTATCTCTACCCATGTGCAGTGTCACAATCTCAGTATGGGCCCTTATGAGACCGATACAAATATTGGTACTTCTGTATCTCTTACCATCACAGCTGACTGATCGTCAGGCGTGAATCTCTCTCTGCATAAGCAGCAGTCACATCACGTGGCAATTGCATTGATCACATGCCGATAACAAGCTAATCATGCCCCAGTCACCCTCCTATTCATGTGCCAATCACACACACATTCGTGTGCTAATCATGCTCCTACTCATGTGCCAATCATGTGCCCATCACATGGCAATCACATGCCAGTCATGTAACAATCACACCCCCATCAAGCTCCAGTCATGTGTCCATTGTGTGCCAATCACACACACAATCATGTGCCCATTACGTGGCAATCGTGCCCCGATCATGTGACCGATCACACTTTAATCACATGCCCATCTCACGCCCATAACACACCAATGAAGCAAAAATCACATGTCCATCACGCTCCAATCACGTGACAGTCATGCCTCCATCACACGCCAATCACATGCTAATCACGTGGCACTCACTCTTCCATCACACGGCAAGCACACACCAATCACGTGATAATCACATCTCAAGCACGTACCCGTCAAATACCAACCACATGTCAATCATGTGTCAATCACCTGCTAATCACGCAGCAGTCACCACCTGCAGAACTTTGTTTCCATATGCTATGGAAAAGAACTTTAAAAATCTGGGATTGTCCCTAATTGTCTTCCAGAAAGAGGCAAGCAGTCACAATGTGCTCTTCCAGGCCTGAGTCAAAGAGATGTACAACTATTTTTACAAGTTTGCCTCATATAAAGGTCTTTTGAAGGGTCTGCTAGCAAGGCAGCAGTGCTCCTTGTCTCTCCCTCCTTGCCACTGCAGTAGAAGGACCTTTCTGTAAAGCTTGTCTTTAAAGCTGAAAGGTGAACACAGATTATCTCCAGAGCTGGCATAACCTGATGTACGTGCATTTTTGGTCTGCTGTCAACTGTGCTTGTATGCACTATTACCCTGAAAATCCCATTTTCACACAGAAACAAGATGCACACTACATCTCTCCACTTGTATAAACTTTGGGGCTTATGTACATTATGGGTCTGTTGTGAAAATTAGTTCTGGGAGTGATTTGTTAAAAAAAATCTTTTTATTATTTACAGTATAATATCTTTGCATCTTTTGACTGTTCAGCAAGTGACTTTATCACAATGCAATCTGTTTCGATCCTTTTGTTCCTAGGACCATATAAAAGCAGTGAGTGTGGGGTATGCCTGCTTCCTGACAAAGATCAACTACAGCAAAGATGTGCCGGGCACTGTCAGAACTTTCTGTATATTTCTTACCTCCTTCTTTTACTGAACGAACTGTAAGAATACCAACAGCGAAAAATAAAACCCAAAAGTTATTCCTGACCTCACAGCTGCTGGCACTGCTTATTTGAGTTGTTTCCAGCCAAAATAATTCCCCACTCTGAGCACAACTGTGAAAATTATATGAATTCAGTATGTACAGCCATTGTCATCTAAAACAGCCCTATTAAAATGTAATGAGGTCTTTACTTCTAATTAATATTATTTTTATTAATGACTGCATATTGGCCACTGTTGAGATCAAAGCCACAGCAGTATAAATATATAATCCAGTTACACTTGAGTACTAAAGAGCTTACAACTTCAACAGACAAAAACATTATTCTTTTGCAGACAGGGAAAAGAAGCTGAGAAAGATTAAGTGACCCTCTTGAATCCATGCAGAAAGACTGCAGAGGAACCATGAACCAAATCCAGTTCACTTGAGGCCCTGCCCTGTAAAATAACCTTAAGGAAAATCTCTGCCACTGATTCTCCAGCTGGCACTCGTTGAAAAAGCAAGTAGGTTATGAAAAATACTGCGGTGAATTAGATAAATTTTTTAAGTGATTGCACTCTACAGTTACAGTTGTAGTCAGTGCATAATTCTCTGCTGTCACCTTTATCTTTATAAAGTCTTTGCTGCTTGCACTTTAGGGCTATTGGATGATTCTATTAAAAGTAAAACTCAGCAGTGTCTGGGACGGACTATGATGCAGTGCAGAGGTCGGTGATTTCGGTGAGGCCACCATCTCTCCCCATCTATTCCCAGCAGGACAATTCTTCCTATGATTATACCATCAGCAGTTTAGAGTACTCTGGAAGGGAATCAGTGGACAGCAGTGGCAGTTTGGACCACCATTATGGGCTGTCTTCTCTTGTCAGGAATAAATTATCGCTGGGCTCCCTAGACGAGCACACCGATTGCCCTGGGATGCAGTTGCATCTCGTAAAAACAGTCACAAGAGAGACTACCCCAAGCTCTGTCATACGGACTTCATTCTCTCCTTTCAGTCCCAACCCTGTTCAGACACTGAGCACAGAGGCATTTATTAATACCAGACATTGTAGGTCTCCTATCGTTTTATAAAGATGACATTCATGCTGACTGTTAGTTTAAGCTTTAAAAGAGGAGAACAATAGGATTACTTTTCCAAAGAAAATATAACTACTTAATATTGTGATTATAGTTTCTGTGCCTGAATCAATGACAGGTCACAGTCTCCTCAGTGCTTGAAGAGGATACTAAGACTTGGAGGAAAATCTGGACTGATACACGTTTGCTTAGAACAATATGGGATTGTTGGTAGACACTCTGTGAGCACAGCTAGCAGACACTGTGCAGATGTTCTGTGGGCTTGTTTGGAATGGGCATGAACAGTGTTTAAGAGCAACTAAATAATCTTAAACAGTTGTAGCTAAAACATCTGTACAAAGCTTGCCAGAGTTCCCAACTGTAAAGAAGCCCCTTTCCAAGAGCACTCTGTCCTGGACTTACTGCCTTGGCTGTGATGGGCAGAGAGATGGCAGGGACTGCCGCTGAGATAGAACTTGTAAGGAAGTTGTACATCCCTTTGACTCAGGCCTAGAAGAGTGCATTGTGACTGCTTGCTTCTTTCTGGAAGACAATTAGGGAGAATCACAAATTTTTTAATTTATTTTTAATAGCAGCCTGAGGAAAGAAAAGAAAAAAACCCAGATTCTCTAAGAATAAACATGGGTAAATAAACGGAAGTTTCAGGGCAGAGGAATAAAAAAATTAAGGCCAGTAGGGGAAAAAAATTATTTGAGCAGACAAAGAAGCATACAAGTTTGTATTTGAATCTGAAACATAAGAAGATATAAGAGAAATTTGACACTTTTACCCTTACTGTACTGGGTTTCACTCCTTAGTATTTTGGGCTTGAAGGTTTTTTACTTTAGGTAAGTGCTGGAGTGATTCAGGTGTTATTTTCCTTTTCTTGTGTGAGTGGAAGGGTGCATGGCCTTGAAATCTGTGGCAGAGATTGTCTTTAATCAGCCTGTGACCCACCTTTGTTTTAGTGCCTTTTGGATCCTGAGCACATTCCATTTCCTACAGCTTTTGTTAAAGCACTGACTTTGAACATCTTTCGTATAAAATTTGCAAATCAGACTGTTGCTATCCACAACCACAAGGACCCAGCTTCTCCAGAAGTAAGAGAGTCATGAGGGAAAGAACAAAAGTTATGCTTGTGGGACTAATTTTGGCCACACTGAAACTGTCCAGATGTCAGCATGAAAAATTAAGGCAATGAAAACCAGTACCCCCCTCATATACATTTACCACAATGATATAAGTATCATCCATTTTATAACACAGTAAAAAAAAAGTCTTTCATTGCATGGAAATGTGTTGCACAACTACTGTACTCTACTGTTTGGAGAATGCTGGGACAAGCCAACACCAACACTTCCTATCATTCTCATATTTGGTGTAATCAAATTACTTTTTACCAGACATTAGCCAGAACACTAGATAATTGTTTTCTATTTTAAATAATGGCTTGCTGAATTCAAAGGGCCTTGTTTGAGTCTGCAAAGCCTGGCATTAAGCTGGAGTAAAACAGTATCCAATTATGCCCATTACCCCTAGGCAAGTACTTTTCTTAGAAAAATCACCTGTCAACAGTACAGCATTCTGCCAGAGCAATTTTTATTTCCTTTCTGTTCCAGAGGCATTTTATTTGCTGATCTATCAGTTGAAAAGTCCCTGTCAAAGAGGAGGAAACAATAATGTTTTAGTGAAGCAACACACTTGTACAGAGGTAAAAGGTTTATACGAGTCCAACACAATGCACTCTAACTACCATTCTGACTCAGACGTGCAGACTGTGAAGCAGACAGCTTTGGTCCAGGAGGTCTAGGAAGATCATGGGAGCTAGAAAAGCAAATTTGAAGTTTATGTGCAGAAGAATGGCTTTACCTTTTTTAGCAAACTTTTTACTCTGCTACGGGTAAGAAGCTGAAAACCCCCAAACAACAAACAAACCCCAAACCCAAACAAAACAAAAAAAACCCTCAAGAAATACAGCTGGTGAAAAGTTTCTCTTTGCAAATCAGGACACTATCTATAGGCTCTCCCATGGAAAGGCACAGCAGAAGTTAGGACAAAATAAAAGAGTTGAATGTAGAGAATCCCTCTGAACATCTCCATGCCTTTCTCTCTCACAGTTTTTCGATTGCTTCGAAGTATCCATCTTATCTACAATTTCATTTAAGTGGGCTCCACACAGATGTCATTCTTTGATTTTAAAAAATATAAGAAATGCTACAGGAAGCATAAAACAGGTGTGGCTTTGGAGATTGCTTTTGTAAATTCTGATGTTGTTTTAGCACTTTTTAATACAATTTTTATAGAAGCTCATGACCAGAGGATGGCAACATTTTGGGAGGAAGATGCATGCTGAGAGGAAATAAATGAATATGAGAATACATTTAAGAGAAACAACAAAATTGACTAAATCTGCTGCCTGCATTGCTTTCTGCTCAACAAAACCGAGAGAAATTCTGGAGGTCAGAGCATTAAATTGTTTTAATCTAATTCAGTAGCGTGTATTAAAAAGGCGTTTTCAGCAAAAGGCTATTGAAACCAAATCCTGGGAAAAAGAAGCCAGCTGTTCCAGAGAACATATGATCAAGTTTTAAGATGATTCATTTTTCACAGTGGTAGCCCTTAAAAACTTTCCCATCACATTTGATAACTAACATGTACTTGCTACAGACGACTGCTTTGGCCCGTGTTTATTGAGCAGAGGTATCTTTGGTCTGAACAGGTAGTATTGAGCAACCAAATCTATTTTCCTTAGCTAAAATGACAGCTACTTAAGCGTCAAAAAGATTTCTTTTTACACTTTCTTTGCCAATTCAATGGTACACAGAGGAATAAGGAAATTGGAGGCCAGGGGAAGTCTTGACTTCTACCACAGGCTTTGCCACTCATTTCTTGTATGACAGTGATTACTATTTTAACTTTGCCGTTTGTTGGTTAGGAATAGCAGGAATAAGAGTTGTATTAAAGTGCCTATCAAGAAAGAACAAGCAAGCTCATCCATAAAGGGGCTATTCATACAAGTGGAATTCTGAGTTTACATTTATGCTTGATGCACCACGCAGGTAAAATGAAATAGCACAGCTGAGTAGTATTATTATGAGCAAAACGACTGTGAGCTATGGACACTGACATAGCACTACTTTGGCACGAGGCTGGCAGATCTATCCAGCCATACTGGAGGGTACAGGCACTCCCTCCCTCCAGGAGAATCAGCAGACCTGACATAGGCACTTGAACATATGGTGAGTTTTATATACCTAAGGGCATGGGCTTCAAAAGGACCATCACGTTTATTGGGAAACCACAGTACTGCCCACAAGTAAACATCAACAATGAAGAATAGATTAAATTTCACTTCAGTTCAAAGGGGTTTTTTCACACACTTTTGTTCCTTGAGCATTTGTCCTGAGAATTCAAAGTCCTGAAAAGTCTTGTAAAAGATATGCATCTGAATTCTTTCTAAACTGATGGAAGAAAGAAAGATTGTTCCCTGTTTCAAAGCATACCCAGAGGAGTATATGGTGATAGTCTGTCTCCACTGTTGCTCAGTGTTTAGCATAACCATCAAGGATCTTGTAAGCCTGATGAAATTTAAGTACCCAATTCACTTTCTGCTGGAATATGCATTACCGGATGGTCTCTTGGGTTCTTCAGTCAAAGGACTTTCCCACCTTTCTTTGAAGATTTTTCTGCTTTCCCGAGAACCGGACAATCTTCACTATGTCAAAGAAAAGTAGTGGGAATGACAATCATTAGGATGATTAAGAAACGGAGCCTTTACTCCTTGCTCTAATTAATACATCTCAGTTGATGAAACAATAAGCATTTCCTCATCTTTCTTTTACACCAGTGACCCACTTGACCAGACTCACTCTCTACAAAGTCCCTCTTCCACCCTCACCAAATACCACTCTCTAATGGTGAAGATGCTCTCTGTAACATGGTAGGTGAGACTTAAAATCCTGGTTGGAGAAGGAAGTGGACCCTGTCATAATACAGGTGGATGATGGTCTGACCTCAAAAACGGCATCAGGGAGGAGTTCCTTCTTAATGATTTTTCCACTGGGGCTCAACCTGTTGGTGAGTACCCCAACAGCACCCCACAGTCTGCAGGGGTACTGGTGAAGGTTAACTCAACTCGGGATGGCTGCTAAATTATCAGTACTAATAACGCAAAGCAGCTTGTTACAATAAGCAGCAGAACTTCAAGCACGTAGGAAACTTTAACATTGAAAGCTTAATTGCCTGAACAAGTGTAAACACCCCACACTGAGGTGGCAGCTGAATAAGGGTCCTGAAGGTCAGAATTTTTAATGGCAGACTTAAATAGCAGGTGAGCATTCAAGTTGCATCCAAATCCTTTCATGGATTTGGCCCCCAAGTCCTATTAAGAGAGAAGCCACCTTAAACACACCTCAGGAATCGCAATCTGTTGTTTATCACTTCCCACAGGCACCATTTTAAACTTACACATGTGTGTATATGTGTGTATGAAAGGAATACCTGGAGAAATTTAAACCATCTTAATTAAACTTAAGATGTGTGGTTCAGATAAGACTGGCATGTTGCCACTGCATTCCAAGATTCTCAAATAGCATAATCTAATTAATTTTGTTTAAGAACACAGAGGTCATAAACATACAGTAATTTGAAACACTTAGTACCCTGCCAGCTGGCACTGTCTCCTTTCCACTTTTTTGCACTGTAATTTCACTTCCATTTGTGCTGAGCCTGAAATCTCCTTGCTTTAGTAGTAGGCTGTATAATGTTACACAGCATTCAGCTGAGGTATTTTTTAATGAACTAATTACATGTTAGTTAATAATAGAACATTTCTTTAGTAGTCAACTGCTGAATATAATTCTGAGAAGAATACTGTAGGCTGGGATCCTGCAGGAATGTTTAGGAACAGGTTTCAAAAGAAAGCATTATGTTTATTCATTAATAGATTATAAATAGATTAAAAAATGCCTCCTCTGAAAAGCCTGATATTTTATCTTTTTGCTGCTCGCTTGTGCATGAGTAACTGTTTTTTGCCATTTTTGTTCAGTGGATGATTTTTAGAAGTCATTCAAAAAATAATGGAGAGTATTTATAGAGACCTGCCATCAGAAAAACACATTCAGATTTCCTTCTGTTTGCCATCCGCTCACATCCAGCCTGTTTCTGCTGCAATGCCACAGACACAGGCTATGTGCTCATTTCCTAGGCAATCTCTGAGCGCCTGGAACAGACAGCTTCTGCGAGGTTCAGACCCTCTTTATGGCTCTCCTGGACAAAGTAACATGATGTCATGTAACATGATGTTGTGCAAATCTTTCAAAATGTTTCTCTCTGCTCTGCCCACCAGGGAACCATCTGGCTGGAGTGTGTAGCCAAATACACAAAGAGCTCAGCAAGTTTCTGGTTACTGAGATGCAACGGAGATAAATTTCACAACTTTACATCTCAACTTTGTCATTCAGAAATAATTCTCTAAGGACACATGTCCTTAAAAGTTTTCTTGTGACCACTGGGTTTAGTTTTGAGACAGTAGTAGCCAGTGAGCTACAGATAAATTTTGATGACCTATGGGTATTACTTCAGAAGTGTATCCATTTGAGGATGCCATAAGTCAGATTCTTCTTGGCTGATACGAAAGACCATAGCATGATGAAGCAATATTTAAGCAACACAGATTTATAGCAAGGAAGAGTCTGGCTTGGCATACAGAGACACCACACATGTCGTGCTCGGTCTTTACTATTCTCCTCACAGCACATGCATAACTATCACTAATGTTAATGAAAGGCGGGCATTGAGGGGTTGTGTTCTTACATGTACGTGAGTGTGTAAAGATCTCCATCAAAGATTTTTCTCTGCTGGAAGACAGGGATACAGTTACAAAGCTATTCGCTGTCTGGTACTGCCAGCAGCGCTGTAAATCCCCCACACTCCGTATCTAATGTACTCAGATGCAGAGGAGGCAAACAGTCATGCCAAGGAAAAGCAAGAAGAGCACAGGCTGGCTGAAAGGCAGCTCTCAGAGACAAAAACCAGACAGAACCCCTTTCAAACCCAGCACTGGGCTCCTGAGAACCACTCAGCCTTAACCCTTAGCCGGCTAGAAACTGAAGGAGAATTACAGAACTACTAAAGTTTATTGTCAGTGAAATGCTCTTTTGATGTGGAAGCATTGGGGGTTTTGGAGTGTTATACATACAGACACACCCCATTTCCTACCTTACAGTACTGTTAGGGAGAAGGGCTTTGAGCTGCAAATTCCCTGGAGGTAGACAGGGGTCTTCAGTTTCCAGCCCAACATCCTGCTTGAACCAAATGCAATGGGAGCAGGCTGTCCAGAGTCTTGCAGAGCCAGTTTTGCATAACTGCAAGGATGGAGATGCTACCACTGCTCTGGGGAGCCTGTTCCAGTGCTTGACTATGATTTCACCTTTTCCTAATATTTAGCCAGAATTTCTTGTGTGGTAACTTGAGTCCATTGTCTCACATCCTTAGTGAAATCAAGATTGGACCATAGCTGCACTAATCCCATTGAATTTATTTGAAGAGTTCTAAGTAGTTTTACTGTAAATGGTGGTAGAGCTAGAACTGCAGGGTACAGATGACCAATAAATCTATGTAAACCCTTCCACTCTGGATTTAGGTGGATCTGATACTTATTAAAAAGCACTGTCATAAGTGATTTGAATATAACAATTGGTGGCATGAGACCAATCCTTTTTGTATCATATATGTTTCTGACACTGCTTAGATCTCAGTCCAGTTCTCAGAGAACTGATCTCCATGTCAAAGCCCACCATCATAGTTGGTGGTCACATGTTTCTTGACAACTTTCCAGATTCTTGAAAGTATTTAGGCATATTCTGTTGTCTTGCAAGGCCTAAGTGATTTAGACAAGTAAGAGCCATTTTCATAGTTGCCTGACTTAAGACTTCTTGAAAGTCAGGATTTGAGTGAAAAAGATACTAGAATTTACCTCACATCCTTAGAAGTAGGCAAGAAGGAAAGAAAGGCGGGGAGGGGGTTTGCAGAAATTTATGTGGCTTTTATAGGTGTTGTGCATTTTAAGAGAACTTCACTTGCAGAAACCATGTCACTCAAATCTAATAACTACATTTCTTAAAATAAATTCATACAAGGTAATATTATGAGCTGCAGATTAATTTACATAAAAAATTTTCATACTAAAAAAATATAATTTTTCATATTAAAAAAAAAAGAAAAGACAGAACACCCTACAGATTCTCCTTCCTAAATGAGACTGAAAAGAAGAAACGAACTCACTAGATTTTTTTTTTTAGTCCTCTTAAGAAAGACGTCCCTTGAATAAGGTCTTGATGAAAGGTACTCTACAGGAACAGAACTGAGGATGACTGCAGAGAAGTGGTTCACATACTTATGCATATGAGATCAAACCACTGTCTTGCATCTGGTGAGTTTATACTGACAGTTTATTTCCAACACAGTCATCAATATAATGTCTGAGAGCTTAATCCTTCTCCCAGTAAGTCAGTACCAAGACTCCCACTTGCTTCTACTGTGTAGCTTTGAAGCCTGCATATTCAGTGCCTACAAATGAACTACTGCTTCCTCAGGAGAAAAGCCAGGCAGAAAGTATTCAAATATAAACATTTACATTTTAGGGAATTGCCTCTATTGCAGTCCATCAAAAAAATGATTGATTCTCTGTCATTTCTGAGGGTATTCTCTTTTTCAAATATCTTTTCTAAATGGACATAGTTATTGAAATAGGAATAGCCTATTTTATTTTAGGTTTTAAATAAGCCAGTAAATTTAATATTAGAAATTGTCTGAGTAAAATAAAAACTTATTTTTTAAAAATTGTCTGAGATACAAAAACCTTTCTTTGGATAACAAAAGAATAAACATAATAACCTCATTGTTTTGGAAGAAAGATACTAAAATATCACCTGAAGTTAAGCTTGATGAATCAGATAAATTTGCTTTAAATCTTGAAAAATAAAAACATCATTGACATTTTCCTGTGTTTTCGGTGTTGTTTTTTTGACCTGTTCTATCTGCCTGGAAACTAACCACGAATTCCAGATGGAGCATATCTAGAATTTCAGAGCAAAAATAAAGCACAAACTAATATTGGTTTTATTCAAAGGCAAAGAGCATAAGGGACAATGTGCTTTCCTGTGTCCCTTTAAAATCTGGGTCTGCATAGTCCAGCAGATAGGGATAATTGGGATCAGTAATTTAACAATTTATTAGTCATTTATTTTCCTCCATGCAGATCTTTTAGAGTATGAAATTTCCTTCTATGCAGGATGTGGTGTTGATTGAGCTTGAAAGACTGAGAAAGTTACAGACTCCAGTTCATGAGGTCTTTCTTTAAAATATTATTCTAATTCAGAAATAAAATACTGTAATTAATAAATTACTGTTAATCTCAAAAAGAAATAGCACTTCCTTTCATTGTCTTACTGAATTTTCATGGAAAGGCACTACAGACAATAACCTTCCTCCCTGACTGACATCTGTGGTGCAGGGGCTGTGATTCTTGTCCTGCTGAGCAACATTATACCATCAAGTGCTGAGCCATATGAAGTTTTTGGCTGTGCTCTTTTATTTTTTTTTCCAGTTCTCTAGATTCCTATGCCCTGTTCTCTGGTTCCCAGAGGTAGGCATTTCTGTAATTTCAATTCACTTCCAAATATCTTTAGAAAATGCAAAGCACTCTTGGCTTGGATTTCGTCCACAGTCCAGTGCCAAAAACCTATCTGCATTTTTTTCCTTGTATATCCTAATTCTAAACTTAGTTTCCCTTTTACATTCTGCAGTGCTATATCCTGGGGGGAAATAGCTATTCAGGGTAGCATTAACCCTGTGTGAAATGCAAAGTGTGAACATTTTAGCTGCCCATCATCACTCAGCTGAACAAAATGGCTCTGTGGTTGGCACTTCTTCTACCTTCCTTCTCCCTGAAACTGCTTAAAAAAAAAATCCATCTTACCCATTCTTTCTCAAGCCATAGACTTGCATTGTCTAGCCTGCCTAACAGCCCCCTAATCCAGTCAGAAAGCCCAAACTGTTTGAAATAACCAAATATGCATGTGGAATTTGCATTAGGAACATAATAGACCTCCTAACCACGGTTATTACAGCCCTCTCAATTGTTCAAACATGCCTCCCACCTGTTGCTGCTTATAATGTGCTCAAGTTCCATCAAGTGCAAAAGTTATGGTGCTATTTATATGGAACTTTCTTAGACATGCACGAGGTGCAAGATATATTTACAAGACCCTTCTTTCATCTCTTCCGCTGGGCACAACAGGGGTCTCATCTCCTCCCTGAGCGCACATGTGACTACAGATGTCATTACTGGAAATAAAACATTCCCACCACGCAGAGACCAAACCCCAGGGAGACCAGTGCAGGAATTCTCTTGTGCCTTTCATTTGGAGAAGGAGAAAGTGGAAAAAAGAAACAACCCAACAAAAATGCCCCGCAGCTTCGATGGTTTAATTGTTGTGTTGTGGATGCACGTGGGATGAAAACAAGGAAGGAACTGCAAGCATTCGGGTGGGAGTTGTTCCAAAATTCTGCAGGAAATTTGTGTTGGCGTTGTGGACCTGGGGCCTTCCGGAGTTCATGGAAAGATTCAGACCCACTTGAGTGTGCTCTGGATCAAGCCCTCAATACAGAAATGTGTCCTAAGAGGTGAGTCACCTCTTGTGCACAGCTACAGGGTATAAACCAGTGAACTTCTGGTTCTAATTATGCCAGCTAACATTGTTATCATTAACTCACCAGAGCAAGGAGTTTACACAAAAGTTCAATGCTTTTCAACTTTGGTAGTCTTAATTCAGGCTCTTAAGGTTAGGCCAGGCCAGGGTGGCCAGTCACGAAGTGAAGCACCGACCTATTGTTCTTCATGGCTTCACTCAACAATTAGGAAAAATATTAAAAATAAAACTCCAAGTTTGTTTCAAATGGCCCTGTAAAGTGGATGAGATCACTGTATTTACAGCTTTCTCATTCCTGATTCTGCAAAGCAGGAGTTTCTGAGAATATGTAGATGGAAATTCAAAGGATTAACTGTTTTTGCAGGATACCGAAAAGGTACCCATGGAAGGGTACTGAGATCTTTAGGTATGTGAAATGATGGTGGTGTTTTACAGAAACCTGTGTAATGGTCTTGCTTGGGTACCAGCAGACTGGCTACAGAAGTGTGGAGTTCTGCACAAGCAGCCCAATTCATATCAAAGTCTTCTCTAGGTGGGAGATTTTCAGTGGTTGAGCTATGCTTGGGACATGTCATGACCTCTCCCTCATCTACTGTACTAGGAACCACACCTTATTCTTTGTGCTTATAAAGGTGGTGATATTATCCTATTTGAAAATGATGTTGTCCCATGAGCTCGCAGCTTGCAGAACCTCAAAGTCCATCAGCTGCTTTGGTGCCCTTGCGTGGATCTCCGTGGACCTCTGTGAGCAGTGTTCCAGACACAGCTGGCTGAAGCAGTGCTGTATAATCTGCTTTGGAAGGAAAATTAGCTTTTCAGCTAAACTTCTTTTTTTTTTTTCTTTTTTTTTTTTCATGGATTGTCTGCTTGCCATGGTGGGTTCCAGCTTCTGGCTGCAAAGCCAAAGCATTTGCAATAAAATGCCTTGTGTGCTTCTATGAGATGGTGCATGGCACGGGAAGGTAGGGGAATATTTTCTGACGAGTGCTGCTGATATAAACTCATATTAATGTTGATTCATTTTCATGCAACAAGTTGTTAGTGGAGCCACTGGAAATTACAGGCATATGGAAGATACAGGTTGTTGCATGAAGCTCGTTCAGCATGCTGAACACCACCACAAATATGTTTTCATATGCACTCTTCTTTGAAGTGTGATGGATGTAGCATGTGTGAGTTGCTGTCTCATTTTTCTATTGAATTATAAAGAATCCTACCCACAGATCTAGCTGGGTGGTAGCTCCATTTTTCCCAGTAGCTTCTGACAGTAGTTACATTTCATTTAAAACATACGCTCACTTTTCTTGCATTCCCCAATGTAAACATGTAAGAGATGCAGGAATTTACTGAAGAAAAAGAACTTTGCAGACCTGTGCTACAGAGTGTGGCACAGGAGGGCCAGAGAAAACACATCTGTGGGTGAGAGGCTCACACTCAGCCTTTCACAGCCAGAAAGCTATAGGTTTTGCCTCAGCTGCCCATGGAAGCGCTCAGCTCAGCGTTTGCTTACTCTGAAGGGGATCGGGCTGTGCCCAGTCCTAGTGCCTGACTTATAGGGATGCATGGGGAATGCAGGTGTGTCCTGCTTGCAGTTCCACTGGCCCTGCTTTGCTCCCCTGCCTTGGTTAGCTTGCTATCCAGGATCAGCCCTAATTGTGTCTCCACCTTCCCATCTGAGCATACACAGCACTTAGAAATACTTAATGATTTTCTTACTGAAAGGTAGATTCGACTGCCAACACCTGAATGTTTTCAGCATCTTCTGGTACTGGAGAAAATAAGGTTTTTTCATTTTTATTTTTAATTTATTTTAGTTGTGAGCTCTGTGTCTCTGGGTTAATTTGTTCTGGCTGCAGTTTGAAAGAATGCCATTTGCAGAAACCACAAGAGGCTTAAAGAGTGGAGCAATTACTGCATCCACATTCTTGGGAAAGTCTGATAACAGCAGAGACCATTCCTCCAGCTCAGTGGCAGGCCTGAGTATGCTGTGAGAGAGTACAGCATGAAAATGACTCATGGGCCAGCACAGAGTCCTCAGTGCTTGCACACTGACATCAAAGCCTAGGAACTCAAGGCCTCCCTTGAATGAGCTCAACTGCATTTAAGGAGATTCTGGTGATCAGTCTAAAAAAAGCACATTAGACATGTTTAAGGAAGTAGAGTACAATTCCTTTGTTATCTCTGGCATCAGTGAAAGTATAAAGTAAGAAACGTATTTTCCCAGGGTGTCCATCAGACAAGAGTCCTGCAGCATTTTCAGATGCCCATCAATGCAATTAACAAAAAGTACAGTGACATCCTATTTGAAAGAAGAATGACTTTTATGATTGTTGAATGGTAAATTAGGTTCTTACAAAGTGTTGATTTTGCCAGATCCTGAAAATTTGTCAAAGAGATGATCTGCTTTGTGATACTGACATTTTCATACACATAGAAATGATCATTAACATTTTTTTTGTTGCTTAAATATTTGCTATTTGCTATCATCACCTTTTTCAGCTACCTGTAATAAAACTAAAGTCAATTTTCTACACTGACAATAGATACAACTTTGTTATGGGCAGCTCTGACTGCAGTGTGTTGACCCCCTTCATTTTCAAAGTCTTGCACACCATTATCCTCTCACTTCTAGCCCAGTAATTCTAAACCTAAACAAACCCTAATTTTATTTCCTGATGGTAGAGAACAGTCTAATTTTCTTATTACATATGCATTTAATTTCTCAGTAATTAACCTTAGATACTAACAGTTCCAATTCAATTTCTGCCTGGGCAGTTGTATGACAAAATCTCATTAACTGGTACTGGTGCATAGAAGATCCTTTGTAAGTTTCTTAAAAGCCTTAGAGTTCAGGCAAACCGGATTCAGTTCTGTCTTTGCCTCACATTGCCTTCATGATGATGGGTAAATCTCTCTTCTCAATGCCTAGAATATGTCAGCTTTCTCTTAGGCATCCTAGCTATCTTACTGTTACATTTTTTCCATACTTATAGGGGGAACAATACTGTTTCCAGGTTTCCATGTACTAGTGATTAGAAGTTGGTCTTAATTTTTAACAGTTATTATGCATTTGTGGCACAGTGGTGCTCTAATCCTGGCTGAGATCTCTTTATAATGATCATTAATGATTCTGCAAATAGACAGCAAAACCAAAAATACTGTAGGTTCATTCTCTACAAAACATTACATCTTAGAAACAGAAGAATTTGTAACAGCATCTGCTACAAAACTTCTGCGGAGAACATGGTTGATGTTATTCTTTTTTTAAACTGGCCAAATTCTTCAGGTTTAAACGCACTCTGCTTTTTTTAAAAATGTGGGGTGAGCAAAAGGAGAGACACAATACCATAATGACAATACAATGGAATCACTACATAAAGTATGGGAAAACATGTAAGAGGAATAATGACTTAAGAATAAGCAGGAAAAATGGACGATTTGAAAAGAATGCAATTTCTTGCAAACATTTCACAAAACCTTAGAATGATAATTTTTTGAGTGATGAAATCAATTGTTTTAGTGCTAAATTCATGATGAACGTCTGTCGTGGCATATGGCAAGTACTGTCACAATATTGTGCCTAGCAGCAGCATAATTCTCCATATACAACCCTATGGTCCTGCTTTATTCTGCCCTTGCAGTACTGGGGACATTCACTTGCTGAAGGTTCAGATAAGCTCACATAAGTACTCACTTTATAAAAGAACAGTAGAACTGATTCAGACTAAGCAGAGGAAATCTCATTTCTCTAGAATGGGACAATTACCGAAACAACAGATGTGAGTAGCACTGGTGCATCTTTCAACGGCAGCTCTTTGGCACAAATACTCATTTGTTTGAAAAATACCAAATGTCCATTTGTAACTGGACTGCAAAAGTCTCATCTGTGTTTTACTCTTTCCTAGCTGGTGACTTCTAAATTTCCACCTCTAATGCAATGTCTCTTAGCCCTGGCCATATATGTTTTGAAATGGTCAAAGCCCTCATTAAATCATATTTTATATTCCTCTTCCTGTTCCAGCAGCTATACACTCACCTCAGTTTTTTGGGGTGTGAGGGTATGACTTTTCCCAAGAATGGAAAGGGTGGCATTAGTAATTTAGGGCTCTTCCTCAAAAGAATTTCAGGCCATGAGCTCATTGGTTTAAAAGATTTCTGAAATCTTTAGCATCATGAAAACAAGAATCTAGGGAAACCTGTGGAAATGTCTCCTCTCATTCCACCAGTCACTCATCCATCATCCATGTTAAAGCATAAATCCTTTCTGCGTCCACACAAGTGAGGGAAGGAATGAGGAGGAAATAATTTTTCCCGTTTGAGATATCATATGCTTAACTGATAGTGACCAGCTCTGACAGGCAAGTCAGAAACTGAAAAATCGGTTATTCCTTTCATAATTCATTTAGGACCAGGCACTAGTTCAACCCTAGCAAGACCTTTTGGCCCTCACAGGAAGAAAAAGAGACAGAGGAAAAACAAACATGAGGAGATAAACAGCAGACTGTGGAGCACAACAAAAGACAAGGGCTGTGGGGAGTTACAGGATCAGAAATGGAGGAGTACAGAAGCAGAGGAGAGACACAGAGAAGAGCACCATGTCAGTGCCTCATGTTCCCAGAAGGGGTGCAAGGAGCTGGTGGCAGCTGCCCAGGGGTGCTCTGTCTTGGGAGCTGGAGCAGCAGGGGAGTGGGGACAGCGCTACTGGCAACAGGGCTCCCCCACTCCATTTTGATGCTTCTTCTTCTTCCTGGTGATGTGAACAGACACTTCAGCTAGAGACAGAAGAAAATTGATGGAGAGGCTCTGGTGATTTGCAGGGCTTTGTTCTGAAAGGTTAACGTGTCTACATTCTTCTGATTATCAAAGGTGGTGCTCCAAGCTGGAGTGGAAGAGTGTCTTGGAAATAGCTTAGGCTGTGGTGCCAGACTAGCCCCTACAAACAAACAAACAAGCAGTTGGAGAAAAGAAGCTGTTTTCCATATTTTGCTTGGAGGCAACAGACGTTTATCATACCTCTTTTGGCAGGACTAACTCTTGGCTCAGAGTAAAGCAAAACTTTCCATGGAGAGTGAATGGTGCTACTGACCCAGACAGAGAGGTGTGGGAATATATGGACTAATCCAAGCCGTCTCCAGCAAAGATGCTTTACTGAGGAGGCAGCTGCTACTTTGTATGGTCTTTGTGGCAAGCAGATTTTTTATATTTTTTATTGCTGTACAGAGGGGTTTTCCTCCATGCCTGGTCTCAAAGGCACAGCCGCCACACGATTTATAAATGACAACACTGATCACTCTTGAAAGTTCAGCCCCAGCCTGGCTGTAGAGCCTCTGCCAGCACTCTGAGCCACAGAAGGCCAGAGGATAATGTTGGCTGAGTCAAATGGCTCTTGAGGGATTTACCGAGTGGATTATACTTGAAAAGGGAATCCTCTCTTATGTCTATTCTGGGCAAATAAATGCTAGGCACTGTTCAGGGTTGCTCTGAGTTGGACAAGTTCTCTGAAACTGAAAGTAGAATCAAATTCTTGTCATTCTCTCAAGGTACTCCAGCAAAGTCTCAAACACTCAATAATAGAAATGAAAGAAACCCAAGCTGGTCATCCAGTGTAATTGCACAGGATGGAACCAAGCCTGAGTTTAAATGGAGAATATTCTGTTCTGTCTGCATTCATTTTACTTCGTTAGTTACTATTGAAGTATCTATGTGGCTTTCAGCAGCACATCTATAATGTGATGAATATTTGTCCTGTCCTTGTTTTCTACTTTAATTGCCTCTTTGAGGGAAAAAGATATTCAAAAGAATGCAGTTTTGACAGAAGTTGAGTTTGAGAACTGTAAGGAGGAGGCAGATAGAAAAAAGTATTTCTTTTCCTCTTTTTAATTTACCTGTTTCCCTGTGTCAGTTTCAGGGAAGAAAAGGGCAAACCACTCAGACTGTGTATCTAGTACAAAGCACATGCACAAATTAACTTTATCTGGAGAGTACAGCAGATGAAATAATTGACAATGGCCCACGTGTTTAAGAGAACTTTTAGATACCTGGAATCTAGGCATATAAACATCAGCAACAAAATTATATATTTGGAAGTTACATCATTGAAAAACACCTGAAATCAAACAAGTGAAGTGAGCTGTTGATTCTGAAATACTTAAAGTTTTCATTAGTATTCATTAAAAATAATTTTCAGTCTTAAGCCCATCACTTTCTCTTTTTCTCCTGTTTGAGTTTACATCATTGTTAAAAAAAAAAAACTTCAAAATTAATTGCATATTTTAAAAACTGTTTCTAGAAAAGTCATGCTCGGATGTGTGATGTTTAAATTGCTTGGTTTGGTTTGGTTTGGGTTTTTTTGTTTTGCCTATGTTGCTGCTTTGCACTTTTTTGACAACTCTGAGTAAAGTGTTCAAAATCTCTGTTTATAAGAGGTTCTGCAAGTTTCTTTCATGTCAATGAAATCCAGTGATAGAAAACTTAACCAGCCCTGATGTATCTGATTTACCTGTCTACCAATTGTCACTTGAATATGTCAGCTCAAGAATCATGTACCTCATTCAATTTGGATGAAGTTATTTGGCAATTTGTTCTAATATGGCATCTAACTATATGGCTTTAATTACACAAAATTGAGATCACATCTTTGCGCAAGTATCTTCCCAATTCATTGTGCAAGTGACTTCTCAGCTGTATGAAGAAAGTTTGTGGATCTAGGAATGAAGCTTTTAATTTGCAGTCATGTTTTATTCCCACATTGCTATCCTACCTGCCCTACCGAGGCTGTTATTTTATGTGAAATATTTACGTTGTAGCGTCATACACTTAGGATGTAACTCTGATACCTAATATACAAGCACTCCCTGAAAAACTCTATATCCTGTAGAATATTAAACGTCTGTATTTTGTTTGGTTCAGGTTCTCACACAAGTGTGAAAAGGAATTTGAAACTATAAATCACTGTCGGTCAGTCTTTACCTTAAGTGCTAACCACATCCCTGAATCAACAATATGTTTTCCTTCCTTTCCACAGATGGGCTGACCCTGTGGGTTCGCCATGCGTTATTACTCCTAGAAATTCCAGCCACACTCACTGATTGCATCACTAACCACTATTTATTGCTGAGCTGAGGAACGTCTTCTCAGATGATTCTCAATCGTGCAGCTGAGAGCTTTTACTCTCCTAGCAGAGCTTGTTTTCAATCAGAAAACCCCAACCCTGTTAATATAATCCTAATAGTTAAGGTAAAATATTAAAACACTTCCTAATTACTTCCTTCCCATTTCCTATGGCTTTGCTTTTAATAACATGGATTATTATTATTATTGCTTGGTTTCAGACTCATTTATTTTTTGTAACAGGTCTGCTCCATTTCCTTGAACTGTGAGCATGAGGGACCTGGGTATTCGGCTCAGGTGATGACTCTAAACAATACGAAAATGAGACGATACAGAAAAGCTTGAAAGTGTCACTTGTTCAGGCAGTGTGGTTACATGGGTTTCCAGGATAGCCTTACAGGGAAACTAGCCTCCATGTAATTTTCAGTTGCAGTTAAAAGCATGACAGTGAGTTTGTGCTTTAGAGGGAACAGTGTCAAATATTGACTCAGCTGATGGTTTCATGCGACAGACAGGAGATGCTTCCCTCAGAAGCATCCCAAATTAGTACTGGCACTCTGTAGCACAGTCTCCTCAGGGAAAGCACATTTTAGAGGAAGAAGTGGAACGGGATGATGGTAGGACACATAGAAACAATTAATATCTCAGGGAAATTAACTTCCATGGGAGTAGTGCTGGTTTGCAAGCCACTCAAAAATCTCAGGATTCCCCTTCTTAAGCAAAGCAGGAACGGCCACCAGAGGCAATATCTGAGGGCAAACAGACAGGCAGGCAGGCAGGCAGACAGCCAGCAGCTTTCCACCCACTACACTAATGGAGGTGAGTCAGTTGTTTTCTTCCTCAGAGCTTTTGTGAGTGATTAATGTGAAACATAAGCTCCTTTCATCATTGATTTATGCTCTTCCTCTGCAACTGATTGGATAAACCCTCTCATCAGCTGGTGTAATTCGGTCTCATTGATTTCAGCTGAGCTGAAGACTTGATCTTTGAAACAGGATGTTTCTTTTCTGTTATGCCTGATTTAGTAATTTAACTCCTGCATTGTAATTTTAAGTTTATACGTGTAGTTTGGGAGCTCTTTACAGGAAGTTATTTTATGTTTCTGACTTAACAGTTGCCTCCTTTCTTACACACATCACTTTCATTAAACCACTTGGTAGCTCCTTTCTCTAAGACCTAACTTGCATTCTCCTAAGCTGCTCTCATTATTCCCCCCTGCTCCTTGGGTGTAGTATCTTTCCCACAGTACAATCACTGGCATTCTGTACAGGCTCTTTCAAATGGCTAACACAGAAAACACATTGCCTGTCTTTGCCCTTCTGTCCTTTGGCTACTACAAACTGGCATTTTGCTTGCATTTTTCACCTTTTTTTCCCTTTTTTTTTCATCTTCTTTTTAGCACAGCTGTGCAGCTGGCTGCTGTCTTCAATTATTTTTCTATTTTTCCACAATAACTCCCAGGTCTTTTTCCAGAGAATGGTGCTAAACGACTATTTAATTCAGCACATGCAATAGTTCTTGCATCAGTTTCTTGCTTGCAGACAAATTACTTGATGTGTGCTAATATTGAACTACATTTACCACCTGCTGGCTCAGATCATCTCAAATGATCCAAAGACTCTTGACTTCAGTTCCACTGTTCCCTGTATTCTGTCCACTCCTAATGCTAGTATTATATTCTACTCCAAAGGTTTATTTTTAGGACATTTCGGCCAAATTGTTTACACATGTTAGTTCCCTTAACATTTCCTCATTTCCAACAGCTTTTGACCCCAGGGACAAACTGAAGGCCTCTGTACATTAGTTCTGAATGGTTTGTAACTATGACAAAGTAGAGGTGTGAGTATGGTGCAGGCCATACGCAAGTTCTCCCTTTTGAAAAATGAAAAATGGAGAGGCACAATTTTCAAAAGGGCTTAAACCCATGTAAGACGGGTGAGAGCAACTGTGAATAACTGCTGAGAGCATACTGTTTAGTGGTCTCACTGGGAATCCACTTTGTCTGAGTCATTAGAAATAAATGATTCTGGAAGTGTTGGTACATAAAGGCAATCGATGCATACTTCACTTCTAATGTGCAAATGTATTTTGAAATTATATCAGTCCCTTTAAGTACTCTGAAAAGTACAGCATTACTTAAATGTTTTCACATGCAAAAGGAATGTTTTTGACAGTTCATACCCCTTCTTGTAACAGTTTACAGTGAAATCAGATCTTATCAGGATGCCTCTGTAAAGAGAATGACAACAGGTCAAAGCAGAAGTCCTCTCAGATAAGAGTGGTGATCCCTATTCTCTTGGGCAGCTGATTTCAGGGCAGCCAATTTCAGGACTACATATAAACCCCTTATGAGTGGGATTTGGCCCTTCTTCAAAAGCTAAAAGTCCCTCCTTTATTTTCACTTCAAAACGGAACAACTCAGTTTAAGATTGGCAAAAAGCTTGAGGGAAGAAGCACCAAGACTGGAGTTACAAAACATTCAGTTAGAATGGGGAAAGATTTTCCTAGAATTACCTGACTATCTGAAAATAAAGTTATCATTTCAGTTCAAGGGACAATGGTTTAAAGGGTTATGAAGAAACAGCAATCTGTGACTTTAATATCCTAGTCTGTTAGACCTTTTCTGGCAGTGCTGTGAAAACATTTCCTACATACTTTCAGCCTTATCATGGAAAGTCAGACAACTCAGAATCACGTGGGTTGATAAGTTTTCAACCAAATAAGAGACAGAAATGTAAAAGGAAAAACACCCTGGGAAAGTTTCCTTCGGCTCACATGTATGAGAGAATATAGTACATTCCCCTGTCCAGCCTATAATTAAGATGAAAGGCATATTTCCATATAATTTGTGATTCAGTGGCATGGTTTGCATTCCACGTGGACTGCATCATCTTGATTCTTCTAATGCAATGAAACACAAAAAAAAAAAGAAATTTGGCTTTGTAGTCAACTAGGATGCATTATTACCGCTCAGACTATTTTTAAGTCTGAAGAAACAAAGCCATTTTAAATGCTAGCTTTTCTTAAGAATTGAAATGCACAGCTCCTGCAAATGTATGACATCTCTGTATAAAACTAAGTACCCTGGTTTGGAATATTAGCTTATATGACTTTCTTTCCCTACTCCTAGATGGCCAAAGAAAGGCAAAAGGAAATCAGTAAATATATCCTTACCCTTCAGATGTCCGACTACATTTTAACTCTCCATGGCTGTCTGTAGGTGATAACATGGATCTATGGGATTGTTTTCCTGAGTTCTACAGCATCTTTACCTATATACACACAAACGTACATGCATTCAATCTTTAGCCCTGTGAAGGCCTGATTTACCACACTTAGTGTCACCGAAGAGAATTAGAGCATTTTTTTCTGAGGTCATGAGTGACAGAGACTTTGGAGCCCTGACCAACTGAAAAAGGTTTAAAAAATTATTCCGCCTCTGCTGCAGTTCCTCTGACTTTAGGTGGAGTTCAGGAAAAACTGAATACTTAAGTAAATCATAAGCAATTTAGGAGCTCTTGAGAAGTTCTTCCCCTGTGAGATCTCTAGTACTTCCTAATTCCATCTGTGCTAGAAATGACATTAGGAACAGGCTTTCTCATGGTAAATCAGTATATCCATATTTTTTCTAAGCTGCAGTAAAGAACAGCAGAGGACACATACGGGTAAACAACTTAAAAGAGAAAATAAGTTGGGAACTTTTTATGACCCCAAACATAATTCCATTCAAGTTTTGTGCTAGGGCCTGTGCTGACACTTCCTTTTGTATAAACTTGCTTGTCCATCATTATGAGAGTACGAACCCAAGGAGATATGTGCTTATAGTTGGATGTCTGGTCGTAGATCTATGGGAAATACAAATGTCAGGACACATCCAGAGAAACCACAGAGCCCTTCAAACATTGATTCTTTCATGCAGATACACCATTTCTACTGAGGACTCAGTTTAGACACTGGAATTTTGCCAGTGCATTGAGGGCCAGGCCCCTGACAATGAGGCTTTGCCCCAGTGTCCTTAACTTGGCTTAAAAGGGCACTGAGAGTGGAGTGAATAGAAAGGACCACTCTTCGGGCGTCCTCTTGCACAGATAGAGTGAGCACTCAGTATGCCTTCTCTTGCCTGCAAAGCAGCTGTACCAGAGTTTTAACACAGTATTTTGGCTTGACAACATCCCCAGCTGAAGATATTCTCATAGTTTAGTTCTTTCCTTGCTATTAATACAAGAATTTCCTTCCTGCACTCCCTCAGTATTCTTTCAGCTGTAGCTTCCACATCAGTGGTGGTCTATCACCACCAGGAGAAAATGTCCATTCAGAATACACAAAAGGAAAAGTATTCACTAAGAGCTAATGCATCACTTTCTGTTGGGTGTGTTCTGAACAGCCATTTTCTTCTGGTGCTGATACCATTGACACTGAAGCACTAGGAAAAATGGTGGGGGTGTGCATGGAAATCATGTATAACTGACACATCACCACCTGCTGGGTCTCTGACAGGGGTCAGCGTGTGGCTGCACAGCTGCAAGACCAGGCCAAAGAATGAAAACTTTCAGCACCTTCTACTCCTGTGTCTTCCTGCAGAGACAAACCAAGTTATTGCATTTCTCCCTTCTTGCTGGTTACTGTGGTCAGTGAGGGCACTCTCGTTCCTCATTTCTTTCCTCTCCGCCCCTTCTTATGTTTTTCAGGACCAGAGGAATTCACGCAAATGGTTCCTACATGCTCCCTTGTGAACAGCAAATTGGTGGGCTCAGGAGAGAGCAGGCAGGGATATGGAAGCAGAGGAGCTTCCACAGGAAAACTGCTTTTCCATATGAGACCACTCAGAGCCCTGATAGTGGAAGTCCAAGAGCCTGAGTCTCACTAGACACCCTCTGTATATCAGAATAACACTTGTGGTCTCTTTGGACTTATTGCTCATAGGATGGTATAAAGGGAAGATAAATGCAGGAGTAGAGGGCAGGAGGAAAAATGCTTCCATGCCAGTCAGTGCATTGGTTTGTTTTGTTTAGATTTTATACCTTGTCAGTATCTACAACAGATAAACCTGTGAAACTTCAGAGTTGAGATTCAGCTTGTGTAAGTATCCAAAAGTTTAGATGTTTATTTGAACCACATCTAAACTATGCAAAGTAACTTCTTGAGACTGCTCTGTTGTGCTGGAAATCCTGTAAGAATAGGCTTTCTCGTGACATTTCCAACACTCCTGCTTCCTGTCATGGCAGTGAAAACAGCCGCTGTCCTCGTGGTATTTCAACAATTCTTCTTCTAAATAGAAACCAGAAGTGGAGGGGGGGTGGAAATATAGGAGACATCTCCAAAGTTTGGAAGTCTGCTACTTCAGTTTAATTTTAGAAAAAAATAGGGTTCAGAAGCTTTCGGATTTTCCCCCAAACCTGCTCCATAGAATAGAGAGCACAGAAGAGGAACTGAAAGTGCTACTGAAATAAAGGACTGAATCAAGCAATCTCACTTTTTGTATTCTAGAAACCCCAGAGATGTTTGATGGAGTGGAAAGATAGCATAATTGAAACAAATAAAAGTAAACATTTTTTCACATAGCTTATACTTAACTTCTGTAGCACATGGCCACAGGATATTATTGAGGCCAAAAGCTTAATGGGATTTAAGAAGTGATGGGTCATTTATATGGATAATAAAAATATCCACTGTCACTTTGGATACAGTTATATTAAAATATTTGCAAGGGATATAAACTCATATGCCTCATTGTATAAGCCAGATTCTAAGTTAAGGGTATTAGGGGGAAAACTGTGCTATAAAATGCCTCTTAATTACCACTCTTCTATTGCATATTAATGTGACATATCTGGTATTAAACAAGAGAGGATATGGGACTAAAATAAACAATTGTATGATTTTCTATTGTTTTCCATATCATTCCTCTAAATGTGTTGTGTTAGAGGGCCAAGATATGGAAACTGCTTGTGCCAGCAGAGGGGTGGTTTCCTCTAGCAGATGTGAGGTAAGACCTTAGCACTTGTTTACAGTCAGGATAATGCTTATCACAACAACTTGTTCAGAGATGGGAATTCTTATGTGTTCAACATAGATTTTTAAACCTCCATATATTTTAGTTCAACTTAGCTCAGTCCTTTACACAGGATCAAATTAAATTATTATAGAAATCTTTTCCAGCCTGTAACATTTTGCTCCTTGAAAGTGCACTGCAAAAAACTAGCTTTTTAAACTTCACAATAGCCAGTGAATAAAAATATTGTCTCCTATATTTGCGGGAAATGAAACAGAACAATTAATAAGTTTATAAAGAGCTGTGTGGTAAATCAGAAGGAAAGCAGAATTGCAACTGTGGTATTCAGAATTTCTATACCTATTATATATTGAATCATAGTATCTCTTTTCTGTATCCATAAAGGTTTTTAGGTGTGAACATCTGTAACAATGATTCTCAAAGGGCAAATTTATTTGACAACAAGAACTGGTCAGAGAAACAGAATTCCCGCCTCCAGTGGAAATTGCAGTATTTCAAAACTGGTTTTCATTTGATTCAGAAATAAAAACTAAAATATTTGTGTTTCCCCATGAACAAAAGTTTGCTTCAAAATCACTGAAGTGTTTCATTTTGATAGCATCAGCTTCATGTGACATTAATTCCCTTGTTAATACTTTTTAAATTAACCATGTTGAAACACTGTAGTATATTACATTTTTATAACTCCGATATTGTAAGTAGTGGTATATATTCACTAAACACATTGTGTAGCTTTAATACCAAAATTACAATCCTGATACGATTTTAAAGTCAAGACAAAATCAAAGTATTATTCCTTGTCTAAATGAAACCTTTCCATATGATGTTCCCTGGAAATGTTCAAGGCCATGTTGGGTGGCTGTCTGAGCAACCTCATCCAGTGAAAGGTGTTCCTGTCTAACAGCAGGTGGGGTGTAACTAGATGATCTTTAAGGTCCTTTCCAACTCAGGCCATTCCATGATTCCATGATGTTCAAAATTACGCGTTCTCAGATTTCTCATCAACACACACTGGTGATATTGTATGTTTCCTTACAGAACAGACAAACAAACAAAAAAGAGAACAACTTGTATTTTCCATTTAGAAATAATTTCTAGGGAAAAATTTGCACCCAGCTTTTCTGAAAGTTCTAAGCCACTTTCCTTATGCAATCACAACTGATATAATTCAGTGGTGAGGAAAGCTACTGCTCTTGTTGTAATGGAGGAAGTAATGCAGAAGCATTCATTAAAGCAAGAGAAAAATGGAAATGATGATTACAAATAGCCTCAGGTTACTGTCTGGTACAATAACACAGTTCCTTTTTGCACAGTAATGAGCAAACCAGATGTATCCTGTAACAAGAAGAGTAGGAATATAGTTAGCTCAACGAGGTATAAAGCTGAATTTCAGTTATCTAGGAAGTTTCTGAACAAATATCTTTTCTCTAGATCTAGCTGACTGAAAAAATCTCTTTAGATTATGTATTAACATTTGCAGCAATAACACTCTAGCATTTTGGGGCTGAATCATGTTCTTATCCCTCCCAAGTGCCATCTGATTCACAGATAGTTCTGTCTGGGGGCTGAAAAAACTGTAGCTGATTCAAACCTTTGCCTTAACTTTTCTCTTCCTCTTTCTGCATCTGTCTAATCTATCTATCTACATCTAATCTACAACTATTTATCTACTTTTCTATCTATCTATCTATCTGTAGACCTATTTTTCTGTATGTATGCCCATGTCTATACCTCTATCTATGATAAATCTATGTGGAAAATCCGTATTTGCACATGTCTCCTTTTTCCAGTCAAAGGATGCTTGAAGCAGAGTGGGAAAACATCAAGCCGTTTTGAAGACTCCTTCCTCAAACCCAGTCCCTGAGGGGTCCTCAAGAGGCAAGGCACTCTGATTTCAGTCCTGAGCTAACGATCCTGGTGCTGTCCTCATGGCTAACATTGAATGTCTCTGCATGGCATCCTGCAGAGCTCACTCACCTCTGCAGATCCTGAAGGTAGCATGGGTTGTCTAAGCAGTGCCAATCTGGCTTGAGAGGAAAGAAGTGAGGGCAGTCAGCAGTGAAGGGGTGGGGAGAGGCAAATCATGGTGTTTTTTATCACTACAGGCCAGAGCCACATGCTGAAGTCACATTTCCTTGTGGTCATGCTTCTTTTTGGAAAAAAAAAAAAAAAAGAACTGAGGTATGTATTTATATAAATGGACAAATCACAGTAATATAGACTAAACTATGTATAGATTTGCACTGCATCTGTAACAATTTGTACCACAGTAAGCCAACGTATATCTTTAATTAATTGCTCATTGTGGCTCATAAGCTTTTAATTTCATTCTTACTTTGCCATGTACCCCTGCCATCTAACTCCTTCACATTCACTTTTCCACTTCATTTCCATAATGACTCATCTTTCTTTTCCAATCTAGTTAAATTTGTGATTCTGTGAAGAAGTTATGCACTTTCCTGCATCTACATTTACGAATTACGCCTTCTGTTAAACAACTGTGTTTTCATAATGACATTTAAAGGGACAGATGATGAGCAAAAGTAAATGCCACTGGGTTGGATGAGGGAAGTGATATATGAAAGCCTATATATACAGATGTTTCCGTGGAGCTAATTGAATTTTGATGGTAGTTTGATGAAATTAAGTTGGATAATGTCAATACATGCAAGGAAAAAATCTATACTCTTTAAATCTGTTGCTTAGCAATAGTAAGGAGAAAAGAGTCTATAGAAATCAGCATAACAGCAGGAATGGTGGTGGTTTTGTGGTAATGCTATTCTTTGTTTAAATATTTCAGTGCTATCACTTCATAAATTAAAAGACAAAGTAATTGCACCAGCTCTCAAGTCTTCAAGGAGTGAGAGCAGTTCAAGGCTGATCTTTATTATGGTAGTGAATAGACTTCACAGTTAAGGTTGAACTGAGACTTGCAGTCACAGCAGGAACTAAATCTTCTCAAGGACCATAAAAATGCTCCTTGAGAACATATGCCCTCAAAATTATATCCTTTGCTCTGACTACTGAATGTGTTCCCTGATAATTTTCTGTCATATCTGTTAATTTTTCATGAGTTATAAATATTTTTAAGATTTTCCATGAAAAGTGTGTTAACCTCCTAACAACCTCTCAAAAACTTCACAAATATGGATCTTTAAAAATAAAACAGATCCTAAAATTGAATAAAATCTAGAGGACAGCTTATCTTTCCATTTACTCAGGCAGACAGGACAACTCAAATTCTCCAGGAGAACTGGTTTTATTCTTGGCTAACTGGAGACCAACATCCCAGTTTGTAAAGTGGAAGGAATGGTCCACACTTTCTCTCTTGAAGTACTAAGAAGACATAGAGTTCTCAAATGTAGTTACCAGAACAGGGTTTTCCAAGCCACCAAACTGATTTTTTCCACAGTTGTCTAAATCTGAGGCCACGTCTAATGAGATATGTAAGGAACCAAGGGCATCTCTTGCCTATCTACAGATTAACCTTCCAGTGTAGTTCATCCCTGGAGGGCTGGGGCTGTTTAGTCTGAAGGAGAGTCAGTTTTGAGGGACTTGATAGCAGTTCCCATTACCCATGGGAAGGGTGTCAAGAAGAGAGGATGGGGCTTTTGGCCCATGATGGGAACGTGAGTCAACACGTGTGTGATAAAACAGGAAGCTTCAGCCTGCTTGTAAAGAACATTTTTCATTATGAGGAAAATTAAGCAGTGAAACAGGATGCCCAGAAAGTTGTGCAGTCTCCATTCTGTAGGTTTTGAAGATCCTGTTGAATAAAGCCATGAAAAACCCAACTGGACCTGATCAATGACCCCACTGCTTAAAGGTGGCAGAGCTAAATTATATTCTGATGTCCCTCCAACTTTAGTTATCCTATGCTAGCTTGACAAATTCTTTTCTATCTCAGAACCATTTCTCCTATTCTTTAAGAAAATCCTTTTTTAAACCCAATGTCATATAAATCTCTTTGAATTATGAGTGACACAGGAAGAAATTAATTTTGCCAAAATAATATTGCATGAGAGTGGACTACACTTACGCATGATGGGAAGAAGTAGTTTTGGGGTTTTTGCAGGGGCTGTTACCTTAGCAGTCCAAAGTCTGCAGTGTTCTTCTTGAAGCTCATCCAGTCCAGTGACTACGAACAGGATCACATGACTTATAATGTATATATAACAATATGCAGCTAATAAACATTGTACAATTATGCCATATCGGGCTTCAGTGCATGTGGTCAAATGGACAAGTGACTTTACAAGAACAAAAGAAAAACTTCAATCTCCTTTAAGTGTCTCTCTTTTTCTTCCTCTTCTATCTGCTCTGTATTATTTTCATCTAACATCTTTCCCTGCCCCTTCTGCTCAGTAAATTATATTGGCTTTAAGGAACAGTAGGTTTACTTTCATATGTGCTATTTGGCATCTAATCTCAAGGATGTCATATCAGGCAAAACCAAAACACACTACTCTTGTCTACTCAGAATACAAATCCTGGACAGCATCTGAAAACTCCTCTTGTAAATTAAATTATTATATTTTGACTCTGCTCATAGTTTTTTTATAAGCATTCATTTATCTTAAAGCCAAAAGAATGTTGAAACTCATGGAAGAAAAGAATATATTTTGCTTTTGGTGTTTTGTACTCATATTTCATTTTAAAAAAAATATTTTTCTTCTAAACCAGGTAGCTTCCATGCATTCATATTCCTCTCATTCACATAGAACAGATTCACATTCCTCTCATTCACATCCTCAGATTCACACAGAACTTGTGGCACATTTTATACAGGCTTATGCATAAAAAGGAATAGTGTAAAAAAAATGAAGCTGTGTGCTAGTTTTGCATCCATTTTCTGGCAGGATCACCTAATCTTTATCTGAAACATCAACCTGAGAAGTCCTAAAGCGGAGCTTTACAGGAAAATGTCACATCTTGATGGAGAGAAAATGGTCCCAGAAGAAGGAATGTGCAAACAAAACTGTGACGTTTTTGAACTTTCAGAGAACAGAGGAGCATTCAGAAATCATGATCTGTTTTCAGTCATGAATATCTTGTAAAACTGGAGTGAGGCATGTTATCTTCAAGCACATGAAGCTAATGATTTTCTAGTGGTTCTTTCTTCTTAGCTATGGAGAGCACACTTGAAAAAATAAAATAATAAATAATGAAATAATTTACAAGGAGAGGAGGAGAGCACTTGAAATTTACTCACTCTAGGTGACAGCTTTTCTCTCTGATTATGGTCAAGAAAAATATCTTTCTTAGGACTTCTCCTAGAGTGTTTCTGTAGGTATCCTTAGAGCTAAAATAGCCCAAACACCAAACAGTCAGATTATAATTTGTACAGATTGCTTTGTAATGCTGAAGTTTATTTATTTAAGTCTAGCTTAACATAAACTTATTGAAAAAAAAGATGCTTTATTGACACTTTTCAAACAGAAATGAAAGAGGACCAATTTTTCCTTGATTTTTTTGGAGTGGTTTTGTGAAACTACACAAATGTCTGAAAGGTGATCTACTGAATGCAAAGTGGGAATTTTCCATTAGGAATGACAGGCATTTGATTTGATGCCTTCTCCATATGCACAACACCAGGAAGAAGAGAAGCCCTTCAGATTCCAAAAAAACTGTTGGAACACTCCTTTTCTATGCTTTATAGCTCAGAGAGAGTATATTCCACAGAAACACCATCCATCATCTCTAAGTTCCTGGGGATCTGCGCTACTCTACCATCTACTGAGAGCTGCGGTTATAAGAAACAGTGGAGGCTAAGAAAGTTAAAACCTGACCTTCACCTGGTGTAAACTGACAGATTCTATTGAAATCAGTGCCAATTTCTCGCCTATGATTTATTTTTTTGATGCAGAATGTTTAAGTTTAAATTGAGAATTTTAAATTCAGTGGTAACTTTCAGGAGCACCTACCCATATGAATATGTTTGTGTAAATTAGAAATAAACAACTACGCAAACTTGCATATGTTCTCCTCTGTTTGCCTTTCCATCTGTACATTTTCAAATAAACTCTTTGGGATTTGAGAATTCATTACCAGATGAAAAAAATTGACGCCCTGAAGACTGCTCTATTTAATCCCAAATCCATTATCCCAAGAAAACTTTTTCTTTGCTTACATCTCTGCTGAAAAATTGAGTTTGTGTGTCAGAATGGGTGCAATGATTTTGTTGGTGCTGATTAGATGGTTTCAGTTTACAGAGGATGTTTCTACGGAGACAGATAGTGCCCTGTCTGCTCACCAGCAGGCTCGTTTGGCTTGTCTAGCAGCAATTCACTTAGTTTATAAGTACAAGGTTACAGCAGGGGGTAGTAGCAGAATTTGGAGAAGCACGGGAAAAGAGAAGCTGCAGCCGAAATGACTTGGTACCCTAAGCAACACAAACAACAACAACCAAAGAAGCGAAGCCAGGCAGGAATTGGATTGTCCAGAATACTGTCCTGATGTGGTGCATAGCAATCTTGAGCATTCAGGCAGCAGAAAGGTCCTCATGAAACCAGGGGAAAAAAAAATAACAACCACTTCTGGAAACTGCAGGGACACGGAGAACTCTCTTTCCCAGGCTGAGGGCTTCTGCTTACCACACCCAGCATCAAATGTTTTGAAACCAAAAACAAACCGCTGCACAAAAAAAGAAGAGCAGTAATAGCTAATAATACTAAAAGGAGTTTGGCACCTTCCTCTGAGAATCTATACAACACACAAGGAGGCCAAGCAACTGGTTATCTTGGCCAAAATAATCGATGGCAAGAGCTGAGTGAATCATTTCATCTTTTCACAGCAGAACACCTTTTGCCTGCATTGGGCTCTTTTGTGCATGTGCCAGTGGGATAACAAACAGCCAATCACAGGTTTCTCGAACACGTATTCTTTCTAAACGCGTATCTGTTACACTATCTATATTAGTCAACTTTACTTAAAATTAAAGCTCTGCTGCTATTAGGCTACTGGGAGACATTGCATTTTTCAATTCACAAAGTGTGCTGTATAAACATATACTTGCAGTTGTTAACACATTAAAAAGCTAGCTGATGCCAATATCCACCTGTATACATGTTAAAGCCTTTTTTGGTCAACTCACATGACTAGAGATTCATTTTTGTGCATGTGCTCTGCAAGCAAAGTCAGATAGATGTGACTGAGTCTGAAATGGATTACTTAAAAATAAAAATTAGTATGTTCAGCACAGCAAAACAGATCCATTCTTACTGAAGTTTAACCAAGTGTTTAAATTCTTCGTAGAACCAGGGTGGAATTAGACTTAAAGCTAAGCTTATGATTCAGTATTTTATTGAATCAGAGCCGATTTGCAGGAGCATTTTGGGGGGGACATTTTGCTTTTTAGCCAAGTCTACTTATTAAATTACAGTTTCTGCATGGTCACATTTTTATTTTCTTTATTTTGAGTTCATTTTAAAATGACAGGCCATAAAAAGTTTCATTTGTCTTTAGAAAAGTCCAAACCCAGCAGCTCTCAGAAGCTGTTGATTTATGGTGTCCTGCCTTTATGATCTTGCAATGAGCATTTGTTCTGATGATGTGATGTTTGTGATTTCATATCCTGCTGTGGAGCTTCAGTGTGAGAAGGCGTATTTTGGAACTAAGATGAGCTGGAATGTTGCCTCACCTACTCATGCAGTTTCAGGTCCAATGAATTGATTTAATCTCTTGCTCTTAATAAAAAACAGTTGTTATTTTTCTTATTCTCCACTGGATTCATAGACCACATCTACAATGGTGTCAAGAAAACGAATATGAATATCAGTGTGTAAATGTAACTTTTAAGTTCTTTGTAGCCAAACTAGCTTTCAACAACGTCTAACTATCAGAATATGAAATAATTTTAATATCTAGTCACATCTATTTATCCATTAATTGCACAGCTGTCAGTGTGCTCCTCTGAGGAAAGTTGATGCTACCTTGTCTGTACTCTCTGATTTCATAGCTGAAGAGCACAAAATAATATTCAGTCAGACTTTTCCTGATAAGACAGAATGAATGCAGTTCCCAGCCTCTTCTCATGTATCATGTGTTCCAGGCCCCTTGTCATCCTGATGACCTCCCCTTTCCTTACTACCATACATCCCTGTCTTTCTTGCAGAGATGGCAACAGAGAACGTATTTCACAGTATCACTGAACAGTGAATGCTACAAATGAAACCAGTTGAGCAACTTGCAACATTTGGTAGGTTTGATTGAAAAGTACTGGCTCTGGAAGACTCTTGTGCCAAATGTCCACTCCTCTTCCCAAACCAAGTTATTTGTTTAAAATAAATTAGCTTCCTCTTTACTTTGCCATTAAATCAAACCAGGCAAGAAAAAATAGAACTAATAGATAGCAGTGCCATGTGGACACCTTTCTGAATGGGTGATTCAAAAAGTCTCTAATCTCAGATTAACTCACAAAGTGAGAATTACCATTACTATCCCAGTATTTGCCTTGTTCAACATTGGCACATATACTACTATAATTCACTGCCTGATCCCTGATATTTTCTGGTTTCTGTGTTGTCAAATAAGTAATGGTGTCAGAGGTACAAGTCAGCAAACAAGGAGGTGAGTCCAGTGACACAGCAGGGACCTGGCAGGCTGAAACCCTTTCACAGAGGTGCATATGGGTGAATCTGACTCTGAGCAAACAGTAGGAAAGGAATGACCATTCTACTGCAGAAGAGTCTCTGAGGAGCAGCAAAGAATGGGAACAAAGCTTCTGGAGGCAAGTTTGTGCCATCAGTACGGAGGTTTTCTGAGTCGTGTCTCTTGCTGAGCCACCTGCGTATTGCACTACAGTTCCTTAAGTTTTCAGTGGAATACAATTCACTTACTGCAGATTCTGGTCCTCCTGCATCAGATATTGTCTTTGCTGTCTGTCTCACCCTACTTGGTGGGTTTAGAAGGCAAATAATAGAAATTCTTCCGGTGCAGAAGCTGGCATCCATAAGGGATGAAGATGCTGTTCTCAACACCCTCATGCCTACAGACATTCTTATGGAAACAAAAAAATAAGGTATTATGCTGTGAGAATAACAAAAATCTAGCAACAACAATAATATCTACACCTTGACATATTCTGAGGCTGTTTAAGCCAGAACTGAATTCAGAATAAGATGGTATCAACCATACAGTACATGATACTTCTCCATTCTGGGAGCTGCTACTCCTTCACCTCTCACTCACTGTTTCACACCCCACATGTGGCCATTTGTCCTCTCTTTATTCACACTTTTTCCAAGAATGCAGTCGTTGGCTGCATTTGGCCATTAAAACTTTGGCCTTCATAACATACTAAAAAACATTCAGAGTAGAGGAGAAAGCAAAAATTTATCTAAAACGGTACATGGTAGAATAACTTCACCACAAATCCATGCATTGCTTGCAGTGTGGCTCCTTTCCTTACAGGCAGGACTAGTGCTACCATACAGCTTGCAGAGACTGCTGCCTGGAGCAGGGGTTGGCCGAGGGCAGGAGGTGTATCCACTACACACCCATAGCACAAACTTGTAGCAGTTTTTGTTGTTCTCTCAGGCTTCTGTTTTGAGTATAGGAGCCTCTGACAGAAAGCAAAGGTGTCAATGTCTCTAGACATCAAGGAGTAGCTGGGGTTCAAACGCTGCACTGTTCCCACACAACTCTTTCTTCTCTTGCACTTTGCTGTGGGGACATCGGGCAAAGGTTAGGCAACCCTGCAGAAAAAACTTGTGTCATCTTGAATGGCACAGAATCATAACAGACCACATAAAGGACACACACTGCACTTAGTCATGGCTCAGTCATGATTTACTCGCAAAACACTTCCATATTCTTAACATTCTAGAGATAATGAAGTTGTTATCGCTGTTCTTACTAAAATGCTATTATTCCTGTAAAGGAGAATCCTGAACAGAGGCAGTGGTGACGTGAGAAAATTTTCACTTAACAACATCTTTGATTTCCCTGCCATTCTGAAATCTTTTCTCTATTGGGACTTGAATTACCTGTATAAAAAGTCACCAAAAATCTCTCTTGCTTTTCATGAATTTTATCCCTCAGATTTTCTAACCATATTCTCCACTGTTGAAATAACTAGTTTATGTAGGATTGTATCTGTACAGAATCGTGAGCAGAAACTGCATTTGTATAACAAAAATCCACATTACTTTAACATGTCCTTCAATAGGAGCATGAAATGTTCTTCATTAATTGCAAGACTGTATGTTCATATTCAACCTGATGTTAATCTTAAAAATAGTTGTTGGTGTACCTTGTTATTAAAACTCTAAGTAAGCAAAGTGAGCTAAATCCGGTGATGGAGACTTGGTACCAAACAAACTTTACCAGCAAATAAAACATTAATCATAAGCTATAAATATCAAATTGTTTCCATAGCATTGTGAGAAGATTTTCTGAAGAATCACAGCACACAGCCTACCAACCTATAGGAGGAAAACTGCAAAAAAGAAGTAACATTCACTACGTTTATTTCACAGTCAGTGAGATTATATCAGGCTTCTCTATTACCACCTGTAGAACATTTTTTATCAATGTTTTTAGGCCAGTTTTGAAAGATGTGTATTTCACATACATGAATATTGCAATTAAAAAGATTTTTTAAGGCTTTGAAATTTCTGGACATTTGTGGGTCTAAGGCACATATTTACGCATGTCTACTGCACTCAGTTAAATAAATGTTAATAAGACATTGTTTTGTTTTATTCTTGTGTACAGTATAATGAAAATAAAGAAAATTAAACCGTTATGTCTTCCTCTTTCAGCTATGCCATCATTGCTCTTCTCTCCTTATACCCTTCTGTCACCTTGAGAGACTTCTTAAGACCTTGTTTGCTTCAGCACAGAACTGATAAGTAAAGCAAATATTTACATTGTAACTGGATTCTGGGAAAGCCAAACTGCAGAAAGCACCCGGAAGATAATGGCATCCTTTTTCTAAGCAAGTCCTGTCTTATCATTAAAGAAATACCTTTTGTTTCAATGACAGAAGAAACTGTTTGCTTAGTTTATATTAGCTGGGATATACCACTTCTGAATACAGCTGCCAGTAGAGAAGATTTTCATTATAATTTGAGTTTATAGTTTGAAACACTGCCCATTTCTTAATTTGTCATGAAATACAACGAAATTGCAATCAGTGTTCTCTTTCTATGAGTTACAAGGTCAGTTTGACAGTGTAAATAGTTAAATCATCCTTGGCAAGAGTCATATTCTGGCATAAATTCCATAATGGGAAATTCAGATTACTACCATCATCTGAAATGTGAGTACCCAGCACCTAATCTAGTATGATTTTGGTTTACACTGAACGGTGATGCCTTTATCACAGTAATTAAGGAAGCCTATAAGCTTAATTGGTTTGACATTAGATATTTTCCTTTTAATTGTGCCTATTAATATCTGTTCTTTTCAATAAACAGGCAAATCCAAAGTCTTCCCAGCTCTGCTTCTTCAGCTTTTCAGCTCTGCTGCATGGGCGGGAGAGATTCAGTTCAGCTGGCTTCACACACCAATCAGTAAAAATGCATGAACTGTCCCTTAAGACCTTAAACCACATTTCATGGAAGAAAACAGAAACACAAGATCTGGCCCTCTCCCCCTTAACGGTCCTTAGACTTTCAGTGATTGCCTAATTTAAGTCTTCAACACTAAGATCATCCTCTGATACTCTGACTTAATAAAACCTTCCTCTGAGAACCAAATTAGAAGTGCCACAAGGGACAGTTTATGAAGCAGAATGCTACTGACTATGAGTAAGGGTATTAGTATCTGGCTCTATGCTATCTGGGCCACTTTCTCATCTATGGCTTGTGCTGCTCTCTTTCTATACCTGCAGCATTTGACTCAGTCATGGCTCTTGCACTGCTGGGGCAAGTGAGTTTCTCTACTGCTTCTAGAGCATCCTTAAGGACGGAAGCATCACAGAGGCAGTTGTCTACCTGGTGCTCCAGGTTTGCTGGAGGGCCAAGAATAGCCCTGCCTTGGCATATGCCTGTGCCAGGCGACTGCTGCTACCACAGCATAAGCTGTTGTTCCACCTTCCCTGTCATTTTTGCCCAGAGGTGATGTATGTCTCTGGAAGCTGTGTCACCCCTGCACAGAGGAGATGGAAGGGAAAGGAAGGGACAGATGGCTCCCCTTATAACTCCACCGCTTTGTGTGGTCTGGCTGCATTGCCATATGTGCGTTAATCATGAAGAATATATGCTGGCATACTTAGAGCATTTAGTCTTGATAAAAAATGGGTTCCTCCAAAGTCTTCATAGCTGTATAGACTCTTTATGAAATGTCAATGTGCTTTAAAGTTTTGTCAGAGACATGGAAACAACCGGGAGGGTTTATGTCCTCAAAGCAACTTCAATTTAGCTGTTATCAATATCACACCCATGTACTATCTTGAAATAATTTGTGCTATTTCCTTTGTTCTGTATTTCAAAACACTTCTGTACATACTGTTTGGCTTAAGGAATAAAATAATTAAATGTATTTTTATACTAATAAAAGGCCAGAAAAGAATGCTTCTCATTTTTAATTTGACTCTCACAAAACAGATGCATTCCCATGAATTATTGCCAATTAATTCATTCCTTAGTATACCCTTTTAAGTATATGAGTGTTTGCAAAATGAAGGTAACCGCTGACTAAGTCAGTCCTTCAGTGCTAATTTGATAATGTTTCCCAAAAACATTCTCTGTTCAGATTATAACATTATTTTGGGTTTGTGTGGCAAGGTTCTGGTTGCAGGGGAGCTACAGGAGTAGAATCTTCTCTGAGAAGATGCCAGGAGCTTTACATCAAATTTTCTTGATGAAACAGAGAGTCTTGACATAGATGGTACAAAAGTACTGGAAGCATGTATAAGGTCTGTACATGTGTTTTATGTACCCTGATCACACATACAACTAAATGAGATGGTGCCAGGGATTTAGTGACCTCTGTGGAGCAGCTAGGAATAATCACAGAGCAAAAGCAGATGTTCCATGTGTGCAAGTTCGTAGACTGAACTATGACACTTCTCAAATGTTCTGATTTGTTTTGTAGGGTTTTTTTACTGCTCCTGCAGCAATATCTTATGGACATTTTCCTGCTGAACATCCAAAGAAATATCTTTGCTTTGGCTTTCCGCTCCTTGTTGTTGATAAACATTTTGATCTGAATGTAGGTACCGGTAAATTATGTTTACCATTCCAGCCCTGGCCTGCCCTGCTCCCCAGCTAGAAGTGGTGGGACAACCCTGGCTGCAAGACCCTGACCTACAGCAAGTCAGAAGTCCTTGTGCCTTGGCCCCAGGATGCCACTGGCCCACACAGTGCCCTAACAGCTTTAATCATACCTGTTGCTTTTTTAGTCCAGGGTAATCTAAATCAGAGTGTTTCCACCCTTTCAGGATCCACAGATGCAGAGTGATTTGCCCTTGCCCTCTCTTTTCCCATCCTGAGAGAGCTCTCATACCTCCATGTCAGCTTTTCACTCCAAAACATCCATGTGGAAAATGTATGGAAAAGGCAATATCGAAACTGCTTGTGTTAATTTAACCTGTCATGTATTGTAATTCCACAGGTGGAAATCAGCATTGCATGGTCAAGTAGCTTCAGGCACTTTTCAAGCTGTAGGTGCTTTTCAATTATTTTGGGTACAATTGCTGTCAAACAGCAGGAGGCAAGTTCAGGTTTACTAAGCAGTGCAATATGTGCTCCTCACTGGAGGATCTCACAGCATGACAGCGAAAATATGAATATGTTTTAGGTATCGTCATCTAATTGATGCTACACATATATTACATATGACAGCAGTGGTGTATAAAGCTACTTAAGATCCATACCAAGGTGGATTTTGAAGCCATCTCAAAGTATTTGAAGGTCATAAACACCAACGCAGAGAGACAAATTACCTAGGGTAGTGTAATACACTTATAACAAGGAGAACTAGAGTGCAATGGAACAAAGTAAAATTCAGGCTGCATATCAGGAAAATTTTCCTAACAGCAAAGTCTATTAGCCTGTGGAACAGCCTCCCAGGGGAAGTGGTGGAAGCCCCACAGCCTGAGTCATTTAAAGCTAGACTAGAAAACATTTGAGAATAATCCTGAATTGGCAGAGAATAATCCTACATTGGCAGGGAGGTGGAAAAGATGACCTAATAGGTCTTTTCCATCTCTAGCTTCTATGATTCAACCAAGGTATGTTGCTGTGTGCTATGTATCGGGGCATGCCCAGCCCATTAACTCCAAGATCCACTTCAAAGTGGAAATCTTGAAATTTTACTTTGGCTGCAACTGACTTTGCCATTTCAGCAGACAGTGAGACCTTTGTGTTCCTAAAGCATTTGTTCATTTTTAAAGCCTGCATAGAGAACAAGAATATGAACAATAAATTTAGAACAAGTTGTGGTTTCTTTTAAGCGAGGATATTTTCTGCCTCTTTTGTTTTATTTTTTTCCTTGTTTCCAGCATGGCACTATGAGAGGCAATCCTCTGACCAGGTTCCTGTTCTAGCTGTATATTTCCACATTTGTTCCAATCATTATCACGTTTGAGTATCCGATGTATACGGTGTTACAGGGAGCAGCACTTAGTTCACAAGCAGGTCTGAACCTTGCAAATAGATGAGCAAATATGTCAGCATACAAGTCCACATATAAAATTGCTGTCGCCACAGCTAAGCCAGTTAAATACATTGACTCAAAGGACCATACTCTCAGCTTGGTGTAAATCACTGTAGCTGTACCCACTAAGGAGTCAACCAGTGTGATTTTACTGTAATAGTGTGACTTTTAATGTGCTGCTCTTAAAACACACTGGAACAGATCCTCTAGCTGGCCAGGTTTATCTTGCATCACTCACACAGCACAATGCAAATGTGATCTGCCTGGAAACAGCTTGTAGGGCACGTCCTCTGCCAGGAAAGCTCTATGTTTCCAGAAAACTGGCAGATACATCACCGCTGTTTCACTAGCCCTGTGTGGAGTCAGGGAAGGGCCAGGGCCAGGGCTGGCATCAGCAAGCAGAGCTCCTCTCTGGTAACACTCACGCAGTGGCAGAGCTCTTTGCTGTGGAGCAGGGGGGCAAGGAAGAGGCAGACAACCTAGTCCACAAAGTCCTGTTGTCAAACGTGCCCTGATATTGTAAGAAATAACCCCTTTAACGTATGTTCCTAAGGAGAAGGATCCAATGCCCAACGCTGATTTCAGCAACCACTCACAATCGACAAGTGATCCAGTGCCCCACAGACTTGACTGTATTAAGGTTTTAAGTTTGGCAAAGTAAGAAAAATATATTCTGATACTGATGCTCTCTGTTGGCCTTATTTGACTCAATATAGGGAATTTATTTTTCTTGGTGAGGCCAGCTCACCATGGGAAACACTTATCCAAATGCTGTGGGTATTACTAAAAATTCCTGACATCAAAACTGGATAGCTTCCTAGTTCAAATTAGAGTTACCTCAAAAGTGTGTCTGCAAGGCTGTCTTATGCTCTCACCCTTGTGGAATCCATGAGCTGTGTGAGTGTGAGGACACTTAGCAATTATTTACAAGACAGAGTGTGTCATGCTGGAGGAGTAAATACTCTGACGCTTCTCTAAGCATTCAGATCTGCCTTTCACTTTTCTCAACCCGTATGCTTAACAAGTGACATCTGGCTTTCCTTGTCTTTATAAAACACATTTCTCTTCGTCCCTTTCCAAGGAGGCACTTTTTTTTTTAATAGCTTTACTGAAATCACAGCATTTATAGATAAAAATATTGCTTCTGATATTGCTAGAGAAAAGTGTACGAAAGGGAGATTAGACTAAATTAAACTAACCTTCCTTTTCAGGAAAAATAGGTATTGGTTCAGAACTGTGCTTAGGCCAATTACTGCAAAATCCTCCTCTTCACTTTTTTCCTGCTTCCTTCTTCTGTCACAATCCCATCTTACTTGCCTGTCAACTTACCTCAGACTCTATTTCTTTTTGTAGTAGCAGCCTTCCCTATTTATGGGATGCCTGACACCATTCCAGGTGCTCTATATCTAGAGGAGGAAGAGGATAAGAGCTACCCCAGGAGTCTTTAGTTGAAAATGTGTATTTTGCACTTCCTATTGTGTGCTGATTTCAACAGGGAGCTGCGTGAGAAGTCCAAGCTCATAAAGTTTTTTAAGTCAGCAACATTTTCTGGAGAACCAGCATAAAAATTATATCTGTCTTCCTGTTTCTTCACCAGATATTTCAATGGCTAGTAAGGATAGGATCTTTTTTTTCAACCTCTTCTAGTTTTGACGGTGACTTCAATGGTAGGGAGTTTATTCCAGCACTGAGACCATTTGCAAAACCTCACCTTAAATAATCAAATATAAATTATATATCCAGGATATTGTCTGTCACATCCAACATCAGCTGCAAGTGGATCAGATTTAAGTCCAAAATAGGAAATAGTAATCTGGAGCACTGCTTGCTCTCTAAGCAAGCTTCAGTGCCAGGCCTTGCCTCAGCTCCCATTGCCAGCTCAGGAGTGGTAACACAATACCATTCAGGTCTCTCAGCTATAGAATAAAAGCTTCTCCATGTGTTAAACTTACACTGTTCAACTTACTGATGCTGGAAACAAGCACTTGTTAATGTTAGAGTGATAACTTGCAGCTTTTGCATGCAAGGAAGCTTAACAACACTAGCATTTAGTCTTTACGCTATTCCTGTGAACCAATGATGCCTTCAGGTGTGAAGGAACTGCTTAAGTTAGTGCAGCAACATACACTTTTAAAGTCTGGATGTGAAAACTCTACATAGGACAGGAATCTTTCCTAAACTGAGATTGCTTGCAAATATTAGTGTTAACAGCACTAGGCTGGACTCTGATCACGCAACAGGATAATGTAGATTACTCATAAATAATTTTGGAAGAAAACAAAATCAGAATGAGTGTCATACATTCCTGCTGTAATATATCTCTGCAAATTTTTTGTTGTGCAGAGCACTGTGATCTGACAAGAGAACTTAAAGAAGGAAGAACATAGAGTGTCCTCATTTTTAATTGCAGTGCCTATTGCTAATTAAAACCTGTGAATGGTGTTTCCATAGTACTAATTTATTATAGTATGCCTTTATTAACATAAATATTTCATTGTTCAATGAGGACATAAAAAAATAAATTGACGCTTTGGCAGTCATTCAATGTTTTTGGGATCTATTTTATAAGATATTTTACTGATGAAAATGTGTCTTAAAGCCTCAGCAATATGTTTGGCTTTGGCCTTTGGCAGCAAAAAAACAGGAATCTGAAAGCCAGAAACGTCCCCAGAGCATGCATCTATATTCCTGCTGTAGGTCTTTAGAGTTCTCCTTTTACAGACAATTGGAAAAATGTTTCAGTGGCTGTTTTCTGATACATTTTGATTTGTATTTGAGCAAATCTTACATTTCTACAGCCAGACATTCCCATGTTTTATCACATTTTTTGTAAATGATCTTTAAGAAATTACATTAACTCTTCAAGTTGACAGGAGTAAATATTGTCATGATAAAAGTTAAACACTGATTTCACAAATATCACCATTTATTAACTTTCCAGGGAATTTTGTGCTGCCTAGTGAAAAAACAGAACAGGGAAAATCACTTCTATTCAAAGAAAATTTTGCTCTGACGTGAAGTTTATGGAAGGCACCATGTACAGTTGCACAGAATATTTGGAGATATGTATGCACATTAAACATTGTTAAAACTTTCTGTATATATATACATATATATATGTGTATATATATGTCTAAAATATATGTATATATATATACACATATATATATGTATATATATATGTCTAAAAACAAGCAAACATTAAAAAACATCCTAATCAAGCACATTAGGAGTAGAGATTAGGCCTTTTTTAGACGTTAAATACAATGAATGACCAAAGATTAATTCTGCACATTGGATGTATATAAAAAATTTGTCTGAGAGAGTTCTTAAGTACATACTTAGGACAGTAGCTTTCTGTATAGTTGGTAAAAACTTGTCCGAAAGTTGAGGGGTATTTGCTGTATCTGTGTATTTAGAAAGAGAACTAGCACTCAAGAGTAGTCAAAGTAAATGCAGGAAGGACAATGGGTCAAAAGGCAAGAGAGTTCATTCTGATTTTAATCATGCATTGATGGAGTTATTTGGATTCTCAATCACCCATAGTAAAATTTGGTAGGCAAGTCACAAAAATCAGGTGTGTCAGTTCCTAGGTCTGGTAAGATCTTCTATATTTTTCTGGGCAAGACCTACACCTGTGATGTAACCACTCTTTTTGCTTGTTTAGTAATTTAATTGTTCAATTTTGTGGCAGAAACTGTCTTCCACCACGACATTAAAGTTTCTAACATCTAATTGCCTAACGTAATTGGGCACTGTTACTTAAAATTCTGCATTAAACATACTTTATCAATTTTGGGGTTTTTTCCTTAATAAAAATCTAACTAGCCAATGGTTTAAATGAAATTGTCTAGTTCTTGTTTGGCTCTCTGGTTTCTGCTCTCTGTTCTTCTGGGGACAGTACTGGTAAGTAAATTATTGCAAGGCCACCTTTTCAACCTTTTTTTCATAACACAGCCAACCAGAACCTGAAGGTTTGTCCCATACCAGGAAAGGAGCTCAGTGACATCTCTTTAATTAACCACAAATAATATTCTAACTAATTAGGTGTGTGCTTACTGTTACCACTCTGTTGCCATGTTATACTCTTTCCTCTCACAGTTCTTTTTATTACTTGGGCAACGTATTGTCTGCAGCACTGTCTTTTCCTGTGTTTTGGAAGCACCTACAGCATTTCTTCTTTTACGCCAGTAATGTAAAGAATTAATACTTCATTTTTTCCAGAAGTAAAAAGGAGAGTTGGGAAGACAGGGAGATGGAAGGCTATTTCTGCATGCTGGAGTGGTTTGCAGCCTGTAACAGATGTTCTTGCAGCAGCTGAGAAGAAACTAATAGCTAAACAAAGAGGTATTTAACTCCATATTACATATGCTTGGACAATAGGGCCTTAGGCTTCAAGTCTCCAGATACTTGTGTGCATTTAAGCAAAACATTCCAAAGGATGCATTACATACAATTTGAATGCCAGGCAGAATGATATACAACCCCAGGCTCCTCTTTCCTAAAAGTTGAAGTAAGAATTGATACTCAGGTGTTCGTGCCAACAGTGCAGAGGTGAGAAATGGCAGGTGACTGGATAGGCTACTTTGCACAATAAACCCCATTCTGCCCAGGAAAAAGTATGCCTCCTGGAAAAACTAATGGTGCTAAAATCTGCTCAGCTTTCTTGCTGTTGTTTTAGTGGCTCACACAGAATTCTAAGATTTTATTTCTCTTTGTGGGGTAGCTTGGGACAGGAGATTTTGAACAGCATCAAAGTGGGCACAGTCTATCCTTTGCCCTTATCAAATAACTTCCAAAACTCTTAATTGAGATCTCCCTGTAAAAGAAGTGAAATTCCTCCTCAATCCCAAAGCAGACAGTGCCTGGGGTGCATGATGTCTTTTTTTACTAGGTGTGTGCACCAAACCTCACCCAGAGGTACTTTGATAATATAGGCTGGCCCTATAGTGTTGATATTTATTGGGTATTGTATCTCCTCAGCTGAGGAAACATTGTTTTATCTAAAAACTGTGCTGATTCTTAATCAGGACACTTATTTTTATAGGAAGGTGAAAAGATGAGGAGACTCTGTCTAATGACTGTAAGAAACGTTGCTCACACCATTCTGTGGCATTAAGCTTGCTAGTAAGACAGTTTCTGTTTTACACAGTCATAGAGCAGAAGTGAAAATGAAGAGAAAATGAAGAACCAGAGCTGTACGCCAAAAAAAACTTTAATATTTTTCAATATATATGATCTGAAATATGTCATCAACGTCTGTGTCATTAAGTGCTTGTGGGAGATTGCAAATCTTCAGACCAGTGCTAAATGCTGTTTTCTATTTTCTTCTAAGTCAGTTATAAGAAGTCTCTGAAGTGGGGGAAATATAAATCTCATTTATGTATGGCAGGAAAATTTGTATTGGCTTCTGTTTCACAGAACTACAGAATTGCTGGGGCTGGAAGAAACCTCCTAGATCATCTAACCCATCCCCAGATCCAGCAGGGTCAGCTGGAACAGGTGGTTCAGGCACACGTCTGCTCAGGCTTTTTAATATCTCCATGGAGATATTCATTTAAATAGGCTGAGCCATAAAATAGAACAAGCCTAAACCAGTGGAAAGCAAGACACCTGGCAGGAAATATGGTGAACTAACAAAAGAGGCATAACTACTGTGTGCAAAAAAAAAAAAAAGTATCTTATTGTCGTCTGTAAGGACAAGGGCAGGCAAGCGCCTGAGAACGGTGTCTATTCCTGTATGGAAAATCTGCCAGAGAAATATCCCTCATCTCTTAGGTGTTCTTGATACCCTCATGGAATGAAGTATGGCATTTGAACGAAAGCCTCTGACACAAAGCCTGGAAAGGCCCAAGATCACAGCGAAGGCAGGAATGTTCTCATCAGTGTTTCTCATTACCTCTCACAACTATGAAGCAAGGCAGTGGACAGAGGAGGGTGTGCAGAAGACAGGGTGGTGCTGACAAGGACTACAAGGTCTGTGCTGCAGCACAAGGCTGGGACACTGTCCATTACTCTCTGCATTAGGATTTGGCTATGTAGGAGCCCAGCTGTGAAAATGTGCATCTGTGCATTGCCCTTTGCAAGCAGCAATCACAGAAATCCCACTGTACCCTGAACAGGTCCTTCAAACAGGAATAATTATGTGTTTAAGTGTATTAGGGTTTTCTTATAATCTGAACGTAAAGCCTTCTTGGAAGTAGTTCCCTCTGAAGGACATTTTCTTAGGAGAAAATTCTTCTCATATTTTACTAGATTAGAAATCATCTAAAAGTACAAGATTTCACATTTCTGCGGAAATACAATATAATTTTATAAATAATTTTATGGAAGCAACTATTCTGATAGCCAAGATTACATGAGGGCACACAAAGGGTTACGAGCAGAGATTCCTAGTAATGTGAGTGAATAACTTGTTACATTTGACTTTAAAAATGTGAGCTGACTAAACACCTAATACTTTTATTGACTAAAGCCAATCAAATAATTGACTTTCAAAGTATGCAGGCTGGCAATTGACATCTAAGGGGAATCCCAAAGTCCCATTATTCCTGAAGAATGTCTTCCAGCTGGAGTAGTGGCATCCATGACATGATGCTTTCTACCTGAAAGAAAAGAAAGAGCTAAGAACGGGGAAATAAAATGGTCTTCTCTATAAAAGTCATGAAAGAAGAGCAGTGTTTTGATGGAAAATATTATCAAAATGGTTTAAAAAGCACTAAATTTTTCCCATCACACAGATTTCAGTAATCATGAATCATACTATTGTGCAAACACACATCTGGCATTATTTCTTTTAGTACTGAGTGCCCACATATGTTTGCATATGACACACTTTGCTTGTCAAAGATCCTCAAATTTTTTCTAACACATCAGTTCAGTGACAGCACAATTGTCTAAAGAACAAGCATAATTGACACTGGCATGTTTAATATTGTTTTGTGATTGCCTTCTATTAAAATAAGATCTTAAGAAATCATGACAAAACTAACAATCATGATTACCAACTTATTTGGACATACTACGGTTGCTGGACCAGAAAGAGAGATCACTTCCAGGTGGGACAGGAGATTGCATTTCTTGCTGACTCTGGGTGAAGAAAATTGAGGTTGCATGTTTTTCAGAAATGTTACACACAAAACTATAGTGAATTTCCTGAAATAACACTGAAATCAAATGTCTTTGCAAGTCTGTCTTTAACACGTACAGGAAGGCGTCACTCGTAATTTCTGTAAGCATATTGTGTTACTTATTCTCTACACAACGATACAATAAAAACCGCTCTATCCTCAGCAAAGGCAATACACAATACTTCACTAAACTAGTTCACTGGAATTGTTCTGGAAACTTCTTAATTATAGGCAAGGACAAGGGTAACTAAAGGACTTACAGACCACTTAAAGGATAATACTCAGTTCCTATATGCTCGTACAGTTAGTACAAGACTTCTGGGAAATAGAGACTATGGGGAAAATATAAACCTCATGGCTGCATGTCATAGCAAATAAAATTGGCTTAGAGGTGAAGGAGCAGGATGGAAATGATAAAATCCTGTTCACAATATTTTTATATATGAATGTCCATCAAATAGAAATTATGAAATCAATAGGGATGACTGGAGGCTTCTCAGCTCCATGAAAACACTCAGGTTTCTGTTGGTGGCCCAGGGAGGAGATGTCTGGGAGTGAGGACACTGAGAAGAGAGCTGCCTGTGGTTCACACAGACATGTGGGGATGTGGGTTGTGCGAAAGCTCTCTTTTTCTCAGATTTCCCCTTTTTTTAACTCTTTGAATCTGGAGCACAGTCCTTTCAGTCTCAGCCTTCCTCTGTGCATGGCCTCTTCCTTCTCTTGTGGCCTACCACCATTCCTGCCATACTGTCCCTTCCTATGGGTTACCTTCTGCCTGGGCTTGCTATGCAGCCCACAGGGCAAAGAAGGAAGGGAGAGAGGAAAGGGAGGAGGAAAGGCATTAGACAGCCATGATGCCTAAACACCATTTGGATGGAGAAGAGATGGAAGGAGTTCAGAGAAAAAGATAAGGGGAAAAGAGAGGCAGCAGAGCCTGGGGATAGAAGTGCCAAGTCACCCTCGCTGTCCTACAGCAGCAGTTTCTGCTGTCCCCCATGCCTGTCCGTGTCCCTCCTTGTATACAGGAGCAGGAGTTTGAGGGAAACACACACACTGACACTCATTCAGAGTAATCCTGACTTCTTAGACAGGCTACATCACGGTGCCACTCTTGGCAGGCACCTCCTTCCCTGGCATACAACAACATTGCCTAGTGAGTTTCTTGCTGTCTGGGAGCCTTTTGGAAGTGTTGCACCATCCTGCATCCAAAGAACATCAATCTAAAGATCATGTCCCTTTACCTGTCAAGAAATTTGGATATGAGCTGTAGCTTGTCTGCTGGGCAAGTCCCTTCACACTTCTGTTTCCTGTCCTAGTTTTCTTCTGCCAAGTCTATTCAGACTGCTGTGCTTCTGAGTCAGGGACTGCATGCTAGCACAGTCATCTCAGTTCAGACTAGGATAGCATTGGAAAAAAAAGGCATTAAAGAGCCTGAATAAAACACAGACATATCATGTAGATGTGGTGGCCCCCCACCCTGTCACCAGTCAGAACTGTGGTCCATCAGCTGGAGCCCTTCCAAGTTCAGCAGATGTAAACAGGGATTAGTCACTGTGACTGAGGCAGCAGGGATTTAGCCCTTGTAAGAAGAAGACAAAATCTCTTGAAGAGGATCCTGATTTCAATGGCAGGGCAATCATGAAATGAGAACATTTGAGTGTGATGAGTTCCCATCACGGGCTCTGCTTTGACCCTCATGACCGTACCTGCAAGGCAAGATTGATTAGGGAGTGTGTATTTTACACATTAATACAATGCAGGAACAACCTGTGTCGTGTTCCAATACCTCAGGAAATAAATGATTACTGCTGCCAGATAATCAGATAAAGCAGGATGCCTAAAGTAACAAAAGATAATAGTGTGAGGCAGTAAATCATACGTGCACAGATCAGTTAAAATTAGATACCTGTTAACAAGTGTAATTGACATCAATTAGCCAATTTCATTGTTCAGATACAGTGTCAACTTTAATTTACAGCAATAAAGTGTTATTTTCTTAACCAATATGTCTGTGTTGTGGGAGGTTTACTGACTGTTGACCAAGGAGATGAACACAGAAACTTATGCATGGTAAGCTACAGGATTTGTCATGTTCATTGCCCCAAGAATCTTTTAACCCTTATTCAGTTTACTTCTCTTTAAAGAAAAGAAGAAAAAAGGAAAAAAGAAAGGAAAAAAAAAAAGAAAAATGTGCCAAAATTCTGTGTATGGCTGGAAATTCCTCACTTGGAAAACTTTTAAAAGTACACCCATTCCCACTGAAAATCCTTCTGGGCTGAGGAGAATGGATTTCCCTGGAGGTAACTAATCCTGCACCAAAGCCTAATTCTGCTAAAGAGAGGTCACATAAACACAACTCTTTCGGACATTTTTAAATGAAGAAATGTGCATGATGTGTTTATTTTGAGAAATTGGTGTTAAAAATAATTAAATTTTAAGACTTTTATTACTCTATAAAAATAAATTTCCAAAGAGTAAATTATGGTGTTGCAGGAAGGGGTATATTGTGCACCAGCTCCACTCTGTAAGACATGGCCAGGAAAGCTCCACAGCATGCTGTGAGCCCATATTGTCAGTGGTTCCTGAAGATTTTTAGTTAGTCAAGGGCCTTCATTTTTGGAGCAGAAGAATTCAAATTTTGTTGCTTATGTTACTGTGAAATGTCTCTTGTGTACAGTGCAGTAATAACCGTTCCTGCAGAGCCACAGCTTTACTAATTGGCTGCAGACTTTTAGATTTTATTTGTGCAGTTTTGTATATGTTTTTAATAAACCTTAAGGTCTGATCCTCATTGCTGTAACAGCTCCAGTATTAAGCAGACACAAGTCATGTCTGTACACTTGCTACAGAGACAGGAGCAATGACTCCAGTAACCCAGCTCTGAATTTTGGCTATGCTAGTGTATCAGTGCATGCATCTACTTCTGCCTCTAACTCTACCTCTCTTTGTATCAGCTTCATATCTCTCTGTATCTGTGTATCTATCTATCCATATAATCTATATCTAATCTACATATGCCTGAGTATATTACCTCTACACTGTTTGCAAAACCAAGTGTGGCTGCACAACTGCGGTGCTGAGCTCAGGCCCACTAGGTCTTTAGGAGCAGTCTAGATGTAGAGATCAAGCAAAAATATGTAATTCCACTGACTCCTTAGGCACCTCTACTCCTGAACCTTGAAAGCTGTTTCACAGACCAAACAAGTGGTTTTGGACAGGCTAATTTTAGATAGACAAATGTAAATACATGAAATGTAACACAATCAGGACACTTATTTTCCTGAAAAACAGCGAGAGGTACATATGAATGGTTACTAGTCAGGGTCCAGTTATCCATGCTGTGAGCATGTTGCCTCTAGTCCTGTACTGTGTGTCCTAATACCACGCTGGCACTCCATTCATCAGTGTCTCTGTGAGGTGAATGCTGAGAGGTGCACGACCAGCAGACAGCTTCCTCCAGAACCTTCCTTGCAGCCTCCCACCCATGCCCTGACCCAGCCGCTCCACCTCCCCTGCCCAGCTGCTCTGGCAGTCAGTCATCCCCTTCCCTACAAAATGCAGGTTTGTTTCACAGAGGTAGATGGCTGTCAGTCACTTCATGACTTTAAATATACTCTTTATAACTTAAATGGTGTGGCAATGTGCAAAATAATGAGGACACCGAGCTTTGTGACAAAAAATACATTGCCTTGTAGAGGAAACTTTGCGAACTATTAGCTTAACTAGTTTAAACAACCAACATGTAAAGGGCTAGTAGAACCAGCCAATAATTTGTTAAATGTTATTTGCAAATTCTTTTCTCTTCAACTTTATCAAGAATTCCAATTCTTCAATTGCCTGGCAGAGATCAGGCAGTTCCTTGTATATATTGTTTTGTACTCTGAATGTATTACAAATTAACTGTTAGGTGTTTAGAACTTGCAAAACAATCTATTTGAATGAGAGTCTGGCAAGATGAAATGCCATTTGAGGTGGGGGGAAGTGGGGGAAATTATGAATATTATGTTTTTAAACTGGAATCTTGTTGGCTTTTCTTTAAAGTCAGATAGTCATAAATGACTTGACTGAAAGGATAAATAATATCTGTACTGCACATTTGGATACAGAATGCCACCCACAGATCAAAGATACACTCACATATATTGTGAAGCTATATTACGGTCTGAGAAACCATGATACTCACATGTGCGCTATCCATATTTTTTAGTTCTCTAATATCAGTTAGAGAAGACAGGTTTTTGGATGAAACCTTAAAAAAAAAAAAAAAAAAAAAGACACCGACCACAATGAGTATTGATGCTGAGTTCTGGTCATTGTTCAGAGATGGGACATTGCAAGATTTTGAACATACAGGACAAAAGAGTCCCTGTGCTGGGAGACGTTTCGCCTCTGGCAAGCTTTGTGTGTATGAGCAGACTGTGCATTCAACCACTGGGATGCAACTGAGCTGGAAATAAAGACGGGATGACAGCTTGTTATGCAGCCCTGTAATAATCAGAGGAGGCTAAAACTTAGCCTTCTGTAGTATTCACAAATAATTGAAATCCATTTGTACTGAATGCTGAATTCTCACCATATATTCTCCCAGTGTGGAAACATATGATCTAAGTGCCAATGATTGATGAAACCTGGAGATATACAAACACAAAAAGTAAAAGGGGATGATGTCCCAAAGACTAAAGTGTGATGACTGGGGGGGGAAAAAAAAAGAAAACAACCCGAGGATATGGGATTCCCTTTCACATACAGTATAGATTCTTGAAGTGCTCCCAAGCTGTCCAACTGGCTGAAGATTAAAGAAGACTGGATGGAAGCTCAGTCTCTGCAGACTTTGCCTTGGGTATTGTTTACTTCTATCTGTGGGAGCTAAAGCCACAGCAGACACAGACACAACAGTGTCCAGTTCACTGGCGCCCATTGAATGGAATGTAATATGAAGGTGCGTACTACTGCTTGTCAGTTTCAGATTTGGATAAACCACATGATACGTGATGGCAGCAGGGAGTCTGTGTATATTTAACATATATATATATATATTTAGAGCATTACTACCAGAACCAAGACTCCTTCTGAAACTCCTTCTGGAACTGGCAGGAGAATAGTATGGGATGATTCACCTAAAACTCAAAACTCAAAACTCACTTGGCAACACTTCCCAAAAATAGGGGAAAACATTTTTCCAGTAATTTGAATCTTTTCTTTTATAAGTAAAAACCTTCAATAATTCTTAACATAGATAAAACTCCAACAATTTCTTGGACTCACAAAATTAAGGTGAAAGACTTTTAAAAATGGTAAAAAATATTTCCATGTTAGTTTTCTTATGAAATTTCAGTAACTGTTTAACAAGACTGTTAACCCTACCTAGTTAGAAACAGGGATTAGAGTTAGATGCTTCAGAATAGAATGACACATTGTTTCAGGGAAAAATATTCAATTGTGCTTTTAACTTCTTGGAGGATAAGGGTGGAAAAATTAATACAGGATAAGAATGACCTATATGGGCTTCCATAATATCTATGCACTAAAAATCTATGGAAGAGTCTGCTGAGGGGCTACATTGTGGCACAGCATAGCCAATGTCGTATCTGTGCATATCTATTTCCTTACATCAAAGTAAAACTTGTTTTCATGTAAAAACTAATGTATGGGGATGCTTAGTGCATAGTGGATAAATTGTCATCCACTTCTAACCATTTTATTTACTACTCTTTTGGATTTCTAACATTTTTTTATTTATCAAGCATGATAAAATCATCCTCAATCTCTTTTTTGTGAACTGCTACATACTTATCTATTACTTTTGTAAAGGTTGCCACCACAGCCAAGTCACTGTACCTGCCAGCTGTTCTATTTATTTTTTCATCTTATTTTTTGGTTCTTGGGCAAAAATCATGATCTAGCAGTAAGCCATTCAAATAATGACTTTAGTGTATTTTCAACAGAGATAGCTGCTTCTCCAGGTAGCTCTTAGGTTTCTTCACTGGAACTAAGAACTCAAATAAGTCTCATTGTTTCACAGGGATGAGAGTTATAACATACAGAATTGGGGAACAGTTCCTGGAAAGATGCGCATCAGAAAAGGACCTGAGGATGTTGGTTGACAGCTGAACATGAGCCAGCAGTGTGCCCAGGTGGCCAAGAAAGCCAGTGGCATCCTGGCCTGGATGAGCAATAATGTGGCCAACAGCACTAGGGAAGGGATAGTCCCCCTTACTCAGCACTGATGAGGCCACACCTTGAAACCTGTGTCCAGTTCTGGGCCCCTCATTTCAGAAAGGCCGAGTTTGGCCAGAGAAGGACAATGGAGCTGATGAAGGGCCTTGGGGCACAAGTCTTAATGAGGAGCAGCTGAGGCAGCTGTGTATGTTTAGCCTGGAGAAAAGGAGGCTCAGACCTCATTGCTCTCTACAGCTGCCTGAAAGGAGGTTTTAGCTAGGTGGAGGTCAGTGTCTTCTGCCTCGTAACAAGCTGTATGATGAGAGAAAAAGGTCTCGAGTTGTGCCAGGGAAGGTTTAGATTAGGTATTAGGAAAAGTTTCTTCATTAAAAGAGTGGTTAGTCATTGGAACAGGCTGCCAAGGAAGTGGTGGAGTCACCACCACTTTAAGTGTTCAAAAACTCAGTGGAACTGGCACATGGTGATATGGTTTAGTGGTGAACAAGGCAGTGCTAGGCTGAAGGTGTAACTCAATGATCTTAAACCTTAATGAGTCTATGATTCTGTATAAGGAGTGATGATGAAACAAAACCAGTGTTCCAGCTTTCCTTTTGGAGGCACAATAAGGAAGATTGAAGAAACAAGAGGAGGATTCTGAAGGAAGACCTCATTGTAGTATTCAGTATCCTCACAAGGTGAAGTGGAGAGACAAGTACCAACATATTCAGTCTTGTGACCAGTGACAGGACTCAAGGAAAGGGCATGAAGCTGAGTCAGGGGAGGTTTAGGTTGGATAATGGGAAAAGGTTTTTCACAGAGAGAGTAGTTGGGCACTGAACAGGCTCCCCAGGGAAGTCGTCACAGCTCCAAGCCTGTTGCAGCTCAAGAAACATTGGACAATGCTTTCAGGCACATGGTGTGACTCTTCAGGTGTCCTGCACAGGGCCTGGAGTTGGAATTGATGATCCCTGTGGGTCTCTTCCCTCTCAGTAAACTCTGTGATTATTTAAGTTTCATGAACCTAAAAAACCCCTAATTTATTTTGGTTTGTAGACTTTCCAAATGCTACCCCAGAACAAGGACAAGTCAGCATGGAGCTATTTCCAAATTACTTAACTTAGTTATTGCACAGTGCTTTTCTTCTTGAGTACTTATTTCTTAATTACTGGATCCAATGTAGCCTAGGACAAAAGCCACCAATATATGGAGTAACATGGAATTGTAGTTGCTTCTCTTGGGTCTAAATTTAACTCTCTCCTTTAAATGTTCAATGGATGGGAGATAACTAGTAGCAATATGTTTTACTTAGGTGAACAGCGAGCAACATAAAGGCTTCCAGTTGGCCAAAAAGGCCTTAGTCTTCAGATACCCACTTCAGTTAGCTGCAAATATGCAGCCTAGCATATCCATTACCTGGGATGAGTCAGGAAGGAGACGTTTGCCAGTGTTGGAAAGGAAACAGTGTTCTGTTCATGGCCATTTCAAACACTGAGATGCTCATACACAAACACGTGCACATGCAGCAATGATAAGGAGTTCAAAACTTTGCTTATACGTTACCAAAAGATAACACATTAATGAATAGTAAAATACACGATCCCATCAATATGGGGATGTTAAATATGAGGAGTGAATGAGAAAGAAGTCTTATGAGTATATTCCAGAGTTTTAAATACACGTTTTGTGAGCACTAGAAAAGCTGAGACCTAAACATTTTCCTTGTTGTTACTAAGAGATGGGAATTAGGCTGTGCACAGCCAAATAAATAAATTGATAAACAAACATCTATCTTTTTGTTGTAGTTTCTGACAAAATAAATTGCTACTCCTATGTGCTCTGATAATCTGGTGCAGTGCCACTAATGAGTTGCTGGTATTAGCTCCACATTCAGAGAGTATCCACACTGTCTACACCAGGGGACTGATCCTGCAATAGCACTGCACATCTGTGAAGTGTAACGTGCCTTCCATTAGCATGGTTTTAATTGGCAGTTGAAAGCACTCAATTCCTCACAGAACCAGACCCAAACAAGTGTTCATAATATAAAACATGGGAAAGCAATTTGCCCCCAAAACATTAGCATGAATTGCTAAGTAATCTATTACAGCAAGAAACACAGAACATTAGCACATGTTGGGAGGAACAAGCCAAGTGCACTGTACCTTTTAAATCAAAGCGATAGGTTCCTGAGGAATGGTGTACACATGCAACAAAACTCATCACTTAAACTGTCATCTCCCCAGACATATGGCTATCCATGGATTACATGGTTCATGCTGTAACTTGTTAAGCAGTGTTATTTTTTTGTGACTATATTTTAGAATACTGGACATATGAAGCCACCAGAGTGAAGCTGTAATACAATAAGGGGTAAAAAGGTTGAGGGAAAGTATAGTGTTCATAAACTGTTGACTGGCAGTATGGGTAGAACAGTCCATGTTTTTGTGGCTGTTGTTATTGCCACTTCTAACCATCGGCTAGGAATCAAAATAGTGTTGCTCTAACAATAGACTTATGTGCAGGACTTTCTTGATGGGTTAATGTCATTTCCCCATCCCTGATCCAGTCACGAACCTGAAGAAGAAATGCTCTAATGTAAGGCTAGTGAAGAGCGATAGTCAAGTTGTTGATGAGGAGTTCATACTTTCTCTAGCTCCTCTTTCTTTCTTTTCTACTTCATATTTAAAAATTAGGTACTGTATTCAGGATATTGGAATTGTTCTTGTACAAGCACCCCGGGGAGAAAATGTCAGGGTATAGAATGAAAGAATATATACTGTCAGCTTTAAAAACATTAAAAAATATGAATTGAGCTGAAAAAATCAGTGAGATCAATGTGGAAATTGCAAGGGCTTTTGTTACTATGTTAATACTATATTTGAGTTCATTGCATTTGATACTTTATTTTTGACATGTTAAAATTGCTTTTTTAGATGACTCTTCTCCCCGTGTCTCCCACAAATGCTCAGCTCAATGTATTTTTCTGCATTGTAACATGCATGAGAGCTCAAAACAACAAGTATGCTAGTGAGGGACAAAGGCTATTGTTACAGTAAATCTTAACCCAAGCAGGCTGCTCAAGCGTGCACTTCATCACAACAGCCTCTGCTTTCCATCCATGGTCCCTGCAGCGCCATTGCTGGTGATCAGACACCCGTTCCACACAATTCTCCCTGGCAGCTACTGAGTTTGCTAGGATGCTGGGAAGTGGGATTTCAAAGCACAGATAAAAAGACAGATTCCTGTCTGCTTCAACAGCTAGGCGCATGTTTAGAAGAGCTCCCAAAGAAGATAAGAAAAGCAGAATTATTGCAGATGTGCTTATCTTGCAAAAGATCATTCTAACAGTCCGCCCTTAAGATACTTCATGTTTGTGATCCGCACCCTTGTTTAATGGCACAGCACCTGGTGCAGCCTATGGATTATGCGAACGAATATAGTACCATGCTTGAAATGAAAGCAAATGTTCTCGCGCAATACCAATGATTCCAGCATCTGGAATGAGAGTCAGTATCATAAGGCTCCAAATAAAACTGAGAGTAGGCAACAAAGCAGTACAGGTGGGGATTGATCTTCATCAATATTCAGTCAGGGACATAACAAAACCATTAGGACTACTCTGTGACAGCTAAGACTGCAGCAATAGTGTGCTGCATTCCCTAGGGATATTTCTCTGAGATGCCACTGGCATGTGCTGTTCTTTTCCTTTTCTGTAAGGGTGGTCCTTCAAAATAAACATATACTGGTAGTTCTTGACCTTCTTAGGGTCAAGCCATGATGGTCAGAGGTTGGGAGAGGGCCAAGCCTACACCCATTTCCTGACCTTCTTGCACATCTGCTGTAAGAAGTCCTCTCCAAGCAATCAAGGTCCAAAGCCTGTTTTAAAACACACAGTGTAATAAGGAGATTTCCTACTTTTTCTTACTCCTGCAGTCTTTCAATCCAAGTCACAACCAAGTAATAAGAGCTATCTTATTAGAAAGCTGGACTTATTACTGACATTCCTTTTACTTTAAAAGTTTAATTCAAATAGTCCTCTGCAAACATCAAATTTTCTACCTTCAGTGTAAAAGTGACACAATGTGCTACAGAACAAATTTCACAAAATTAAACATAAGCAAAGACTCAAACATATGACTTCTGCATAATCCTGTACATCAGCATGTCCTGATAAGCCACGCTGTGATCTCAGGGTTTAAACCCATTCATTTTAAAGACTAAGCATTTGATTCCTTCTAGCTGAGCTCTGTGAAGAGATAACTGACACCAGTTTTCTTTGCATCTTTGCAGTTGTTGCAACCTCATTATTCTTTGGATTATCTTGGCAGTTATTCATTTTCAAGGTTTAGTTGGTGCCATCTTGTCTGTAGAGTTCCACGGTTGAAAGTACAACACAAAGAAAGGTCATAGAATAAAAGCAAGTCAGCCTCCATCTTCTAGCATTTGTAGGACTCCTTTTATTTCACAGTTGTTCATTTTCTACTTGCTTTTGTTTCTTGGCAATTGCATGATTTCATCCTGCCCATGCAGCTCATGTGAATGTCCTGTGAATACTAGAAAACTTCCCCTTTCTTCCTTCATGCTGCCTGTTTTTACTATTTCTACTGGAGTTCTGTAATTGGGGTGAGGTAACACACCCTCATGACTCAAAACAGCTAATCTCCAGAAACACAATAACCAAGAAGCCTAGCATACATTGGCTTGTCACTAGAAGTTGATATTCAGCAATGAACTATGAGAGGACTTAAGTAAAAGATTTTGCCCTCCTCCCCCCACCCTGTCTCCCTTTAGAAAATAAATGTCTGATTCATGCAAAAATAATGTATGAACCATTTGCACTGCATTAAAAAAAATCTGCTTGTTATTCTGAGACAATTCTGCCTTCTTCTGCCTGGAATCACGCTGCTCTGCTTCAGATAACTTAGGGGTGAGCCAAAAATATATGGCGGTATTTGCCAAAATGTAGAAGCTAAAATTACACAAATGTCAGGATAAAAATGGGGAAATGCAGCTTCTAATAGGCTTTAGAGCAACTGTGAGAGCAGGAGCAACATTCCTACAACAACTGCTTCCCAGTGGCCTGTATCATTTCTATACATGCAATAATTGTCATTAAATGTTATGCTGCCACTTGCCAGCAGCGTCTGCAGAGCGGTATCAGCGTGACCGCAGCATTCCACTGCACTTAAAATAGAAATTAGCAGCAGTAGGATCGTCCTTATGGTCTAAGGGTGGGTAACAATTACTGAGCACTGCAAGGTCATTCGATGTGAGGTGGCTTCTTTGTTCCACGTCCACTCTAACAGGGAAGAGGTAGCTGTACTTGGGCTGTCTCAGAGATTTGTACCCCTGCTTCTCCTTCCCTAACTCTGTCAGATAGAAACTGTACTGGTTAGTCAGCAGTATTTGTGAAGCACCCTTTTCTCAGGAGATTCAAGGATCTCCAGAAATACAAAAGTATTAGAAATGCAAACTACTGAGTAGACTTACTCAACCTTTTCTTGTTTTCTGTGTTTAATTTCCAGCTGAATTCAGTGGGTTTTCCACATATGCTTAAGGTTAAACAGGCTCAAAGGCCATTTCTGAATTGTGGTGCTTTCTGAATTAGGAGCCCCATTAATTGCTCATCTTGCAGAATGGAATTTAATTTATTTGGCATATTTTAAATCACTTTCCAGGAATAAGTTAAATTTTGATTACATGCATTCCCAACTTCTATAAAACTCTTTTAGCACAGATTGCTTTCTTCTTTCTAAATCCCTACTGAATTCATGAGCTCTTATTTCATTTCACTCCTCTTCATATATTTTTAAGCCTCTGAGGTCTGAGTTCACTTCTGAAGTCAACTGGGTGAAATGCTGTTGATTTTCTGGCAGTTCAGAAAGTGACAATTTTCTCTATCACATAAATTACCATATTTCCTGTTATTTATTTTATGATACTGGTATTTCACTCACAGAATTTTTTTCTGTACCCATAAAATTTTCCAGCTGGGATATAATTTTCTAATCCTTCTGTAAGCCCATGTATTTTGTTTCACCTCTTAAAGAAATTTAATATTATCAATCTACAGTATTCTCTCTTGGAGACAGATGATCTAAAGTTTACTTCTCAGTAAAGAAATCATTGGCATACAACCCACTTGTGCTCACATAACACCTGAGAATGAGGAAGGTGCTACAGTTTAAGTTATTCTCATATGAAATCATCATCATACATGTGGACTTCTCGTGGTTGAAAATAGAGCCTTTTTTTCCATGCAAAAGAGGAGAGTGTGGGTATCCCCAGAGCTCTTCTGCAGGGCTAAGAATAGAAGCCAGTCATGGTCTCACTGAGCCAAAAAAAAAATCCCAAAAAGTAAAGAAAAGTTGAGAATTTTATTTTCTAACAGCTGAGAAAGTACAAAGTTTGTGTTTTTTCTATTTTTTTCCAGTAGAGTAGTAAAGTATATACAGTCAGAGGCCATGCAAGAACAAAACCAGAGGTGTCATCTGGATAAAGTTACATGCTGATAATAATTCATATGATGCTATTTTACTATTGACAGATCAAAATGAGAATCATTTCTCTTTGTTAGGTCTCACAGCTTTATAATACAGGCCTTATTTTTTCATGAAACAACTTTGCAGTTCAATTTGTTCTGAGTATAGTAAGAGTTTATCTGAAATTTAAATATTTTTTTCCACTAACGACAGATTTCTGGATGAATTTATCTTTCTTTCTGATTCCTTAGAAAACAATAACAGTTTCATCACTCATCCTCGAAACTTTTATGACATCCTAAGAAGTTTTTGTTTGGAAAAGTCTCTTAATGGTGGTAAATTTATTAGCCTGATATTATAAAACTATTTGAGAGTACCCAGCTACCAATTATCCAAACATGTTCTTTGTCAAGGCTACAACTCACACAAACAGCTGAGGCAATGAAGAGAGAAGGCAGGAGGAGTCAGGATTAGGCGTGAAATGTGTGCTTGAAAGGGCTGCCTACCTCCAGCGCTTCCTGGTATATTATAATAGGGAGCTGTGACTGAAGTGTTGAGTGCCACTGCAGTGATTTGCATTTCACCAAATAATATTAGATACATATGGTGCCCTCCACTTTGAGACTTTACCCAAAGATTTCAGAAACCTTGGGCCAGTTTTTTTTTCCTCAGAGAAGATACTTCACACTATTTTTACTGTCCTAATTTCAGTGGAGGAATTTCCAATTGTTCCAGGAGTAAGAGAAGAGGATTAGGTCTCAGCTTGCTCCTCAAATATTTCTGCTTGATGGACTATAGAGATACTCTAGACTGCTTTAATTGAATTACCTTGGGTACAAGAGGCAACATAGCCAGAACAATTTGCAGCATGGTACAGACTAAGTTATGTTTGCAAGAAAAAAGGGTTATTAATTATTTTATTTTTTTTTTAGTATTTTCTATGTAGCACTGTGGAACATTTTGCAATTTCAGTTAAATGGAGCAGTTTAAGATTGCACTACTAAATGTTTTGCTCACTTAGAACCTTGAAAATGTGTTCCAGCTTTTAGCAGCTTTTCTAAAGACAACAGTGTTCAAAACATAAAGGTAGTAAAATATTGAGTTTCAGGGGATTTCAAATCTCCTTCAAATTCATGTCCCTGTTGATAAACAATTTTAACAACGTTAACGGGGAGTTGAATTTTGGAGAATCCAAAATATTTAATTCTGGATTTTCTAAACTAGTTTTATTTATTTATTTATTTACATTTTGAGAATCTGATAAATCATTGGCACTCTTAATTTCTAACTACATAACGTATTTCAAATGGACCCCAAATACATTTCTTTTCCTTATTTTTGTGTGGGATTCACACATCATTAAAATCCATCATCAGTAACAATGAATTGCTGTCACAGAGTCACCCAGCTTAACCCAAAGCCTTTCTCACCTCAAGCAGCCCTTTGAAGCCAAACAAAGATGCAGAGGGATTTTACTGGAGAGTAGAGTGTAGAGGTTCTGTAAGAGGAAGATCAGTAAAAGCAGGACAATGAGACTATTTCACCAGGTGAATATCACAGAATCACAGAAAATTCTCAGTTGGAAGGGACCCACAAGTATCATCAAGTCCAATTTTTAAGTGAATGGCCCATACACGAGATTGAACCTGTGACCCTGACATTATTACCGCCAAGTTTTAACCAATATGAGGAGCATCACACTGCTCTCACTAATTTCATAAGGCAAGTACATAGCAGTGAAGATAAAAAATAAATAACAGTAGACACTGCTCTCTTAAACTGCTCAGAAGAGTCACTGAGCCAATTCTGTTGTGAAATGAAAAAAGCCTTCTGAACCTGAAGCAAAGAAGCGAAATTCAGGAAATCTTCCCAAATTCTATTCTTTATGGCAGGACTGTAGACACACACATTTTTTTCCTTTGAAGCATTAAATTGTCTTCTGAAGAATATTGTTAACAGAAGGAAATCGTCTGTTGAATGACTTATAACAAAGCAGTATTTGGCTTGTGCAGTATTCTCAAAGACTTTTCATTGTAGTCAGAATATTAATATATGAAATTGTAATAATGATTTATTAATTAACTGGGACTGTCATCACAATTTTCTATAGCTTATTTAAATGGCAACCACACTGAAGTCTGTTTTATCTCATGTTCTCCCTTTCAGTAAAATCAAGCAGAGACACTTTGTTGGCCATCTGAGATAGTTTTATCTTTGCCTCCAAGGACCCTGGGGAAACAGGGAAAGAATATGGAAAGACGATTTTTACCTCATGACTTTGAGACTTTCCTCCAAGCCCTGCATTTTCCCCCCTCCCTTTTTCTGTTCAGTAAGATATCAAGAGAGAAAGTGAACAAGAGGTGTGGAAGGGGAGAAAAAAAGTGGAAGGAGAACTGATTTAAATATTTTCTAGCGTCTAAACACTAAAAAAAAATTAATTATCTTTTAAGCTTATCTGAGCCATGGTTAGAGAAGGATTTTTCAAACTATAAAAAGAAGAAAGTGACTCAGATTTTCATGTATTTACAGCAATCATCTCCAATCAGTATTTAAAACGGGAAGAAAGGAGTTTCAGTACACAGGGAAGCAGTGCCCCTAAAAACATACAACTGTATAGCATGAAGTATTTGCAGAAACAGATGCTAAGTCAATTAATTCAATTTCCCCCAAAATACTTACCATGCTTACCAAGGCAGAAGACAAGGAGAGAGATTATCATGTCACAGTTCATATCTAAAATACATTCTTAAAATTTTCACTGTTGGAAGCCCAGTAGTGACCCTTCCTCTCAGGTAGTTACTAAAGATACACGGAGGCACTGAATGCTGAATTATCAAATGTGATCTACTAAAAGTTGGTCTATCCTAAAACAACTTGACAGTCTTCATTTAAGTCCAAATTCTCCTTTAATTTAACTCTGACAAGTTTAACAGAGAACTGGAGAACGAAGCAGATAGATGAATAGATGAGTGGGATGAATAGGGAAAACACAGATACACTCATGAGTGCATCCATAGGCTCCTGCCTTCAAAGGCGGCGGCAGTTGGGCTACTGGAGCTTGTTTTCAGTGCTTCATCTAACCAAGGAGCAGAAATGGCAAATATTCATTTTGGAAGAAGGTACTCAGTGCATTTTTCCCCACAACATTCAAAACTATGCTTACTTACGATTAAAATGAGGAACTCCATGAAGCAAATGAGATAACTGAAGGCATGTTTAAGTACATAGATAGTTACTTTGCATTAATGAAATATCCTGATGTATCAGGGAAGGAGTGGCACTGCACCATTCCATCTCTCCCCTGATAGGACCTATGGCTCTTAGGATCGGCTCTTTTCTATCACATGGTCTAACAAACATAATCCTAGATGGTTAAAGCATCCCACAGATTTGTACTTTGTCCATAAGCTCTTCCCACATTGTAACAATTTGTTACTAGATTGTAAATCTGATACTTTTGGCTTGAAAACAAAGTGTTAGGCAATCTGCAAACGTGAGCTCATTACTCTGGGCAAGGTGAAAAGGGTCTCTGATGTGGTATACTCATTGTAGGCCTCCAGATATTAGTCAAAACTCTGAAAGGAAACCAGTTTTTAACGTGGTTTCTATTTTCCCTTTTGCTAACCTTTTTTCTATCTGACTTTTTCATACTTTCGTATGTAGCCACTCTTTTCTCTCTCTTTGTGTGTGTGTGTGTGTCTCTGTGTGTTATGATTCAGACTTCTAGCATGTATTATCAAACAGCTGTGTCTTGTAGGGAGTCTTTGGCAAATCTGAGTGAGGAGAGGTTTTATTTCACCATTTGCCATAATCTACCCTTGTCTTTCCCTAGACTGAGTAGTCTTCTCTGGAGCAAACATTTACGGAGACTGTGGAAAAACCCCAAATATATGGAATTGGGAAGGATACGGGCAGTACTGAACATACTATATGTGTATGTAGGCAGGCTGAGAGTGCAGTCCTTGTGGCTGTCGAGTGCAGCTCTTGATGTAACGGAAGACAACTCATGTGCACTGCACATTTTAGCTTAGAAATGGTGGTGTTATTCACTACCAACATTTTTCATGAAGAGGATGACAGACTCACCAAAGCTAAAATTTGTACCAGCTGTAAGAAAAAAAACATTTCCTGAACACAAAAATTTTGGTGAAACCAGGTTATATTCTCCTCAGGTGACCTACTAGCACTCAAGTGGGTTTTTACATATGAGACAGTGTGAAGTACAGTATATTTTGAAGCGCTGGAATAAGTTGCCCAGACAAGCTGTGGATGCCCCATCCCTGGCAGTGTTCAAGGCCAAGCTGGATGGCGCATTGAGAAATCTGGTCTAGTGGAAGATGTCCTTGCCCATTGCAGTGGAGTTGGAAGCATGATCTTTAATGTGTCTTCTAACACAAACCATTCTATGATTCATTCTATGACTCTGAGTTCCATCTCCAACAAGAACCAGTACAAGCTTTCTTAAATCCTCCTAAGGATACACAGAGGCATAAAATTCAGGTATCCAAATATAACTTACGAATTTGATGAAAATCCTACAGCAGAGAGACTTCTTCTTTATTCATAGTTTCATCTGCCTCTCTGTTCTGGTTTGTTTTTGTTGTTATTGTCATCAGGTTTTGGGTTTTGGTTTTTTTTTTAAAAAAAAAAAAAAGCAAGTGAGCAAAAAAAAAAAAAAAAAAGAAACCTTGACATGAACTGTGAGTTCAAATTCTTTTTTTTTTAAAGTTTAACTCATCAGTTTCTTTTTCCCTTTCTTGTACTTTTTCTCACCAGGTCTGTAAATTAAAGACAATGGAGGACACTTTTTTTCCCCCAAGATAACTCGGAAAAGAAAGTCTAAAATCATTATTGGAATCCTGTTAAACAGGACTACACCCTCTCTGCAGACTTGTTACAGTCAGGTTCTTTCTCAGTGGATCCCAGGCTTGTCAAGAAGCGAGGACAGCCAGAACAGGCCAGCTTTAGGTAAACCAGTTTGACATCTTTTTGACTGACCTACAAGTTCTTGAAGTTCAGAATGAAGTCATCATTCTGGCAAACTGGGAGAGAGAGGAACCCAGTGTCAAAAGTGCTCAACTCTTACTATGACTGGAAGCCTCTGAGACGAGACATGCACGAGACATGACTTCTAACTGGTTAACTGGAAGTCAGTGAACTTGGATGAGAAGCTGGCGGTAGACACCCTTATACATTAATCATTTTCCAGCACCTTGAAGCACAATAGCATGTCACTAACAGCACACATGCCCGGTATTTAGAATACTAAAAATAGGAAACACCTGTGGTAACTCTGTGGAACTTGGCTCCTGTATGTGTACTGCTACAATAAAGAGCGTTGCAACAGTATAGTGGTTCCCTTTAAAGCCTGTGGGTTCCAAAGGTCTGCTATCTCTCCCTGAGTATCTCCTGCTTAAAAGTCTGTGGTCCTTGGAAGGACAGGAAGGGTAGGATAAGAGGGAGGAGGACAGGAACTTGAGCTGTACAACTACCATTAAAAGACAACTTAAAAAATGGCCCTAGCATTGTCAAAGGAGTGTCTGACATACAGTGAAGACTATGATGAACTGGAGTTTTTTCAGATCTAAGTACAGCTTCAAGAAGAAGAGTGTGGATACTCTGTAACCATGCAAGTAGGAAATGGCCCAAGATATCAGGCTGGAAACAGAGTTGGAACGACATGGACTCCCGTTAAGAACCGGGGAAACAAAAAGAGAAACAGAGTTTAAATGAAGCCCTAAACCCAGCAAAAAGAGTGCCAATCATAGAAAGGAATCACCAAGGAGTGAGACCTTTATGAAAGCTTGCTGTTTTACAGCTGCTGTATCTGCAGAGGAGCTGAAGGATGGTCGCAGTGCAGCACCACACCACAAGATGGCAAGAACCAGAAGCTGACCTCAAACCAGAATTCAGATAGAACAAAGCAATTACATTAAAACTTGAGATTCCAAACCACCAAATATGTAATTTTAATGAAACTGGGGTTGCTTCAGAAGATTTCTAAGTTTTTTCTTTGCTCTTTGGCCTGTTGTTCTTCAGACCAAATCTCACTCTAACTCCACCTCACACACAGAAGTGACAAATACCCTCTGCAGTACAATCCCCTCTGTGTCCTCCTAATGATCTGTTAGTTTGTTTGGAGAAACACAGGGAAAAACCTTGTTTTCTCTGTCACTATTTGTTATCTTAGTTTCTTTCACCTCTACTCTCCCCCTTTCTTTTTTTTTTTTTTAATTTCATGACATGCTATTTCCAGGCCTCACCTGAACTATACATTTAATGAATTCTCATCTTTTTAAATAGCTTTCTCAATTCTCTGAGCATATTTACTTGCTATGTCTCAACATTTCCCTTTTTCTCTCCAACACCAAGTGAAAGATTGCTGCTTTGGTCTTTAGGAAATGTTGAGTCCAAGCTAAGAGCAATCAGTTGTTGTCAGATTATTGTCTAAGATATGAAAGCTTCAGGAACACTATAAAAAGTCACAGATCCCATCATGGTTTCCGTTTAGAACTTTGGGTAAAAATGTCTACGTTGCAAATACAGCAAGCCCACATTGCATTAAGATTCCTAATTCTCACCTCGATACAGCAGTTGCATTAGATCATCTCTTGCAGTCTTCTGCCAGTGGTACAGTCCTCTGGTAATTAGTGGCTGTGTTGATAGATTCAACACAGAGGCCAAACACCACAGAGGAGCTGCTCTCCTCCCCAGGGGTTGGATTGTGGCTGAAATGAATTGACAGGCCAGTGTTAGACAGTTTGCACAGTTGTATGTGTTCTACAAATAAACAAAGGCAGGAGATACTCTGCAGCCAGCAGGTTTTGCCAGCTCCACATTTACGTGCAAAATACTGCTCTTAATGAGGTTGGACTATATGACCTCCCAAGGTGTTTTCCAGCCTCATTTATTCTACAAGTCTATGAAAATTACATTAAAATTACATTAATAAAAACAGGGATTCCATGGAAAGTTTTCATTTCATTCAAACTACTTGATTTCCTCTTAATAGCCTCACCGGGGAATTTCTGAGAACGTTGAGAGCGAAACTTTCCCCCACCTCTGCTTCGGCAGGTGACGAATGCTGGCGAAATAATCCTCGAGCAGGAGCGGCCCTACAGCTCTCACCGTGCCTGGCTTTGCAACCCTGAGCTCATGCTGAGCCATGCCTGCTCCTCAGAGTCGTTCCTTGGGAGCCAGCGCCATTCCAAGGTACACTGCCCACGCTGAGGGTCGGGCCCGGGCGCTCTGCGTGTAAGGGCTGAGGAATCTGGCACTCGGCACACTCAGGCCACGCTACGGCCGGTCCTGAGCCCAAAACAAATACAATTGGTGTGCTTTAAACATCTCGCCCCCTCTGTGAGCATCTGGCGACTGCAGCCTTTATTTGTGCTCCAGCCTTTTTCACATCGCCGGAAAATTTCAAACGACTTCACGGCCATGGGAGTGCTAATTAAAACATTCAGCAGTTTTACTGTCTGAGCAGTGTAAATATGATGTAAAAAGAAAATTAAAGACCATTTACACAGATGCATACTTGTTCATTGTAGCTGTAAAATCTAGCTGCAGGGACCTGGCAAGAGCAAGAGTCTCTTATTCTTCAAAAAAAGTTATTCAGCAAAAAATTAGACACTAAGCTTTAGCTTGGAAGGTTTATTTTCTGTTAGCTTCATTTTTTATTCATTCCTCTAAAGCCACACTTTCCTACTTTTTTCTTGGTTTATAAGACTGGTCACTCAATTTACTGCTGAAATGGGTTAAGGGATGATTCGAAACAAAATATTTGTTTCACACTCTTGAGGTCACAGTCCACACACAAAACTTTTTCCCCTTCTACTCATGCAACAGTCTGTTTTAGACAGTGAATTGCAGTCACAGGGAATAAAATCCCCTGAAACATCAGCCACAGGCTATGCTTAGGATAGGGAAGGCATTCTGGAGAATCTTATTTTCCAGCACTGGTTGATGTTTCAGTCTGGGATTTCAAGAACACGACTACAGTTGTTTACACTGCAAAGAAAGGAGGGTTTTGATCAGGGGAAGCTGAGTCACTACTCCCTGTTAGTTTTATCATTTTGCAGGGAGCAAGAGCTAATGCCTGATCTTTCTCTGACCTCCTATTCAAATGTTTTTTCTACATTCCCAGGCTGTTATAGTCTGTTTAATCATGTCTCTTTGATATTCAGAAGAATCAGATACTTTTTCGTTTGGTGTTATGTGATGTCACAGACAAAAGCAGCATAAATCCCATGAGGTTACCCCCCAGTCAGAACGGTTCACTGAGAGGATGAGACTCAGTCCTAGAGCTTTTTTCTGGGTCCTGAGCTATTTTCAGGACTGGGGACTGGGAAGGAGGGGGGGAATGGTTTTTGTTTTGTTTTGTTTTGTTTTCCCACAGACATCATAAGACAAACAGACCATGGGTCAGGTAATGTAAGCAACAGACTGCAAAATCATTGCCAAAAATTGTAACCACCCAATCATCTCTTAAGGAAAAAATTCATTTAAGTGACACATGTTAATAGTATTGAATTCAAAACACTTGCTTTGACATCCAGATGTTGGAAAGTGCCATATCCTGATTAACAAAAATATTTTCTGGTCTTTCAGATCTTCCTTCCTTATTTTGATTGCAATTCAAGTTTTGGAGAAATTTTTTCCCACTACTGTCCACTGATCACATCACTGAAGTATTTCAAAATTTTAACTTGTTTCCTATAAGGAAAAAATTGGAAGCATAACCACAAATATTTATGTTAGTGTCAGTGCTTATTATTGGAAGCTTATTCAGTCTGCTGCAGTGCCATTGCAATAGCATACCATCAGATACGGCATCCAGCTCCTCCAGGCATTTAAGAACGTCAACACACACAATCTTTATAACCTGGAAAAGACAGAGTATCCCAAATGGAAAGGTGTGAGCAACATGCAGAAATGTCCCCATGCAACTCCTACTCATTTGAAACCTTTGGAAAGGCATAGCAATATTATCAACAGGAATGAACTGTAGACACGGGTTGGCTTTGGAGCGCCTTGCTCATGGGAAAACTGAGAGCCCAAGATTTTGATGTTAATTCCTTCAGAGCAGGCCCTGCCACTAGTAGTGCTCTGCAGCTAGGTGGTTGCTTAGCTGTCTGCTGTCTGATATTGTATCAGGATTCAGATTATTCCTATAAGACAGTGGGGACGGAAGGAGGAAAGAGATTCTCTCTCTCAGGGAGAGAGAATTTAGGCCACCATACTGTAAAGTCTCTTTGGCTTTCATCACTTTCTAAGGATAGAGCATGTGCGTGGTGAAATTCCCAAGTTTATAAAATTTTGTTGGTGTATCAGATGGGGGCTGTCTTTTTAAGCGGAAAGAGTCCACAGTGATCATGATACCAGTGCAGAGTTCCCTTTCCATAGCAGGCAGCCTGTGTTTCCCTAGCTGACTTCTGTGTGTTCTTCTTGTGGTTGTCCTTCCTTGTGGCGCTCCCATTATTTATAGTAGTAAGAAATTAAAGGCTATTATATTACTAAATTCTAGAGTGATAATGGGGAATGTACTTATCTAAGAGAAATAGGCTTCAGATAGAAGGCTCAGTACCTACTTTTCTCTTTTCCCCTAAACATGGTAGCCTAGATTCTCGTGTTATTTCTGTGACAAAAGATCCTCATTGTAGTTTTACGGCTGTTGTTGTAGCCTTAATACTAACTGTATTTGATAAAGAAAGCCTTACAGCAATAGTGAGGGTTTACTCACTGTCTCAGGCTGCTTTACGACAAAGGCACACAGTACACAGCAAACCTTCCACTTCTCCTTCCGAGGTGGATAATCTCTTTTCAGTTGGAAAAATAAAGGTCCTTCTTTTTGTCTTGGGGTTTTTGAATCTATAAAAAAAGTGAGCTAAGTGCCATGTAATTATTGAAATACAAGGGCAATAACAGCAAAAAAAGACAGCATCTCAGCAGCCTAAACAAAAATCAAAAGAATTTTGAGGCGTGGTCAAGAAGAGCAATCAAGTTCTCCCCATCCCCAAATCAGAGCCATAATCACAACCATATTCAAATTCCCTATTTATTAGATTTTAGTACATTTTCACCTATCTACCAAGCAGCGTCATTTTCTGTAATTTTAAGGTTTATGACACATTTCAGTTTCTTCCTTTATGGGAAAGACACACTGCAAATATTGGGCAATATCTTGTGAAGTCTTGTCCTAACCTAACACGACTGAGCAGTGTGGGAGGAGGAAGTAATGACTTCCCCCTGACCTGAGTAACTGACATAAAGTCTGCCAAGAATCACAGCCTCTTTGCTCCAGGGAACACAGGAGCAACTCTTCAGAGAGGAGGCGGGGAAGGTGGGGGCAGAAGGGGGGTCAGAAGTATGTCTCTGCCCCCCTCTGTGCTCCCTGTGGCAGAGGAGAGTGGCTGCAACACTTAAAAAGAAGTAGTAAATTCCTCTCCACCTTTTTTCCCCCATCACTAGATCGCCTGTGAGGGGTTGGGCAGTGCAGTCTTGCGCTGTTGTTTCCCAGATTGGTACCAGTTTGCAGTGCCCACTATGCGGGGTAGCACATAAAGCACAGAGCCTAGCCCATTTGGGAAAGAAAATGGTTTTCCTGCGTGGCCAGAGCTGTAAGGATGGAATTTCACAACAGAACAAAAATAAAGCACCACACTGTTCCAGAATTTCTCGATTCTTATTCTAAACAGTAATAAACCCACCTCCCAAACCCCAGTCCGGACAAAATATTAGCATTCCCTCCACTCTGGTTACAGCTCACATCCCTCTTAATACCTCTTGCTCTGCCATGAACTATTTGTATAAGAAAGGCTTATGTTTGAACTGGAATTGGCACAAATAGTTACCCACTGGATATTCCTTTTCTGCAGAAATCTGATCTCTTTCAGTGCTTCACAAATCACAGAATCCACTGAGGACAGAAGCCTGTGTTTTCTTCTTCTCCAAAGAGAATAAAAAATCGTCAGTAACCCTGACAGCTTCCTGTAGTGTGGCTCTCACAGCTTATTCCAGATGAGTCGAACATTAAACTTGCCATAAAAATGTTATGCTGGGAGGATGTATCTCCCACAGTACTCAGAAATTATGTACTGAGTTTTACCATCATCACCCCCAGGTTGTAACCATTTCCCAGCTCTTCTGAGAAGTGAAAAGAGTAAGAATAAACTTAAAAAACAGACAATAACAATGACAAATAATACCAACTATTATAATAGGCAGCAAAAAGGACCTGAACAGAACCCAGAAACGGGCATTGCTTCTTGGTGCTTGTTGAACAGCTTGACCTCGCCTGCTTGGGCACGGGGAAGACACCAAGAGCAGTTTGCAAGGATTCACCAAGCCCATGTGCCAGCAGGACTGAGCGGCGGCAGGGAGGCTGGCTCTGTGCTTTTAGCAGGAGGGAGGATATGTTTTATCCCTGCCTCCACCGCACACTCGCTGTGAGAGCTCAGTGACTCAGCTGGCCCCAGGTTCCTCACTTCGTAAAGGGAGGTGCACTGTCTTTACCCGCTCCCAGCTCACTTTACAGTGGTGTATACAGAGTGCCCAGCAGAAAAAGGAGTATTCATAGCCTTTATTGATCACTGTGAACATTCAGCTGCTGACATCTGTCAAGCTGCCTCTAATTTCACCAGCGATTGCCAGCAGAGGATCTGCCCCCTATGGTTTTCTTCTCACTGAGCAGCTGCAGCTCCTTTATAGTCTATTTGGTTATGTCATCATTAGCTTTTTAAATACGGGTAAGGAACCTTAAAAATGCTTTATGCTCTCAAGAGATCTGGAATTTCTCAAAAAAAAGAAAAAAAAAAAAGTTCTCAAGCCTCCCTCCCTTTCCCCTTCTGAAAAGGCTTAAAAATGTGGAATGTTGTGGGAAATTGCTCAGAATGCAATAAAAAATGTACATGTTAAAAAAAAAAAATCTAACTCACAGCTTCCTTGGCTGGAGTGATGTCTCAGGGCTGGATCCAGCTCAGCAATGCTCTTTGGCCTTTCTCTAGTTTTCTCTTTCCAGGACCACATCCCTCATTTAGTTTCTGCTTCCAGGACCCTCTCTCTCACCCACACACACCGCATAAATATACAGACACATACAGCTCTGACACACGTTTCTTTCTGTGGCACAGGATACCCCCAAAGCTTCTTTTCCCTTTCACAAAGTTCAAGCAGTCCCTGTGCAGAGCACCTCCCTCCTCCGCTCTGTAGTCTCCAGCTAGATACAAAGTCCAAAACACAGTTTATTTACTGGGTCTGCTATTTTAGACATTTGGACACTGCAACCTTCATTGCTCCTCCAAGAATATCTTACAGAAAGTAACAAAAGCACTTCTGGAAAGTACCTGCTGTTCAGGTTGTTTTGTATTTTACAATGCTATTTTATTACTACTCATTTTACACACACATGCTTATAGCTCACCGCAATTTTTCTGACAAATAACAATTGAAAACAACTTTGAAAATGTGGATGTTAACTTTACAAAAGGTCTTGCTAAGGATTTAAAAACATTAAAATGTATAAAAGGGAGTTACTTCAAAGGTTTTCAAAATAAAACCAGTCCTGAATTTTATTGGTTTGGTAACAATTTTCAATTTCTTATCCAGAAGTCACTTCAAAAAATACTATATTCAGAGCTATACATACATGAGTCATTTTCTCCAACTCTTTCCTACCCCGAAATATTTCTGCCATTACCATTTACCAAATTGCATGTTGTTTACACCTTTCCATAAAAAAGCAGAATATTTTTATAATTGAAAGATCTGTTGAAGACAATAATTACCATTCAAATGAATATTACAGACTTAAGTTTGCTGACTTGAGGCTCAGGCTGAATTAAATGACTCACATGCTATTCAGCAGTGTGGACACGGGCTTTTCAAAGCCAGTTAAAAGCATAACTTGAGGAAAGCATTTCATGATGAGACTCAATTCTGACCATGTAATAGGAAGTTGATTAGAGTGCTTGCATGCTTAAATATAGGCTTTAGTACCTTGCCTGTTCATGCCATAAATGAGTATAGCTTAGATACATAAATAGTTTAGAAAACACTGTGTGCTTAAAATAACATTTCAACCTTTAAAAGTTTTTTTCAAATTTTCCATCTCAGGCAGTACAGTCATTGAAGGGCACAGCTGAGAACGTTCAGTCCCTGGACCTGCCCATCTGGGTCATTTCAGCTCCTGCAGTAACTCACCTCAAGCTGGCCATCATGCCTCTTCCCGACACAGCACCTGGCCTGGACTTGTTTTTGATGAGTGAGGTTTTCCCACTGCTAAATTTCCACTCATCTGCGCTCTGGGAGATTTAAAGGGTGGTAAGGAGGGACCTCTGCAAAGGATGAGTTTCACCCACCAAGTGCTTCTGTTTTGCCACGGCTGTTGCAAAGGCCATCTTGCCATCTCACATGGCCTGAAGCCCAGGGAAGGGTTAGGATTAGGATCAGGGAAAGGCAGAAGGTCTCCCAGTCTTGTAAGTCTTATTGTTTGCATCATTTATTCAAATTTTGAAGGTACTTCTTTAGGTAACACACACACTTCTGGATGCCCTCATAAGGCCTTACAAGTCTCCCATGCTGATGGGAACTGAGAAGGGGGTCACACTTTCTCTGTACTGTGTAACTGTTCCATGTTGATGGTGAACACTGAGGCTATCCTGTTTTCCAGGACAGGTGTTGGTCAGATGAACAGCTCTCCGGTAATGTTACAAAAGCAGTGGCAAAGAGGAAAAGCTGCACCATGTTTCTGCTATTCTATCACATTATGACACTGACATATTTATAAAAGTATGGTGTTAGACACAAATCTTAAAGTGCTGCTGCAAATTTGAAATTAATCATCTGCAGACAAAAGGGGCCCAGCAACTGCAGGGCATGTTTTTGGAAGAAACCCTCTTCTTGGCATGCAGGAGCTGCATGAGGTCCAGAGCCAGGGACAAGTTGGGGCTAAGGTGGCCCGTGGTCAAGTTTTCCTCTGCCTTTCTTGCCCTTCACACAGTGTGATGAGCTCTGTGCACAGAAGACATGGCGATGGGGAAAATCAGTTTGTCACTAATATGTAAACCACTACTTGTACAGAGGCTATGTTTCTGTGGTAAAATGCAACAAGGCTGTAGTTATAGCAAATCAATACTGTTTCCCCTCACTTACAAAGACTTCATATAACTAGATGCATATAAAGTCTCAGTGAACACTAGAGGAAGGGTATTTTCACACAGGATCTTTACTTCATGTCTGCATTGCTGGTACAAGGGTTCATACTAGGTGCTTCCTAGCAGGCTTTTCACTGCAGTGTGGCAATACATCATTTACAGATGCTGATGTGACTGTGGTGGACTCAGAGTAGCCACACATGGGCCCTTGTCAGTTCTGGCCAAAGAAATACTTTCGTATTGGCAGCCAGAGCTCAGAAGAGAGGGGCTCTTTCCAGTCCGCAGTTTTCAAACCACCCCTCATAAACCTTGATCTGAGAAACTGTTGCACCACTGGAAGTTCATCAAGGTGATTGATTAGAAATCCTCTATTTTTGCATCTGCTTTCAAAAAATTCCTCCAGGAAAAAGGATCTTCCCAGAACCAGAGCCATATAGGCTGTAGTAGAGGTGGAAAATGGCAAGAGAAAAGTAAAAGATCAGGTGTCCCAATACCAGAGGAATAATTTTACATCTACTCATACATCTCAGAACAGCATTTCACCCACTGGCTTCCTGATTAAAAATACTTCCATCATTTCCTGAAAAGCTGCAGTTTCCTTAAAAGTTCCAGCCACACAAGTCTTTTGCTCATTCTTGTTGCCAGAGCATTTGTGTTATGGTTACAAAATCAGGGAGGAAAGTTATAGAGGTGACTATTCATACATCATCCTAAGGGAATCACCCCTCCCTTCAGGCATGGGGAGTTGGAGAAGAAGGGGAAAGAGGGGTTTGCTGTAGGCCAGAGCTGTTCTGGGGTCTCAGGAGCTGCTGGAAGCAGTCACTCCTGATGCAAGGACAGCAGAAAAAAAAGCAGCGGAACCAAGCAGAGCCCAAGTCCAGCCAGGCCAAGCAGCAGTGCTGAGAGGGTTGGTTAGCGGGGAAGACCCTAAGCCATCTTTTTTTTCCAATTTGTTCCAGGGCAAGAGTGGAGGGCAAGGCAGTGCACATGGCTCGTGGATCCCTCTTTTGTGGATAAACCGTTTCCACTGTATCTTACTGCTGGATAAAATATGTGAAATCTTAAGTCTGATGAATATTTCTTCCTGTTTAAATATGGTATTGTTTCCTTATCTAATTCTGTCCTTAGATGTCTGGGTTATGAACAGGCTGAGTGGAGATGCAGTTTGTGCTGGTCTTTGCTGGTTCTGACCTATGGTTTCTGTTGGTTTGTTGCTTTTTAAAGGGAAATTCGACTTATCCTACTTCTTCGGACATATGCTGTGAGAATATTTTTTTCTGAAGCTTTTTCAGTCTAATAGCCCAGGTTTTTAACAGTCCCTCATTTCTGACTTCTGGAACTGTTATTTGACAGTAGCAGATTGGTTGGTTTATTCACAATTTTCTCACTTTTCTCTATTCTTGACATACAGTAGACTGTCATGTCCTCTGATACCTGACTTTTAGTAAATTGTTCGTTTTTCACTTATAGCTTCTTGCGACTTTTGTCTCTCTGTATAGAAGTGGGAATAAAGAGGAGGGGGTTCATTCTATTTGAATTCCCACTCCAACATTTTCTTTAAACAGAGACAAGTTGCAAAGCAGATTTTAGACACCCAGCTCCTACTGGCTTCTAGGGACCCCTGGAAGCCAAACTCCTTGAGGCGTTTCTTCTCTGAGGCACCATGGGATAATTCAGTAGGGTTTCTATACCAAGTAGGGGCGGAACAAACTCTGACATCTCTGTTCAATGTTGTAATAGTGCCTTCCTTGAGTGCTGGTGAATAATCTGACATCTAGAGTACTGAACTACTAGTGCTATCACTAGGAAAGTGTCTTTTCTAACAACTTTTTCTGAAGCTCTTTGCAGGCTGAGAATGTGCACTAGGGCCTCATCGGCACAAGAAGCAGTTGGCTGGCTATGCATATGAAAAATATAGGTTATTTCTGCCCCACAATGATTATGGTCTGAGTGAGAGTTGCTTTGTTAAATCTGTTTGCACTGGTAAGCTTCTGTGTTTGCACAGTAAAATCATTCTCCAGGAAACTGTGTGAGGTTTGATTTCAGCTGACAATTTTAATTTAATCTAAACAATATTTGCAGATGAGAAAAAATGAAGGTATGCAAAGAGGTACCAACAGCCTTCTACAGAGAGTTCTCAGAGTGGTGGCCCAAAATTATCATGGTTTGTTGGCAATGCCAAGCATGGTTTGGTAGTGCAAGACTAAATATTATATTGGTGGGCATTATTCATCTGCCACAGCTTGTCACTCCTATGATACATGACACAGAAATCAAAACAACAGCTCTGTACTAACATCCAAAAATCTCAGTGCTTTCTATAAGTACCAGCCACCTCTCAGCTATATAAAACTCTCAGTCTCCCAGAGAAGAAACAGAAGTGGTGGACAGCTGTGCTTGCCTTTTTTAAAATTCCAAGTTTGGGTTTTGGAGTTCATCTGAAGAAATCACAGTAAGTAGTCAAAGAAAAAGATGGGTAATTCCATAGCTGATTGAACTGGAATGCCTTGGAAAAAGAAACCCGTGGAATCACTGAAATGCAATTTTAGCGCCAGTGGGAAAATTACATCCAGATTACTTCACTTGAACATTAATGACACTGTAGAGACAGGCAACATTAATTGCAGTTAGTGCTGTAACCTAAGAAATTAGTGAATGCACCTGCCTCGCATAAATGGCAGCACTCTGCCTGCTATGAAATGGCCTCTAAAACAAACACAGGCAAAATTTACTGAGGCTACTTGCATGTCATAGAGAGCTGCTCCACATGGCACAGGGAATTGAACAGCACAGGGTGGCTAGCACTGCAGCACTTGAACTTTATAGTGGATGGCAGACAATCTAATGGGTAATTAGGCAAAGGGCTGTTCTACTACTCAGTTTTAATGAGAACCGTATTTCCAAAGGATGGAAAAGTATTTAGATACGATTTGCTGAAAGAATTACAAGGAATCTCAGTGCACACATAAGGACTATGCTGAGATGGAAGAATAGCTGACCATTTTGTCTGAGTAAACTATTACATAACAACTAAGCTATAATAAAACCCTGATTCCAAATCAAATAAGTCTCCCAGACTGCTTAAAATGAGTCACCAACAGCTTTATAAACATACAAAATACTTGACAAGGAAGTCTCTGATAATTTTTTAGTAATTATGTCTGTGAATTGTTCTCTGTTGACATCACTATTAGAAATGGTTTCCCATAAGTTTGCACTGCCTGTTAACATCTGCTCATTAATCACCAAGGCTTGGAATATTTCTTTCATTACAAGTTTATTAGAGACTTTACACCATTTGTTCAAAGAGATTTTTAATTAATAAAGAAACAATAGCTGAAGACAATACAGTTTTGTTTTGTATGGATTTTTATGGCTTCAAAAGACTCTTAACAAGACGTGTTTTCACAAGACAGTCACAGATGATGAAATATCTGTGCAACTCAGAAATTTGCAAGGAATAAAAAATAATTTTTCATGGACCAGAACGTCACCTTCAAACCTTGTCTGTGATCTGAACAAAACACTGAAGTATGATTTGGAAGCAAAAGCAGAGCCAAAGTTAGGAGGTCAAGCAGTGTTTTCTTAAGGCAGCTCTGCAGGGCTGATACAGTGAAGACATAAAATTGGCCTAAAAATGAGCATGAAAAAGGAAGGATATAACCAGGGCCTAAGGAAAGAAGATCATCCCCAGGAATATGATTTTTGATGAGAGAGGAGAGTCTGACAGTTACAACACTGTTTTGGAGGCAGGAAGGTCCTAAGTTCAGTGGCAGCTAAAGTATCACCACAGGCAGTTCACTTGACCTCTGTGGTACCTCAGTCAGCTAAGCTGTAAGACTGGCTTCCATGGAAATCCAGATGTTGCCTCTGAATTAAACTGTCCTGAGTAAATAAGTTACCAGAAGAACTGCATATCTGAAAAATGCCTTTGCCAGAGGTTACTAAAGGGTATTACTAATGACAGACAAATGAGGAACATCAGAGACTGCCATGTTTGTAGATACTTCAGCCAAGGATGCTTCTTTATGTAATGCTTTGAGGAAAATAAATAATGAGGTTTTTTCACTTTAAAAAAAGAGAAAAGCCACAGTGCAAATGTAAATGCTACTGTTTACTGAAAGTTATAACACTTTCAGGAACAGCAAACCTATAACAGTAACTCTCAGTCACTTTAATAGGTTATAAAAGTGCAAATGAAATTCCACGCAGTTCATCTTTCAAGACACAAACCTAGGGCCACTCATGGGCAATGCTTATGGGAAAAAATATTTCAGATGCCCAGTAGACCTTTGTTCTGTCCTAGGCACATGCCAGACCTCTCTCACACAGATAAAAGGAACCAGTGGAAAAAGCCTGTGAGGAGCCAGACGGGATACAATGGTGACTGTCCCAAAGACCCTGACCCCAGACTAGTCCAGCTCATACTGTGGCAGTGTATGCAAAGCCTTCTAACAGGCAGGTCAGGCTATGCGCAGATAACCCCACTCAGTTTGTATTTCATAGTCCACCTGGCATTTCAGCCTAGAAATTATGAGATGCCAGCAGCTGTCTTGTCCAATCCTGCAGGAAAACATAAGAAAGGTTTCAAGCAAATGGGAAATTGAAACCCTGTTTTCCTTCCTTATCTGTAACCTGCTGGGTGGAACCAAACACAGATTATGGCAAACACGGATTATTGCTCTTTTCATTAGCACAACTAAATAATAAACAAGCTGAAATAGATTCCTAAATAAATAAGAGAAACACAAGCTGCAGGACGGCAGTGAAGGCTGTCAGCGGGAAATGTTCCTAGCGGTAAGCTCTTTGTCCTGATGTGGACACACTGGTTTGTGGCTCTGGTCATGGAATGGGGACTGGAATTGCCTGCTGTTCGCTTTCTCTGAAGAACAGTTTTGGAGGAAAGAGTGCAGTAGATTATAACAGCTGGATGCAAGGAATAACTCCTGTGACAGTCCAGTGCAGCACTGTGCAGCACTGAACACTGTATGTAATATCATAGTGTGGCCATATATAGGACCTGCATCATGGACTAAACCACAGAAGGAAGAAACGAAGTTGATGGAGATCATAATGAGCAGATCACTTGGTCTTATGACTATGTTTTTCAAGTCCTCACACTTGATTGGTTATTTTCTTTTTTTTTTTTTTCCCTGTATGTCTGTTTTTCAGCAAGCAGAGTGGCAAGAGGTGCCCTTAGGATGGGTTGCTGTACTGGAGTGGGATGGACTTTGGTATTTACACCTTTCTTCAACACAAGCAGCTTTGGCTTGAAAATAGTGTCTAGAAATGAACAGGGGTTTTGCCATTTTTTTATTATGTGCAAAATGCTAGGAATGTTTAAAAGTAACAGTAACCAAAGTAACAGTGAATAGGAAATAGGAGAGACATTTATCCCCTTAGAAACAGCTTTATTCCCCTTGCATTTCTACAGAAGCATAGACGTTTTCTGTCTGTTTTGGCACCAAAAGCAACTTTTTCAAACATCAGGAATTTTTCTGTCTTTTACAAGGGCTGCATATATTGGATATGAGAGCAAGAAAATGGACTTCAGTTTTAAAATACTTTATCTCTGCTACCAGCAAGACAGTGTAACAAACATGACAACCTCTTGAACAAAACAGGCTGTTGCAGAAATACACAATTTCACAGCACTGCAAAGTCTTTTTTGTTTGTTTTGCAACTAGTTCCTGTTTCACCAGATCCTCTCATTTAAAGGCACTAAAGCAGCTGAAAAATGTGGAGTAAGTTAAGCTGAATGTATGAGTCACTTGTACTCCTCTGGTTGGGAGATAAGTACAGTTCAAAATGAGAAAATAGGCATTTTTATTGCAACGGTGATCCAGCAAAATCAGTCACAATGGACATGAACTAAAGTCCATTAACATCCACAGAAGATGAAAGTTTTTCCACTGATTTAATAGACCTTTAATCAGACCTACTGCCTCTTCTACAGTATCCATCTACTCTAATTTTAGAAAGAGAAGACTAGTACAAAGCAAAAGATATACATGCTGCAATGAAGGTCATGTGCTGTGATCAGCTGTAGCATGTGCCATATGCAGAATTTCGTGTACCTCGAGTTGACATCAGGAGCAATTCAGAGTTAGAGGAGAGTATTGAATAACAGCCTTTTAAATACAGTAATTATAAGGTCTTTGAAACAAATACTGGCGTTGTGATTTGGGCAGCCTGAGGAATTTAATCAGTCATTCTTGATCTAATTGCCAGTGTGATTTTCACTCTATCAGATGTGAGTTGTAATTGGTTTTGAAAAGTTTGACATATGATAGGCTTCTGGGTTCTCCCTACTTAAATGCTTTATTTATTTTACCAAACAGCTTTCTAAGTAGAATAGGTACCCTAGCCTGAAACACTCACCCGCTTTCCTAGGGCACAGTGAAGCAGATGCTGAAATGCCTGGGCGAATAGCTCTGGAAAGCTATCATGGTTAGTAAGGTTTGAGGTTTCAATATTTACAAAGGGCCAGAAATCACTTTCTGCTAGCATCCAGTATTTTAATTTTAATGGAAAGAAAAATGAATCTTTGTCTTAAATCCCACAGTAGAAGGACAATTTCAGGAAAATGAAAGGAAATGCTTCTTCCCAGAGTGGAATTCATTGCTGCAGGAAACACTGCAGTCAAATACTATGTCTGAATTTCTACAGGGCTGCAGTGGCACTACTAATAACAACTGTAGTTTCAATTCATGAGCTCAATCTTGCACCAATAGAGTCTTTGCAGGATCTCGGCTTAGATTTGCAGGTTTGCTGAAGCAGGAACACCTGTGTTCAGAATGATCTCTGCAGACAACATAATGGGATAAGAAAGGCTGAGCTGCCATAGGCATTGTGCAAAAGTTGATGCCCTCCATCAAAATATCAAGGATTTTTGATACCTGTTTCAGGTGAAAACATTCCTTTTTCAGGTGCAGAAATTGCAAGCATAATTGCAATTCAAGGGTAATGCATCTCACACTCTTCCTCCTAAAGTCAGCATGCCGCGGGGACTTTGGAAAGAGCAGCAAGCAGATCCCATTATTTGGGTCTGATTATGTGGCTGCACCTCTTCCTACATGGCAGAAAACGGGCAAGTGCTTTCTGTCAACAGAGGAGTGCAGAGAGGGGAACGTAAGGAGGCTGTAAAGAAATGTGATGCAACATGACCTGGGCCTGATCCAGAGCTCAGCAGAGCCAATGGAAAGACTCGTAATGAGTCCTGGATCCCGCTCCAGATGGATTGTAACTCTGCCGGGAGCCCAGGACCCACCTTCACTGGCTGCACAGCATGCCCTTGTCTTCACGCCAGGCAGAGCCAAAACCTGTGAAAAAATTGTTTGTTATTGTTATTGTTATTGTTATTATTGAAAGAAGTGTTTTCACAGCAGTGAAGGTCAGCTACAAATGATGACTCACTTGCACCGCAGATCTACACAAATAGCATGTGCTAAGATTACCATCTGGTATAACAATCTACATCACAAGACACCACATTTCCTGTTACCCAGGGTAAGTAAATTTCAAGCATGAGGGAAAATTTTACCAAGTTTCCCCAAGTACCTTTGCAGAAAGAATAATGTGGCTTACACAGAGGGGGAAGAGAAAGGGAAATTATGAGGTAAACGCTATTCCCCTCCCTCCTGCCCCCTCATCTCCCAAGAAGAAAAACATATTAAGTTTGCAGTTCTCATTTCTATCGTATTTAAAAAGTCAAATCTATGTAATGAATACCTGTCTGGAGGGAGTCCAGCGGGATGCTGACAGCCAGGCTTTCTGGACACTGTGTGAAATGGAGGGTGTACATTTCACTCACTCCCTCTCTCTCTCACTCTCTCTCCCCGTCTCTCTTTTTCTATTTATTTAATGTCAGGACAGTACGGTGAGTGCCGCTGCAGTGAAGGGTGTTGGATCTCAGTGGTGCTGACGATGCTCTCCTCTACACCCTGAGGGTCTGAGCCTGCGGTAAGAGCACAGATGGGCCCATGGCAGGCTGAGCCACCCCAAAAATGGAGGATGCACCCACTTCTTCACCCCTGCTGCAGTCTGACTGCCAGGGGTGTGCTGGCCATCAGACCCTCTTGTTGGGGGTGCTAGCTGGGGAGCTTCCTAAGCAAGGCACAGAGGAAAACACAGAGATGAATCAAACTGCTATGTTTCCACGGATGACAGAGGCCTGGCTGTGGCAGCAGCTAAGAGTCTTGTCCCAGTCAGAATGGCACCCATTGGCACTGCATCCACCCAAGGAAACAAGGGTGACAGTGGCTTTCAGCGACAGTGCTTAGCATACACATGCCAGGTGTTAGAGGCCATATTCATAGCCTGGTGAAGTTTTCCGGTGCCACTGAGCATCGCTTTTTTATCTTTCTCCATCCTATTTGCCTTTCCCATCATCTCTGTGTGACAGGAGGCTATGTGACTGCTGGAAGCCCAGCCCAGGGCTAAAGCCACATCCCAGAGTGATACTTCAGCCCCACGACCTTTGCAGGTTCCCAAACATCATAGCTCCTACCCAACATCTCTCTCTTCATTTATGGAACCTCATCCCTCTCCTTCCAGGTCCCAGTCACCTCCCAGGATCTGGCTGCTGACCAGCCAGACAAGGGACGCAGGAGGGCTCTTCCTCCAAAGAGGCTCGCAAAACACTTGCCTCTAGGATTTGGCAGAGACTGAAAGAAAGACCTGAGCCGCAGGAGGAGAAATAGATAAGCCTTTTCCAGACAAAACAGAGGTGAATAAAACAAATAAATAAATAAAGCTGGGCAAACCACCAGATGCCAGAGGCACTGCGCAAGTGAGGTGGCTGGGAATCCCCTTTGGGATGCTGGCAAGGGTTCCTTTGGCTTCAGGGAGTTCATGATGTCTTTTGCTGTGACTCAGTGCTGTTCAACATCAGCTGCAGAGACAGGCCTCAGCAAGGATGAGAGAGATTTCATCTCATGCTTTCATTTCAGACAAAATCCAGCACTTGGGAGGAGGCATCCTTCTTTCTGATTGTTTGCATGCTAAGGACTGAAGCCTGTGCTGTGGTGGAAATACCAGGAGGCAAGGAGACAGCAGAGCAAGAAACACAGAGATAAAGTGCCCGTAAAAGTACCCTTCTTTCCCAGCCATGGGCACCCTTCCCACCTTTCCTGCCCTGCCCTACCTCGTCACATCCCTTCCAAATTTCTCATCCAAAACTCTGCTTTCTGTGAGTCATACACTTAATAAGCCATCCCTGGGTCAGTGATGATGCCTAGCCATGAGCACATCTCCAGCCAGGATAAACTGGTGCAGCTCTGTGAAAGAAGCCTGAGACCACAGCCCTCTGAGGAGAAAATCCTTTGAAGTGAGAAAACTTGTGTTGGTTTTCTCCACAGCTTTTTTTTTAGCTATCTATTCTTTGGTGAAAGAGCAAAGATCAGGTCTTCCTCTTGCTCTGTGTAGGTCTAGGACTGCTATCATTGCCAGCAAAGTAACTGCTGCTTTCTGAAATAAAAAACCAGTAAGTAATGCAAAGACTGGGAGTTGAGACCTGCGCAGTCTGCTTACACACCATTTTAATCCATGGCACCAACATAACTCTAACAAAATTGAGGCCTATATATGATGTAAACTGGCAGAGCTTTGTATATCACCTTTTTGAATCTCCATGAAAACTGCTGTCCAATGGTGCCGGAAGTTCTTCAATTTTGTGTTGGCCATTTGGTCCAAACAGCCTGCAAATGCAGGGACTACACCTCATATCGTGTAAGGGTTCAGCCAGCAAACATGGGAAGAAGCTGAGTTTTATAGCTGGATTAGAGAAGGCCATGTTTTTCCACTCTGTGATCTAAGAAACCTTTAGAGAAACATCAGAGAGCGAAATGCACTCATGATCTAGTAATATACACAAAACACAGTAGTGTTCCCTGTGAGTTGCAGCATCTATTGAATACATGATGAAATATTCTGGTGCCCCAAAGCTACTACCACCCGAAGTCAGGCCAACAACACTTTTCTTTCTCTTTCTGTTTTATCAAGGTATGGCTCAGACTTGTGTTGATGTAAATCAGACCTCCCTTGAAATCACTGGACTGAAATAATGCAGCAAACTGAGACCCAGTGTGAAAGCTCCATGTGCATCAAGACAGCTTGAGATGCGACACAGTCATGTGTAACTTCACATCTTAGTGAACCAAAAGCTCAAAAACCCCCAATTAGTTTTATATTATTTCTTTAAAGGATGATGCACTGGACACAACAGATGGGAAAAATTTTAAAGCAGGACAACTGAAGGGATGTTACATTTGCCTTGAGGCTGAAAACTGGGGGTGGGGGCTGTATTTTTAAAGGTATTTTCTTAGTTTGTAAAAACATTGCCTAAACCCATCTCTAAAACCTCAGTACCAAGGGCACAGCTTTCATTAGTAACCCTGCAAGAATAAAAATGTGACTTCAGCACTTCTGAGTTATTCTTAACATATGAGCCATTTTCTGGAGAATCCAAACCTTTGATCAACTTTATGAGAAATACCTGTGACAGAAAGAAAACATTTAATGAGCCAGAGATGTCAATTATGAGCTTTCAAGCAATTTTATACCCTATATAATGCATATAAACCAATACAGTTTAAAGTACATTTTATAATTCTATAAATGTCCTAAACCATCCCTTTTAATATTTTAACTTTTTTTATTTCATTTATTTGTTTCAAAGCATGAAAGATAAACCCTTTTCACATGCTCATAGTCTTTCATGACATAAGGCAAAAAAAATTGGGAACAAACCAGGAGAACTGCACAGAGATTGTAAATTTCAAAGAAATGAAACACTTCTGCATCTTTTATTTTAATCACAATTTGTTCAGATGGATAAGCAACTGATGTTGATTTTGTGCTTTTTATGATTTGCTTCTTTTTTATATTATCCTTTCCTAACCATTATGCTCCAAGACCCAACCTTGAATTACCGAAGTTAAGGAGAAACTTACCACTGACTTCAGAAAAAAACATGTTCATTGCTCAACATCTTTGAGAGCTGATTTTAGACATCTTGATTGATTGCTGGTGTCTATTTTTAGATGCCTTACAGTGCCTTGGTTTTTAGTGTATGCTGAATTCCAGTCTCCTGAACTGCATAACCATTATGTGACTTGAAGACAGACCTTCCAAACATCTGTTTGCTTTGGTAAATCTTGCTCTTGAGACCTGGAGTTTTGCAAAGCTGTCCATCAGAATACTAAGAACTTCTGATCATCAGTATAATAAGGAGTCATAAAATAATCCTACTTTAGCCGTTCAAAACTCATGTAGACCAAATTCTACCTTTTACCATTATCAGTACACTTTGACTGAGAAAGAAGAGGACGTTTCCGTTATACAACTAGACAAATGTCCTGGAGACAAAATGTTAAAACTTCCAATTTAACTTAGGTGTTCAACCAACAGACAGGCTAAATCCAGCTGCTTTTAAAGGGCTTTCATTCCTTCACAATCTCTGGGCCTATCTGTAATACCTTATGCTTCCATTTTGTGAGGTTTCTTGCAAAACATATTAGCCTCAGTAAGAAATCTTCAATTCCCACGGAGAATTACATTTCAAAATGATGCTCCGTGCTAGTAAGTAATATTTTTCCTGGGCTTCCACATATGGCAATATTTATCTTCAAAGTTTTCCTCTTTGGCTCGTAGGCTGGTTTGCAAACCAGATGGTCTTGTGTGGCCTAATTGTAAGATGATTTGTTGTGTGATTCAGTAGCATTGTTTATTTGTACAGTGGTTTGATGGAATTTGTAAACTGCATAATATTGTTTTACTGTGTTTTCTTTTATGACAGAGCCACATCTTGCTCTGGCATTTGTGGCGGCGATTATAATTAAATGTAGTTCTCAGGATTCTTTCATCTCTGCTTGCTTACTGCATTAAACTAGTAAAATAAAAACACAGTATTTCTCATTTAAGCAGGGAACCATTTGAAGGCTGACTGAATGCATCAAATTTTATCTTAAAAGAACCGAAAATACACTAATCAAACAAATAAGAGATTAATTGAATGCCAGAAATTCTATGGCTTTTCAGCAGTGTCAACTTTGTGATTTACTTGGAGCTAATCATAGAATCACAGAATAGTTTGGGTTGGCAGGGGCCTTAAAGACCATCTAGTTTAAACTCCCCCACTGAGGCCAGGGATGCCACCCACTAGGTCAGGTTGCTTTGGGCCCCATCCAACCTGTCCTTGAACACCTTCAGAGATGTCCCCATTTTAGCAAGCCTCTTTCACTACGGGTTCTGAAAAGATGTCTCCTGTTCTTTTTTGAGCCAAGAGTAATTTTGTCCTACTTGACCACTGCATATGTTTAATTGTATTCACGTAAGTATTCCTTAACTGGGAATATATTTAGACTTTCAAGACTATATACAGATCTAAGAGTTTTCTGGCCTTGCTGCTCTGTTTCCGTCATGAAAAGTACCTTCAGTGACCTGTTTGGTTTCTGGTAGGTAGATTTGTGGAGGGGTGGCTGTGACTGGGAACTCAGAAAATTCTTTGGAGAATGGGCTCCAAGCTTAGGATATTGGGAGGTTTCTTTACCTTTGAGGAACCGAGCCGCAAGCCAACCCACTTTACTTAAATTCATATGTATGTCTCCTAGCTATCAATGGTCTATATAGGAAACTGATGGACAAACTTCAGTGCTGTACACTGCTTCAAGGGATGTCCACATCAGATACAAGAAAATCAACACCATGTGCTCATGGCATTAATACAGCCAAACCTTGGAAGGCAGGATGCAGAATGACAAGATATGAGAATCAGATTTGTCCTTTAGCCTCTGGAAACAGTTCCCTTAAAACAAATTGAAAATTTTTGGTATGGATTAGGAATTAGTTTAGAACAAAGATGGTAAGCGTGTAATCTCTGGTCAGTAATTTACAACAGATTTGGAATAAATCAGAAGAACCGCAGTCTACTAAACAAATCTTGTAATTATTCCAGCAGGAAACATGGGTGCAATGATGATTCACACAGAAAGTGTCTATTTGACCTTTATTTTTCGTTTGGACATTAGCTACTTTTCATCCCTTTATACAAACACATTCTGTGGCAGATTACTCTTGAAAAGATTTCAAAGGAATAAATCAAGATTCAGAGACAGGCACATACCACCAAGTAACCCAAGTGCATGAGGAAACTGAAACTAGACTGCGATGAAGCTACTCCCACGCAGTGCCTGGCCAGCCCAGGGATGTGTCATCAGTTTTTGTAGGGCCTTGAAAGAGATAGTCACTGCTCTTGCACTTTCCTAAGCAGGTCTTTGTTTGGTATAAAACCTTCTCTTTCTGCCTGTTTGCCTCTGGAGATGCAGCTTACAATTCCTGTTCTTTGTGGTCATTTTTTGCTGAATGAGATTCCTTCATGCTTACATTTTCTCTTAGGTCAGACAGTGGTTGAACATCAAGACGTGTTTGAACACAGTTTGTCTTCTTCTGCGATCTACCTTATCTCAAAGGGCCATCACAACTTTATTCTCTTGTCAAATTGCCACTACTCACTCAGCATGGAATAAAGGCCCAACTGGAAGTGAGAACTGCAGCTAAAAACTCCTGTAAGAGGCATCTGCCGTCCCTTCCCATTACCTGGTGGAGAATATATTTTTTTTATTTCTGGAAAGAATATTGTCAAGGCTGAAAACAGTTTAGATGACTAGCTACTTCCTTTTCGTCAGATTTTTTTTTTTTCTTAACAGGAACCTGAATTCCTTACATTTTCATTCTTAAGTACCAAAGAAAGAAGACGATGAACTGTTTCGCTTGTGAGGCTTTGTTGCTGTATGCCAGAGGCGTGGAGGAAAGGCCGTTCCTCTGAAAAGGGCATATTCTTCATTGAAAGCTACAAAGAGCACAACTTCACTCAGTGCTCTGCTTTGGTAATTCTGCAGACTCAAGTGGCTGTTGCCACATTAATTCAACACAGCTCATGGTTTCATTATTTCTTTACCATCAGGAACATTGGGAACTTGCTTTCATGTTTGAAATGAAAACTGATACGCTAATCTGACTATGACCCCATATGTGAATGACTGAATTTGGCTCTCAGGCTGAGCTATGAGTGCACAGCCTTTCTGATTGGAAAGTACAAGGCAAATATACTTCCCTGTTCTTTCAGAAGTCTAAAATACCTCAACAAAGTCTGATAAAACTTTGTAGACAAATTTATCTCTGGGCTGAATTCCAATATCAAAGGTTCAGACTGAAAACTACTTGAGAACACTATAATCAACTATGGAAAGGATAGTTTTACCAAGCTACAGTTATTTATTACACCCATGCAATAAATACAGCACGAGAACCGAATACAGCACTAAAGAATATTATTTTCAATACTGTTGGATGAGATAAAAATGGCAGCAACACCTTGTAAAATCTACCCATTTAAATGATAATAAGATCAATTTCCTTCTGCAGAATATTGTCGTATTCATCATCTTCCTAGATTTCATATGTAAACTCAAATAGGCAATAGAAATGCCTTCTTGCAGGCTACTGTGGTAATCAGTGTTCAAACACACATGCTTTGTGTGAAGGCTCTAGTAAAATGGTAAACTGAGCCTGCCTGTTCCTAGACAAATGACTTTAGAGTCTGGGTTGTCCCCTGTTGAAATAGCTGTGCTGGAGTAAAACTGAAGTAAAAGAGCTGAGAATAAGACCAGTCAGTTCAACTCAGTTGCCTCCAAAAGTAATTTCCTGCATCCAGCAATGCAAGTTACAAACCCAAACTGCTATCACTGGTCACCCAGAAGTGAAACAGTCTCTGAAATTTCCTTTTTTCCTCCCTGGGGCCATACAGTAAGACTGCTAAGAATATAAGCAGTGAAACTATCCAGAAAGTGCAAAGATACTTAGCAAATACAGGAAGAGGCTTACAAATACAGCAAAAAATTATATAAACATTGCAGCCCAATGCAAATTTTAAAGAGGCCTTTAAATTTATATACACCACTTTAACCTATGTATCCACGGAAATGAATCAAGCATGACTTGATTCTTTCCTTTTTCACTATGCACACTCTTGCTTGCAAGTGTGTGGATGGGGTTTTCCTATTTGCAACTCATGACACATATTTTTGCATAAACATATTCATCAGCTTCTGAGCGTAAATTTCCCTCAGCGTGGGTGAGAGTCACTGATTCCTCCTGCACTGCTTACAGTGGGGGAGGAGGTCTGATCAGTGAGATAGTTGTTTGAATGAGTCCATGAGGATCTTGTGGAGATCAAGACAGAATATTTTTGCATTTACATGCATAGCCCACTGTTGAGAGTGCATCTGAGGTCCTGCTTTGTGCTCCGCCTGCAGAGCATCTGGTGTGTTACTGTACTGATTTAAGGGACCAGGAACTAGAGAAACCCGGGAGTTTAATGCTTGAGATCTCTCCCTCCGTCCTTGGGACACTCGCTGAGATTTCATATACTTGATAGACACCATCTGTTACCACAAAGCAGTGGAGGAACTTTTAACGTTAAAATAAGAGATAGAGGCCAGGAGAGCAGTTAGGGGTGCTTAGCTACAGGAAAAGTTAATTACGGTCTTGTTAGCAGCTCATTTAAATTATGTCTTCTGACTGATAACGATCTCAAAATGTATCAGTGACTTTCAGTTATTCCTAGGTAAATTCCTACCTCCCTAAAGACACTCCTTTTCTCAAAGCATGAGAAATGGGAATGGCCCTCTGTGCTGTGGAAGCAGTCCAAAGCAAAAAGTACAACAAAAACTAGTAGAGTTTTCCTATGTAGGGCCTATACTCATGCTGACAGAAACCTTCTGTTGTGTTCCTCTTTCCTTCTCTGCTTTCTGTGACCCAACTTTGTGTGCATCAGCTGGCTGTATTTGACAAAATCTGCTGTGATTCACCTCCGGTCTTATCCGTCGTAGCTGTGTATCAATATGAAAAAAGTCAGTTCATATGCTTATTGACAGCCTTCTAGCTTTTTTTTTTTTAATTTTGTTTCATTAAGTGTTTCATAGAAGAGGCGAGGAAACAATATATTTCAGAGTATCTCTGACTTGTCTCAAAATCCATCTTTCCTTCCCAACTGTTCTCAAATTGATCCAGACCACCTCTTTGAGAACAGGTTACACACTGCAGAGGAATGCATAACTTGCCCATGAACTGCTGCATATTTTGTCTTGTATATTTACATTTTTCCAAAGGGGGAAAAAAAGCAGTTTTTTCCGGATAAAGATATTTTCTGCTTTTGATGGATGAAATTAGTCTGCATATCCTTGGAGACTGCCAACAAGTTTACACTAGGAACTGGAATGAAGCCATCAGTTCGTTTCACGTGGGTTCCATCAGAGGCAAAAATCCATCACATAGTCCCATAATGCTGGTCTTTTAATCACTGAAGGATGAAGTGACCTATAACACTACCGGTTCTCTGGGAAGCACCTTGATGTGTAGGGACATTTTGACAGTTTCCAACTGTCATCTCTATGAATGGCAACCAGATTTATGTGACTTTGCCCTTGGGAAAAAAAACAAACCCTAGACTATTCTGTTAGACTTGCATCTGGCATGCTTAGAACTATTCAAGTGCAAGAACTTTTGACATCTTAAGCTAAAGGCCCTACACACCCCAGCAAAAGTTTTGGTAATTACAGTTTGATTATAAACCAGTGGCAGGGATTGGACCCAACTGAATTTTCTAAAAGTAGCTCAGGTTTGAACACTACATCAGAGCCCCAGTTACTTGATTTTGACTTTCGCAAAATGTGTATTCTCATGTTAACATTTTGGTTTCAGCCATCTCTAATTAGCTGGATCAATTAGCATGTAAAAGCTCCTTCCTCAGACTCATGGTGTACTTCACTGAACAAAAAGAGACTATGGTCTCATTTGCCCTTTGTATCTTCTCTGTTCCCTTTCTTGTGGTAAATATTTTTGGAATGAGTTCTATGGATCATTAAACCGGGACCTGCCTGTAGAATGTGCAAACAGTGCTGAGACCCAAAGATCAATGATTACTGACCCTTCCTCCTGCCATCAACTTGGTTTGGCACTGAAACCCCCCATTCAGAGGAAATATTTGTTTCTTGGACCACCATATGTTTTAAGAAAGGCTTATACCCCAGAGGTTCTGTATTAGATTCCAGCAGGTTACTTCATTAAATGAGCATATCAAATTTGATTAGAAGTTCTCATCAGCTTTCTGTTCCATTAAATTTTATTTTTATACAGATGAAGAAATTACTGCTACACCCATACCCACTGACAAGCCAACTACATTACTTCACATCTACTTTATAACCACATATAATTACATAACCTCTTGGTTTATTTTCTTCCAGAACTCATGGCTCCTCATAGAATCTGTTCCGTCTGATCTAAGAGGCAGATTTTGGCCTAAAAAATGGGTTTCAAGACATTTACATGGTTTGGTTTTTTTCCTATATTGAATATTCCACATCTATTAACCACAATTTGATTCAAGCAGAGTAAGGGCTTCAGTGATACAGGCTGGAGAGGCTGTGTTAACTAAAGGAAAAGACAAGCCCAGCATCCAAACACTCTGCATAAGTCTCATTATCATGGGAGAGCTTCCATCTTTTCAGCCCCATGCTATAAAATCTCTCTCAGCACAGTGTGTTCCCTCCACTTTTTTCCTCTTTAGTTACAAGCACCACGACCACTTTCCCATCTCAAATTTCCAATCAGCATCCCTCCTCAAACCCTCCTGTTCTTCACTGATTTCACAAATACAGCAGACAGGGCTGCAAAATATTCTCACCTCAAGGTAGTGTGCGGACTTCTTCAGATAACAATGAGGCTGGCAGATTACATTCATGTCAAAGCAGATGGCCATGCAACTAAAAGTAGATAGAATAAAAGTTGGTATCTAGAAATTTTTGCAGGACTATAAGTTTTATGCCTGTATAAACTCACTGAAATCAATTAAGGCAGATCAATGTAAGGCTGGAGCATAACTGTGGTGAAATCACCCCTAAAATACTTTTTAATGCTCATCCCAAGTTGCGTTCTTAAACATATTGACAGACCACAGAGTCCATTTGTTATAATTAATCACAATAACCCTAAACAATATGACATATTCTTTCATTCATGCCAAGAAATGCTGTGCACTCCTTAGATGCCAGAAAAGGCACCAGGAAGAGCAGTTCCTGGTCTCCTCATCAGCCTCTGGTCTGGAAGCATTTTCATATTTTATCAACTTTAAAAGTAATGATTCAATCCTGCAGTCCTTCCTCCAACCAGTTTTATTTATTTAAGTGACTAGAGACTGATAAAGAAAAGCTGCAATACCAGGCTTCTTAATTCCTATTTGCTTAGATAATACAATTGCATATTTGCAGAGTGCATGGAGAGAGGTTTACAACAAACTAGGGAATCCTATTTTCTGTCAAAAAAACCCACTTCCATGTGTCTACATGATTGCTGATGGCAAACTGAAATAACTGAGGCAGTTGAGAACCAGCGTTTTTTGTGCTCTTTTAGCCCGTGACAGAAATAATGGTAGGGCTGGAACATGTCTGTTTGTAGTTTCATATGGGCAGGGGTCTGTGAGGTCTCCAGCCCAACCTCCTGCTCAGAGCAGGCACAGTCGGAGCAGGCTGCCTGGAACCTTGCCCAGACAGTTTTGCGCAGCCCCAAGGATGGAGAAGTCATGTCCTCTCTGGGCAATCCGTTCCACACCTTGGCCACCTCCACTGAAAAAATATTCTCCTTTCACGAAGCCAGAATTTGCCACGTTCCAATTTGTGTCTGTTGCCTCTCCTCTAATACCCCATTTCATCCCATTGTGGACTACTTTCCACAATCTACAAACCCAACAGTTTGTTTCACTGTGCTTTCCTGCGGGATGCAGTGTTGTGGGATCACTTGGTGTACAGGTACCACAAAACAGATCATCTTCCCACCTCCCACAGCACTCCAGGAATGAGGAAGAAACTACTTTTGAGATCCTATACTAGAGAGGAAAGCCCCTAAAACCGGTGCCAGCTGTAACAGGCCTGCCAGGTTATGGTTCTAGTGAAGGACCAGGCACAGTGGAGTAACACAGCTCCTACCCAGGGCAGTACCTGTCCTGCACACACGTGGGACAGCACTACTGCTCAGAGCAGTTGATCAGAAGCCACTTCTTGTCTGTAGACCAAGACATAGACCACAGAGCATGAGCACAAAGCAATCCTCACAGCAGATGTGATTCGTGCTCAGGATGGTTGTTCTTCACCTCAGCCTATGCTGCACCACGTCAAGGTCACACACACAAAAATCCCACACCGAATCAAGGTGTTGCGGGGATTAAGCTGAGCCAGAGCTGATGAATCGCCTGTGCCAGAAGAACACTGCCGTACGAAAGCAACACCAGCATATAATTGAAATAATTTATTTACCACTAGAGCACCACAAAACCAGACATACAATGTGTTAAAATACAGAGTAATTGATCACCAAAGTACAACACAGCTGTCCTTTTTCTTTTTTTTTTTCTCCTTTAAACCGTGCCAACCATACAGTTATAACACAGAAGAAATGCTGTCCTACCCCACCCAGCTAAGTGCTATGATTCCCCCTCAGCCCCAGACAGCCCCTTGGGTCTGATCTTTCAAGATGCTGACCATTTCCCACCAGTTCTCAGGGACTCTGCTCAGACACTGGTAATTACCTTGCCATGGCAATTACCTTTGCCCATAGCAAAGTCCTTGAGCTGTTGCAGATCAGTCTAACGATCGTTGCAGGGGTAATTACACCAGACCTGAGTGGTGCTTAGGACTCACATTACTCCACTCTGTAGAGGGGAATTTCATCCATGAGTTCTGCACATTGTAGGATCAGGCCCAACACCCTTGGTAATTAAAAGGGAAATACATGCCTAATGAACAAAAAAATGAAAAAAAACAAAACAGGAGGAGCTTTATAATAGAGAATTTCAAATACAGTCAGTGCATTTTGAGGAACAAAAAAAGAAAAAAATACTCAACCTTGGGGCAGTGACATACAGAAATAGTGTTTTATATCTAAATTTAGAGAAAAACTCCAAATCAAAATTTTCAGCTGCATCCAGCGCATAGTGAGTATAGTTGAACAACTATGCTATCTCCTATTCCACATTTTCAAAACTGTTTTTGAGCTGCCTTCCCATACCAGAGAACTGCAAAATCATTTTTAAAGTTTTGTAAAATGTTCATCTTTTTCTTCTTTCCTGCCCAACAAAAATACAGTTCTCATACTGAATTTGATAAAACTAATTTTGCTGCCATATACAGCAAAATCCAGAGAATGCATTATCCTGAGGAGTTTCACTGAGTTCAGTGCATCTTCTCACTGGAGTTAGTCTGGCTCAAGCAAGTGTTATCAGGACAGATTTTTTTCACTTGTTCATCTCAACTCGCTAAATAAATCAGAAGTCTAACGTACCTCCTCCTCTGCGCTGAGTCAATGGGGTGGCATGAAATCATCTCTGGGGCTATGTTTCCCCCTAGGCAATAAGCACGGGCTCTACAGAAGTCCTGAGGAGCAGCACGTGCAAGCCACCATGGTACTTCAGTTTTGCATCAGTGTTCTGCTGAAGCCAAAGAAATTGCACTTCTTAAAACTGGAGCAGACAGCATAAAGCTCAGGAGTGTCCTCCCAGCACTGCTCAGGACAGTGACAGAAAACATCCTTCTCATCCAAGTAGTATCCTTGTATTGCAGTTTTCCAGTTTTGCTGTGCAAAAGCACTCATCGTGTGAAATGAAATGATTGTGCCTTCTTCATGATTCCTTTGGGGTTTTTTGCTAATTTAGGTTGGAGCTTTTTTTAAAATGAACTATGTGATGTCTTTTTTTTTTTAACTCCCTCTACAATATTAAAACACGTAATAACAACAAAAGTCTTAGGACCCCCATGTTCCTTTTTCATTTTTTCTTTTTTAAAGAAGTTTTAACTAAACTCAATTGAACAAAAAAAATCAGCAAGCTTGCAAAAATCAAGGGTCTGATCCTGCAAATCCTTACACACATACCAACAGCCTAAAGGTGCCTGCTGTTCCACTGCAGAAGTTAAAGGCAAACCTCTGTTACACACAGTAAGAGCAGGACCAGTCCCACAAACCCAAGTCTCCGCTGCAGGCCAGGCTGATGCACGGCCTCTGACTGCGCTTCGATCCCGATCATCGCCGCGGCAGACCCTTCCTGCCAGCCTTCTGCACAGTGGTGAATGTCATTCTCTGCAAGGTTTGCCTCACCTCAGCCAGGCTGGGACATCTCTTCTTTTGACACCTTGCTCCCTGCCCATCTGTTTGAATGCCGAATGAAAACTGAAAGGCCTAGAAATCCGAACCGCATCACGATTCAAGTGTTATGAACAGGGACAACTGAAGAAGGAGGGGAGAAGCGGGGGGGAAGAGGTTGATTTAATCCATCCTTTTTGTAAAACAGAAAAACAAATGGGAGTCAGGTAGCTTATGTCATAATGATGAACAATATACAAAGCACATGTATAGCAATTACTATAAAACATGTATTTGTAGTGCAAGTCAAAATATAGGGACTCTACTCATACTGGCCAGCTAGAGGGAAACACATGATTCTGAGTGATCAAAAAGAGCCCCAAATTCAAATTCAAAGTCATGAGAGCTGACAGTATTACAGAGTACAAAAATATGGTGAAAATTTACACATTACACATAAAGTACGTAATTTTTTAATAGTTTACAAATAGAGATCTACAGATATGTTTCCAATTAAGCTGGCTTTTACTACCCACCTATTGTAATATTCTAGGTATGGTTACATATACCAAAAGAACAAAAAAAATCCCATAGCATAGCTATACAGCAACATATTAAGGTCTGAAGATTAGACCAGTACATGTTAAATATTTCACTGGTTTACTAAACTGACATTTTAAATCATTTACAGTAAAACAAAAAATCTTATAGACTTGTCTTTGAGACGGAAACAGAGTGTCCTTTATTAGTAAATTATTCAGTATTTAAAACAAGGGTTTGAGACCTTATAAGAAGTCTCTCTAGGCAGCTGGCACAAAAAAATAAGGTATTTTAAAGGCAGAGTTTGTCAATACTGTAATAACTGATTTCTATTTTAATCAAACTAAACTAACCATTACTCTTCTGATTCTTTTGAGCTTGTGTTCCTTTAGGCTTTATATGTATTTCTGGCAGCTTATTTGGTCTCCACTTTGTCCACATTGGCTGGTTTTCTTTTTTTCCAATGGCGATACGGAAATGTTCGTTTGATAGTTTTTACACACAAATAAATAATGCACTGTTAACTCTACAACTAAGAGGAATGGGTAGGATGCTTATTGCGTAACAATACAGAGAGATCAAGTAAGGCACGGGACAGATACAGCAACTCCACTTCATGGGATTTTCCTGTTTTTTTCCTTTCACATAGTAACACTAACAAATTTCTTCCAGTGTTTATTTTTTAAAAGGTTTCTTTTTTCTTTAACTTTGCTTCTTGTCTATCTCACACTATGTGTAGGTGAAATGTAGGAAAAAAGCCTTCAATGTTTTGCTTCAGATGCCAGTTAAAAACAAAACAAAACAAAACAAAACCAACAAAAAACTTTCAAACAGTTCGGAATAGTACCACTTTTTTTCTTTCTTTTTTTTTTTTTTTTTTAACACTGATGAACTTGGGTTTTTAGTTTTCTTTCTTTCCTTCTCGCTCTCTCTTTCTTTTTTTCCTCGGTTATTTTATTTTTTTTTATAAACGTATGTCATGCTGTTTCACGGATCTCCTTTAGCTGCACTTGCAAGACTTTACAATCATGTTGGACAGCTGTTCAATTTTGGGTGTTTTGCCAATGTAGTAGAGGATGGTGAGGGGTTCCAAATCCTGGGACACACAGCATGGAGAGGCAGAAGCTTCTGGATTTATGGTGTTATACAAGCTGAGTACCTAGAAGGAGAAATGAAAAAAAAACAGATTAAGGCATCCACCTCTAATGACCAAATTACTTTCTGCATCACTTCCTCCCACAGCACCTGAGAGAATGCCCACAGAAAGCACTATGAAGATTCCTGGATTTTAATATTTTTTATGCTTCTCCACTTCAATCTGGTGTCACTACATGCCTGAGTTTGCTAGGGTTTTGTACATATATTCTTAAACCTCAAAATAAGTACATGCCTGGAGCCTGCCTTTAGAGTGTAGCCCTTTGAATCAACACACACTTTATTCACATGGAAAGAAGAAATTGAAAGTTTTTATCTGTTTGTTCAGATTGCCATTTGCTGTTCGCAGCATTTTGGCTTTACAAGTGCACCAAAGAGAGAAGTAAGCCCTTCACAGCAACATAGGTACTCCTCTGCTTTTACCCTCTGGCTATGTTAATTAAGTTCATTTATGACACCCTGCAAGCACCAGGACTCAAGATGCAGCTACTCCTGTTGAGAACCAGCTGTTGGCGAAGTTATCACCTATGTCACGTTGGATTCCTATGCATAGTTCTCTGCAGGGGAAGTATGTAGGGTTAGCCACTGATGATGCAAAGGTATTCCTGAGGATGCCATTAATGCCTTAGCCAAACACCAAGTGACCTTTTCCTAGAACTTCAACACAACATTTGCAGCTTAGAGAGACAGAAGATCCCTTCAGGACAGCAACACTAACTACTTTATTAAGCAACTTCTGACTCTTTGGGCAACTATCCAAACCACGTATTTGTGACCATGACAGTCATTCTTCCTCTTTCCTTTAAAAACAAGTGCTGCTCCAAAATGTGTACACTACTACCCCACATCAGCATGGAAACATACTTACCTTATTTATACCTCTGCCTGCTGACATTGTACTATCAGCAATGTTACAGACAGTGACAGCTACAAAGGGGTAACTTCATATCCTATCGAGGTTTTACCAAGCAAAAGGAACATAAGCTGTCACTTGGACATGGAGAGTTCTCCCTACTGGCCAACATGGATTTGGTATTTTAAGGAAGGCTTGAAAAAGGGGAGACGTCATTCTTAGTATGGACCTGAGGGTGAAATTCTTACTTTATGACAACTGCAATGCAAATGTCTGCCTCTTGCGTGTACTGTCTAGACATCCTTATTAACAGTTGAGAGAAATAAGCACTTCACAGCAGAATACTACTCATCCTAAAGCAGTTGGCTAAAATATCACATCTAATCCCTAGAAGTCCTATCTCAGATGACTATCATTTGGTTCTTCAACATCCCGGACACATATAAATTTTCAAAGTACAAGAAAGAATACACCTTCTAAAGTAAAAGAAGGACCTCTATCAGTACATTTTCATTAAATTCAGCATGGCAAGTGCTAATCTTCACAGTCATAAGTGATAACCAAGTGGTAAAATTCAGCCCTTTTGTTGCTCTGACAGTGCCTCCCCCCCGTGCCTTTGCTGACTGAGCTCATTGTGCCATCTTCCACTCCTGCTGTATAATGAAAGGCCCTTCCCAGGCCACCTCCCAAGGCTACATACTCACAAAAAGCATTCAATCCAACCACATTATATTGATGAACACATAAAAAAAAATCTCTGGGTCAATACATTCCTACTGCTTGAGGCCACGTGTGAGCTCCTCAGTAGGGCCACATTTCATCATCCTTAGTTATTTAGACAAACTTTGAGCATTGGGGCTGGTATCAGTCCCAGAAACATAGTTCACCCTGTGGTTATAAAACAGAAGCTGAAAATTAGCAAAACCATTACTCACTCTGCTGTGCTGAGTATCTGAGCTCCATAAATACGGGCAGGCTCCTGCACAGAAATTAGCATGGTATCCTTTAGGTTCATGAATCCATTTCCAGCCAAGATCCCTCTTGAAGTCAATATAAAGTGGACGCAGACAACAATTATCCTGCACATTCCTTGGAAATAAAGTACAGACAAACCCATCGGTCATAACAAAAAATAACATAGGGAATGAAAATAATCTGGTCGCTCGCTCCCTGAATGATGCTTTACAGGCAGGCAAGTCTGAGTCCCAAAAATTCTCAACCAAATCGAATCAACAGTAGCTTATACTGTAACTGAAACTGGATGCCTACACATGGCAGGACTTGCTTTAGAGACAAAGCTAAAGGTTTCCCTGCAGGACTTAGTCAAGTCTTTTTTGCCAGGTCCTACAGAGGGGTAGCAAAGTGGAGGTGATAATTTGGCTGTAATTGTTATGGGACTGATGTATCTGGGAATCATCCCAGATGGAACTCAGCCTCTGTTGTCTAAGGTCACAACCTCCCTCATCTGCCACTGTCTCTGTGGGATGGGAGACCACTGGGCAGACAACTGCTGCACAGACCCCGTGGGGTGCATTCTGTAAAAATACCGACTGCAAAGAAACAATGATAAACAACTGCACGACACCTCACAGGCTGGTATGATTATGTAAGTATATTGAATATGGATGCATAGTTACCTAAAACAATAGGCAGCATCTAGAGCACGCTTCTTCCGCCGACTGGGCTGTTGCGACTCAAGTCTGTAGGAGGGTAATAACATTAGCAGAAGATGTGGGGTCTTCCCACTGTATTTTTTCCTATTGGACTTTAAAGCTTTCACATCACCACTGGAATATGTGTAGTCATCAATACCTTCAAAAAATACATTTTGGTGATAAACATTGTGTTGCTTTTTCTTCACAAGTTAAATAAACCATCTCTTAAAAAAATTCTCTCAGAAACTGGGCCATGATGGTGTCTGCTGACCACATTTACTGGGGAAAGGGGGGAAATTTCAAACCAAGATCCTTAAGATATTCACAGTTCTCATGTTATCTATTGTATAAGCCCTCCCACATTCAGCGTTGTTTAATGTAATTTCAGCACATTTACCAGAACTATTGAAATGAGTCACAGAAAAGACAATTTAAGTCATTGCATCTGCATTGCTTAGTTTCAAATGCCCCAAGCAGTAATTCTTTTGTCATTTCACTTAAAGCAGCATTTCTAACTTTACACTATGTACCTTTTAAAACCTTTTAACATCATTAAAGCTGCTCTGGATACTTCACCTTCATTTCCCATTGCTTACTTCTATCCCATTAGTTTTCTCTATCACATTCACTCCTTTTTAATACTTTTAAATTCTCCATCTCCCATTGCCAGTTTATTCAAATCTAGTTTTCCACAGAAGTCAGTTATTCTATTCACTTCTTTTGTATGGGCATGGCAAAGACATTGATCAAGTTATTTCTTCTGTAAGTGGCAAACCATGACCTCACATTTCGCATTTTCTCTTTGAACACTATCTGCTTTACTAGCTTCTTACCATGGCAATAGCACAGGCAAGAGGCTCAAGGTATCGGCCTTTCGCAGGAGTCATGTTATACCTTTTGCTAAGACCCTTTTGAAAATTAACCTCCCCAACCAGATAATGCTATCTAAACAGAAAATTATACATTTTTTGTAACATTTGCAATTACAGTGACCAAACATCATACTAAGATTTTTTCTAAATACACACAATGGCTTTAATCCTATGTACAGTACATGTATTTACTAACAGAAAAATTTCCAATGCAGTGAAAAAATGGTTAGAAAACTTAATACTTGACAAGGCATATACCCAAATCCTTGGAATACGAATGAACCAAACCATGATACACTTTAATAAATGAGAACTGTATAAACAGAATTTCCATTAAAATTAGTTCTAATATAGCTATGATTTTATATGTATTGGTGAATGATAACTCTAGCACTGTCAATTAAATACTATTTCCCTTTTTGAAAGTAAAAATGTTATGGCTTAAAAACACAAAGGAGCTTATATAACCTTGATATATTTTACTCCATGTCACCTTGTCTGCTGTCCATAAAAAGCACATATATCCATAGCCCACACTACATACTGTTTTTTATTTTTTAATGCCCAATCTTTTCTACTAAGTCTGACTCATTAGAGTACTAGGATGGACGGCAGTCAAAAGGTTTACTTTGAAAATATTCAGCATGTTTTCTCATCACTATCCAACAGTAGATGGCTTACTGTGCAACAGACTTTACTGAACCGAAAACTCTATTTATGTCCTGTGTGTATGCTAGAAACTGTAACACAGACTCTTAAGGACATCAAAGCTGCATGCAAGGAATGAGATAGCTTATTTATGCCATCTGATTTTAGAATTTGTTCATATGATATCGTTTTACCCTTGTGACTTTAATACCATTTCCTACCAGCTGAGAATCATGATTCTCAAATGACCGAGTTTTCAATTAGCTGAATGCCATCTAGGAGGCAGTAACAGCTTTTTATTTCCTTCCTCAATTAATAAGTACCACAAGATCTAAAAAAGTTGGTGTTTTTTCTTTCATTACCTGCAAATCTTGCTTCAAGCTCCTCACTTTTATTTGGGATGATATAATTATTGGAAGGCACGAAGGTACAGCATGGACAATGTAAGCTTATCTTAAATCCAAGATTCCTGTCTGCAAAACATAATAATGAGTGTAGTTGGTTTTTACACATGGAAGCAACCTGAAATACTGCTGAGTCAATGGAGGAGCAGTTGGGGCAGGAGTGAAGGCAAAGAGCACTTGTTGTCACCTCTGTGATGGAGCCACTCATGTACAGCCTCAGTGACATCAAATGATAACCATTCTCCTTCAGCTCTTGTTTTAACTACTTTGCTGTCAATGTAGCGCTGTCCTGGTGATGATAATTCTTTAGATTTTAACACCTGCAAGAAAAAACAAATAAGATTGCCTACAGGTTAACCTTTACCTGTTTGCTATTAAAATGGAGCACTAACATTATAAAACAGCAGGAGAAACTGTTACAGCTCTAACCTCTATGCAGCAGATGCACATTCATGCATATTTTCAGAAAGAATTTTCTTGAGGTGTGTAAGGAAAACATGATTTAAAAACACTCAAATGAAATCAGCTTATGGTTCCACGCAAAATATGGCATCACCTATTCCTTCATGAGAGAAATCACACAGAAAGAACTGCCCTGAAAACTCATCCTGCAACACAAGTGGTCAAGAGTTCAAAGTAAACTTCAAAAGAAGCTATTTTACCTTCTTCAGTAATACTTAGATTGGCTAGAGCATAACAACAGATGCTAAAGTACCACCTGTACAATGTAGTCTGTACACTGAAGGTATTATATTGCTCACCAGTAGCTAATCTGTATGGTATTGCCTTATTCATGCTTTCAGCCTTCCCTCTGATTTCAGGTACTAATCATACAATAAACAGATGGCCACACATGTATCTGTGTAACAGGTGATGCTGCTTCCATCCAAACTTTGATGCCAGCATTGTGTGTATTTGTGTCAAATGTTTCAGCAAAGCTTGCTACTGCCCATGCAATAAAAAATACCTGTACAAAAGAAACCCAGGCCCTGCACAGCTAGAATTTCACATGCCCACGCTCTTCCTCCTAGTCAAACAATTCAGCGAGTGCCTTCCCACATACACCCATAGCCTGCTACTATTTACCCTAACTCTCGGATGAAAACGATTGGACTTTTGGCTGCTAACAGGTTGCTGGTTTCCTGGTTATTACTACGTTGATAGTTTTGTGATGCAGGGAACTGGAATGCCATGCAACATGAAGTCAGCTCCGATCAAGATACCACAGGATAACATCACTTTGTAACTTTTGGCATGCCAGCTGTGCAACTTCATATATTGTTTTGGGTTTTTCCTCTCTTTAACTATCCATGTCCATCTCCAAATGAGTAACTAACAGTGTCTCATTGTTTCCTCCTATTTTCTCAGCCCAGAACAACCTGACATCTAGCAAACACTGCTGTAATAAAGCCATGGTGAAACTGCATAATACATGTAAAGAAAAATATTTCAAAAGAGGTGTGAAACTATGTCATCATGATAAAATTCAGCTTTTCATAACTAAATAGAAAAGCAGGCTTGAAAAGATCAGATTCTGTCCAGCATGTAGAATCAGCATGTAGACTCTCCCTATTTATTTCAAGTCAGTGCTGGATCTCTCAAAGGCCAACAGTGCGGCTGTTACAATAACATTTGTCTTATGAAAAGAACAGCAACATGACAAGCTCTTTGCCTTCCTTCTGATCAACACATTTAGCAAAAAGTCATGAGAAGATGTTGGTTCAAGTCCAGAAGGTTGCTAAGTGCCCCTAGTAGGCAATGCTGAGTTCTCCAGTAAAAACTAAGGGCACACAAACAGTGAACACTGGGACTCCTTTTTATGAGGCAACCTTCAAACAAAGTGTCTGAACAACTGTTTACAGAGAGTCTGGCAGCAGTAAGGGGACTACCATTGCTCAGAAGTGCCAGAGGGATGAGAGAATCAGTAATCAATGCTGGGAAAGTCCCAGAGAAGTACAAATATAACTTTGCCTTCCCTTTGGTCTTTATCAGGTCAAGTGTTTCTGAGGATGTAATGCAGCTGTCATTCTGCAAAGATGTTTTGGGGCTGAGGGGTGGGGGGGTGTGAGGCAAATGGGACACAAGAACTTGGCTCATTTCTTTTCCTTTCTGCACAGTCATATCTTTCCAAAGACTCCAGAAACTGCATACCTCAGTTTTGGCAGTGATGTAAGGACTAAAAAGTAAGTAATGTGCCAAAAGCAATCTCCTAATGATAACTATAATTGGTCTTAGACATATTTTGAAGACTCGGCTGTGCCTTGGTATCAAAAATAAAATGTATTTATCCCAGTCTTTATCCCAACTGTTACCAAAAGACAAAGTCAAGGTCTGGCAGTGTGTACCTGCCATGAAAGACATTTGTAAAAGTACAAGAAATCATCACTGCACATGTCCAATGCTACAAGGAAAATCCATCCTCACCAGTTAGCTGAATGACAAGAAAAATGTTTGCAGGTTTCAGAACTGTACAGCACTGTGGAAGAGGGTCGATACTGTAGATTAAAAGAGCTGGATATTATTCAAACTATTGTATCTCTGATATCTGAAAGTAAAGTTTCTCTCCATGTTCTTTATGATGCATGTTCCGGAAGAAAATTATGAAGAATGAGCTAAGTATGGGATAATTTCCACAACTAACACCATGGGCTAAACAGGCACTGGTTCTTAAGAAAATGCTAATAAGTGTAATGAGTGCCATACTAAATTAAATTAGCTACAATCTCCTTCTCCTGGGTTAAGTACCTTGATAGTCTAAGCGTGATGTATGATCTTAATAACCTGAATACTTGTAAGCAAGAATGAACTTCTAGCCTCACCATTTCCCTTTATCCTTCTTTTTCTCTTACATTGTTGCAAGTGTAGAAAGCTAATGGATGATAAAATCCTAGGCTGGATCCTCAGAGTCTATTTCCTCCCACAAAATAATCTGATTAAGAATTCTTCACTTATTTTCGTACACTGCATTCTATGTTTCCATCCACACTGAAGTCATAGCACTCTACATGGTGTAAACAAAGGGGCCATTTTATAGGAATCTCTCAGAAATTTTCACAGATATAGTACGTTCTTCAAATGAGTATTCCAGAAATTATTACATGAAACAAGCATTTTAGGTTCTCTCTGCCATTTCCCTCCTTTGGTTTTCTTCTTTTTACTTTGCTCTACATTTCTTATCTTACCCTCCCCATCAGTAACACACCTTTTGCTTCCAATACGCCCTTAAGCCTACATCCTCATTGAAAAACATCTCTTTCAGTATTTTCAGTCCTTTCTTCCTACTAGATCAACAAGTTTAGTTTCAAAAAAGAATAAAAGCCTTTTCCGTACCTCGCAGCTTTTGCACTTGAAAGCTTGTCTACTTCTTCCAACTATACTGATTGGTCTTAGAAGAGATATTACCTTTAGCTATAAACATTGCCTTGCCTCACCCATAAACACCACCTTACCTTTATGCTTAGCCCATCACAACCACATCAAAAACTGTTATCAGAAATGTTGCTGCACAGCTTGTATCTGCAGGAGCTAAACGAAAGCCTTTGTGCAAAAATTTTCAGTGCACTACAAATATTAACAGAAGAAAGGGGGGGAAGAAAATAAAACCACAGGAGAGAAAGTCAACTGAGTTAAACTTCCCCTTTAATCCCTTCTCATTTCCTTCTGGCACCTTAACCAAACACTGCCTCTGAGAGAGGCAGAAGGAGTTTGGTCTGATTTATAGGTCATGATGTGGAGGGCTACAGTTTTCAGGCGGGGGGAGAACTGTGCATCACCAACTGCATGCAGAGACAAAATCCATCATTTGCATGAGTAGGACACAGTTCCACAAGCAGCCTCGCCTCACTCACTCAGGAGCGACACATTCAAACATCTGCATGCACAAACAGCTGATGATGCACAAGAATTGTGTACGGGGGGGTGAGAGCACACACACCTTCACACACGCTTGAGTGAAAGATCAAACTCAGCAAACTCAAAACCCAGGTTCAGAACATGGGGATGTTCTTCCGGGTGTATCTGTTTATTTGGCCTTGCTTTCAACAGAGTGATAATGTAATGCTGCCATTTGTAATAAAGGATTATGCAGGGAACATATGCACATGAAAACATTCTGTGGGGATGAGATGAATAGTTACAAGTGTTACCAAAAGGTTATCGAGCAGACTTCTAGCCCAGTATACAGAGTACTTTACATTCAGCAGTTAAGAACAAGTTGTGTTTTTTCTACCCTCTTTTTATGTGATTCCTCCCTTTCACAGGAAAACAAATAGCCAGAATGCTTATTAATCTCTTCTTGACTAAGAGTCTTGTACACTTAAGCCCTGCCTTCTAGCTATCTTTTTCTATGGCCACTGCTAACCTTTCCCTCATAATTTTTTTTTCTTTTCTGAGCCTTCTTAAAAACACCTTGTGAAAAAATAAGTTAACAAATACCCATGAAGGGTATCACATACATGCAGCTACTGCCAGCACATCAAGGTGAAACAAACACATGAATATATAAACAATGCAGTTAATTGCAGGAAATGGCTCATGAAGATGCCAGATGCAAACAAATAATTGCTCTTGTTTGCACAGCTACATATGTTTAGGAAGCCCAGCTGGGGATCTTGGTGATGACAGCATTCACATGCCACTCTCTCAGGCCTGCCAGATTTCTGGTATTTTACATTTGACTGAATGTAGTAGATTGAAATTCACTCTTCATTGCACCTCCAAAGGTGTTCTGCTCAGTCTTCTAGGGAAGATCCTCTGCTTGGCTGGCAGCAGTTTGTCTGTGCTCCTCCTCACTCACCAGAGGAGGCTGACCCATGATGTTATCTTGAAAGTATATCCCAAATCACCATAAGCAGGGCACTCAGCAGTGAAAAGTTTCAGTTATATCACAAACTGGTTTCAAAAGAATGACAGGTGAGTTTCCAGAAAATACTGAGTTCTAAATTACTTCTGCCACCCTGCTATGCTTGCTTTTCAGTTCAACTGGAGATTTCTTAAAAATTTAAGTATCAAATAGCTGAAATCTTCATTAAAATACTGGAGGATGAAACTGTTTATTTATAGGCACACATGTTTATGCTCTCAAGTAACTATCACACAGTTCTGAGTATAAAAATAAGGCCAAGGATTATCTTAGTCTGTATTTTCTAAACTGTAAGTACACTGAGAACACTTATAATTCATGATAACAAACAAAGCAGAATGTTTGCAAAATTAGAAGAAACATGACTTTAAAGAATGGGGTATATCAGAAGCTGATATAAGCAGAACAGCAGCATTCAGCGTAAGTGTAATTATACTGGTTCAAAAACAAAACCAGAAAAAACCTCCAACCTCAAGACTCTGTTAAAAAGAAACATAATTATTTTGCTCAAAATTTCCTTTGCCTACTCCCCCGCTCATATATTTAGGCAGCTAAAGCAGGGGATAACTGAATCAACGCATTAGTGTATGTATTCTAGACAATAACCACTGACAGCAGACGCCAGAACAGCCTGTCTTCATGACTCATTACAGAGCTAAAAGGAAAAAATTTGACATAAAGATACACTGGTTCTTTCAAAGAACTAGAGCTCCAGAACAGCAACAGGCTTAGTTTATTTCAGATTTGATGGTCTGGCCAATAACTACTTCTAGTCTTCCATACTCACCACAATCGATGCAGAAGAACGGGAAAACTAAATTAAGTATAATTTACAGGGGAATAGTTTTGGCTAATAAATTCACCACCTCCTCAGCAAGCAAACAAGCAAACAAAACACTGAATGTGGTTCAGCAGTGATGATACACAGGCTGATGCATCAATGACATACATTTGCCACAGCCAAGAAAACCCTGGGTATCCTTTAAAGGCCAAGCTTTAGCAATAACAAGTGCACTTTATAGCTGGGTTTGAGAATTACAGTCACCAACTATTTGGAAATATTTTTGATGACTTAGAGTTTCTTAAAACAAGTTGATGAACTTTCAAAACGTAGTAATAAGATCATATGGCCACTTAAAAATATCCATCTCCTGCATTGGCCTGGAACTTGAAATGGTTACTGCTGTCAGCCAGTGTGGGTTGTGCAATCACTGAGTAGCAGTAAATATGGCATTATCTTGTAAAAACCTACTATAAATCTGCTTTTCCTCTCCATTCATTCTGGACTGTCTGATCTCCTCCCTCCAGATGCTGTTGGCCCCCTGATAACTTCCTTCCTTCCCTTTTTTTCTCTGTCATTTCAGACTCCCGTGATGTTCTTGTGTATTACAACACCTTGGCAGGCTCACTACTCTTCCTCTTACTTATCAGCCATTATCCATCGTTTCCATTGGAACTTCAAGGCCCTTTTAAAGTAATGGAAATAACCTGACATGTACTTGTAAGCTCAAAGTAAATAAGCCCAAACAATGAGATCCAGTGGTAAATGATGTGCTAATGCCGGTTAACACAGAACAGAGATAAGTTCAGCTATACACAGCATGGCTGAAAATAGTCATTTAGGATAACTTTTTCTGAACTAGAAGAAACCTGAAGGGGACTCCAGCCTAACCCTCTACACTGGAATAACTAGATTCCCAAGGTCTGCATAAGCAGCTGTTTGTCATTTCCAAATTCTTACACACTATTCACTCTACTGAAAGATTCACTCGCTGCCTGGTTCCAAATTTCAAAGGTCTCCTCAGACAGCTCTCAGAGACTTCAGCCATCTCCTTCTGAAACTTAAAGTTAAAAAATGACCATGCTAATTCTCAGTCCTTTCTCACTCCCTGGTTGAACTTGAGGCCTTTGAACCTATCTTGGACACAAGGAAAAGCAAATCCTTAATTCTGTTGCAAACCTCTCCAGTTTCTTACTCATAATATGTGAAAACATATGTTGTAAAGTGCAAAGCCTCCATACAGAACCTTTTGCCAGATAATTGGAAATCTACTGGCTATCAAAATCTTAGCTGCTTCTAAGTACAAGAGAGTATGTATTTTTTAAAAAAATTGTCAGTGTGAATTTTCAAGCTCTTTCTGTAACCACTTCTGCAAAGAAGTAATTCAGACACTGCCTTCAGTGCTGCAGAGTTAAAGGGCTTTACAGCCCCCCTGCTTATCAATGGAAGTCTTTCCATTACTTGCAACTGTCTCCGAATCAGGCTCAAACTGAGGGCAGAATCTTTGGAGACCAGTATATGAGATGCAGAGTTCCTGCCAAAATACAAAGGTATGGAGTACTTGCCAAAGTTTGTAAAAAACCCCATAGCTCTCTGATCCATCTGCTCAGAACTTGCCAGACACGTTCTTCATGCAAACTTGCAAATAAAAAGAACATATTGCACACATAACCCAACCTCCTTTATATCTGGATGGGCTACAGCTGCAGCAGGATTCTCTCACAGTGTTGGCCATTACTCACTTAAAGGTAAAAGAAGGTGAAGTGTGAGGGGGGTAAAGAGATGAACACTTAAGCAGGTCACAAAGGGAGGGGAAGTCAAGTATGTCATGGAATCACTGTGACAGATTTATTGCATCAACCTGCAGCAAGGAGATGAGCTCTGGGAAGGGAATGGATCCTGAGATGGGATTTCCTCTCCATTTGTTCCCCAAGCAGGGCCTTCCCCCTGCTACTGAAGATATATGTGCAATGTAAGTTGGGGACACAGCCCTGAGGCCATCCAGGCTGATTTATGCTTAAGCAGGCAGGAAGACTCTGCATTGTATAAGCAATAAACAAAAATAGAGGGTCTGGGGTCCTTCTCCTGGAAGATTCTAAAATATTGAGGGCAATTTCCTGCCATTTAGGAGATTTTTAAGATAGCTCCAAAGAAAGATTTTATATAAAATGAAGCAAAACAAAAAAATCCCATAAACTTATCTAGTATTTAGCTTTAACTTGCCAGAGGCACATTATGTTTTATTAAAATATCAACAAGTAGGAGCCAAAGTCAACAAAACCAGAGTGGGTTCTCCTGTCTTCTAGCCAAATCCCCCAGATCCTGCAGGGTACCCCGTGTTCATCTCCTCTTTACACACAGGTCTCCTAAGCACTTTCTCTTTCTCAGTCCTGTCCCTGACACCCATATCTCATCTTCACGTGAATTTTACTACAACATTTTGGCATGCAACTTTCTTGGCTATTCGAATATTTGGGGTTAGAGCTTCTTCTAAGACGTCGTCTTTTTCCACAAGTCACTCCTCTTTCTTCCCTTCCTCTTGCCTGCCTTCTTCCCCATAACTCACAAATCTCCCTGTGGCTTTCTCTTCTCAGCACCTACAGGCATCCACCCAAACCACTCCCACCCTCCTCCATTTTCTCCCATCATCTATTCTTCTTCATGTAGGCTTCTCTCCAAGAAAGCTTCACACTGTTTCCTGTACGTCCCCTGAGCAGAAACAACACCTTCCGCCCTCCAACGAGCTCCCTAGCACAAGGCCAGCAAGGCAACCTGATGTTCCTCAGCCCAGTAACTTCCATGCTGAGGTGCTTGGTTCAAACTTGCTCACGTCTCAGCATAATGTAGGCTTGGCTACCCCACCAAATCCTAGCCCAAAGGGCAGGAACCCAAATCTAGCAGTTGTTTTCTGACCCATGGCCTGTATTCCTCCTATAAAGTACCCGCACCACATACAGCAATATATTTATCAGCTCAGTGCCCCACATTTCTACTCATGGCAGTGTTGAGCTGGGAGTACACGCTGGATTTTGTCAGGAGCTAATGTGGGTATTATCTATTTCTTCAGGTTGTCTTCAATAACTGCTCTGTTCCTGGCAAGAGGTGGCTGCATACGAGATAGGCTCCCAAATTGCTGTGAATATGATGCAGTGATAAATATTTCTCCTCATGCTCACAGACTATTTGCCAAAAGTACTCTATACATGGTCTCCAATGTACTGACATCTTTTTGTAGAGGATACAGTATTTGGAACCAGAAAAAGGGATTCTGGAACAAGGAGAAAACAGCAATTCGACTGAAATATACTGCAAATTAACTTCCTCTGGTCCTGAGCTGTTGTGGAGGGGGCCAGGGAAGAAGAACAAGAATGGTAGAATAGAAAGTTATTAGGTCCAGGCTTTATACTAAGTTTGGCACCTCAAAGAACACCGTACATTTGCCATTTAACAGAACCTTGCAACCTTTCAGATTGTGTGAACCTGGTTTCAGGACAGCAATACATAAATTGTGACATCCAAATACACTACTTTAGATGTGGGTCACAGTGATGGCAGTCAATTATAACCAAATGCCCCAGGTGACATCTGTAATACAGACATCCTGCACCAGCTCACAGCCACAAATCCTGCTTCATGGTATTTTCTTCCGTGGCATTAGAGACGGCACTTTTTGGCAAGAAAAAAGAGCAGGGCCACTCTGCTCCTGATTATATGGAGATCAGCATGAAGAATCTCTGCTGCAATCAGTGTAAATTGCCTCAGATTTGCACCATGGAGATTTGGCCCAAATCTATAGTAGCTCACTCTAAATGTATTTCCCAACTGAAAAACAAGACAAAACACCGTCTGAATTGAAAGTATTTGAACAACCGACTGTGGTTTAAATTTAAATCTGACTCATAATGGGGTAATATGTTCCACGGCATCTTCCTCCTCATACCTCCAAGCAGGGAGAGAGGCCCTTAAAGAAGTGGGTGTTATCACTGTCTAGAGAGCAGATGGTTCTTCCTACCCCAAGAAAGCTACACAGGAGCTCTCAGCTTGGACTGGGCCCTCCCAAACATGGAAAGACCGCAGGTCTGCTCCTGGTTGCTCCAAATTTTTCATTGCAACCTGATGTCCTCCTCTGGGATTTAACCTGGTATCATTCATTTGCTCCAAACCCATGTTCTGATACGTCCCATGGTACACCCTCCCCATCCACAGCCCCTCAGGTATCCCCACCCACTGCAGCCTCAGGTAACGATGACAACAAAACACAGCACCTCAGCTGCATTTTCTGTGATGCTTTATGATGCGTTAACAAAATACGGCACCACTTCCATAGGAAGCAATTATTACTTGTTATTGTTTGACTGCCTGTACATCACAAAAATACCTTAAAAACAATACCACAACGCTCTCTGAAGGATGGCTTTTCACCCTGTGAGAGTTTCCACTAGTTCAGCTTTGTGGTGGTGCCTATTTATTTTTTGGAATGCTTCTTCATAAACGACAAGGGGTTTTTTGAAGGGTGCGGAGACTTTATTCATAAATACAGAAGCACCTTAATAAAAGAAAGATGTGATGAAGTCTTCAAAGCAGGCCAGAAAACCAATGAACAAAGACATTCCCATAACAACTGAGCTTTATCTGATCAAATTCCAATAAAGCCTGCATTTGGCATAAATCTTTAAAAACATAGCAAGAGCCACTGGAGGATGCTAAAACTTGTTTATTTAATATCATTCCTCCTCCCTCCCCCAAAAGCACTTTATCCTCTCAATATTTTCTGAAGTCTCCGTGCACATTGAAAAGTGATCATGGCACGGTGGAAAGATGGAAGGAGAAGTACAGTAGAGTGCTCGCCACAGCTGAGGTCACACTGCTTCCTTCCTTCCCTCCGGCTTCCCACTCTCCAATGTGCTGATGATCAGCAGTATAACCATCAGATTAACCCTCCCTTTTGGGCAGAAGAAACAACAGAAAAGACAGTGCCTTTAAAGAATTTAATTCTCTGTGGCCTCGCTTGTCCATAGCCAAGAAGAGACAGAACTTTTGTATCAGCCTTAATTCCTACTTCTATGATTTTTATTACTTTCCATCCTAAGACTACTTAGTATGTGCACTGCATTTCACATCTGTGCAGGAACACACAGATGTGGCTGATTAATCCTTAAACACCAAGATAAGTATTCTGGGTGAAAACAGACATTTTCTGCTCGTGGGAATCATCACTTGCCCATTGGCTTCATCGATGCATCCAGGGCACCTCCATGAGAATTAATCTCTAGGACTCACTGCCCAGAGAAATCTGGAGAGCAGCAAACCTGGCAAACAAATCCATAATCACTCACTCCTAGCATAATATGATGGGGCACTCTCTGCTCCAGCCTGGACTCTGAGGTGGGAACAGGGTCCTGCTGCTGCTGTGCCAGGGGCCAGGAACAAGGGGCCACAGCCTTGGCTTGCCATGCCAGGCAGCCCCAGAATGCCTTCCCAGAGTCAGTGAAAACAAGGGCTGTAGGAAAACACAAGGTCCCTTTCTGATGTGGTTTGGAAAAGGGAGCCAAGTATAGCCTGAGGAAAGCTTAGCTGAAAAGGTGCAGCCTTGCATTTCTTTTTTTGTTTTAAGGGGAGATCTGTAAGGTCACAGGACCACACAAAGAAAGAATCAGGAGGAAAAACAAAATATTTATATTCTGCTTGCTTATTTTTTCAATTTACCCTGCACATCTGTCTCTAGCTGTTCCTAAAATAGTTCTTCAGAGTAATGTTGTCTCTTCTGCACCAGTGGTATACATACTACTACTAAATTTCCACTGCACTCAATCAGAAAGCTCTTGGAGAGCAGTTAGAAGACTATCTCAGTGAACCACAAGAGAGTTAGCAACTCTCTCTAGAAGACTTCTGCCTCTCTTTTCCTGCTTGACTAAGACAGACTAGGGGACAAAGGACAACCATTCCCTGAAACTGCAGGTATGAGAGGAATTTCAAAAACCCTCATCAAGAAGATCTCCACAACAAAGCAAAACATTAGGCAACCTGAAACTTGGTTGGAGGAGAAAAAAAGCCCCTAATAATTAAATGTTGCTTATGCAAGATGAAAAACCACACTGTTCCTTCTGGGCACAATAGCCCTGGCAAGCCCAGCACCTATCTCACAAGACAGGAAGCAATGCTTATACACAGAGGAGGAGCAGCAGCTGCACATGCCAACTCCTCCAGCAATCTCCTCTGCAAGGCTCACTCTCCATGCATGGCTTTTCACAATGGAATCAGATACCCGATGCAGTCTTCAGCCCTTACAGAACATAGCTGCCTCTCCCACTTTCACTGAAACAGCATCTTCCTCACTCTCCCCTTTTACCTTTCATGTTTGCACCTTCCTTTGCTGCTAGACAACCCTATCTGCACTATCAACATAGCATTACACAGCCCTGAAACTCCTCTAGCATCACTGTGGCACCAATGCCTCCTACCCATCCTTCTTTGCCTTCATCTCCACAGATTTTCTTCTTCCTAATCTCTAAAATTCATATACTAAGTTTTAGGATGCTTTCTACAGCACTGTTCTACAATACATCACAGAATCATAGACCATCTCAGGTTGGAAGAGACCCAAAAGGATCTTGGGTCCCTCCTCTTCAATTTCTTCCTGCTTTTGCTTTTCCTGTTAAACACTGCATGTTAACCATAACATATCACCACGTTATATGTTGTGATGGAGATTAGTTGCAGTAATATTTAGGGACTCTCATGCTCCTACAGTAGAGCTGCTGCCAAGGAACCCATGCAGTTCAGACTGGCCATCACATAATACCTCCATACAAGGTTTTAGGAAGAGCTGCATACAAAATCACAAGAAATAAATATGACCAAAGGGAAATGCTCTAGAGACAGCTTACCTCTCTACAAGCAAAGGAGCAAAGTAACATGCCTACAGTATGCCTGGCACAACACATGCTCAGAGCTTGCTGCCTTTGGCTTGCCTGTTACTTGGTGGAGAAAAGACCTAATCCTATAACAACCTGCACTCATTACTCACCTAACACTTCGCTTAGTATGCCCCACCCAGCCTAAAAAAGAAACTGCCTTACTCACCAGCCATATATTTATCCAAAGGACCCAAATACCTGTCTTGGATGCAGGTGTCAGTCATTTCCACGGGCACAGGCTTGCTCGAGTCAGGCTCTCCCAAATAAGCCCCAGCTGTTTCTCATCACAAAGCAAAATCCCAGCCAAGCAAAGGCCTTTTCTTCCATACCACTGCCAAACCCTTTGTGTCCCATGTTCCTCAAACACGGAAAAGCAATGAATGGGGCTCAGACAACCACAGCTGTACTCCTTTCAGGTGGCCGACTAACAGCTCTCAAAAGTAGAACAACAGAAAGCCCAGAGATGCCATCAGCTCCTTTTAGGATGTCTGAACAGTGAGGTCAAGCCAGAACATACAATTGTTTCAACGGCTGGTGTGGCAGCATCACAGAGACCCATAGTGTGTTTCTCTCAGAAGACTGTTAAATACAGATAACACCAGTGACTCTTAATAAACATTTCTAGCTTTCTCTTTTAACAAATGACAGATTCTTTGCTCAACTTTTCTGCCTTCTTCCTTCACTGGGAAAGGCAGGCAGCCAGATCACAGTAGTGAAGCCAAGCACCCAGTGACCACCCGTGGACCTGAACTACATTCAACTGGGAATCACGCTTTTCCTACGTTTAAACAATGTCTAAACATACCAGCATGCCTTTTCCTGCTGTCAGCATCCATGGGGAGCTTATGCTGTCTCTTCAAGCAAGAATGTGAATATCCAAACTGCCCCTTCTCTGCTCAAAGTTTGCTTTCCTCTTGAACAGACCAGGCAGGAAAAGGTGAACATTGAAAGTGAGGGAGATGACTAACTCAAATTTGCACCCAATGGATCTGGCAAGGTTTTCAACAGAACAAGTCACAGATTGCCAGAACAATCATGAGTTTTACTCAGTATAAAACTGCTGGGAGCTGGGCCCCTTTTAGTTGCTGTGTTTCTCAGCAGAGTGAAGTATGCTTTGGATGAAATATGCTCTAGACAATATTTGCACAAATGCACAGACTTTCTGTTAAGTGAGGTTAAATAGCTTTAAAGTCCTTAAAGATTGAATGGCATCAATCTTATCAACACTCAGGAGTAAGACAGTCATGGGGCATTTTCTTCCTCACTCCTCAATCCCTGAATTGTCCACTCCCTTGCCTCAACTCCTGGACTACCATACAGAAGCCAGTTTGTAACTGCTAAGATTTGGAATTCAGTTATTAATTCTATTTCTACAAGGAATGATTAAAAGGTTTCTCCCTGAACACAGGCCAGAGAGAAGAATTTGACTTCTATGTAAACTACAATACAGGCCAAGTGCTGGGAGACAGAGATCCTGGGGATGACTTTTATGATGTCTTTTTCTGTCACTTATTAATATATGTTGAAAAGCAGAATCACAGAATCATAGAATCATTCAGGTTGAAAAAGACTTCCAAGACCATGGAGTCCAACCTTTGAAGGAAAATCAGCACATTAACTAAACCACAGCACTAAGTGCCATGTCCAGTCATCTCTTGAATTCTTCCAGGGATGGTGACTCCACCACTTCCTTGGGCAGCCTGTTCCAATACTTGTCACCCTTCCAGTGAAGAAACTCTTTCTGATGTTCAAGCTGAACCTCCTGTGGTGCAGCTTGAGGCCATTTCCTCTTGTCCTGTCACTGGCTGCCTAGGAAAAGAGGCCAACCCCCACCTGTCTTCAACCTCCTTTCAGGTAGTTGTAGAGATTGATAAGGTCACCCCCTGAGCCTCCTTTTCTCCAGGTTAAACAAGCCCAACTCCCTCAGTGGCTCCTCATAGGACTTGCTTTCAGACCCAGCTTAGTTGCCCTTCTCTGGACTCGCTCTGGACTCCATGTATTTCTTGTACTGAGGGGCCCAGAACTGGACAAGGATTCAAGACGTGGTCTCACAAGGGCTGAGTACAGAGGGAAAATCACTTCCTTAGTCGTGCTGGTCAAGCTATTTTTGGTACAGGCCAGGATGATATTGGCTCTCTTGGCCACCTGGGCACACTGCTGGCTCAAAACTTTGGAGTTACAAGGCACAACTGTTAGAGGAAGTTTGCACATTTCAGCTTCATATAATTTTGAGTGAAATCCTTTCTAGGGAAAGCACGGAAATAAGAGGTTACTCCTGAGAGACGGGACCCAACTGCTTCTCCCCATGCTTTGTTCTGCCTGCTAGCTGGGTGCAAAGCGGGTTTGCTGATGAAAGACAGGGGAGTTGATGTGTGCAAGGTGCCACCATACCTGGTACAGCTCTATCCGCTGCTCCGAGACTCGTGCCTTTGAGTTCTGCAGGCGAAAGACCCTAAACTCGGCCTTCACCAAATTGGAAGCATTCTTCTCCATTGCTGAGACATCAAATCTGACGATTCGGAAGTAAAGGCTGAAATAGTTCGGCGGGATGGCATCTGCAAGAAAGAAGTGTGATTTTATTACTTTTTTTAATTATGAGATACGTTGCTCCTTCAAACATTGTAATACAAGACAGCCTCAGTAAGAGAAATATCTGAAGCATGATTCAGTTTACAAGGGTCAATTTAATGTTATTAACAAATTAATAAAAATTAAAAAATCAACCCCACATGTGTTTCTTCATATAGAATACTGTATTAATAGACATTAATAGCTACTTCCAACTCTATTTCGGGTCATGCATTTAAATCTTCCCTCTTTCAACCTACTAATGGAAAATCCTGAATGCTTATACACAAGGAAAAAACCATAGCAGTTGGTATGTGGCAAATGCCTTCAGGCTTGCAGACAGTTCACAGGGATCTGCTAACACAACAAGTAACAGCAGCTCATCTGATCTATATGTCCTCTGAAGCCCTTTTCCTCCCAGAATATGGAGCATCAATTAGCCAGCTTCAGATTTTGTTCCATAATTAGTTATGAAATTGGAACAAAATAGTAATTCTGATTATAGAGAAAGGGCTGGCAGAGAAGGAGAAGAAAAAAGGAAGGGAAAAGGTAAGCAGATGGTAGACATTATAAACAGGATTACATGAATTCTGACAACGTGGAAGGAGTAAAAGGCATAAAGGTAACCACCCCTTACTATATATTGGGGAAAAGCAGAAAAAACACCAGAAAAAACAGACTCAAGTCTTCAATAGCAGTATTAGACACATCAGTTCAGGTTTCAAATCAGTCTCTTCCTTCTTCCCAGCTGTAAACACTGACTAAGGCTAAGGATCAAGGCACTTCTGCACAACCCAGGTAACCCTAAAGGGTTCAGCCATCATCTGAGGCCCTTCTACTTTGTCCAGACCAGCAGCTCAAGGAGAAACTCACCCTCAGCACCCCTGCCTGACACCCCAACTCCTCAGAGAAGAGACAATGGAATAGAGTGGAATGAGAGAAGGAGACAAGCTCAAACTCCTCGGGGAAGAGATGCAATGACTCTAAGGCCTGATAAAAATCTTTATTCAAACTGAGGGAATGGTTTCCTCTTTTCTTACAGTGTGAAAACTGAAGTGGATAAAATAAATTAAAAAAAGAAAAAAAGAAAAAAAGAAAATTGTATTTGGGAGCTGAGGGGGGTGGTCATTTTCAGCTGAGGAAGCACAGGAATCCAACCTCCCTAGGGTCTACTCACTACTGTGTGGGTGGTGAGTTACTGTAAGAGATTGCCCAGAGAAGCAGAGAAAAAGTGGATGCCCCATCACTGTGGGTGTTCAAGCCAGACTGGAAGGAGTTTGTGGCAACCTGGTCTAGTGGAAGTTGGCCCTGCCCATAGCAGGGGGATTGGAACTAGATGCTCTTTAACGTCCTTTCCAACTCAAACCATTCTATGATTCTATGATTCTTAATAGTTGTAATATACACAAGTTATCTTTTCCACATACAGGTGGGAGAAATCAGCTCCAGTACAATTCCCTTTACTTCTAACTGCTAATGATTAAAGGTAGTTGGAATAAATCCACTTTAATGATTTATTCATATCAATAAGACATACTAATAACTTAAAGACCTTCTTCCAAATATTCAGTGTTTCTAGACAGGCTGCTATTACAAGAATTTATGAGCCACACCATTCAGACTTACAAATTAAACAATTAATTTGTTGTAGCTCTTTGAGTAAGGTCAAACTGACCACATAATAAATGTAGCTTTGAGAAAATACTTGACAATAAAGAAATAATCTTGGCCTCAACTGCTTCATATTCAAGTGAAACATGACAAGTTCTCAAAAGAACTTCAAAAAGTCCTCTGAAAGAGTACTTCCCAAAGTATGATCAAACAAGTAAGAGGTATGAATATGAACAGGAAGCTCCAAACTTCCTTATGATTCCATTTAATTAAAGAAACAAAAAGGTTCTCAGATTTTCACATCTGCAGTGCTCAAAAGTAAACCCCAAGGCATCATAATCACTATTCTTGGCTACCATGCTTATTGACAGGAAACTGCTACAATCCTATAGTGAGAACTCAAAGGAAAATTATCCCTACACCAAAACTGCTTCCTCCAGCCCATCAGCAACACATCAGTGCCAGTCTCTCTCAAAATACCAAATATAAGTCTTCTGAGAAAAGCTTAATTTTATGCATCGGTGATCCTAATCTTGATATAATTTGCAAATTCTTACAAAAACTACTTGATTCAGAACCTAGATCCTCATTTAAGAGAGAAATAATATCTTTAGTTTATTTTTTCTTGCTATAGAAAACTCTAAGACTTCTTCCTGTTCTTCAGCCAAACCTAATCCTACTGGGAATATAATTTGGCATAGTAATTATGTACGTATAAGACTGATGCTTCCAGGATGAGTTGTAAGTTATCCTTCCCTGTCATTTATTTGAAGCAGCAACCTACCATTTTGTCTGCTCTGGACAAGCCAAACTAGCAGCCATTCACTTGCCCTGGCACAAACCAACCCTGTCCATCTTGACTTTATTTCAAATTGAAAAGTCCTATTTAACTGTCAGTATTCCTAGAACTTTCTTGTGCTATATTTTTAGTCCTTCTTTCCAGTTTGTATGGTTTAGATACTGTATATTACAAATATACAGTGAATATGTATATGAAAGGATTTTCCTGAACCATTCCTGCATTTACACTTTTTCTCTTCCATATATAAAGAAGACAGGGAACAAATACTCTCTCAGTGTGAGTAATTTTGTGTTTGCATATGTGCATTTATACACACTACAAACAAATATTAACCTTCCACTGGAAGGCAGGCACGGGACACCCTCTATGTGTAAGAATAAACTCTTAGAGAAGTTTTATCTCTCTTTTAGATAGTTTTACATCTTTATATGCAAAACTCCACATAAGAAATTTGATTTCTTCTCTCTATCATTCATTACAGTATCCATAAGAAGTCAGTTGAGGAAAAGGCATTATTTATGGACAATTTTTAAAAAAGGTTTTTACATAGCTGGAACCTTTCACCTGAAAAAGAATGGCTGACTGCAGAATTGGGGTTTATGTGAAAATTAATCAACATTAAGACTGAGAAATGAGACTCAACTTTCTTTAAGGGAATGGTTAGAAAGAACCCTATGGAGTCTACAAGGTTTTTGATTAGCCTTTAAGTGATGTCAGATGCTGCCGTTTATCTCTCTTTGTGACTCCACCTTAACCTGACAGTTGTATCAATTCTGACTCAGTTGGATACCTCTGGACTCTCCTCTGGTTTTGGCCCAGTGACTCCAGTAGACGCCAGGATGACTCTGACCAAGTTAGTTTGCAAGCACAGTTACCCTGCTGCAGACTAGACTCTCTAAGTATTCTTTGAACCATTATCATTAATGAGTGAAATTAAATCAGTATGTTTCCTGTAGCTAGGAAAACACAGATTTCTTTTTTGGAGAGAGAAAGAATAGTAAATGCAATGAAAGATTACATTTTTATCATTTTTAAATTACTCACTAATTCAAGGCTCAAAAAACCCTGAAGACTTCCAGCTGTAATATTTTTAATCAACAATCATCACAGTGCAGTTGAGACAAGAGTTCTAAAACACAGTTGGAGAAGGTGAAGGCAGCATCCCTCCCTTTAGGCTGCTCAACACTGACAATCACAGGTTTAGCCTTTTTTTTTTATACTATTAATTTTTTCTTTTCTCCTTGAACAAGCTGCAACTTCATCAGCTGCTTTACAGAGGGCAGTCCGAACTGCCAGGTTAAAATGTACTCCGGTATGTGAGTGATTAAGTGCACAAGGATACTGTGGTTTCTGTGCTTCTTTCTGATTTTGTTCGATGTCCAGCATCTTCTAAGCTTCTGTGCCAACAACTAGGACAGAAAGCAGCCCTGCTCTGACAGAGCAGAAAAGCACCAGGGGAGGGGTGCAGGAGACCTATCCCAAAATATTCAACAGTCTGCAGTACTGTTCCAGGTTGGAACACTGTCAACAGGAGAGACTGAAAACATTCTCTGACTGATCATCCAAACCTGCATACAGGCCTCCAGGACCACCTGGGAGGAGAGCAAGATGTAGTCAAGCACTCTTAAACTAAAAGTGGGAATAGAAAGTTTGTTTCACACTGGAGATATTCCCCAAATCAGGAATAACCTGCATAAAAGGATGATACTTTTGCCTTGCACAGTTGTGTTTGATGAACTAAGCCCGGCATTTCCACAGCTTTCCTCACAAGTACTGCATGTACTGACATTTCAGGAGAAACAAAACACTCTGTTTGACACAGCTCTTCTGAGAGTTGGGCTTTCATTCTGGCAAGAAAAAAGACCTAAATTCAATTGTATCCAAATGAGGCTTTTTTCCCCCTCTGAATTTTCATTTCTGCTTTTGAAACAAAAAGAAATCAATTACACGCACAGCCCAAGTTAGGAAATGTAAACAACTTTTCTCTTCTCGTTGGAAGAGGCCAGACAGGCCGACTTCACACATACACCCACACTGGAAAGGCTGAGAGCTTCAATCTAATCCTTCCATCAAGAGCTTGTAATAAATGCTCAAAAGATTTATTTTTATTCCCTTTTGTGTTTATTAAACTTTGGAGGGTTTCTTTTCCTTTTTCTTTTCTTTCTGGTGCTTTGCCCATTCTTCATTATGGCAGCTACAAAACACGGAGTGCCCTTTTCTTCTCGCTCTCTCTCTTTTTTTTTTTTTCCCCCCTCCTCATCTTTCTAACTGCAGTACATGAATGACTGTGTAGTAGGCTTTGAAGCAGCACATGCAAATATTTATAAGAGTAGCTTGATTGTTATTACATGCAGTTGTTATGCTTTCCACGCTCTGGCAAGCTTCCCTAACCTCTCTAACTATTAGGACCATTTAGGCTGTTTAGATTTCAGCTCACTGATAGCAAATTCTACAGTCTTTTTTTTCTAACAAGCAGCATAATGCGACATGGTTTTTCCCTCTGTGTGAAGTTTACTCTCTGCTCAACAAAAGGGTCCCTGCCACAAGCTGGGTCAGGCTGCCTTTAAGGACATGCAGATACAGCAGGTGAAGCCACAAGCACAAGACTGCTGGAAGGATGAACAGCTTGTCTGCTGTGATGGCACATCTTTCCAGCAGGATCCCAACCTTCCCGTCAGGCACACTTGTTTCACAAATCCTCTCCTCTTTCCCAGAGCAAGTCTCTCAAAGAAATCAGAAACTTCTTTAATGCATCTGGGCTTCCAAATCCCATAGATAATTACCCTGCTCACCCCTCCTGACCCTGATATGACTGCAAAATCGTGCTGGAAACTGCCTCTCTGCAATAAAAGGGGATCAAACAATGGAAGCTACAGGTCGCACTCAGGAATTGGGACTGGCCCTCAAAGGTAAGTCTGTTGTACACCAGCTTTCCATGAGCTCTGAACCTTTGCCCTGCTCTGACATTAACTTATGAGCACATCCATGATCTAATCAGTGCTCTTGGACAGGAACACTTGTGCCATTCTCCAGGCTCTTGCAGCAAGGCTTCAAAGTCAGATGGTACAAAAGCAGTGTAAGAGACTTACACCAATATTCCAGCTTTTACCTATGAAGCAGCCTCTGAGCTATTACCTCTATCTGTCATCAACCATTTGCTACTGAGGAGGGGCACTGCACCAAAAGTCAGAAAAAACCCGCTGGGAACACAGCTTTCAGCTGCAGCCCAGTGGCTCTGGAGCAGCTCAGAACAGGGTACGTGTGCACCTACAGTGCAGTATAAGGCACAGTGTTTGCTACTGCACCTCTTTTTGGTGAAGCACCCATGGCAGAAACTGGCAGCTGAGAATCTTCCACTGAATGATCCCCAGATACACAATTTATTCTTGCCAAATGGCCATAGATGGCTCACAATTCCACATTCCCTGGTAACTTCAGTCTTGGTATTTACGACACATGGACATGTTGACACTTAACAAGAGAAACAGGCAGGCATACATAAAGGAAGACAGAGCTTTCTTCATCAGAAAGACAGGCAGAAGGAGATCATGCTGTGGGTCCAGCTCCCGGATGACCCTTTTGAGCTTCAGAGCAACTGAAGACCGAAATCACTTCCCTTCTTTACCACCAATACTGACCCCTGGACCTGTCCCTGCAGTCAAACCGGGAAGCCTCAGTACAGCTTCACTAAGACAGTGAATTTTAAAGTCATGAGGTGATTCCCTTTGAAGAACAAAACAGAGAGACAAAACCTCACTCCTACAGGGACTACTGATGCAGCTCTTCAAATATGACTTCCTCTCATCAGTTATAGTAACAGAAAGCAACCCTGATATTTTCTTATTTCTGTAACTTCTTATATTAGTGAACTTTTCCTTTCTTTGTAATGATGACACACTGAGCTCCTGATAATGCAGCAGAGAATCCATACATGTAACTATTATTTCATAAACTGGCTACAAAGACTTAATTAGATATTACTAGCACACTCTAGAGCAAAGACACTCAGCAATGCTCCTACAGCACAAATGCCATGTAGGGTTTTTTTCTGCCTGTACTATCTCTGTCAAGCTCCATGTGTCCAAAAACTATCCTTTGCTAACCTCTGCTAGCACATTGGAGCTGAGTATGAGTCTTACAGTGGGCATCAAACCCTTCCTAGAAACGCTACCACTGCAAGTTTTACTTCAACTGTATTTACATGCTGCAGCTGAAGATGACTTTGAATGTTCCTTAACTCGGAGACCATTGTAAGAAGGACTATAATTTTCCTGTATCACTGAGCTGTCTGATTTAAGTGAATCTTATCAGTCAGAAATCCTTCATTTAAATCCTTTTTTTTCACTGAACCTTCCCTGCCACCCTTTCACAATTATTCTCATGAATAGTGTAGTCTTAGTACACTCAGTCCGAAACATCATCTAGCATGAAAAGAAATCCATACTACTCACACCAGCCAGCAAGAAGGAAGAGAAAATGCCTCTCTTCAACAATCAGTGATGTCTTCTTCTCTTCTCCCTCTCTTATGGGTACCATATGAAGAAAAACCACTGGGCCAAGTTTGTTCACCTCCTATGATGTGCAACACCAAGAGCCAAGAAGTCTGGGCTACAACAGATGCCGAAAAGAGAACTTTTCTTGAAAAGGGTTCCCAGCTATTCCATATCGAAAAGGTGAAGGAGAGTCAAAATGTAATACCAAAGATAAAAGGAGGCTTTATCCGAGAAGATGACCAAAAGTGTCAAAGTTCCCACAATCATCCTCCTGTAAATGACAGGGTGGCATTGCTGCCTCACACATTCCTGCTGCAAGGGGATGGACAGTTAATGTGGGTGCAAACTCCCACAGAAAAAACTCCTCTCTCCCATCACTGCTCATTTTCAAAGAAGATTAAAAAATCTGGATGTGTTTCAGCAATGGGAAGAAAAATACTTAGGAAAAACATACATAGTCCTTCCAGACAAGTTACACAATTTATTTTGGAGATAGTCAGTTGCCTGTGCAGGATCTCTTGAGCAAAAAGGAAACATTTGTGGAACATACAGGAAGATACCTGGAAGTAAGGACTACAAGACTGCAGGCATGAGTTTACATCTTCAGATGTATGCTAAGGTATATCGGAACAGAGATTGCAAAAACTTCAGTTATAACTACTTTACAGCCACATGGCAATCCCAAGGCAACCACAAGACACGATCCCAGTCCTTTACAAAGTCTCCTGTCCTGAGGGTGTATTCTGTTGAGTAAGACTGAAATCCCCTAAGAAAGGGCACTTTTCTTCTGCAACTCTGATGAAAGCAAGGACTGCTCAGAAGACTTGCTATAAAACAAAACTCTGACTATTAACTTGTAGAAGAGTCTGACTGAGCGCTGAGCCTCGAATCAACCACCTGGATCCAAACTTTTGAAGCTGGAGGTGGATCAAAAGCCTATGGAAATCACTGAAACCTCTGGCTAAAATGAAAGTCCAGTCCCTTTCAGGAAGACAAAAGCAGAATTCCAACCCAGGCAGACTTGGTGTAATGCCTGCCAAATACTCCTAAAAAGGAGCATGGAGTCCCTCCCAGGGGATGGCCCTGCTCCAGACAACGTTGTACAGGTAATGTGCCCCACATCTGATATTTCTCTCCCAGCAGGAAAGCCTATTTGCCTATTTGCAAAAGCTGGAGAAGCTGGAACAGGGGTAAACTAGCACCTCACATGGCAACACCTGTGAGTCCCCCTGAGGTCTATGGTGCTCAGTACATACTTTCTGCCCCTGTCTTTATGATTGCTTGAATATGAATTTCCTGAAGAAAAATTCCCTCATGTGAACTCACTGGATCCTCCTCTCTGCTTGCCTTTAAAGCTTTCCAAGCTGTTGGCTTGTTTTCCTTCATCCATGCTGAAATGCAGGGGTTGGATAATGGGAACAACACTGCTGCATCACATGACAGCTATTTTCAGGTCTAAATTTTGAGTCATTTAAGCAAAGTTTAATTGGGGTAACTTAATTACTTGTGAGTATTCTGGAGAGCAGCAAATGCTGAATTTTCCATTCTGGACCATCTTTCAGCATATACAAATCTCCAGGCATTTTACAAAGTCTGAAAGATCTGACCTCAATTCTCCTCTTCTCAAAGTCCTATTTACACATCACCTGTCATGCAAGGAGTCAAAGAGGGAATGTAAACAAAAACCTTAGTGCTATCTTCGTTTTTCAAAGAAGTCTTAATCTTGCGGCAGGTTAAAACATATGGGGTAAAGAAACAGCACAACAGCTCGCTCTCTCACACATAAACCTCCTCTAATCTCACTGCTGCTTATGCAATACTGCAGTTTTAACAGTGAGAGAGAAAAACATCTTCAGATGTGTCCCTTGCTCCTGGATGCCACCATAGCAAGACCATGACCACGCATTCCCAAAAGAAGCTGACTGATCCTTTTCTGCTCGCAAGGTGTGCAACCAAGCCAACAGAAAAGCTGCTGTGTCTGTCAACAGGCATTAGAAAAAGTTATAGTGTTACCAAAGCCTCTCCGAAACCTGAGGCAAGTTTTAGTCCCACTGAAGTCATGAACTAAACATTCCCACCACTTTCAAAAGGACTAGGAATTTACCTCCACACTTGCAAGCACAGAGATTTTCAGCACAAGAAAACTGTCTCCAACCTCTCTGCCTCCTATTCTCTGTGAATTTAGCTTGCCAGCAAAAGGTCCTTCAGCTTTCAGCAGTTATTTTGTGAACATTCAGGGAAGAAGAACTCCTTTCAAATCCCCATCAGGATCCTTTGAATGAAATCCCAGGTTGTCATGTATCACCACTGAAATCAAATATGTAAATAGATGTGTGTTGTATTTGGAAACTTCTCAGGTATGTACTTCGCTATTCTACTTACACTGGAATGTAAGAAAAATACTCCTAGTGTCTTTCATCTCTCTCCATGAAAAGCTGCTCCTCTTTCAGCTAGGAATCATAAGCAGGAATTGCAAGAACAATCGCCTATCTCATCTTTCAAAAAAAAAAAAGGGGGAAAAAAAAAAAGAAAAATTAAATTAAAAAGGGGGGAGTAAAAAAAAAAAGAACTTCAGCAGGGAACACAAACCTTTCTCACTGGCAAAGTAAGACAACTTGTTGGCACAGTTCAGCTGAGGTTTTTATGGCTGCAATGACCTCAGCAACTGAAAACAGAGCAAACCAACCTTCTGCCATTCACAAGACTAACCAACAGTTTTCCTTGTAACAAAGATGTTTTTTTCTCTTCCCTTTCCCAGTCTCCCTGTTGTTACATGATTCTGAAGTGATACCTTGAGAACCTGAAGACCTCTCCATAGACAAGCTGAAGAGGCAGACACAAACCCAAGCCCACACAGAGACATCGGGGTGCCGACTGCAGAGCCTAAAACCGCCCAAGAAGTCATCAAACCTGTAACAAACCCAAGCCACCTTGAATAATTTTTATCCGAGAAAATATTTTACCTCCTCAGCAGCAGATTAGGTGTAAGGTTAGATTTACGTGTGTGTGTTTGAGAAAGTCTATGTATGTTTATTATTTTTTTTAAATCCTTCCTCTTCCTGGCACCTTTCTGATGAATTTCATTTGCACTGACAGCCCAGCCAGCAGGATTAAAACTGGCTTTGCAGTGTTATCTCAGTGCCATTTTACTTATGAGCTATATTAAAAAAATATATACTGTGGACACATACTCTTATTGAACACATAGGACTCACACAAAAAATTACTCCTGTTTTAAATCTGTTCTCCCAGGGAGTGTAAATGCAGAGCTTGGCATGCAGCTCTGCATGCTATGCATCTCTCTCTCTCCCAGCTCCAGGGTCTCCACAGGCACCAAAACCAAGGTGGCAAGTGGGATAGAGGCATCCTGCAGCTGTGGGGGGACCTGACACCCATGGGCAGGATGTCCCTGCGCCCGTGGTGCTGTGCAGGTCGGGAGGAGAAAGCAGCACTCCTTCAGCAACAAAGGCAGAGCAGTCCACCAGCCCACAGGGCCAGGCCACTCACAAGAGCCGCAGGTCCTGCAGAAACAGCCCAGGTCAGATTCCCCCAGACCCGGGGACCAGGGTGGTCTTTTGGGGACTCCTGAAGGCAGCTCCAGTGAGCTGGATCATGATTAAGCCTGACGCATGGACAGAAGCACAGGCTTATACTTTCAGTGCTAGAAATAAGGCCAGTATGTTTGTAAGACTAACCTCTCCAAGGAGATGGACTTACTACCACTTCTTAGGTAAGCTGTGGTTACCCATTCGATATCTATGTCTGTAAAATCAGGCCATTCACTAAATGTCCTTTCGATACAGCTTGCACTCTGACAGCAAACACCCTCACCACAGGCTCCAACTTGTGCCTTTAGTGATGGATGACTTGAGCTGAGTTTTAAGTCCATGAATATACATCTCCATTTTAATTTTCTGTGCAGAAGGGCTTCTAATTGCAAGTATTGTTATGAAACCCAAGAGGATGGCTGGAAATCTCTTGGATATGTCCTAAGGATTAGATACTGCCACTGCAATGCAACTATACAAAAATCTATTTTACCAAAAACGTACCACTGCAGAACAAATCTGCATCAGAGAGAAGAAAACACAACTGGAAAACATTTTGGATTATTTAAGGAGCTAAGAAAACTTTCCTCAAATCCAATTTTCTCCAGCAGTGTCACAACAACCACAAAGCCGTCATACATGACAAACTCAGCGGTGTTGAAATCAAGGAAATGGCAGCAAAAAGACATTCTCAGGCTATTTCACAATTCAGTTTAAGCTGTTCATACTGCTATGTTTTTGTGTCTCTCTACCTTAGCATAGACTAATCCAAATATCACTTCTCTTGTTTTCAAGTCCAATGTTTTATTTCTCCTCTTACACATCTGCAGGGTGGTTCACCCAGTTGTAATTGAACGTAAGTAGTAAAGCCAGTCTGAATATTTAGTAGAATAACAGTGCAAGAAGCCTATCCCTCTGCTTCAGAGAAAGAGCATAGGCATTGGCTTCACTTTAAACACAGTCCTGTCAAAGTCATCCTATATGCTTTTCTATGCAGCCATGTGCTTAAAAGATTTCCTGCCCCAGAGACCCTAGCAGTGAGGGAGAACAGGTTGAATCCAGACCTCATGGAGCTCCTCAGACTGAGGACAGCCCACAGGACCAAATTTTTCATTCACCTGACTCTTGCAATGTAATTTTTGCTACTGCTTTCCCAAACTATCCAACCTGTGTTTCGGAAAGTGGTCCTCTGTGCATGAGCAATAGTGGGCGATAGCTTTCCAGCCTTCCAGCTGATACTCCTGGTGAGAGAGGTGATCTGAGAGCGTACAGACATTGCTCATCCCATTCATCTCAAGCTGGCCAGTGGAGCACAAAGTCTTGTCTGTCTCCTATGGCTGCAGGTTACCACACATAAGGCAGTGTACCTTTGACCTGCTGTCTCCTGAACAAACTGTGAACTATCCTTGTCCTCCCTCTTTCTGCGTACTTATTCAGCCCCATGACCACAGTTTTTAAGAGCACATCTAGCATTCATCACAGTTGGTGGCAGTTCTTTTGCTGCCTCATCTCACTTGGAGCTCTCCCATAATTTCATTCCTTTAAACCACTCAGGCATTTTCCCTCTTCAATTAGTCCCTTAAAACTTTCCTTCCTCTTTAAGCTTATGATTACTCTTTCATTAGTGTATTTTGTGGTGCCCTCTAAGGAGAATAAAATGAAATAAACCTCTTTCCCCCACAATTACACTGTCATGTTCTGAACAGTGGAATAATGCACAACTTGTAAGAAACCGAGCCAATACACAGATTGATAATGAAGGTAACACCACCAAGCCTCCCCCTCTTCTGGAAGGGGAAGAGAGTAAAATTGAATATACAGTCATAAACCATAGGAAATTAAATAGGTCTCTGCAAATGAAAGTTGCCCATGAAAATAGTTTCCATGTCTATGGTTTTAATTACTACATAAATGAATGGAAAACAGGATTAAGGAATCTGCACAATTGTTACACATCATATTTGGAATCACAGCAATTTTTTTCAGTTACAATAGCATGAAGGCATAATCCAATAAGTCCAACTGAACTAGACCCAGCTTCTCCCTGATATTTCAGTTTGGTACACAAGAATCTGAAATCATTCTTCAGCAGCACTCACATGGGACTGCAACATGCAATATTGGGGTGATTTTGCAAAGCTTGCTCATTTATACTCAGGCTTTGGATTTTATGATTTGCACCCACTAAAAATGTTTATGAGTTCCAGTTTTTCAGCTTTGTTCATTTACCAACCCTGTTTGTAAACAAGATTTCAAGTGTGGATTGAACCATGGACCATGATCTCCTCTAAAGGAGAAATCCTCCGAGTAAACAAAGCCATCTGGGAACCAAAGCAAAGCATGCACACGAGCAAAAGTGTTGTAACCACTCTTGTGCCCTTGTAAGAATGCATTCATGTTTACAAACACAAAAGCTTGGGGCTTTTCCTCCACAGCTAGAGTAAACCTTTCCCTTTTTCCCTCCTTCCTTTTTCTTGCTTTTCCCTTACTGCAATGCACATTGATTTTAGCCTGAGCAAACTGTCCATGAGTGACTGTTCTTTACATGTCTTCATGAAAGTCAATTACCCTGGAAGAACTTTGCATGCTGTACAAGCACAATGTCTCAAGTAAACCTTTCAATCTGGAACGTACGTTTACATTTTTGTTATCATCCTTCATAAATTAAAGATGAGAGGAGATAAGGACTGATTTGTCACGCTTTGTCCTCCTACAGGAGCCTTCCCTGTGACATTACCATCTGCACAACATCAGCATGGGCAAACGTGCAAACCTCTGGCATTTTTAACTGGGTTTACAGAATAGCCCTGAGAGCCATCAGAAGGTCTTTCATGGATGGAGGGTTCTGGCACATATTTGACCACTGCCTTGTTTATACCTAACTTGCCCTAGCAACGACTGAGCTAGGGGAGCCAGACTGAAGGTACCTGCTAACAGCTGTCTTCCACAGCTTCAAAGGCAGAAGAGGATGTATCAACCTGCCTTTTCCTTACATGCAAAAGATACTGCTGATACTGAAGAATAAGAACAGGGTCATAAAGCAACAATTAAGTTCAAATTCTCTTTATAATCAAGCATTATTGATTGGCACCACACAGCAGGGTTTGGGAAGGAAAACTCCAAGCATTTCTCACCTTCTAACAGGGTTAGAAGCTATACAGGCTCTGTTCAGAACTGCAACACCTCCTAAGGCTGGAAGAGCTCTTCTGGATTTAACATTTGCTTCTACTAACTTAACTGCATGGATTATATGCTTTGTGTCCAGCACAACAAGTTAGGAAGGAGAGCATTCTCAGCTTAAAAACTTCTATCCCGTGGGAATGACTGGCCACGCCAACAGGTGCTTTGCTCTGAATGGTACAGCTGGCTACATTCTAAAGATTCTTTAAGTGAGATGCACTGCCTTGTTCAAGAAGCATTTACAGAGCGAGTACATAATGGCTATTCCTAAATGCCTCCCCCGCCCCAAACTAGTCAAGTGTTTGAGCCTTTCAAGTTCTAATTTTTCTTATTGCTATTATAAAAATTTGTTATTTGCAATATTCTTGAAAAAAAGAAAAAGACAAGATGAAAAAAAAGAAGAAAAAAGTAAAAAAAAAAAAAGGTTAGAAAAAATAGAAGAAAAAAGACGACTGCTTTCCTGAATCATTTCAAGCTAACACAGGAAGATGTCCTAGACAGTTTTTTCGACTTTTAAAACCATCTCATTTCAAATGTTGGTTAATGTAAATCTGGAGGGTTGCCTTGTCTGGAGTAAAATCACATACAGGTTGAAAAAGGATTAAGTTTTTTGTTACAATATATGCACATTTTATTTTTTAACCTTCCAGTGTCTGAGATGGAAGAGAATTTGGAGAGCTGGGAATAAAGAGAAGAAACAGAATGGCACAGTTCACTGCAATGGCTGCTGCTGCTGCAGGTACAGACTCTCTTTTTTTATTACTCAAGGTAACATGGGGCACTACAAACACACAACTGTTAGTTTACAGTGTGGCCCCTCCTTGTGTCAGGTTAACACACAAGGAAATGGCAGAAGTTCATATCATAGTGGGCACTCAGTTCTTGTGTGTGCTATTCATAGCTGAGTGTTCAGGTTTACAAGGCTAGACTAGTTTTCCTGTGTCCAAATAAAACAGCTAGATGGATCCAGCTGGATTTTCCAAACAGCAAGATAAACGTCTTTCCCTGAGATCAATCACTTCCAAATGCTGCCACTTACTTCAGACTCATCTGCAGAGAACTGGCTTTTAGACAATCATCAGTAAGACTGAGTTTCTGATTTCTTTTTTTATTGGTGAGTTCTGCCACCAAAGGGGACATCATGATAACAAGACCATGCTGCAGGATAGTTCTGCTCCAGAGGTATCTGAGTGACAGATGTACGGACACACACCGTGAGTAGGCCCACAATATTGCCAAGACAATGGAACTACACCCAAGCTTAACAACAGATGGCTTATTGCCTTCTATTTTAATGGCAGATTTTGCTCAATTAATTTCAACCCTTTGCCTCGACTTGGAAGTTTCACATATTTTGTTTTAAATTTTTACAATAATATCCCCCAAAATTGGCTTCATATTTGCAAGCAACTTACTTTCTGCTTTTTTGGGTGTGCATAAATGTTTGAGACAAAATTCTCCAGAGAAAGAGGCGTGCATACAAACAGACACACATATATGCACACAAAGGAACGAAAAATATAAAAGAGTATGTTTCAGACTAACACGATGACATCCAACTAAATATTAGAAAAAGATGTTCTGACCATTTATGATTCAGAAGGATCCAAAACTAACGCAGACTCCAGACAGAGATCACATTCAGTGAAAGAACTCCACAAATTGCATCATACAACACCATGACTGCGATAATGAATATGGATAGCAATTACAGGGTCAATGTCTGCATTTCTTAAAGATCAAAACAGACTAGGAATGCATCAGCGGCTTCTTGGAATAAGCTAAAGAATGGTTTGAAAATACATTAGTTCAAAGGAGCATGAAAACCATGGTGGCTCTTCACAGCAAGTTTTACATTTTCTGCTCTACATGCATTATTAGTCATATTTCCTACTGGTGGGGCTCCGCAGGTATTCAGCTGACATGTGCCTACAGAGGTAGAGCTCCAGAAATAAGTCTTTACTGCTCTAGTCATATGACACTGACACAAATTACACAGGATACTTAAGCTTCAGGGCTGTATTCAGAGGGAACATCACGCTAGAAAATGGTTGTGAAACAGGGAACTGTCCAAACAGTTTGTTGTTGAGCTGGGTGTTTTGTTTGAAGTACTGGTTGCATACCCCGGAGGCAGAATGCTTCTAAACACTGATACGAAAGAACATGTGAAATATCATACCTATTTATACAAAACATACCATGCTTCAAGACTATTCTATTACTCCTCAACCCATGGCTGACCGTGACCTTCTGAAACCTTAGGAGGAAGGCTCAGTGGCTCAGTGGCTTTAAAATTCTGTGATTCTATGAAAACGCACATGTGAATTACATCAATTATTAGCTGACATCTTTGTTGTGGCTTTGCTTATTTGATACACAGGTACTGTTAACACTACAGGATCAGAGATTCACATGAGAAGTATGGGGACAGCAGCTAACCACCTTAAGAGTCATACCAAGTAACAAAGAACAATTTTTTGCCACTTTCAAAGTTCTACAAGAATAGGTTATTTTACATACACAAAAGCATTCCTGGAAACTAGAAGGCACAAAACCATAATAAGAAGTAAATAATAAATATTAAAATTACTGAGAAAAATTATTTTGAGAAATGGTTCAACTGCAAGGACATGGCAAGACAAGGGTGGATAATCTGTGGCAGATAAGTGAGTTCTCACTGCACTGCTGCAGCAAAAATAATGTGCTGTCAGATTGCAAGGAAAGGTGAAGTCTTTTACTACAGAAATTAACTGGGTTTACACACAAAAAAAAATTCTTAAAATTCTTCCTTTCAGTGCTGCACATCTCTTTCCAACAAGATAGTGTCAAAATGGGGAGAAATCAGAACTAAGCAAGGAGATCCAGTGGCTCCAGAGTGTAATGAAAGAAAACAAAGATTGAATGAATACCTATAGTTCATTTTGGAAATAAATTACGAAAGTGCTAATCTAACAATCAGATGAATAGCACCTACTTATGATAAACCCTATCTTCAGTTAATCTATGGCACCACTTGCCTAAAACACTGCAAACACATAATGCCTCCTTCTTCCTTGCCAGCTACCCGAAGGGTGGAGGGAAGGGCACCTGGATACAGCAAGAGAGCCACTGAGACTTGAAGCAAAAAGGAAGAGAGAGGAAATATAAAAAAAGCATAAGATCATGGGCAAAGTAACATAATCCACGGCATCAAACATAGGCCATTGGAAAAAATTGTGCTCGAAAAGCTCTATTAATCAGAGGAGATCAAGTACCACTGTCCTAGAGACCTGGGCAGGATACTGTGCTGGCACGAAACTCGAGTAATCCCCATCCAAAGAATGAAATCTCAAAGAATGTAGAATATTATGTTTCTCATAAATATCAATTGTGTGCTTTGGAACAGCAAACCTAGCCAATGTTGTACACTCCGTCAGGAAGATGATACAGTTTTATTTTGATTTCTTGAAAAGAGTATGGAAAAGTTACTTCTTGATTCATTCAGTTGTTTCAAAAGAGAGGCCTGAGAGAAAATGCTTAGAAGTTATCTCTCCATTCTTTTCATAGTTTCCATTTTTTGAAAGGGCATCAAATCCTAATTCCTTCTGAAAAAATGAACAACAATAACAATGTGAGATGGAGAGGGTCACAGCTGAGCTCTCTTCCTCTCAGTTGAGGTTCCTGTAGGCACCTGTGAAGATCCTTGAGTAGAAGATACAACAGAATACTACTGTAGATACTACAGACACTATTCATCATTCCTCAGACTGATTTTGAAAACCAAAAACAAGTTATGATTATGATCCTGATCAAATTTGAAAAGTGACTTTTAACACACAACCAGCAACTCAGCTGGCTGTTTGCAATATATTTGCACAGGGCTCCCAAGCCCTGTCTTGTTTCTCCAAGTACGTAGCAAGCTACGAGCCAATTAAAAGACCAGTTGGTGAAGAAGGGTCACAGTACAAAGTAAAAAACCCCAGACACAGACCATGATCAGAGGCAGAGACCCAGGCAGTCTCTCTGATACAGACATTCAATCCTTCTTTCCATTCTTCTACCTTTCTTACACAAGCAGTGCAGATCTAGTGCATAGCCTTGAGTGCAAAGGACTGTGGACTCCTGTACATTTTTCTACCACTTACCTAAACTTTTGAAAATATTTGCCACAAATGAATACATTACTCCTTATCTACTTTGCTGGTCCTTATTGCTTCCAGTAGCAATTACACCTACATAAAAGATAATTTTAAGTACAGTGTCAAGTACCAGAAGACTGGAATAGAGCAATCTATGTTATCTATTAAAAAATAAAATAAAAGGGGACATGAGGAGAATGAGAAGTTGTAAGGAATTAAAGGCAGCAGGAGAGTGGAAAAATATTCAAACAAACAATTTGTTAGCACCTGGAAGAAAATTAGGAGTTGGATAACTGCTCACATGAACCTGTCAGAAGCCATTACTGTCCAAACCACCTGAAGTGCCTTCAGGACTGGAAAACAAACTTTACCAATTGAGGAGAAACCAGAGATGACATTTATCTTGACTTCAGTAAGTCTGAACACTGACAAGCCCGTAAGCAAATGAGGGAGATAGGGTCTAGACAAAAATACACAGCAAGTAGGCTGCAAGACTGGAAAACTGCCCCAAGAAAGTAGTTATCAATGGTTCCTCATTAAAACAGAAGCATCTACTCAACCAGGTGCTGCAGAGGAATGAGATTACTACAGAGCTATCAAACCAATAAGTTGGGTTACTCAGCCAAAAGAGTCAAAACATGTTATGTAAAAACAGCCTTCAGGTATGTAAGCAGCTGCCACAAAAAGCAGAGAAATGATCCATTTTCCATGTCCACAATGGACAAATTATGAGTAGTTCTGAGCGGCAGCAAGGAAAGTTTGTCCTAAGCATCATGATCACCTTTAGACAACAAGATGCATGAAATTGCAGAAGGAGACTGTGGTGGCGACTGGAAGCCTTTAAGAGAAGATTACGCAGATACTTCTCTGGAATATCACGGCTACAGTCCACACCCTCTTATAATGCAGGATCAACGGAGCAGCCTCTTTAAGTCCCTCCAGCTCTGTGTTTCTTTCTCCGATAATGGTTGGCTGCAATAACTATTGGCAAACAGCTCACATTCCCAAAGGAGCTTTACAAATACATCTACTGATATCTATATGTGCCAGATATATTTATACAAAGTAATTCCAGAATGTATGTCATTAGGTCAGGTCCCAGGGGGTGCAGATCAATACAGGAATTCTACCAACACCAACAGAGCTGCCCTCCAGGCAGCCCCAGCTGCGCTCGGGATGCTGCAAGGTAAGAACAACTAGGAGCACAGAGCTGAAGCTGCCACGCACGGAAAGCTCTCACTCCAGGCAGAGTGAGTGGCAGGCTTTTAAAACTCTTCCCGTGAGAATGATTTTTACACGCTACTAATTACAAAAATACAGACAGCTTACTTAAAAATTTAAAAATGATTCTTCAAAGCATTCTGTTTCCTGGGTATAGCACTCGGAAGTCTGCAGCAACTATCCTGCAACCGACCAATAAATCATAACAGCTCTTTAAGTTAAAGAGATAAGCCTTGTGTTAAAGGAATTTATACCAGGATACATGAAATGTACAATAATGCAAGTATGACTAAATTCTCTGTGGTATTAAAATCAAGTTCATGCTTAAAACGATACAGTAAATAATTAGAACTGATACTCTATTCCCTGGTCTTGAATTCCCCAAAATAGGATGCTATGTTGTATGACACTTTCCTCCACTAGTGAATCATTATTTTAGGATTATTTGTTATATTACTTGAAAAGTTATATTCAGTCTGAAGAGTGATGGCGAAATTTTACTAAAATTACTATGATATGCTTTCTTTTTTTTCCCCCTTAGTCTTTGGCATTATTTCATCCTAAACTTTGAACTTGCTGCTTTCATTGATGTGCATTTCAAGTTTAAAGCGAAACAGTCCAATAGCTGAAGCCAAAAGTTTGACCTCCATTATAACTGTTGTAATCTTCTGGGAAAATATCCTCTTGACTCTAATTTCTCTTTTCAGACTCACCATGCTGCTGATGAGAAATAATAGTTATTGGGGCTGTAAGGCCAAGATTAATGTCTGGCCTTGGAAAAAAATACAACCCCAAACCAAAACAAAAAAACCCACCAGTAGCACTGAATGAACACATGAAGTTTCTCTTTTTCTCATGTACGATCACTTCGTAGATAAGCATGCTGGACGAGATGATGAACGCTATCACATGAACAAATACATAAGATCACATGAAAGTCTCTGGTTTCGAGCACACGTGCCTTTTGCAGTGTAACTGATAATACCACAGAGCATCATTATCTGACTTGTCAGTTTAGACAGGAAGGTCTGCAGGGTTGGAAAAGTACTGAGAGATCAACACTGCCTCACGCAACAGGGTCCTGATCTCTCACTGGGACTTCAGCAACTACTGTAATACAAGGATTACAGCATTCTTCACTTTGCCTCAATTGGATAGTGTTGTTAGATGGATGCAGCATGTTTCTATCAAGAAATATTTGGCTGCACTTCTAGTGGAGTGAAATGATCCCTATAAATACATGGACAAATTGTGGTTGGCCCTTGGCTCCACACATCAGAAAACCTCTCTGTCAGCAGCTGCAATATGGGGTGAAAGTTGGCTGATGCACTAGAAGGACCAGAATGGGAGCAAAGAAAAGGATCTCTGTTACAGGAGCTGTGGAGAGCCCTGACTCACTAAACATGGGCAGTTACAGGCTCCCCAGCTGAACTGTTCATACCCATAGATGTTTTACTTAGCACCTCTCAATAACATGAAAGGTGAAAAAAAAAAAAAAAGAAAAGAAAATCCATAGTGAACTTCTTTCTCCATTTTTCAATTTTTCTGGCATAGAAGAACAAGACTGCTTTCATGTAGATTTTTTGCTTCGGTGACAGCAATAAAGTTTAAAGTTCCTTAACAAAAGTGATGAAAAAATTATAAACAACACAGAATAGCTGCCAATGCCTTTGAACTACGAGCGCTCATGCCTACCTGCCTAGCTGTCAGTACCCAAAAACAGTACTGCTGCTTCATAACGCTAGAAGTCAGATGTGTATCTTAATATTTACTTGACTTAACAGAGCCTCTAAGGCAGAAGGATCCCAGACTCTCACAGGCTTTCCAAATTCCAGTCAGAGACACGAATTCTTACCACAAAGACTTTGGTGGGGCAATGCCATTTGCACAGCACAGATGATGTATTTGTTCTTGACAGTGTTGGCCGCTTTTAGCCAAGTCGGCCACTGGCAATTTTTGTGTCCAACTTGAGGATCATGAATTGCAACAATCCAAACTAGAAGTTTGTAAAGCTCACCTCACCATACCCAGACTTTCACACAAAAGCAGATAAAACAAAGCCTCTTCCATATGCCAAACAAATTGTTACTTCCCCCTTGAAAAACTGCACGTGAGGATGAGAGAATTTCCTCGTGACACTGAGGCTTTGTACTGCTTTGAGATTTCCATCACTGTTGATACAAGTGCAGAAGTCAGCTCCTTGGGTGTGTTACCTTTAGTCACCAGTGGAGGTAAGTTGTGACTAAGGTCAAGCCGGGAACTCCTCACCATTTGCTGACTTCACTTAAGGTTCATGGTAAAAGCTGAACCAGTACATATATAGAGGAATGTATCCCTTACGAAGGCAGTATGAGAATTCATGGCATCTCCAGGTATCACTGAAGTGCCTTAGGAAGGAGGCAAGCAAACAGTTACAGATTTAGGCGTGTCAGACTTGGAGGCAAATAAAAGAAATCCGGCTCCACAGGAGTCACTTTCACACTGGGACCTCTTCTGAAACATGTCTGTGATGAAATCAGAAAGGGGATAGAGGCTTCCAAACATATTCTCAAAGGCTTAAAAGAGAAGTCTTCTTACTTGTGTGTTTCTGATAAAGGCCTCCTCAATGGAGACCAAGGAATTAAGTTTAATTATATTTTACCAGGAAACCTGCAAAATTGCATTTCAAAGAATACTCCAAGAAGCAAAGCACTTTCAGTGTTGCTGACAGCAACTTGTCTGCAGGTGTCCAAAGCTAGAATGTAGTGCTGAAGCACTCATTCTGCCCAACACTTCACCTCAGCAACAGGGTTCAGGTGCTCTGTAATATCCAGGGCTCCAAAACCAAACCCACAAATCCAAACATACCCGCCCTCCCCCAAAAAAAAAAAAAGATATGGGAATGAGAACATTACAGCACATCTAACCCTAAATATGCTAATTATAATGGAATAGGATAAACCATAGACTTAGATCCTATTCTTAAAAAAAAAAAAAAAGGTATGTGGATGATTATACAAAAAGGAGACTCACACCAGGTGATAATGATGGTGGCCAGGCATGTCAGAGCACTCAACTTCCCTTTCTGGGTATCCAAAATCACACGCAGAAACCTGCATTGGATTGCCCAGCACAAATTAGCATTTTTCATCTACTGCTGTTTAGAAGAGCAAGCTGCACTCTCCTCCTTTATACATATAAATATCTATGAGTGGGCCTCACTACTCAGATATTCTAACTGGAAAACCTAAAAGTGGTCAGGAAATTTCAGGACTGCCTTGCAGAGAGTGGAGGAGATGAAAGCAAGTCCCACGGCACAGGCTCTGTTCCTCTCGCCCCACCTCTGCCAGGAAGCGCTCCTGTTTCCCTGGCAAGCAGTGCAGCTGGCTGCCTTCTCCTGCTCGGCCAAGGGTCCAGAGAACAGCCTTTCCAAACTATTCCCTGGCTGAAGAAAGAAATGAAAGCAAGTTATTTTCAAGAAAAGCAGACTGGATTGTCAAACTCTTTCACTCTGGGCAGCAAAAAAGACGAAGAAAAACGAATTCTACAAGAACTAAAAGTGTAATGAAGAACGAAAAGCAAAAGAAAATTATACTTTTTTTTTTTGCATTGCAGAGAAGTCAAGATTCACAGACTCTAAGCACAGGCAACACATTAAGATAAAGAGAGCAGACAACAAATGCCAGAGACAGAGAGAAGTGAAAGTTTTGAACCACATTAAAATCATGCAATCTCTCCTGCTCTGTAACAGTGATTACAATTGAAATTATTTACGCCCTGGTGCAGTGTAAACAGGAAGAGAAAAGCACTAAGATTTTAAACCTTAGGAAAAACTGTAGGCAGGAGAAGTTAATGGCACTAGCTGCCTGCATGCAGCAAACACACACCTGCCTGCCCACGTGAAGGTGCTCAGCTTTCAACTCCTTCCTCTACTTTTCACCACAGCTGGCCTCAGAAGCTCCCAGGCCGCTTCTGAAGATCCCTAAAATGTTTTATGTACTGCATGGGAAATGTATCTGCTCATTAAGCCCAGCAACTACTACGGAGATGGACGTGGAAGGATTAGGAGTTGCAGAACAGATCGTACAGTACAACAAAGCTTGGAGAAGCTCATCTGCAGAGCTTTATCTACTGCTAGCCACCAATCGTGCTATCGTGGAATTTTGGCTATCACAGAGAAGATTAATGTAGAGTAAATTGTCATTCTCTTTTATATAGTAACTTGTAAAAAATAGACTGCTCCCTGAAGATACTTGCTAGAGTTAGCTCCAATTTAGTGTTAAGGGGATGGACTCAATGGCAGCATCAAGTCTTACAAAGTACAGATAACCTTAATACCAAAGTCATTTTACTAAGTCTCAGTTAACAAGATGACTTCTGATCCATCAAGGCCTCTACACTATTTTTAACACAAGTGAAATTTCTTTGTAGGTTAAGGGCTCAGACCTCTGGGTGGGGTAGGAAGAACATGTCCACTGACTACTTTGCACATGGAGTCACCAACTGAGTCAGTGACTTGGAGGTCTCCCATGTCTTGTGCTATTGAACATGGAAAAGAAACCCAAAAATATTATTTGCCTTCCAAAATTATGGTTTCTGGCAAAAGAAGTAACCTCACAGCTGGAATGTCTGGCCCCTTGCTTCTCTGAGGGAAGAGCTGCCAACAGAACGAGCCCTAGATAACCCGTCACCACCTACTCTGTAGTTTGGAGCCATGGATGGCGCTGCTTTCATTATCACAAGGGCCACCAAACTCTGCCAGGCCACGTCTTTACATCTGGTTCCTGCTGACATCTGGTAACTCTCTGATGAGCCTGTTTCTACAGAAACCTTATTTTAGGTCCCTGGTATTTCAACAGAGAGCCAGATGTAGGTACTGTTTTATTTTGAACACAGAAGCAAGGTGCTTGACAGGCAAGATTCATAGCTTAGGTAGAAGCAATCACATCATGTTCTGCACAGAATCAAGAAGACCCAAAGAACTGAACACATATGGGTTTAGTATTATGAAGGAAATAATCATACAAAGATGATAAAACCATGAGCTGAATCACTGGATAGAAGTGTTTACACAGAAAACCTGAAAGCATAATGGACCAACAATTAGTTTGCTGAACAAGAAGAAATGACACAGTTCCTCAATCAACAAATAAGACCACTCAGGTTAGAAAACTGTCTGTGAAGTATGAAACCATAAGAATGCAACTGTAAGAAGACAAAATTTAAAAATGCAACTATATTACAAAAAAAGAAAAGTAAAACTAAAACTAATAGCTGCTGAGAACTACTATAATATCAGAAAAAAAGAACTGCAGATAACAGATGAGAAAAAACAAACAGGCACATCAGCTTCATAGCCAAGAAACTTAAAGATGAGATTTACTTAAGTACTAAGGAAGCTTAACAGTGATATTCATCCATTACATGATAAAAACTGTTGAAATAGTAATACAAAGAAATGAAATATATTTCTGTAGATAAAAAAGCCAGGCAAGCACAAGACAGAAATATTTTTTTTATTCCAGCAGCAACTCAGAAGGTCTTAAAACAACACTGTAAAACAAGCAAGACCAGATAACTTGCATAAAGACTTTTTAAAGAGCTGTCCAAGGAACTAGCTAAATTATTAAAACTGGTTTTCAATAAATCCTAAACATCGAAAAATAACCTAAGAGGCAGAACATAATCGCTTATACACAATCCTAAACAGGCAGCCAGTGATATCGCACATATACAGTCAGCTTTACATTGATCCCAGAAAAATCATGTAAAGCACATCAGCTCAGAGGAACTAAGGGAGTATAACCCACACCACCTTAAGGAAAACACTGGTCCAGTACCTTGGAGCATGACTCCAAGGTAGGTGACACAACAGGTAGGCCTGTTAGTAAGACAACTCTATCAATATAATGTACTTGGGCAGCTGCAAGACATCTAAGCTGGTGCTACGTAATTATTTGACTGGGAAACAGGAACAACAGGACACCAACAGGGCCAGGCAGTACATGAATAAAAACCCTGCATTTTCATGAGACTCAAAATACAATGGTAGGTAACAAACCATTATTGAGAAGTAAGTTTCTACTGAGGTCCCATAAACCTCATTTTACTGCACTCTACTATTTAACATTTTTATCCATCATCTGGAAGGAAACTAAATCATTACTAACTAACTGCAGATGAAATAATGACACGCGTGTGTCAGATAATGAAGAAGATGCATCATGAAAACAGTGACTTGAAAACAGTGACTTGAATTTTGAATTATCAAGATGTAAATACCAGTAAAATCAGTATGAAAATACAACTCTAGGACAGAGAAACTGGAACACACTTACAAAGTAGGAGAGTCCATCCTGAGAGTCAGCACCTCTGAGAAGAACTAGGGAAAGAACAGGGAGAGACCCTGGTGGATAATTACCCAAGCATGAAGTTTAACTTATCCTTATAGAGCTCCTAACAAAGTTACTGCCAGAGTTAGATGCATACACTCTGTAATATTGAATTAGAGCAGAGTTGGCAACATGCACGTAACTTGATAACGGCAGAACCACTCTTGAAATAGTATCCAATACTGTTGCCTACAGTCTTAGCAGAATAGCAATAAAGAGGAGGAGTTTCAGAGGAAAACCACATGAATAACTGAAAAGGCTAGAAAGTATCTCAGGGAGCACAACATACTAAACTTAAAAGATCTGTGGCTCAATCACAGTCTACGTATCCGAAAGATACCCGAAGTCAGATAAAGCAGCCTATGCTGAGCTCCTGGCTGGTAACTGCAGGGTCTTTCAGCAGCCATGCCAGCTTAGTCTCAGCCAGATCAGTTCCGCTCTGCAAAACTCTGTTTCCTGTGGGTACCTACATGATGCCCACAGATTTGACAATGGGCCTTCAAAATACCACAGAGAAGGTTTAAACCAGATTCAAATGCTAAAACTTGAAGCTAAACAACTGAAACCACAAAGATACTAGTTTCTAGTGTGTGTAATTAATCACTGGAATAATTTACGAAGTGTGAACTCCTTCTCAAAAGATAATTAATTCAGCAAAACTCAATGGCCTGGAATATGCAGGTAGGGAGACCAGAAGTCCATAATGAGGGCTTCCAGCCTGTTTAACTTTTGCATTCTACCATAACTCAAAGCCTCCTAGAGGAATGCCTGTCTCATCCTTTCTAAAGTACAGTATGATATCAGCTACTGAAACAAACGTCTTGGGACAAAATCTCATCCCACCAGATAGACAGAATACAAACATAGATAGAATACAAACCAAGCTTTCTTCTTTACTTGTTTTTAAAAAACAAACACACAAAATCCCAACAACATATAGTGGATGTTGAGTCCTTCCAGGCTTTGAAAAGTACATGGCAGTAGTACAAACATGATACAAAACGGCATTCAGGACATTTCTAGACAGCAAAGCAGATTTACCTGACACAGGCTTCATCTGAACAAAAGGCTGGGATTCTCAAAGGCTACAAAGGAACCACTCCTTCAGATGCCACTTAAAACTCTGGCCACAATGACTCCTTTTCTTCCCTAAACAATCACTGCACAGAATCCAGTTTCAACCAGAAAAAATCTGGAGTGACTTTACCGACTCAAATTAAATTGCTCCAGCTCTTCATCCATGAAAAAAATGTATCTCAAGAGTTAATTCATTATTTTGTGAGCCACTTAGAGACATATCAAGTCAGAGAAGCTTTATGTAAAACCACATGTACCTTCACGCTATAAGCACAGCTCCTGATCCCAAACTACTTGGCTTTCCAGCTTGTAAATTCAGCATATATCATGTACCAAACTGACTTTCAGGAATGGTTCTCCTGGCTCCAGCTCTATGCAGAACTGACTTTTAAGATTTTATTGATAACATAAAAACACCTTGTTGGCTTAGCCACGACCTTTCTTTACAGCCCACTGCACAGAGATTTGCCACATTCTTATTCACAGCCTTTAGATTAGTCCCTGCTCCAGGCACTGAGGTCTGATTTTGCACATGTTTCTTAGAAGCATCTGGATGTGGAGTGATGAGATTCTAGACAAAAACTCACTGTAGAGAGGATGATAAAGATGTATTATGACATGTTTATTTGCCAAGACCTTTGCAGTCAGACGGTCATTTATTTTAGACAGAGGGAGATGTGGAATACCTAAGAAGTTCAGGACTTGAACTCATTCCTCCTTCCCTGCATTCTGCAGTTCTTGCCATATTGCCACCATATGCTGTTCCCAGATGACATCTCCCATCAAATGATTCTATCAATGAAGCAAACTATGATGTGTATTTTCAGAAGGGAGGTTTGTGGGGGTTTTTTTGCAAGGCCTTATGCAGAAGAACATCTCCAGTGGCAACTCATTAACAGGGAAAGTACTGCACTACAGTAATACATCCCAATATATCTTGAAGATGTGGCTATTCCCTGAAACAAAAGAATGACACTTAATACCTGACCAAAGACATTTGCAGTCAACGGAAGGACTTCCAGTGTTTTCAGCAGGCTTTGGACTAGGTCTCTTCATCTGGGGAACATATTCTCAAAAGGCAGAAAAATGGAAAGGTTTGACTGTATCACATGTATAGCTGGCCTGGTAGCAAGTGTGCATGAGGCAGATTCCTTTCCAGACTCTACCTCAACAAACACATTTTCAGCCAGAGAAATTTAAGTCTCCCAATAAAGCAGGTAGATAACAGGATGGCATCTTGAAAGGAGGTAAGTTCCTTCAGACACATGATATTGTTCAAACTCAGTCTCTGGCTACCTTTATAAAGATCTCTTTTTCTAGATTATTTTGGGACTCTTTTCTTCCCTGATTGGCGAGGGGAATGTGAAACTTCCATATACATGGCTCCTAGCATCAGGGAGAAATGCAAGCTGGGATGGGAGAATCCAGATTCAAAGAGGGAGAGAAAGCTCAAGCCCCCAGCAATCTGTTCTGAGTCCATCTGAACTGGGCCAAAGGTGCTTGCTTAGCTGCCTTACTTTTCAAACTGTATATCCTGGCAGGGAGCGTCTAAGTTCCTATCACATCACCAGATCAGAAGAGCAGATTTATTTTCAAGAAAGCTGGAACTTGTTCCCTACTCACAGACCTGAAGATGCTGCAATAGCCTGCCATTGTAGGCTGGATAAACACATGCGTGCAATAAATGAAATGCACAGACATCTTTCAGCATACCTCAGTGTTGAAATGTGGCTACTTCACTTCCAAAGCGTGCATGAAGAAAATTGTGAGCATAAAGCAGTGATTGGCACAAGACATATACAGCCCTTGCTCTGCCAGGGAGGCCCAGAGCCAACTGCAACAGCCAAGAAAACTGGGCTGGATCTCTCGGAGATTGGGCGAGAACAAGAACATCAAGGATCTGCACAGATCCAACACATCCCCAGACTGTTCACAATGTCCATTCAGGTTGGAGAATACAATTTATCATTTATCCTTCCCTGAAGGCATGAACTTGAATGAAGAAATGAACTGCAGGTACTGTATGTGCCAATGGACCCGAACCCTGGCATCCATAAATTTTGCTTACTAGGCATTCACTAAGTATTCTGTTTCAGTATTATCCACTCAGCTGGACCAATTCCTGCACCAAAACCTCAAAGCACAAAGACCAGGAGCTGTGATGCAAAGGGCAGAGTTGCCTCTCCACAGTCATATTCATAGGACAGCAGAGACATTTCTCAGCTTTCATAGAATCATACAATCAACCAGGTTGGAAAGGACCTCAAAGATCAAGCCCAACCCTTGATCCAACACTGCCTTGGTTACTAGACCATGGCACTAAGTGCCACATCCAGTCTCATCTGGTGACTCCATCACCTCCCTGGACAGCCCATTTCAGTGTCTGATTACTGTCTCTGTAAAATTTTTTTTCCTAATATTCAACATAAACCTCCCCGGCACAGCTTAAGACCATGCCCTCTTGATCTACTGCTGCTTCCCTGGGAGAAGAGATCAACGCCCACCTGGCTACAAATTTGCTAGTCTGGGCTAAGTAGAGGTGGGACAAGGAACAGCATTCTGTCACCGGCTCTGGTGAACACTAGAGGTGAACACCTCTGGTGAACACCACCTCTGGTGAACACCACGCTGTGCCTGACTGCCATTTCTGCCATTGTTTTAACCCATCTGCTGCATCTGAAGAGGCTAAATTTGCAGCATCATTTTTACATTCCAATTTGGAAAATGGAAAGTTTTACAGCTGTTCTTCTTTCAAGTGTACAACTTGGCAGTCCTGGAGAAGATCTTTATGGCTGTAATTTTATACATATCTCGGACAATACCCACTCAAATAAGCACGGACTACTCTTTCTTCAATTTGGGGTACTAAAGGTCAGCTGTAAACACAACTGTGAGCTCAGGATTAGTAAGTATTATTGTGCAGAAGCCTTTATCAAGTATGTGATTGTGAGGTACTCTCTGACCACTTCATAAGAGTCAGTGCTGCTAACATCTATTAATTTTTCAGCCTCCTGAGTACAAAGTCCACCCACAGGGTTGGGGGTTTCTGTGGAATTTTTTTTTCCACCCCAAGGAATGAAAACCAACATGTTCTGATTCCTATCTTTCAATCATCACTATAGTAAAGATATGCTACAATCACTATTTCAGCTGAGCTAGCTGATGAATTGCAAATGCTATACATAAACAAAAACAAGTAACAGAAGGAACTTCAACAGGTTTAGCTCATGTTTAAAATTCAAAGCAGGGGTTTAAAAGAGATGAAGCCAGGGAAAACATTGCATACTAATGCCAGCCAAACAGGGAAAAATAACGAAGTTGTAAGCCTGAAAAACTGAAATGGAAAGAATGACAGATTTAGTGTTGCATTTGATGCACATTACCACTGATAGACTCTCCCCAGGAAGTGTTGAAATTGCCATCACTGAAATGAATCCAGAAGCTAAAAATTAAATTATCTTTCCCAGAACATTCCAACTTGGGCTTTGGCAATAACAGATGTTTTAATACTCTTGAATATATGCACGCGTGTGTGTGCATGCAAGCACACACACACACACACTTAAGTACAGTATCCTCTTTCACGCAAGACCTCCCTCTTAGCTCTCACAAAGTCACACTGAACTTACGGTCGTTCTGCAGAGTCTTTGCTTCAAAGTCTCTGCTCAAATGCACAACTGTCAGATTAAGCAACCCATAAGAAGTCTTACAGCAGCTCCAAGTTATGAATGAATGGTTATTTGTGAACTTGCCTGTCAAGACAGATGCGGTATTTGTCAGTGCAGTGTGGGTTAGATATGATGGGAAGGAGCCAAACAAGCAAAGTGAAAGGTCAGTATCACAACATTTCCCTTACTCACCCCTCCTCAGTTTGCCTAAAACTATGCCACAGCTTTTGCTGAAGTCTAATACAGTAGTCTATTTTCATGCAAGTTACCATGCTTGTTTGAAAAGCAACATTCATGCAAGAAAAGCAAAAGAAAAACATGTGCAGAGGGAGAGAAGAACATTTTTGTGCAAGAAAGCTACAGCAGAGGGACAAATCCAAGACTGACAGAAAACAGCACATCTTTAGTAATGTAGTGATACTTGAATCAAGACCATCCTGTGGAAGTTGAAACATAATGCATTGTTTTCCTTGTTTTAAAATGTAGCATTATAAGGATAACAAGTTAATTCATGTTGGAAGGGACAACTAGTCCAACCTGCAGCTCAAAGCAGAGTCAGCTTTGAAGTCAACCTATCTTTTATAATTTATACAGTTATTTTTAATAACCTCAAGTCAACATCACACTCTACTACGTCTTATATAACAACACAAAGAGGCTCTCTCCCTAGGGGTCATTCAGTGGGGAAAAGCTCAGCTCTGTAATGAAGATCCTGAATATTCAATGAGCACCACACATGAAATGAGAAGGAATCCTCACTCACTGTCCAAATTAAAACCTGAACAAGGGAGAGATGTTCTAAAGATCCTCTCCACAATTTCTGCCATAAATCTGCTCCAGGCGTGCCTGTGAGGTCTAGCATCTCCTGGAAACCAAACGTAGATGCCAGAGAACACAAACAGCACCACAAGATGTGCTTCAGTGGAGCCTGTCTCATCACAGTGAATGAGCACTCTCTCTGCACTGCTGCCGAAACTCATCCCACATGACCTCCACCACAAGGAGCCAGCAACTGCCACACGGTTCCCTTTGGAAAACCTGCCTGGTTTAAAGAATGCTATGCTACCCAAAGAGGTAACTTCTCTACTGCAGACCAACTTGCAGAGCACCAAGAATACGTAAAAACCTGCTCACCAGACAGGTCTAATGAAGCCAGGTCTACCACTTCATTTCTGCAGAGCCAAACCTGTGCCATTTGAGCTAAGAGAACCACAGTACTAAACAAGGCTCATGAGTCATTCATAAATTCAAAAACAACTGGTCATACTGGAAGGAGATAAAACACAGCCCTTGATGCTAAGGTTTTTTTCCTAACATTTTATGCTCTTGTTACAGAGAAATCTTTGACTTTCTTCTCTACACCTTGCAGCTGTATGTCTTGTACAGTTGGGTGTCCAGCTGCAATCACTTAACACAGAAAAGACAGCAAGAACAAGCATGGGGGAGATGTTTTAAGAAGAAACATAGCTGCTACAGATTGACTACTACAGGAAGCCAACCAACAGTGATGCTGGAGCTGGGTAACTACTAGTACACATCACGACTGAAGGGGAAACAAGCAATAGCCTGTGGTGGAAGACAGGGCGCAAGCTTTCCCTAAACAAATGACCAAACCAAACCCTTTAATCTAAACAAATCAGCAGAAACATCTGTAACACAGTATTACATCAAATAATACCTGGGGAGCGTATCATCCTCAAGCTAAAAACTGCCTGCTTGAAAATGTGCTGCATGTGGTTTCACAACAGGAACAGAAACATTTGTGTGTCTTCACTCATGACTTGTTTTGTCACCATACCCTGGGGTTCCTCTCTTTATCTGTAATACAGAAGCAGTCTAGCACATCAGTGCAAAGGCAAAAGAAGCCAGCTGCCCAACTGGGACAGCCTTCTTCAGGATCACAGGAGCACTGTAGAGTTTCTTCTTTCCTCTGGAAAAAATCCTGTAAAGCATTTCCTTCTCACTGGGCTCTGATGCCCAAATGACAGATTTCAACACAGTGAGAGGGATTTGAACTGTCTGGCTTTGTTCATTCCCGCAAATGTGCCATAAACCAGGCCCCAATTCAGGAAGCTAATTAGGCATACACAGAGCCCTAATGCTAATGAATCCATTCATGTGTGTGTAGCTCCGTGCATGTTTCAGAACTGTGCTGAAGAAGCTCACTGAAAATGACAGCCAGTTCTCATTCATCTTTTTGCTCAGCTCAGGTGCAGACAGGAATCTCAAACTGACAGCAAAACGGTGGAAGTAGTAACTTCAAAGTAACACAGCCATTCTGATGGTCACTACTTTTCTCATGCAGAGCACGGAGGATGAGCCAGGCTAAAACCAGTAGCTAATGAAGACAATGCTCTGCTTTCTTCACTCAGTCACCTACTCACACCTAGTTCTGCAAGTGGAGCGAGCAAGAACAGCACTCTGGGCACTTCCTGCACATCTCCAGCCATAAGCAGAAGAAAAAGGCACATTTTCAGAACGGTCTCTGGGACAATAAAACATTCACACTGGAGGGTGCAGAGCATCAGGGGCAGTGCTGCATATTCACAAAAATGGTTTTCACACATTGGAACAGGCTACCCAGGGAAGTGGTTGAGTCACCACTCCTGGAGGTATTTAAAAGTATAGATGTGGCACTTAGGGACATGGCTTAGTGGTGGATTTCACAGTGCTAGGTTAAGGGTTGTACTCAGATGATGTTAAAGATCTCTTCCAACTTAAATGAGTCCATGATTCTATCTAACCTTCTCACTCACCAAATTACAGTGAAAAGTGCCTCTTTAAAACAGACACTAGAGACAAACTTAAGGAAGGTTTCAGAAAGGACATTGGAATACACACCTATATTTCTGTCTTGCAGCTCATCTGACCTTGCAGTGTTAAAGACAGCAGTCATGGGTATTTAGATTTTCTGTAGGCATTGTCCTCTGGAAGAAACTTAGGGACCACGTGCCATGCCAGACTGCCTCTTGGACCACCCCCTGCTTCCCAGCTTGGCACCCTGCTTACAGCAAGTGGATGGTGATTCAGAAGCCTGCCAGGAAACACATGTGGAGCTCTCCTTCATTAGTGCACCAGAGCATGTTATTTTATTATCCCTCCTAGTATGTAGAGGACTACTGTCTAAAAAATTACCCTGTCCCTTTTTAAAGCCATTTGCAATTTCCTGAGTTTTTTTTCATCACCACCTAGGAAGACTGCAGTAAGTACCATTCATGAAAAAGGAATAAGGAACTGTTCCTCCCATGTCTCTCCTCAGGAAAGCCTTCACACTGCTGCAGGTAAAAGAGCATGCCTGGCAAATGCCTCCTACAAGAGGTACTCCAGAGCACGACCATAGGTCCAGCATAGCTAGAAAGATTAAGTTCTGTGTTATGTTAAATGCAAACACAAGTGAGCTCTGCAGTCATAGCTGTTAACATCGTGGTAATGATGCGGTCGGTGCCGGCAGCTACATCTGCACAAGCAATTCTGGTACCCTGAAGACAAGGAACCCACATACATATAATTGCCAGTAAAGTGAGTCCCTGTTGATAAAGTAGAAGCATGTCATTGTGCTCTGCCAGCTTATAATGTTGTCTTTCATGAGGCAAATCTTCCACAGAATGATGGCCTGTGTAAAGCAGTATTCACAGTACAGGGCTCCTGAGAAGATTAATCCTAACACCAAGTGCAGGCTGGAACACATGGAGGCTCCTTCACACTAAAATGTGGCATGCGTAGCCTAAAACCCATGCAAAACCAGTCCCAAAACCAGAAGAACTGTGATTTCTAAGGTTACTGACTACTTACAGACCTCTCTTCAAGAAAGCAGGAATTTAAAAATTTACCTGCCTTGGCCTTAAGCCATCAGTACCAACCAGATCACTGACTGTGGTAAAAATTATTTTGAGTGAAGATGATGGAATGGGCCCCTGCCTCCACATACATGTGTGTGTTGCCTGTATCTCAAGTATCCCAGTTATGCATTAGCATTACAGTCCTTAATCCTGTTGACATTAAATTTCTGTTTATTATCAGTGCAATGACAATCACTACCTAGCTTAAGTATCAGGGCCTAGAAACTCAATGACAAACTGATAAGTAATAAACTTGCAATGTATCCAGATTCCACATAAATCAGTTTTAAGCATTTACTCAGGTAACTTCTCCTGGGCACAAAATTCCCAAGAACTCTTTCATGTTGTGCTCAGCTTCCATATCCCAACTTCCTTTTTAAATCGCTCCGTAAAGAAACTCAAATTCTGACTGCTAACTGGACTTAAAAGAGATCCATCCAGTCTTTCAGTATCTAATGCATACTGTTGTAAGCACAACGCAGGCAGGAATGCTTTTCAGACAAAAGCTTTCTGTTTTTTCCAAATGTCTTTGTAGTATTTTTTCCTGCCACTTCTTTCCCATCTGTTGCTTATGAGTCTGGCAGTCCCTGACTCGCTGAATTTCCAGGTATATTCCGATGTGTCCTTAACCTCATGTGGACTGTCAAGCCAGATGCCCCCTTACTTCCTCAGTGCAAACTATCAGTAAACCTTAGCATAACTTTAGTTTGAGCCTTAAACTAACAGCATGTGAAAAGATTAATATGAATAATTTCAAAACGAATCAGATCCCTTCTTTAAATGTTGACACAGTATTATTTATATCCCATAAATACCTTCTTGACTAAAATTCATCCCAGGAGATTGGCATCTTGCCAGTTCTATTCATATTTACTGTATTTATACAGTACAGTTGGCCAAGGATAATATTTAAGACAAAATATGCCTTAGGGTATATACAATATCTCTTATAGCTTTCCTTTTAAATCTCCTCATTGCTAAAAATATTTAGTCTGAACTTTACAAAATGCCCCACAAAGACCTATCAGCGATCTGTAGTGATATACTGCTGACTATGAGTATAATTAGAGCATATTTGTAATACTTGGGTTGTAGGCAGTTACTGAACGCTAACAACTTGTGGTAAAAACTGAACCACTGATCTTTCCCATGCCTGCGTTCCAGCAGCTTTTGACCTTCAGTGCATTCACACTGATCCCCTTCTCTCTCCTGCCTCCCTCCAACACAGCAGAAACCATAGAGTTAAAAAATTCACTCTGAGACACCAAGGAGAAAGTGCCTGTGGCCGCCAGAGCCGCGCTTTCAATTTCTTCCTTTAAAATATGGTGGAGCAATTTCTTCCTTACTGTCTTTTTTGGAAAGGTTCGCTCCATCCAGCATAACTAGAGAGCAGTGGAAAAACAGTTAACCTACTTACTCTGATGTTAGCGACAGCCCTTGCACAGTAGTGCCGGATCTACTGCTAACCGGCCCTCCGATCCCAAACGTCTGATGCACTCTGTTGGTAGATACCTGCAATCTCCTTTGCTCTTCCAAAGCCTCTATTGATACTTCAGAAGAAATCTGGCCTCTGACAACGTTTTAAAAATAGATCCTCTTTTGTCAAGACCATCCAAGTCACACACCACAGATATTTTAATTTTCTGGAAAGTATGCAGCTCTTAGGTTCTTTGTAGTTTGTTCAAGCAAGGAGAAAGGACAGATGTGCTCAAGACAGATGCATTTTACAATTCTAAGAGACTCTCTGTTACCAGATCAACTCCACAAGCCAAGGCACTGCTATTGGTCTTCCTAACCTTTGCCCATAGGTGCTCCTCTGCCCTGCGTATGATCTGACAGGTCTCAAAAACAAGTGCTAACTTCCACCAAAATAATACAGTACAGCAACGTGGAAAACAGACAGGACTTCTGTGTTTTTGCTACAGCTATGAATTATACTGAACCTCTCTGCTCATACCACTTGGCTTCAAATATGCATTTTTTCAAAGAAAAGAAAGTATTTCTTCCCCAAGGGTAACAAGGGTGGAGTGTATTTATCATGGCTATTAAGGATGGTGCCATAATTATAATAATAAAATGGCTCTGAGTGCCAGGATGTCCTGTACCTGATGTTGTCATTTAAGACTAAAGGAAGAAAGGGAGGCAGCTGCACAGAGCGTGGGGTTCAGATACCTTGGCTGGCATCCTAGGACTATCTATCACATGCAAGACAGAGCAAGCCCCAAAGCTAAACTAAAAATAAATAAGGGGAAAATGCAATTAGAAACTCTAGGATAAAGTTACCAAGATGGCTGCATTATCTATTTAAGCAAGACCTATGTGTTTTTCAGAAACAGACAGCAAGTATATAGGGCATCAAGTGGTGGGGGAGGGAAGAGGTAGAAGAGCGAGCTGAATGAAAAGACAAGGCACTAGGGTTCAGATATGCGAACGGTGAAGTTATTTTCTGCTTCTGGTATTCCACTTTCCTCGGTATGATGATGATCTAGATTCCTTTAAGGCAGTGCGGGGCTTTTGCTTTCTTTTTTTTTTTCTATGCACTTAAGCTTCACTACCAAAACAAAAAGGCACGTCGTTATGATTATTAATCATTCTAAGTGGACTGGGTCAGCACAGAGAATTTGTATCCTCTCTCTTTTTTTTTTTGTGCAAAACGTGGCATGGATCACGAGAAGGTCGTTAAAAACAGCAAAAGGCAGACGGGCTGAGGCAGGTTCCAAGAACCGAGCCTACCCAGAAGGGAAAAGTTTTTCTGTACCTGAAATGAAAAGCGCCCACGAACCAAAAGGGGAGGCTAGTTAAAGTGGGACGAGGAGGGAGGACGCCTATGCCTCCGTCCTCTCTGAGCACCAATCTGAATAGCAGTCTGCGGGACACTGTTCTGGAGGGACACAGACAAGACGAGCCGGCGACTTTCTTTTTTTTTTTTTTTTTTTTAAGACCTCCTCTTCTTTTCGGTTATGGAGAGATGGAAACCTGCCCGTTCCAGACACTCCAAGGGAAACAAGAGCAGTGGAAAGATATTGGCTCTTTCTGGAGGCTGTACACGGGGCTGCCGGGGAGCTAAACGCGGTGCTGGGGAGCGAGCGGGACCCTGGGCGGGGGGAGCTCTGTTCAGGTACGTGGTGGTGAGCAGCAAAGGCACTTGGAGGGATTCCTGGCTGACTTCAAAGGGGACTGGAAACGTCACGAGTCTGGGGGAACAGGTGACCACCCCCAACACATCCACCCAGACACATGTACATCCCACCACCTGAATTAAACCCTGGAAGCATCTAAGGGACGCTGAGGATGAGAGGAAGCCGAGTGAAGAAGGCAGGTTACGATGCTTGGGGCTGCTATTTAAAGGTGCTGGGCACCGCTAAGCCTCAGGGGAGAAATTACGCACACATGCACAAACAGAGAAGACTTACTTTCGGGGTAACCAGGCTGCATGTCTATTTTGTAAACTTCTTTGGCATAGTATTCCTCGTCGCTCCTCTCCCTCTCGCAAGTGGCAGCTCTGTGGTTGGCTTTCTCCTGCAGCAGGTCCCTGGTGCTGTTGTAGATGGAGATGACCTCCGGGGGCACCTCCTCCGGCTCGGGGTACTCGTCCGGAGGGCTGGTGAGCTTCAGTTTGCTCAAGATTTGCCCCCGGATAGCCTCGATCCTCTTGCGCATAAACTGATCCATGTCGAGGGTGCTGCAGGTAGACAGGCTGAGAGCCACCGTGGCCAGATCCACTGTGAGGAGCACGCTCAGCAGATAGCAGTGCATTTTAAGTGTTTAAATACAGCGCCCCCCCCACCAAAAAAAAAAAAAAAAGTGACTTTAACAACGAACGACAACAAGACAAAAAAAATCAAAAAATAAAAAGGGGATCTGTGCAAACAAAGGGGAGATCTGCAGACAAAATGCTGCTAAAAACTGGGCTCCGAGGGCGGCTCGCAATCGGAAAATGTACGGGAGGCGCCAGTGAAAAAATACCAGCAATAATAAGGGGAAAAAAAGAAAAAGAGGCAGCAAGTTGCTACAACTAGATAAAATTCGGGGGTGGAGAGAGCCGGACAGCAAAAAAAGGGGAGGAAAAAAGCCGCCCAAAAGATACAACAAACCTGCGAATCAAGTAAATGGAAGAGAGGCTGCTCTCAGCGCGCTGGAAAACAAAAATCTGCAGGGGAGGGGGGTGGAATAAAAAAACGGGAGAGGGGGTGGTGTAAAAGAAAAAAGAGGCAAAAAAAAAAAAAAGAGAAGAACTGG
>JAWMRA010000113.1:19442627-19496275 GCA_035584735.1 Pseudotriccus pelzelni
CCGAGCCCCGGCCCCGGCGCAGCGGCAGCGGCAGGGACAGGGGCAGGGACAGGGACAGGGGCAGGCGGCGGCCCCGGCCCCGCCTGGCCCCCGCGGCGAGCGGCGATCCCCCGGCCGGCCGCGTCCCGCAGGCTGCTGCGTGCGCCCCGCGCCGCATGCACCGACCCACCCCCGCCCGGGCCGCTGCGCGCCGCAAGAGCTCTTTTTCCAGCTCCCTCCTCCTCCTTCCGAAACGCCAACCCCGCGCCGCGGATCAGCGAGGCAGCGCCGCCGCCCCGGCCAGCCCTCCCCGCGGGTCGCAGGCGCGGAGCCGGCCGCCCGGGCGCTGGCCGCAGCGCTGCGCCGCTCTCTTCCCCCCCGCCGGCCTCCCCCGCGGCGCTGGGGCTGGCCCCGTCCCCGGCGGCTCTAGCGCTCCGCCCGGCGCCCCCCGCCTGCCGCCCCCGGCCCCTCGGCTCTCCCTGCGCGGAGGGGACGGGTGCCAGCAGATAACATCACGGCCGCGCAGGGAGAGGGAGATTTATACGATCTCCCCGCCCCACGTGCTCGCCTCGCTGCGAAGTGACGTGGAGGGGCTGCGGGAGCGGAGGGCTCCGCGCCGCCGCCCGGCTATTTATTCCCCTCCGCAGCCCGGCCGCCGTGCCTGCCGCTGCCTAGGTGCCTCTCCCCGGGGCGAGGAGAGGCGAGGCAACCCGGAGCCGAGAAGAGAAAGCAAGTCCTGCCAGGCTTTTATATTATTTTATTTATTTATTAAATAAAGGCTTCAGTCCTTCTTGCACCTATTATTAAAGTAATTGGGCCAAATACCACTCCGGCGTTAGAGGAAGAATAACACGCCTCCTGGACACCGCTCAGATGCGTTCCTATTATTCAAGGTTGCTGCTGTTAAGGCTCTGCCCGCTGCACCGTCACAGAACGCTCGTCGCACTGCCCCTCCGTTTCACTTCCAAATGTGATTTGGGGGTAACTCTCATTGCTCCCCGGCAGCTTGGTAATCGGTACTACCGCCGAAATAGGGAGAGCCCAGAGATGAGGAGGATTTGCTCCTTCCCCGAGGTCTCCTGTCAAAAGCATGCGAATACATCCTCATCTGCACTTGACAGAAACTCTCAAGTCCCAAACGCTTTGGCCATGCCTGTAATTCATTTTTTCCGCTGCCTCTTTTGGCTACAACAAACATCACAGGCTCCATCCATATCCTTCTCTGCCCTAGGGAAATCACTCTACAGCCTACTAGGCATCCCTCAACTTAATACCATGAAGATTTTCCTTTACAGTTCATTTATTACCTCTGTACATTAACTTTATAAAGTGATCAAGTAGCCTTTTTCTTTACTCTTACCCATTTTAGCCTTATATTCCCCTCTGAATTAAGCTGTCACTGGTTTAACTTGCCATAATTTCCAATTACACCCTCCTAGATGGGTCAAGGCTATTTCTGAAGAAAATCTGCTTTATTTCCAGAGATGAAGAAGCATGGAGAAGAGGTACTTGAAGGGCCACAGATGTTCTAAAGAACAGGTTGGCCATTTGCAGCCGTATTATGGGTAAACACACATAAGAGAAGTTAGATAGGATGACTGAGATCTATCCAAAAGGACAATGAAATTCATGTAAAACCTGAACAAGCCAAACACCACCAAAGACTTCCTCCAGCTGACCACATCTCAGGAACCATCTTTTCTGCAAAATGTTCAAATGTTTGCCGAAGCTGGAGAATGGCAGTCCCCAAATTAAGATGCAAATTTTTCCTTGCCAGTGAGGAAAACTGCTTCCTCTGAGCAGCTGTGGCTATGTGCTGGGGTGATGGAGGCACCCAGCAGCATGGAGCTGCCACATACTGTTTGCCTTGGCAGAGCTCTGCTCCAGGGAAACCTTGCACCAACACGGCCAGCTAACCTCGTATTGCTGTGGATACCAGGAATGACGAGATTCTCCGAGAGATGGAGGAGCTAAGAAAATATATTTTTGAAAAGGTATGTGTGCACACACAGACTCTGAAAGTAAACTTACTCTTCATTCTTTAACAGCATGTAGGTATGTACATACACAGCCAAGACTGCATTCTCCCGATGCAAGAGTTAATGGTGCTTTCCACTTAAATCCATGAATTCCTGCAAGGCCAGATTAAACGTCTCTGCCACAACATCACACTTTTACTGCTGTGCATGTCAATGTCCTGCTCCTACTGACCTGAAAAACACAGCTGCAGTGTCAGGAATGGCAGTGTTTCCAAAATTACTCAAATAAACAAGCAAGCTCAACATGTAGACTCAGCTGGTTTCACTTCTGCAACACACCTGTACAAAACCAAGGGGACAGTTCCTCGAGCTGTTACATCTCACAGCTCTGCTGCTAACCAGCTGAGGAATCAGCTCTGTTACATGAGGTACCTCAACCGCAAATACTTCCAAAGAAAAGGGTTATTAAATTATTTCCTCCAAAAGCTACAGCTGAAACTATGGAGAAATTCCTTGTACAGCAACTATGGCCCTGTAACACTTTGCTGCTGTAAATGTGCTGCTTGCCACTCATCTCAAGGGCTTCAGAGCAGCGACTGGGACAGTGCTCGACACCCTCCTTTTGCAGAGAACCTCCCGCCATCTCTCACGATACCTCTGCAGATACAGCCCTACCAGCTGGCAAAGTGTTTTGATTCTTTGTTAGTGGTGAAAAAAAGTTAAAAAACCCCCCACCAACCTAAGAAAAAACCTCACCAACCCAAACTTTGCAGTGTCTTTCACAAATCCTGGAGCCTTAAGGATGACATACTGAAGAGCCATCAACCCCCATGTGCTCCGTGCCCATCTGGCCAGGCTACCCAAGCAGCTGAAGGAGGTCTAAGCTCCAGAGGAGCCCTCCATGTAAGCCACCAGAGATCCAGCCAGGGTGACAGCAAACCAGTTCACCTGGAAAGTTGCTGAGATTCCTTCAGATCTGTCAATGATTCCTCAGTGTCTTTTAGACCAGCTAGGAAAAAAAAAAGAAAATTAAGATAAATCTTGGGTTTGTTCTCATTTGAGACAAACCCTTTTCTTCTATTCTGACCTTTTCAATGTGACACAGGCTTACCCAGGTGCATGTCTCCATTTTGCCTCACCACTGCAACAAAGCTTGATTCCCTAAAACTTTCTGGTGTCACCATGGTGATGTTTTTGCCAGGCACAACTTCCCAGGCATAGCAGCATTCTCCATGCCAAAAGCCCCAGCTACTTGAGCTAAATCCCCAGCAGCTGCAGAAGCCCACCACACATGCCTGAGCTACTCCAGTTTGCTCCAGGAAAGGGACACCTACCTCCTAGCCAAATCATTCAAATACACACCCACATTCATAAACATTGACTTTCCATTATGTAATCTAAATGGAAAATATCTGGAATGTATACATCATGATATACCTGATCTTATTTCTAAAATCTCTCCCCTGCACATTTAAGGTTTTTTTTTGGCCACAGCAGTCCTTTAACTATACTCAAACAGGTGCCATTTCTACCTTGCTAAAGTGAACAACAACAGAAGAGGCAATCAAAACTTGTCAGAAATGACAGAGCCAAATTGTGGACACTCTACAAAACTGGATAAAGCATAGTATAATCAGAATTCAATTATAGCATGATCTTCAGCCCAGGTAATCCAGCTTCAAAATTCTGCTGTTAATTTTTGGGACTGATACATCTGTCAAAATGATCCCAATTATGGCTTTGTATTTTAGCCTGAAAAGCTTTTTGGTTTTGATTCGTTCTGAAATAGTTTTCATTTGATGGCTACCTGTTTCTTTCAAAAGCTGCTGAGATTATCAGACACTGAAGTTTAACTCAGCTTACACTTATCTCTTCTTTGTGCTTCTGTGCAATGGCCTTGTCTTCTGGGGCTGCTGTCACTCGAAGCTTTGTAAGTCAGAAAGTAGGAATGGGCCCTTAGTGTGCATATAGGGAAAGAACAGAACTTATCTGTTTTGGAGCTTTAATTCAATACAATACTGTCTTTTTACTTTTTTTTTTTTTTTTTTTTAATAAACAGTAACTGTTTATTAGAAAAACAGAGACACCTGGAAAGTTACTTCACTAAACGTATGGGTTTCATGTTTCCTATTAACTTAAAAATTACGTGGTCAGGATTTTACAATTTGTGGTTTCTTTTTAGATTGTTTTGGTTATACGCAAATGTGCTGTGCAAAATACAAAGGCAATAATCTTTCTAAAACTGCTGACGACCAGGTCATTAAGTAAGGTGGCTGGCCAGATTTCATAAACTAAAGAACATTGTTGGAAGAGGAATAACTTTCAAAAGTTAAGAGGTGACTTTTGTAAATCCTCACACTGATGACGAGCATAGGATGATTGCACAATTAATTCTTTGTGGCACGCTCAGAAATCTGCAGCCGTAATTGTGGTTGTGTAGGATCTCAGTTATTCTGATGCAGGGTGCTAGGGAAAAAACTTTTGAATTCTCCTTTTTATAAAAATATATGTATAAAGGTTCAGCTCATAGAGCCAAGGTGGCACCTAATAAAGGTGAGGCAAAGAGGAGATGACAAATAATGGAAAGTTGTAATATATACTATAATAAAACCTTAGATTTTACTGTTTATTATCCTTAGTGAAGTAGAAGTCCATACCTCTGTGCTGCACATTTCATTAGTGTGTGCAGTAACGCCTGGATGAATTTGAGAGCAAACCCTGCTGACCTTACTAATACAAGCAGCCCCACTGCCTCAGGATTGCATTTCACACAACCACAGCCGATTCCTGCAACACTCATGTTCCAGAAGATAAAGGCTACTTTATAGAACATGCTGTTTGACACGCAAGACTGCCATCCATATATACATATACATGTGTAGCTACTTGTCAACTTGCAAATCAAAGGTTTCTGATATATATATAGAGAAAAGGAACTTATTTGTATGAACCAGATCTTATTTTATATATTTATATGAACAAATATAAAATGTGTAACAGGAATAAGAATGTTTATTTATATATATTTTTGTATATTTATCTATTAAAAAAAAAAGTTCCTGTTCCCAAAAATGGAGTCAATAACTTCAGTGGAAACAGTCACAAGTCAACAGGATCAGATTCAAAAAGCTATCACCTGTGTGATTTAATGGAATGGTATCCTCTCCATCATTCAGTGAGAACAGAAGTTGTAATGTCCTCATAGCACTGTATAGTCTGTGTGTTTAAAACTGTACCTTAATAAATGACATCTACAATGCAATTACCCCCAAAATCCCACAACCTTACCCTCTCATCCCCCCCAAAAAACCCCAAACACAAAAAACCAACCAACTAAAAAAAACAAACCCCCAAAACAATACTGGAACTTTAGCCAGGACACCTCAAGCCAGAATGACTAAAATCTGAAGGAAAGGGGAATGTTCGCAAGGTGCTGAGATATTACAGCTGTCCCTTCAGAATAACTTTCCCCTTTCTCCCCCCAAAAAGTCTTCTGGGTAAGAATAAAAAGAGAACGGAAAGGAGCATCACAATTAATCTGTATTTCAGTGCTACATTATTGTTGACATTTTACATGGCTTGGATTTTACAACTCATAGAATAGTTTCCAGGTGGTACGGTTGCATCCTCTTCCTAAGGAGCAGAGCCAGACATTAGGGGGACGAGGGAAGCAATGTAATGATCAATGGTGTAAACCCCCTACTCTAAAAATACACGTTCCTTAAAGGCTGCACATATCAGTGCTGCATCCAAAGAGCAGCTTCCAGCAGCCAATTTCCACCTTTCAATCAGTTAAGACTCAAGTCTTCATAAAAACTCTGTGTATGCCAGAGAAGCTCTCCCATGGTTACACCTCCCAGAGTTTGATCCCCTCATGTGCTTTCCCAAATCTGCTTGTCCGCCCTGAGGATGCCACACTAATCTTTTCTACATCATCCAGTTTTAGTCTATGTGCCACCAAAAAAAGAGGCCTTCCTTAATCCTAGCACCTGTGGTTTTAATCACCACAGGAAATCCTGATTCCACGAAAGGCAGTAAGACTTAAATATCAACAGAGGGAAACTCACTAACTAAAAATAAAAATAATTAAAAAAAGACAGAGAAATATAAGCACAGTGGTTTATACACCAGAGGGTCTTGACATCTACTTATAGTAAGCACAACAAAGTAAAGATAGTAGGGTAAAAGTCATCCCTTTAATCCCATGGTTTGAACTCATGACCTGCATCTCTTTCTCAGTAATACAGCTGTTGCCTTGTATTTCTGAACTGCTCAATGATGACTTGGGCTATACCTCATTAACTAACACACAAATGATACCTGTAAATATTGTCTTCCAAAGAAAGCATCTACTGGAGTTTGTTCAACAAATTAAAATCATGTAACTCAAATTAAAATGTGCACTCAGATCGCACTATTGAAGTTTTAAGAAAATTATGTATATAGCAAGTTTAACTGGCAGTGACTTAAAAAACTGGGTCAGCCAGTAATGCCACATTTTAAGTCATATTCTGCAGCTACAAAAACCAAATAGCTCCGAGTCTGGCATCCTGACTTCTTCACAAGCTGCCTGTGCAATCTGCACAGACAAAAAGCTCTAAACTAACACAGCTTCCAAAATGTTTCTTTCCTAATGGTTTTTAAGCAACACAAGTTCATAATGATCCTAGAAAGTTTACAGAAAGCAATGCATCGTTTCACATTACCTCATGAAAAAAGTACAAATCCACAACCAAACCAAACCTCATGCAATACCAAGCTCTTGTGCGGCACTGACCAAATTAGTGCAGAGATTTTTGTGTTGCCTCTCAGCCTTACACATTTTTAAACGCATTTTCTATGCATTCTATCCCTCTTTGAAACTAACGGCACATGTGATCCCCCCCACATAGAGGGTGGTTTGCACTGGGGCTGTGCTCAGTGAAGTGTTCTCCAGGAGGAAGACCACCTGAGAACACGTACCCTACCATTCAGGGCAGGCTGTGGGTTAAGGTCAAAGATACTTAAAAGCAAAAGGAAAATGAAACAAACTGTGGTTTTCCACAAATGTAAGAGTTCTGTATTTTCTAGAAAAATATGTTGTGCAAATAAGATACCAAAACAGATACCAAAAAGGGAGAACTATCTTCATTAAACATACCAAAGTCCAATCTGTAGTTTTGATGTTAACTTCTAAACTTCCCCATCATGGCTACAGACTGACAGCTGAAATGCCTCCTCTCAAAAATGTAGGTGTTCTGAACATCCACCTCAGTAAAATCAGAGTTTAAAAATGCCTACACATTGGTTGAAAATGCAGATGTCAAACCCAGTATTGTCTCACATAAAGGACCTGAGTCCACAAATACATCACTCCAGTCCTTTGAAATAAAAATTAATTAATTCATCACAAGGCAGATAGTTCAGCAATGTGTTTCAACAGTAACTAAAGTGAATGAGAAGCAAAGACAATGGTTTGTCTCTGGGAAGCATAATATTGACATTATAGAAAGATACACAAGTACCTTTCTTACCCTTTCTTATCCCTTCTTACTTGAACTATCTTTTTCACATAAAATGTATTTCTCTTCTTTAATTCTAGGCAATGACACCAAAACTTAAAATAAAAGAACACTCCAGAGTTTGTTGTTTGGTTTTTTTTAAAGGCAAAACATAGCAGATGGAAAGAACAGCAGTGACACTGGCAATCTTGATCTGAGCTGCTGGTTGCACTGGTACAACATCAGAAAGGTGTTCAACATCTTGCAAGGCCTGACTACTCCCTTTGCTAACACAATCCACATGAATGAATATCAATATATCATCCTCCAAGGCTGGATTTGTTTCACCAATGTTCACACTGCAAGTGTATTTATACTTGCATCTAATACATTGTTTTGGCTGAGTAATGCATCCTTAAATTGAGGATCGTGTCTGAAGGTCCTGAAAACCATCCATAGCCTTTTTCTGTTATCATGAAGAGACACTTGAGAATTTCATGAAGTCTTTTCATAATAACAAATATTTCTTTCATAAGCCTGTAACACCTTTCACCAGGTACTGTCAAGTATTTCACTCCTCTAAAGCAACCCTATACACTATTGTTACCTGTTGTACTACTACACTGTTGCAGCTGTGCAATATGAACCTAAAGCTCTTTTGAAACTCATTGGGATTGTAACTCAAGATGCAGAGGCACACAGTGGTGGAAAGGCTAGCAGTGTGCGTTTGATAGACCTTTGCCCTGCAACGTGGTGACTGTACAGTTGATATGGGCAGGTATGTCACAGTCTCAATTACCAAAAGCTCAGGTACTCAGCCCTCTAGTAACAGTTTTTATTCAGCTGCCTGACTTCAGGCATCCTTCCTAAAATGGACACAGATCAGTTCTTGCCCCTGGACATACGGTACCTTGAGTAAAAGGCTGCTTCATTGCCCACAAAATGTGCAATTTATGGATCACTTAAAACCCAGAGAAAATCCTCTTGAGATAAACTATACAGAAACTTGAAGTCCATGCGAAATCCACATAATCAAGAAATCTTTTCACTGTCATTTTGCTTGAATCAAGCAAGTATGTCTTCCTGTTCTGAACAAGAATGAGAATGTCCTCCTTTATCAGAATAGAAAAAACAAAGTTCAAAGCAACAGTGGCTGAATAACCATAGGCATTCAGTCAATCTCCAAGATTATATTCATAATGCACTTCATAAAGGGCTCATAAATGGCTAGTGGAATCTTTAAGGACTTCAGTATTCAAATAGGCTTTAAAATGATGGCAGTAACCATTTCTAGATTACACATGAAGTTTCTGATAAGTGTAACCAGTTTATCTTTTAAGTGAACTATTTCTATTAATTATTCAGCTACTTCTGAGAACACTGTAAGAAATCTTAGTGATATCAAAACCTCAGTGCAAGTCTGATTGAGGTTAGCAGTTTACAATTAACACATTCACTGAAAAAAGAGTTAGGAAACACTAAGAAAATGTTGTAAAATAATGCTCCAGAAGTTCATGCACTGCATGAGAGAATGGGCTATTGAATCAACTGAGGCACTGTGAAGAAATAATGCTTTTTATGAGTATTCCTAAAATTACCTTCCAAAGTGTCTCTGGGAAGACACTTGTACTCATGAATTCACATTCAAAAGCTTGAAAGTGCCCTAAGTCATTTAACAATTTGGTATCCAACAGGTTAAACACGTGGATTTAAACAAAAAGAAATCATTCCAAGGGATGAAGCATTGCACAAACAAGTATCTTTGGTGCTGAAGCTACTCCATTTGACTGGAGTTTAATTTTAAACACGTCCCTTAAGACAGAAAAGCAATTGAAAAGACGTATTTGAAAACAAAATGTTTTGTCTATGTTCAGCCATCGCTCTCAGCCTGAAAAAAGAATGATGAAGGGAAAGCCTTTATCTGCTAGATCACTTCTGGAGGTGAAACATTTGAGGCTTACATACTGCAAGAGGTTAGAAGCCACTGCTTTAGAACAGCAGTAAATGAAAACTGCAGTTTTCTACCATCTCTTAACTAAAAACTTGTCCAGTGTCTGTCACTGAAGTTTCAGACTCCCAAGTTTAACATCTTATTTAGCATAAGGACCCTATCTGTGTAACAAGATCCTGATTCTTCACTACCTCAAGCTTTCTCCTGGCCCTCTCACTCCTTACCTCAGCAAGTCTTGAAGAAATCATTGAGCAATTCTCAGGGGTTGGAAGTGAACAACACTGACAACTGCTCTGTGTGTATATTAACTATGCCAGGACTCATTTCATAAGAATGAGAAGTTTGTCATTTTAAGTTGTGCGGAGTGCTGTGTGCCAGATGACTTCTGCCTTCCTCCCTAGAGACAGCCACTGAGCCAGCTCTGAACAGATGCAGCTCTACAGACCACCTTCTTCTGGAAGCATCAGATAATCAAAACACTTTTATGGCCTCCAAACGATCAATTTCTCTCTTCAAAACAAATCACACACACAAAACATTATCTTCACCAGGAAGCAGCTTCCAGCTCTTTTGTTCTGCTCAACTTGTGAACCCAGGAGAACCTTCCTCACAGCTGCAGAAGCAGGAGCTCTTCCCTCCATGTTTTAACAGAGAAGATGCTGTGGTACAGCAGCATCAGGCAAAACAAGGAAATTCCATCACCACTCCCAAGTGTTTCCCTAACAGGAGGCTGAAGAAAAGCATGGAGAATATAGTTATTTTTTCCCATAAGCCTTCCTTGCTGAAAAAAGTTAGCACAATTGATGTGAGTTGCACTGGGGGGACCACAGGACAAGAGACATGGGGAAGAGTTGACCCTGTGCCTTCGCTTGTTAAACAAAACTGTTGCTTTGCGTGCAATCCATAGAATATTAAACTCTACATACTCTGGAATTGGCTTGAAGCCTAATAAAACTGGAACCACCCCATCCTTATTGGCTTTATATAGATAGGTACAGAAATATACAAAGTTGAGATGATTCATGCTCTCTGGAATGAAGGGCAGCGGCACAGCTTTACTTAAGCAGAGATATTCATGGGAGCAGGAAAAACAGACCAAGAACTCTGACTGCTGGGAAAAGCTGCTGAAGGTTGTTCTTGGTAGCTATGGAAGAGGAAGAACATTACTGAAAAAGGGGATAGGGCAGCTGATCCCACAGCTGAGACAAGAGACTGGAAGGTCCCTGGGTCAAACAAAGTTTAGATCTTTTGAACTGCTTGTCAATGAAAACAAAACTTGTGAAATAAAATAGCCAACAAATGCCTAAAATCAAAATACATAGTTAGCAATTCTAGTTATTCTAGGAGCTTCTCTGCATATGGCACGACCAAAGAACAAGGCAAAGGCAAGGTACAGTATAAAACTTATATTTTTATGTATATTGAGTAGTTATTTAAGTATTATGCTTCTTAAACGGCAAGAAATACTCTCTACATATGTGAAATAGGTCAAAATATTTTTAGCAATATTGATATACTCCACATTTTTCTTAAACACACGAGTCACTTCAGTGCTTTAATAAAAACATTACTCAAAAAATGCTCAAATAAACACCCAAGTATTCTAAAAGTATTTGGAAAGTATTCTGCAATTTTTAATAATCATCTCAGGATATCATAGTTCCTAAGGAAAACTTCAATTATTTTCCAAAAGTTTGATCTTTAAGAGAGACAGGGGATATGAAACTAGAGAACAACTATAGATTTAAGGGTGCTGATGTAATTTTTTCTCACAAAGTAACTGAGCTCTGTAGAAAGAAAGCAATGTCACATTAGAATATTATGCTGCTTCAGAGACTCAAAATCCATTGTGGCATATTTTTGCATTGCACTAATGAGATGGTAACTCTCACTGAACAGCTATACAGATGTCGAGCCTTCAGAAGCCGGGATAACCATATGTCAAACTTCTGTGGTTTTGCCACTTGATATTTTGGGTGTATGCCTTCATTTGTGATAATAAATATCAGGCCACAAACTAATGTCTCCTCAGATATCTAATATGTTTAACACTCAAAACAGCTTGAAAATCTAAACATTTCTGCTGCTAGCTTTGAGTTCTCCTCAAAGAATTATGCTACAATATATACCAGATGAATAGGCTAGGGATAACACAATGATTGCCAGTTGTTGGGATGGGTTTCTCTGCCATTTTGTATCTATATTTTTTATCCTGTAGTAAACACAAAGTTCAAACACCCCCCCCTTCTCAATGTCTTCGTTAGGAAAATCTAAACCCACTGTCCTACTGCACATTTCCACGCCGAAGACTGAAAATTTCAAAGTTGCTCCTAACAATATCTTGCATATAAGCAGGTACAAAGAAAGGTTTGTACATAAGGCATCTGCAGAAATGGACAGAACAGTACTACGTATTTTAAGTATCAATTAATAGGCCCCAAGGCATTTGCTTCACATAGCAAATGGGGAAATGTGATAGCAAAGTTAAACAAACGACACAGCATCAGACAGCCAGTCTGGAACAGTGAATACAGCAGAATTCATCCCCAGCCTCTCATTTATAACACCTTAATCACAACACAATTCTTTCTGTATGCATATGCTTATATAGAATATATTCTTATTATGCGTGTCACCTACACCTTTGCAACCAAACAACAACTGAGGAGAAATTGCTGTGGCTTAAAGTGTTACCCTGGCAGATGTCTTCCAAATTTCTCACTTCTATGATATACATCTGAGCAGAAGGGCTTGTTTGACCCTTTACACACCTGAGGAATTAGCTTGAGGGCTGACTAAACCCACAGGATGCATCTTAGAGGTCCATCTCCTTACTGAAAAAGGCCAGCACACCAGAACTGCAAATGAAGCAACTGTGAACACAATTTCATAGAGTACTGTTAGAAAAGCCCTCCATCCCCAATGAAACCAACAGCAATGACTGTCCTTTCCTCTCCTGCCAGACTCTTGGCTTATACAACTTCAAACTTACAATGGAAAAAACATATATATATATATAAACCCCAATCAGTAGGGTCAAGTCTCTCTTTTTACAATTATGTCTCCAGAGTTGTGTCCAATCAACGTAATGTTCCAAGACCAGAACTATCACATTAATGGTTACTTTTCTTTATTATCTACAGAACTTTTTCTGGCCAAAGTAGTAAAGACTCTATAGGAGTCCGATAACTTTACAAGGTGACAGCATTTCTGTGTTTATTGTAAGCCATTTCTATTGCAAATTGCAACAACTTTTCAAAGTGCAACACTGATTTGGAAACGCAGGCATGCTAATACATCAATTGCCATGACTAATGTATAAACTTTTAATGACCTTGGCAAAATCTTTCCTTCATTGGGCAAGTGCCACTATTTTGACTGTACAAAATGTTTTGGAAATATGTTGAAAATTATACTTGTTTTGGAAAATATTTCAGGATTTCAGTATAGCAAATGGAGCTATATTAAATAAAAGTTTGACATGGAGGAGAAAACACTCCAAGGTTGTGTAAGGGTTTTTTGTTTGGTTTTTTTTTTTAAAAAAGAGGTATCCTCCAAGTGTTGTACATTCACAGAATGCTGACTTTTTATCCAAACAAAGTTAAGAAGATAAGACATTATCTTGAATGTTTTCAGTTTCATTCAGTCACTGTCATCTTCTTGTTTCAGACCACCTCCTTGTTCAGTATCACCCTCTCCATCGCTTTCCTTGTCCCAGTCCTTCATAGATGCTCCCATCATGAAGTCATCACGCAGTATATTCCACTCTGGCCCCTCTTCAGACTTCACTTCACCCTGAATGTTTGAGAGGAGGAGAGGGAACAGAGAAACATGAGATGAAGGTGAAAGGCAGTAAAAGATGGAAGATCTTCATGCAATCAAAATAACACCTCCTACAGTTTGCACTGGCAGACCTACCAAGGGCTAGCTCTTTCTGCAAATAGTACAGAGAAACATGCAGGACAACCATAAATGATGCTAAAAAGCAAACTTGTTATAACCAACCAATAAAAGAAATATGGAAGCAAAACAATTATTCCTTGTGGATGAAACAGTCAACCCTGGGCATGGCTTCCTTTATTAAAATCTTTCTTGGCAATCAGAATGGATTTATGATATCATTTATTAACCCCCAGGTGCTGCTTCATTAGAACACTTCTTGGCACATTTCTAAAACACAAATATGGATTTAATAAAGGTTTAACCCCCCCCAATTTAATATTTAACATATTCTGTGATATGTGAACCAAATCCTCTTTATGTGGATTATTACCTCACTACCTGGGCTTGTCATATGGTACAAAGCTGCCTCTAAAAGAAATGAAGTTGATCTACACTTAGCAAGCCAACAACATTTTACTCCAAGTTTCCTACCTCTTGAAAGTGAATAAACTGAGGCCCACTACATGGACTGGTGAATAATAAAAATGACAGGAGTGTAGTTTCAGGTTAGCACTGAAAACAGTGCTTGGTTGCAGTTCTTTGAAGTGACAGATCACATTTGGGCAGTGCAACAGCCCCATCCTGTGGCAACAGTTTTAAAGAACAGCTTGAAGCTATTCCTACGTCTTTACTTGAAGGAAAATACTGAAAGCCGTTAAGTGTACTGAAGAAGGATTTATTTCAGTGGTTTACATCTCAGCAGCAAAATACTTCCAAGGAACAAAATGCCTAAGTGTCCAGCAGGGAAGCAAAAAATTGTTACCAAAGTGGAATTAGGGACACTGAAAACATTAATTTAGTTTTGCAGGGTGTTTGAAACACAGTTAACACTGGCATCTCAGGTGTGCTTTCCTCAGTCCTGTGCTCAAGAGACAGACATCAGCTGACCCCCTAGTTTAAGTGACTACCACCTCCTGATACCCTACAGCAGATGGGGTCACCTATTGCAGCACCCTCTGCAGACAAAGACCTGCCTACTAGATGCAAAACCTGCAGTAAATGTATGATCACTGTAGACATTTGTTCATGCCTCTTTTCTGTCATGGATCTAGGAATGCCATATTTAGAACCACCGTGTATTTAATCTGATGTTTGTGCAATCTTTGGGAAAGAACAGCATATAGAATGTAATAGCAGGAGAAAGGAGGAATAAAGAAAATGTAAATCTAACACATCATATCACACCAACGGAAGTCATTTGAGCGCAAAAAGTCTGACAAAAAAGGTATGTATTTTTAATAGGTAATCAAAGCAGAAATGCCAAATGTGATTTCTCCTACAGTTCTTTTTGAAACACTACACTCACAAAAATAGGGTAACAAGTCTTAACACTTTCCTTCCCAAAAGGAATCTCCCAGGGCCCAGCTGAAAAAAAAAAAAAAAAAAAGAAACTCCACATCTGTTCCTCAAGATGTTTGCACTGTGTTTTGGTTTGGGGTTTGCTTTTGTGTCTTCGCAGCTGCTCTCATTAATGCCTACTCCCATCCAATTCCCCTCTTCCCCAGGGCAATGCCTCCTAACCACTTTCCACTCTTGCAGCAATTCACTTCAAGTGCTATACCCAGTAAAGCTTAAAAATCAGCTCAGGCAGGGCAATCAATTACCTGGAATCAAAGAGCTACTGATAAGGTGGGTCCCTAGGCAGACCTTAAAGTGTTCACATGGGAATAATGTGCATTAGTGCAAACACAGGTACTCTGCTCAGGGACACAAGGAAAGGGTAATTTTTTCCCCTCTTTTTTGAACTGTATTGCAGTTGGTTTATACGTTTACATTTGCAGAGTAGAAAACGTTTAAAAAAATTTAAAAAAATCACCAAGCTTTTTCTTTTCAATCTCAGATCTTTTGTAAAGCACTGGTTGAACGGTGACATTTAAAAGAGTTAAATCTGAAATACCTAAGTGTAAACATTCCACATTCCTTCCAAAACAATTCACTTTTTTTTTTTCAATATTAAAACCAAATTCCATTTTTCCCAGATGTGCAAAACAGGGATTTTTTTTTTTGCTTGCTTATTTTATTTTGGGTTTTAAACACCACAGAAGCTGTAGATTATTGTTGGTAATGACAGTGGAAGGCTCAGGGTTTGAAAAGCCCAATCCTCAAATTCATCACAAGCTACTATTCAGCAACCATTAGCCCTTCTTTCTATCTATGTCAAGTGAACAACAGGACAAAAGCAGGACCTTAACAAAAGAGGGATGCTGATCCTCCATTACCCAGTATGTAAGGCACCACAAAGGTTTGAATAGAGTTTTACAACAAGCCCTAAGGAGAAAGACAGAGGTAGCATGTTCATGCCTCAAAGATGAAGATTAAATGCTTGAAAGTAAATATTTAATCAATTTTAAGCATGCTTCCAAGTGCAGAAAATGCCTTGTTTAGTATCTTCATTCCTAACTCATTTGCTACTCTATTTTCCCCTCAGAATAAAATCTCTCCAAATCTACTGTATCACAAAACATTCCTGAAGTCTTAAGAAAATATGCAGCAAGACTATTTGTATAATTAACAATTAGTTCAACTGTAACATCACTTCCCAACTTGCTTTATGTAAGAATGTTAATACAGTTGGGTTTTCAATGCCATAATCTAGTTTCATCTAAATAAAACAAAAATTATTTTTGGCACGTGGAAAATAAACCATCTTTCACTCGACACAAATGCTTTTGAACTTCCAGTCAGCTGTTCACGCACATCTCACTACAACACTGAAGTCCCCTTTGAACACCCCCAAATGAAAACAAGGCAGGCTACATAAACATCAGAGTGTAATGCCACATTATGTGGATCCTTCGGTAAGGCAAGGAGTGAAAAATTGTGTTGCTTTTTTTCCTCTCCTCTTTTATACATACATTGAAATGGTTTTGTTCTTCACAGAAGTTGTGGCAACCTATTTCAAAAGGTTTGATATCTCACTTACTGCTGCCTCTCAGGAGTCATTGGTACATTGTAATGAACTTATTATCATGAGCTGAAATAAGACAGACCAAAACATGCAGTGTGGTTACTCTAGTGCTCACTTGCTGTGATGAACTGACAGTCCAGTTAAAAAGTGATCATATAAATAAAATAAACACTATCTTGCCTGCTTTGTGTGCCACCTAAGCTCTCACACCATTAGCTCAAGTCTCACACAAGTAGGGCTCTGTAGTGGGGACATACTTCCCAAACTAATTCTGGTTTGAAGACATACCCTCTACCTAGTCTGCACCAGAACAAGATGAACAGAAATTCTTAGCCAAGTCCTAATAAAACCACCCACCCTCCAACACAGCTTAGTTCTGTCACCTAGAAAAAAACAGCCGTCCCTTGCAGGATCCAGACTGAAACTGCCTTTTGGATGTTTTAGAAGGAATTGCTTTACAAAAGCCTCATGGTAGCAGCAGCAGCAATATGATCAAGTAGAAATCTCCCTGTTTTGATTCATTTCTTTACCACCGCAGAAAACTGAAGCTCCATAATTTGCTCTTGGTAAACGATGTGACAGTAAAGTATCTTTAACTGAGACTTGCCAAACTCACAGCGGAGTTGTGGCAGACAGCGCTGACACCGAGGTGTGAGGTCAATCCTCTCTACCCCTTCTGAAGCTGTCAGAAGCAGCAGCAGGATACATAGCTGCTTCGGTCCGCGAGTGAGTGCCTTAGCTCAAAGTCTGTTGCCTTTGACAGCTTAAGGGAATTAAGCTCAGTCTGTCTAAGCTACAGGACATTGTAATTTTCATCTCTTGCTTTACTGGTACAGCAACATCCTAAAAACAGAGCAGAAGAGTTTGCCAGAGCTTTTCAGAACCTTATACTTTAGCAGACCAAAGTCCATAAGGCTTATTGGTAAGTAATGGCATTAAAAGATGTGCCTTGAAATCAGGGCACACAGGCAAAAGACAGCATTTCATTCTACCTCCCACCAGCTTGTGTCACTTGAGCACACTCCTGCTTCTGCAGCTGCAAAACAGCAAACATACCTACAGCACCGTAGAGATTCCCCTACAGCCTGCGTCCAGAAAACAGTGACTGCAGGGTATTAACAATGGAACATTTTTCTGATCTACGAATTACAGTCAGCACACTGGACTCTCATGCCTTTGCTCTGTGTAAAAGATGAAATGCCAGAGCTTGCAGGGGCATCTCTCTTTACCATCACCTACAATAAATGTTTATTTGTACCTGTCAGGGAAGGAATTTCTAACATAAATATCTCTCAAGCAACAACTCTAAGCCCTGAGAAAACAATTCCAATGTGTCTAATTAATCTGAACTGCGCCCCCCCTGCCCCATCCCTCTGTTTTGCTCAATACAAATATCTAAGACCTTGAAATACAGGGAAGCTTTTGTCATGATGAAATTAAAAAGTGTAACTGCCAAAAAGCATTCTCACAGACATCTGACAATTACCTTCCCTGCCAACCTGCATCTTGCACCAAGTGACTGCTGCTATTCTGTTTCTCATCCCCAAGCAAGTCAGTTTAAACTGAGCTCAAAAAAATAAAAAACAGCACAGGCATACACTGAGGCGTGTTACATCTCACTTGAAAAAAATAATAACAATAATAATAATTAAAAAAACACTTGGCAGAAGAGGAGGAGGAAATGGAAAACAGAGAACACCAGCATAATCACTTCTGCTAAATTAATTTTCAGCAATATCCAAGCTCACAAGGTAAGAAAATAAGTTTCCTCCAGGCTGAAGAGAAATAAATAAAACTGCAGCTGAAGTATGTAAAGCAGAAATATAAGCAGAAAACAAAATGAAATTATTTTTAACAGAAGAACAATATTTGGGTTTGATCACAACTGCTACTCATAACTTTCTCTAATATGAATTACAGCAAGATCATGACCCCAAGAAAGGTTCATATGTAAGCCTGCTCCCAAGCAGCCAAAAAGCCACAGATTTGCAAACTGAGACTGTAACCTGTACTGCTATCATCTTGAACTTCTGAGCTAGATTGTCACAGCAACTCACTTTGGGAAGCATTTTCAAGCTCACAAAACACATGAGCTGCACAACAGAAATCTATTCTGTTGCAGCATAATTCTGCACAATGATTTATTCTCAGAGTGAGAGTTATTCAATACCTATTTGCATTCTCTCTCTGAATGAGCTTTGTATACTTGAAGTGACACCATTCCGTGAATAGCAACAGTGGCACAGGAAATTTATTCAGTTCGCAAGGTCTCTCATACACACCAGACTATGCTTTGGTAATTCTAGTAAATAAATCTAAGAATGAAATTTTTTTACAGTGTGTTTTGAAACCTGCTGTTTCTGTTCAACCTTCTCTGCAAGTAACACACTGGAATTATTACTACAAGCACAACAAATACTGATTTTCCTTTAGAGCACAGCCAGAAGACCACCCAGAGCTTAATGACCTGCATGAGGAATCTCCCTATCCTTACATCCCCCTCTAGGGTTTACTACAACTGGGGATGTGTGAATGAGAAGGAATGCTTTGGATTGGCATGCAGAGGCTTAAACATGTCCCAACTTTAGAGGGGTCAGAACTGAGTTGCAGATTTTCTAAAAATGAGCATTAATCTGGGCCTAAGTAAAGAAGACAATTCATTAACATCATTATTAAATGCTCAGTTGCAAAGAAAAATCTTAGAAAAAGTTGATGAGAGAACAGATTTCCTTAGCCTTGGTTCACCAGAAACCTCAAAATTGTTATTTCTGTCAGAAAAAAGAAAAAATATTTTAAGAATTCAAGCTTAACACAGGGCCCTTCTGCATACAGGACACCTTGGAACTCCTCAGCCTGTGCTGTTCTCCAGCAGCCATCTCAGAAATCCTTCTGCTGCACAAGGCATTTCACCACATGTTACTGCAAGACACGTTTGGCCATACTCGCCTTGAGATTCCCTTCACATGTTCTAATAAGCATGATGAATAGCATGGGCATGCTACACCAAAAGCTGCCCACACAAAATAAAAACTCACCTGAAAATAAGACTCGCCTAAACAATCCTATAGATACGTTAGAACACATGTATGAACTTACCTTTACCCATACTAACAGTTCCCCAAATTACATTCTGTGATTTGTAACTCATGTTCTCTTAAATACAAGGCAAAGTGACATTGTTGCAAACGTCAAGTAATTACACTATCTTTCCACCTGTCAGGCCAAAACACTCCACTGACATTAAAAAAAAAACAACAAACAACAACCTGTACACAAGTAAGAATTTTTAAGAGGGTACCAAGTACAGTTTAGCTCAAAGTAGATTGCAAGGTATTCCAGAGAAGATACATGGAAAGGCAGAAATAGCACATTCCCTGTATGAGGTTATCGTGCAACACATCAGGCAAGAAGTTTATAGCCCATACATTTGTTCAGCATGCCACCCCAACTCATTTTCAGTCCTACTTGTTTCTTCCTCCTGCAAAAACAAACCTGCTTCATCTTCCTTGTCTATATGCTTTCGCCTTTGCATCTGCAATGCCTGTTTATCAACAGTTATATTACTGACAGTGAAATTCCTGTCTGCTGTCCTGGCCATTACTATCTGTGTATTCACGCGTTACTTGAATGCTTTATTCACCACTAAGTCTCCACACAGCTTTCATGGTTCATGTACTTGATAGACAGAATTCTTAATACTTGGCAAGACTTTTGTATTTAAAGCCATACATTACACTTCCATTGTTTATCAGACAAAAAAATTTTATAGCAAGTTATGGTATTCAAACTAGTTGAATTGTAGTTCTGACTTGGAAAAGACAATGCCATTCATCAGAAAGAACAGCTTTTCTTGCTAGCTAGTCATTAACCTCAGGTAATCTGTCTGCAAAATAAATGCCACACCACTTCTCATGTATAATAAAAAACTTCTCTCCATCAGCTGGTCCTACACTTCTTAATGTGTATTTCCGGCAGTAATGAGGACATGACAGAGTTTAAAGATCAACCTAAACACTATGCAGATCCACAACATCCTTGTTGCAAGTTGCACAGTTCCTGAACCATCAAGCTGCACCTGGAAAAGACACAGATACAGCACGAGTGCCTAGTAAACAGCATCCAGTCAAGACTAAGGCCTTCAGTGTGCTATCGCTCAGAAGTCATGTACTCATGTCTTTCAACAGTCTGCTTTAGACAAACGTTTTCAAGTCACAACAGATTTTTCTCAGATGCCACCCATTTATGTAAGACACTTATGCACTATCTCAACTGGGTACTTAAAATTTTCTGCAGGTTTTTTTTAGAAAAGCCTGTCTGTTGGCGCAGTAAAGAAACTTGCAGACCTGCAGCTGTTTGGAGTATTTTTGATTTTTTTTTTTTTTTTAGAATAAATTGCCAGTTTGAAAATTTTTGAATGATCTGAATATGACTCAAATTATTTCCTACAAATGATGCTGAAATCCTCCAGTTTTTCATTATGTAAAAAGCATAACAGAGTGATTCCCAAAAGCCTGTCTGAAACAATGAAAGCTACAGTAATGACCATGTCCATCACTTCCAGCTGATGAGGAAGAAGTAGGGCTAATAAAAAGCCTCCTCTTCCTGACTCAGGATTTCCACTTACATTTCAGTCCCAAAAGAAGTATAGGGATCCAAAAAACTACAAGGTAGGGGGGTGAGGAAAAAACCAAACCCCAAGGAACTAGCTTTTGTGTAATTTTATTACTAAACAAGAAATACCAAAGTTTTTATGTCTACTAAGCAGTTTGTCTGACTAAACCTCCCTACCCCCATTGCCCCTGCTTTTACTCAAATAGCTTTTGCAACATATCCTAAAGGTCTTCAAACCCAAGTCTCTCTTATATTTCTGTAATTTCCCCCACACTGTCATATATGAGTGGCAAACTCATTAAGGAACAGACTATACCCCTCAGCACTCCCAGGCTGCTTTCTAAAAGCAGCTTAAACCTGATGAAGGAATATGTAAACTGCCCATGATCCCAATCCCTTATCTTAGCCATCTGGCTACCCTTTCTCTGCATTTCTGACCTTTCCATCTCCTTCTGTATTTCTATATGGTTTTCCCAACAGCTGCAGGTGGAGCAGAAATGACACAGACCACCTGCAGAACATTGTCCAGCGTTCAGCAATGAACCAAAAAGAAGTCAGATCTTTCCAAGAGGCAGCTTTAATATAATTTGTAATAAAACTAGGTTAAAAAAAAAAAAAAGAAAAAAGTATATTTTTCTAAGCTTTCAGTAAATTTCAGAAACACTCATTAAAAACTGGCCAGATTTTCCCATACAAAAAAAAATAAAAAATACTGAACTCAGCAAATCTCTTACCATTGAAAGCTGGAAGCAGTTTGACCCACCACTCCTGAAGTCTACCAAGATAAACAGATGAGTAGGTGCCCACAGAGGTCATTTATAATACACATCTGCTAGTTCAACACTCTAAAAATCAGAACATTTTATACCTTAATAAAACTTCAAAGCAAAGGAATCACTTTTCAAGATAATTTCCAACGAAAATGCTTAGATGGGGGAAACAAACTTGTTCAGATAGACAAGCTCCACCCAAATTCTTACTTCCAGGGAATATTTTTTTATAAAACTTTATAAAATGTTTAGATATATTTTTCTCTATGTATATTGCCCTGCCTATAAGAGTTATGAACAAAGCCAAAAGTGGAGAGCTGCTTTTATAAGGCTTCCAACTCGATTTACCAGATAAAAGTCTAATAGGATTTGACTCTTAGTGCTTTGTATACTTACCAGAAGATCAAAAGAAGATGTATGCCACAAGTTTTTCAAATGTGGTTGCTTTAGACATAGTTTTACTGAAAAAAAAACCACCTTGCAACATCTTCTGGGAAAAAAACCACCATCACAGTACCCTGTGCATTCATAAACAAATAGCAAGGCAAGTTACTTTCAGATATGACAGATGGAGCTGTCTCAGTATTGCCTGACATTTCAATCACAAGTCCCTGTTTATATTCACTTAAAAATTAGCCAAACTTCAACCACTTGGTGCTGAAGGCTTTTGCAATGTTTCAACTAAAATCACTTCATTCCTTTTCACAGAAAGACAAACTTAAAATATTTTGTCTTCAGCTCTAAGGAGGAAAGAGACATTTCCTACAGGAATCCATTAAAACCTTGCATGATTCATTCTTTTTGAACTTAAAAATCAGTTAAGGATGTATTTCGCAGCTGGGAACATATCTTTTGCTATCTCCATAAACATTTTCCTGGACTGGGACAAGTTAAACATCTGGAAGACTGCCCTCCCCAAACCTCAGGTCATCACCTCGGTAGATATAATAGGTATTTAGCATCCAAATTCTCTTAAGATATCTGTCCTCACTGATCCCAGACTATCTGCATTTTAGAAGACAGCATTAAGCTGGACTGTGCATGACTCATGATGACAAAGAGGGTATCATTTCTGTGAGAACTGTTGGGGCTGCCCTCACATCAGGCACCAGGATGCTGGGCTGTGCGCTTGGCCCTCAGGTGGGGGGGGTAAGAACCTGTCAGGAACATAAAACAGGAAGAGGATAAAGAGAGATAGATGGGAGCAAAGTGCAAAGTCAGTTTTTCTTTTCTGACTTCTGATCAAGTACTTGAAAAAAAGAGGACAGAAATGGAACTCTGAGCACAAAACATAGGCAAAAGCGTGAACCCAGTAAAAGACAGCCCACCATACAACCCTTAATCCTCTCATCTGGCGTTGAACTCACAGTGTCAATTTCTTGACATCTATCAATCAAATACACATTTAAATATTGACAAATTTTGACCTACATTCCCATGTTAACACAGATGTGTGTTACCAGCTATGGGAACAGATAGGGAATTGAGCCTGCACAGCTTAAAAACCTAATCCTGCTGATATCCAAACTGCTTAAGTCAATATGTCTTTTAAACAGTAAAAAAGTAAAAACGTCACCATCAAACAACTTCTGATACTTCAAAACAACCCTTTACCTTAAAGAGCATAAGGAATATAGGATATAGCAAACTGGTGGCAGGCTACACTGCATTTATCTCTAAGGATAGAAAGCAGCATACAGCAACTAGGTAGTCAGAGCCTTCTGGTACAAAAACAAGAAACTAAGTTAAAAGCATCAACTCCAAACATATATGAGGTGACTTTCAAAAGTATGTACATACATTTGTGAAAAACAGATAAAAATGCAGTATCCAGAGGAATCCAAATTAAAAGTTTCTGTGCACGTGATGGGAAGACATTTATTAAAACCGGGAGAACACATCTATTCTGGCTGCAGCTGAACTAAATTAATACTTGGCTATCCCCTCAAATCTGCTGGAATACATGCGTGCCTGGTTACTCCTCCAATTTGTTCTGTAAAACCAGCACACAACAGTTGTAATAAACTTCTGCTACTCAGCAATGCCATTATCACCTAAGGAAAAAAAGTTTCCTTTTAAGATTAAAAAAGGTGTTGATACACCTTATCAAATTTCTAGAAATCATCTCTGCCTTCATCCCTACTTCAGAAACAAACTATTTCCTCCAGCTAGTTGAAGCAATTGCTCACACTATTGTAACTCCGAACAGATAATATGGATGAAAATAATATTTTCTGCTCTTCCTCCTCACTTCTTGGGAAAAAAAGCAGAACATGCTGATGGCCAGTACTCACACAGCTGCAAGAAAAAGGCAATCACTCTCACAGTTTATAAACAGACCTAACATATAAGCTGAAAAGCACATTTTATATCCCAATTTAACTTAAAATTTGAAAGCTCTGATGCCACTTCTTTTATCCCAGTAAGAACAGCAGTCAAAGCCAGAAGTATAGTACTCCTCCTGCCCTTGAACAATCTTTAAATATTGCTTAAAATTAGTCTTATGAACAAAAGAAAAATCTATAGTAAACCTGACTCTAATCACTGCACTTAAAAATTACTTACCAACCACTAGGAGCATTTATAAAATACACTTTAGGCAGAAGGAACTTTTCTGGAAAAGCACTTTATTTCAAGTCCCATATGAGCAATAGCTGATATGAAATAGCACTTGCATTCTTCTCCACTCATCTTCCTTCCTATCAATAAATTATTTAAAAATAGGTACTATTTTGAGACCAATAACCAATTTTTTCCAGATGTCATCACAACACAGGAAGCAAATTGTACCTTCAGGTCATGTGGCCAGCACACTTACAGAAAAATTACCTTACAGAATTTGGATCACGGTTACTGAAGCAGGCCACGAAATCCTGTTCTTACTTCCACCATTGAAATGCTCTGTCACACATCTGGTGTAACAAAACTTACAAGTTGAAGCAAAATCATGCTACAAAGGCCTAATTGAAAATGAAAGGTTCATGAGTTCAGGTTATGCTTGTCATAAAGAGTATCTGTAACGTTCATGCCAGTTGTTCATATGTCACTAGAAAATGTTTTACCAGACAGTAATGCTTCACAGGGAGCAGCACAAATGACAAGCAAAAAGTCAAGATGAAATCCAGTACTGAACGACCCTGTTGTCCTGACACGCAGTAAAGGAGAAAAGTTGAGGTTGCTCTGAGAATGCTAACTGAGAAATTCTTTGTTTCCTTACAATTAAGATTTCAAGACCTCTTGTAATTCACTATATCAGCCAACATGTCTGCACAACTGTAAGAGATCAGAAACTTCATTCAACCCTGGAAGCAAAGGTACTTCCTCAGAGCACCCAGGAATTTCTTAAGGACCCAAAGAAAACAAAAGACTCCTGCAAGGAATCCTTTATTGCCACTACCTACTTTTGTACTTCTTCCATAGACATAAAGATGACCTCAGCCTTTAGGGATAGAAAAACAGCATCTCTGATATGTACCTTTTCTAAACCTGTAGTTTAATAATATTTCTTACAGTGGCTGACAGGTGGGACGCTGCAAGATACAACCAACACATACTGAAATGAAAATCTGGTCTGTAAGGATTGAGTTGAAGAAGATTGAAAGCTTTCATATCTGCCAATAAATGCTTCCCAAAAAAACCCACCTCAAAACTCAAAACAAACAAACAAAAAACAAAACACAACCCTCAAACAAAAACAAAAACCATACACCCAAACAACAAACAAGTAGGATTTTCGTAAAACAAGAAAATTATTATATGGTTCTCCCGCATTGCAAGGCTTCAGACAAGGTGGTGAGGGGAGGAAAATTAGATGCTCTTACCCAGAGGCAAGCATCATGCACTGTCCCTTGGAGAAAAAAATAGGAAAAAGTATTACACAAGTCAGCTGGCTCAGCAAGGATTAAGAAATACCTTGATAAACAGCTAATGATATGAAAGGCAAAGCTTTTGGCTCCAGCTCAGAAAAGTAATTACTCCCATCTGGGCAAACGAAACCCCAAGAAGGGCTACAATTTCACAAGAAGGGCACAGGAAAACTTTCACAGCCTTGAAGTGTTTTTTTTGGTTTTTTGGGGTTTTTTTTTCGCAGTTACGTTGGTAGGTGTATGCTAAGTAATAATTAGGCCAATGGCTAAAAGTATACAAGACTATAAACAACGTTCTCATGGGCACAAGTTACCTGTCCTTCCCATTAATGTCCGAAGCTGATGGAAATAGAGAACCATAAAGTGGTTGTGCTACCATGAAATCCCACCACTGCATATGGGCCTTTAAGAGCATTCAATTCCTTTTTCTCACACATAAATACACTTAACGAAGAAGTCAATCACAACAGACCTTTATAAAGGGTTTCTTCAACAACCCCTGACATCTGGAAGAAACCACCAAACTTTCAAAAATATGCAGCAAATTCTGCATTCAAAAAGTTCTGCAGAGCAAGAAGCAGCATTAGCCCATTCCCACAAATGTAGTCAAGTCTCCTGTCACAGCACAGGGCTTGAGTCAAGAAGGGTTTGCTTTCACTGGTAAAACTTTATTCTGCTATTTTTCCTGCTGACTGCTTGTTTCATGTGGGTGGGGTAGTGTTTTTATTGTTCTGGACTGCATTTTAATTGATGGCAGAATGCCTGGAGTTGGGGATTGGCATCTCTTCCGTTGTTTTTGTTGAGATAAGTAAATATATTTCACCCCTCTTCTCTAAAAATTAAATACATGCTACATTCTTAAATGGCAAAAACAAAGTAGGCTGCTAGAAAGAACAAATCCACAAAACAAACAAACAAAACTAAAGCTTTCAGATGGCATAAACAATCTACCAAATTTCTGTTGCGAGGAATTCACTACCAAAAAGCCTCATTCCTGCTTACTACTCTCTGAAAAACTCCCAAAGACCAAGAAGCAGAGCTCTGACAGTAGAGGCCAACAGTACTGTTCAGAGGCTAAATGTCTGTGTAATTCTGCAGAGAAGACTGTAGATCAGATTTTGGCCTCAAGCTCAAGCATTAAGTACCAGGATGGGAGCCTGCTAAATGAGTAAGATATGTTTTCAAGAGAAAATAAGCAAGATTAAGAACAGCTTGAAAAGGAGTTACTGAAGAGGTTGGTTCAGTATTGAATGGAGAGTCACTGAAGCAAAGGCAGCAAAGGAGAGGAAGAGGGGTGGTCTATCTAGGCAGACACACTATTAAAAAACCCAACCAAAAACCCCGACCCCGTCCCAATTTTTTTCCCATGCAATGTGAAGGCAGCACCTATACCAATAGTCAAACCCAACACTAACCTCTAAAGCATCTCCAGAGAACTTGAATGGAAATATGCTCTTACTGATGCTGCCAAAATAGGACTTTTTTTTATAGTATAGAAGCATTTGCAATCTGCGTTTTCTGACCTACTAATTAGAGAATTGCCCTGCTACAATCTGACACAAATGAGAACAAAGGTCCTAGTTCTTGCTCAGCTATTGATTCAATGCCAACTACAACAGCAGTTGGCACTGTTATTGTTCTGATATTCTGCTATTCCAGGGGAGAGGGGAAACAACTCAAAAAAAAAAAAAAAGAGAACCACACACATGCACACCCCCACAACCAAACAAGTGAGCTGGAATTATTTAAAGAGAAATAAAGTGTCAGCACCAAGCTAAATTGTTCTCATTATCCAAAGAATTTAAAAAATACTTTAATATTACACTTGCATGAAAATTGTATGAGCACTTCATGCCAGGCAGTGTTTCAGCATGTTCCCCAAGTGCACACAAACAAAAAACATATGACAAACTGTTGTCTCCCAACTGATTAAAGTATTTCTTCCTGGCATAGAAAAGCACTTAGTTAACTGCTGTGAGTCTGGGCCAACAGCAGTATTCCACCCACTACCGAGCACAGAGTTCAAACCTGAACACAAATACGCTTCAAAAACGTGCAGCTTCTGAAATAGGAGAGCGAGTATGTCTGTGGAACTTGTTTTCAACCCTGAGCTACTTGGTGAGCTGAAAGAACCAATGAAGAGTTGGGCAAGTCCAACTACACCACGTCTCTCTAAAACATGTTTGGAAAAAGTAGAATGTATTTCTTTCCAAAACACCATAACAGCAATGAAGCCACATCAGCCTAAATACACTCACAGAATCAGGGGAAGGAAAGCCTACATTTAATGTTTAATATGTCTCTGTTTCTTTCTGTTGTGGTATTCACTTTGTACAGCAAATCCCTTCAATTCCAGATACCAAAATCATCCAAAGGAAGTGAGTTTGACATGATCAAACTGTGGGTACACACAATTAGTAAAGTCTAATACACCATGAAAGACAAAGAGCCTCCATGTCTTTAATAATTTTTAAGGACCTATTATTGGCCAAATTCCAAATGTCATGACCCACTAAAATCTAGCAGTTTGTTCCATGTTTGGTGCAAAACCCAAGATAAAATCCAATATTTTTTTTAAACATACCGCTAAACCAAGTTATTTGCCTACAAGGCTCAATGTCTTATCAAGAGAGTTTCCAGCACTTTGATACTCAAAATACAGAGAAAGCAGGCTAAGAGCTACTTGTTCCCTTGCTAAGAAGTCTGAAAATATCCCAGCCATTTGGACCACAGCTGTTATGAAGAGCAGGCACGTGAACAGACAGTAATTATACTGAGAAGGTATATTGCACACATTTTCTTCTCACAGATGAAGCCTACCTCTTTACATTTTGTGGCCTTTCCATCATTCTTGCCTCCTTTAGCACCCTCCATGTTCCTTAAAACATTGATGAAATCTTTCTTTGAAACGGAAGACAGTAGTTTAGCACGCCGCCTGTCAGAGCTCCCAGCTTTCTTCATCTTCTCATCCATGTTCTTTTGGTGTGCCCTGACAGCATTAAATAATTGGACAACACCTCTGGGATAGGGGAAAAAACAAGAGAACAATTTTTTTAACTCAAGTTCCTTTTACAGAAATGAACCCCCTACCAAAGCAACTAATTGGTGCAGATGCTGGACAGCTTCTACATCCCCAAAATGGTTAGTGGGAACCTCAATTTGGCTAAGAAGTAACATTTGCTATAATGTTCAATTTTCACTCCTCCTTTACACTTATTGCTAGGAACCAGTAACAAACAAATCCACACATAACTATTCAGACCCTGAAATAAGCATAGTAACTTGGCACTGAAATCAATGCACGAGCATGTTTCATCTTCAGAAGCATGTTACTCGTCCTACAACCAGCTATTAAATTCCTCAGGCAAGATCTCAAGGGCAGCTGAAGTAAGGGGACAAGGCAGAGAAATGACTAAGGAGACACTAAGAGCACATCAAGGTGTTCAAATAGTTCTGCGACACCAAACTGCTGCAACGCTGAACAGACTGAACTTAACGGCCGTCGATCTGGTGAATCCTCTGCGGAGAAGCAAAAAACCAGAACAGTAGAAACAACTGTTCTACATTTTTAAAGCATTAAATTAACAAAATGAGGGGATCCAACAAAGCACTTCTGTTAAGCAAACATTAGATTCCCATCTACATTTTTACTCTTTCATAAAGCTTCTGAAATATTTTGCTGAACTTGATACTGTACAATGCAGACCTGTATATAAATCTCTCGGCTCCTGGTAGTCACTTCTTAAGAGTTCAAACTGATTGGAAACAGATTACCTGCATCGGCCTTTTCTTCCCCTTTTCCTCCTCTTTTTGATATACATATATTTAAGGAAAGCATTCAGAAAAACTCTTACCTTGTGGCAATTCTCTGAAGATTTCTTTCTTTCTCTCGGTCTTTGACAACATCTGGCTTCACTCGGCACATCATTTCCCATTCCCGCTTTTTATCGAGCTGCATTATAAATATTGTTATGAGAATGCAGCATACTCTGATAGAATATGTAGCAGGAGGAAAAAAAAAATCTGCAAAGTTCAGTTTGGTTTGAAGGTAAGGGGGGCTCCAACAAGGGGCTGGACAACAGGTCTGAGGCAAGCCTCTTGTGTTGACACTCCAGGGCCCACAGTCAAATCTCAAAGAATCACCTGCATTCAGTGACAGAAGTCTAGAATAAAAATGCTTTCATACTAACTGCCATGAACAAGGAAATCATTCAAAGACAGCTTTCAACTCCAAGACTCACAAGCTGATCACAGAGAAATTTATACATAATAAAATCCTGTGTCTGCCAAGACAGGCACATCATATTTTGAGCCTTGGGAATTTGACTTCCCCCACAGAATTAATCCCAGTATAGCTATGTGACTAACAGTGAGGCACAACAAAGAGTGCAACAGGCATAACTCAAACACAGGAAGAAGACCAAGCATCCACCAGACAACAACTCGTGTATAATACTGATTTTTGTCTTTTTCTTTTGAGTCTCTCTGTTTCAAAACCAAACTGATACATTTTTCATTACCAGGGGCCACAATACCACCAGCTTTGTTTCTGCCAAAATAGGAGACCACTGTATTTCACAACCTCTGCTTCAGGAGTAAAGTAGTGAAATTTTTTCTTCCCCTTTGAACAATTTAACAGTGTTCTATGCCTGGTGATGTACCATTAAATCCATTTTACACAAGAAGTTTTTAGTGGAATTTCAGAGTCCTTATCTTTATAATTCCAGACCCACTATGAATTTCTGAGTTTATGACTACGTTTTGGCCTTTGATCAAAAGAACTACCCTATCCTACCTTCCATCAGCAAGAAATCAGTGGAAGGCAGAGTGCTTTCAAGTTTTCCTAAGGTAAACAAGTCAGTTTGGGGACCTGTAGCCCACCTCTGTTCTGCAGTATTCCCACATATTTACTGGATGAGAACAGGTATTTAGGACAACCATAACTGCGCAGATGCTGCACTGAAACATCTCTGTATTTAAAAGGCAAGCTGTGGCCCAACCACAGCATGTCCCAAACTGTCAGGTGAATAACCTGGCTACCCCCTGAAACAGAACTGGTAAGACAAGACATTAGAACCATTAATGTATTTCTAGCCTGAAGGTAAATCAATCACAGCCTGTAATTAAAAGTTCCACTAAAGACACAAACAAATGACTTATCTGCCAACATAATTTTGCTTTCTTCATAACAGTTCCAGAACCAGAAGCTATTCAGGGAAGAGATACCATAGCAGAAAACTTCAATCAAGAAAATCATTGAGGGGACCAAACAAGTATTCACAACCACATCAACAGTTACTGCAGTCTCAACCTAGAGGCCTTGATTGTGGAAGTTGTGGCACAATTTAAATGAAGGAAGTTTTCTTCTTTTTCTCCCTCTCACTTTCTGTAATACTGAACTATTTCGACTTGTAATGCTGATCAAGTTAATTTCACTCCAAATTAACAACAGCAAGCTTAAAGCAGCTGCTTTCACCCTCTCAACACCAAAAACACCTTAAGCTGACAGATTGAAACAGTCCTGCTGCCAAAGATCAGCCTGCTCGATGACCCAGAAAATGCAGTAAGGGAAAAAGCCCTACACAGCATGACTGGAAAGCAAAAAAATTGAAGTTACTTGACATCACTGTAGAGAAGAGTTTCCAAAATTGAGATAGTCTCAGAGCACTCTCCCAAATCTCTGCTGAGACTATCTTGCATGTAGTAGCCCACCTGACTGTGACTGCATAGGAAATACTGCATCTTTTTCTCACCTTCATCTTCTTTTCCAGCCTTTCTTGTTTTTCCTTTTCTCTCTCCTTCTCCAGGCTTTTATTCTTGGACAAGATGGTGGACTTATTCTGCGGAATCTTTTTGTTGAGCACTTTTGCCATGGCATCTGCCCACCCTGAACTTGGGCCATCTTTGGAGGTTGTTGCCTCTTCAACCACATTGCCAGGGGCTGCCGTTTCATCTTCATCATCACCGTCCAGGGCTTCATCTCCTGAAGAGTAGCTGTCTTCTGGAAGATCTGAGCTTAACTCAGAATCTAGGGATCAAAAAACCAAAAAATAAAAAAAATTATCAGGAGATCTGTTTCTGGTAAGGATCCATCACTGGTGCAATCTGCTCCATATGTAAGTGTTATCCCAGTTCAGGGCCACGTACTGCTGTAAACGTACTACTACAATTAGTTCCTCAAGCAGGCAAAAACCATTGTAATAAATTTACAAGAAACTATGCAGTGCAAGTGCTTCCTCATCTCAGTAGTGATTTTAAGTGATTGAAGTGGATAGGGAAAAGGAAAAAGACAGCCTTGGATATTTTTTTTTTTAGAATATGACTATTTTTATGTTTAGGGCTGGGAATTGTGGAGGGAAAAAACCCTATATTTCCCAGTTCAGAAACTGTAACTTATAAATGCATATACACACATACCTGTATGTACACACGTGTATGTACACACTCACATACAAACTGCAACAGTGACATCTGGTGTTTGAGTGCAAACAGCCACAGGGACTAAACTGAAGGTGGGAGGGCATTCCTTATGTGAAAGAAAAATCTGCCCCGGGAAAACAATGCCATCAAAAATACAGTTACCAAAGTATCATGAACACAGGGGAAACTGTCTTGTGAAATACAGAATCAGAAGAGTTATCAGGTACCCAAAAGAAACCAGAGGCACTGAGCTCTTCCGGCATACGTAACTGTTCAAGTTCTTGATACAGAAATAAAACACCCCCAAACTCAGGTTTCCTTACCCTATGAACCCTTCAAAACAAAAAACAAGGAGCTGAAGTGACAAAGTTAGGAATCAATCAACATCAAGGCAGCACAGAACAGCCAACTAGAGGGCACATCAAACACATGAATAATCTGCCACTTCCCTCATTTGCCTGTTCAGCATGTCAAACTGCAAAGATAAAAGCCTTTAATGGTACAGATGATTAACTAGAATGAAATGGGCTAGAAGTTTAGGGTATGCTAAAATTTCAGTGGACCCACTTTATAATGTAATGAAGAGCATAGCATAGATATTTCGTGCTACTATTAACTACTATTGCACTAATATTTGTGCCACATGTAATTTTAAATTAATTTTCTTATATACAACTTTCAAGGCCACAAATCAAGTGCTGGACAGAAGGAGGCTGCTTTCTGACCCCTGCCCAGTCCCACCAGCAAGGGGACAATTCCCCACCAGTTGACTCACTTTCCATCTACCACTCTTAAACTACTTAAGAAAGAGTACTACTACTATTACTACTACTGAGTACTCACAGTACTAACTGATCCAACTGCTTTACTTTGTATGCACTATTATATGCCATGAACTACCTTTACCAATCAAATCATTAAGAGAAGAAAGTCAAGACTGCTTCACAAGATGTTTTCCATAAAGCCATGCAGACAGCTATTAATGACATTTCCCATTAATCAACTATCTTTTTAATTACTTAGCAAACATAAACATACACTGTTGCCAGACTTATTCATTATTCTGCCTTCACCATGTGCCTTTTTAAACCAGAAAAAAAAAAAGCCCAACATAGCAGCAAAACACTGGCATTAATCAATTTAAAACAAAACCTCTAATGCCCAGGCATGTTTAGAGGCTTGGAGAGCATTTAGTTACAGTCAGGGAAAGGAGTAAAATTATATGTTTATAAAACAAATGTGAAAGAGAAATAATTACTGAGTACTTAGTCATTATCTAGATCAGTCTGACTTTTACTAGCATCAAGGCAAACACAGTGCTGTGTCACACTCCACTTGAGATAAATAATGGTTTTTGGGTTTTTTTCAACAGTCCTTACTATAAAGTAGAAATTTAGAAGCTGCCAATATGTTCAACATATTTACTAAATACTTAAGGCATCCTTTTTATCATTTTATATCCTTTTAGATATCAGTATGTTTCCATACCCTGAGTTCCAAATTAAAAAAGATAAATTCAAACCACTGCATGTGAAGAAGTTGGTGCATCACCACAGCCTGGTTCCTACATGGTAAACAATGCCCACTTTTCACCCCTAGGCATTGCCCATGCTAGGATAATACTATCTAGTTTTTAAACAATGAATCAACCCCTACTTATGACTTTTTTATACATACAAAAGCTAACAACTAACAGAAGTCCGAATGTGAATTCCCCAATTGCTTGACAGTTAGCCATAAAAAACAGATCAGACTTATAAAAAGGAAAACTGCAGAATTATGTATTGATTTCCTTTACATAATATTTTCTGCCAGTAAAATAGGAAGATAGTGCTGGATAATGCCAACAACATTTTGCTTTCAACAATTACAGAAGAATTAACGAGGCTTCAAGGACCAGCTGTAACTTACTCTTTTATACATCAGAGTATCAGCCAACAGCATGAGATAAAGCAGAAGTATTTCAAAGCAGTTTAGACTAGATTAACTCTATCAGAAGTAGAACCTGAGGCTCTATTCCGAATTGCAAAGGTAGAAGCCTGGCACAGGTTTAATGTAAAAAGTCCTAATTGTGTGTGCGGGAAATACACATTTCCATAGTTTACTCTTTTAAACTTGCTCAGTGATCGAAGTGCAAACACACAGTTAAATACAGAAAACATTCCAAACTGAGCTCTGAAAGAAGCTCCCATAGAAGGCTTTCCCTTGGGTTCAGTTTTAACCCTCACACCAAACAGGACCAATGTGAGCTACAGCTCCAAACGGCCACAATTTGGATTCCTTCCAGAATAAAGAAAAAAAGTAAGCCGGTTACAAGGTATAATTAAGAAACGATCCCAGCTAGTTAGGTACACCCTCACAACACAGGAGGAGGCAAGAACGAGAGAACTGCGCGTAAAGGATGAAGTACGAGTGTTTGTGCTCTCCTAGCGAATCGCTAACTGGCGTTTCCCACGGCTTTTCTTCGGAATAGAAGCAGATCCCGGTCCCGCACAGACACGGAACTTTTGCAGCTCTGCACAGTCGCTCCCCCCTCTCCCAGGGAAGCAGCGAAATTTATTTTGGGAGGCCCAGGGAATTAACGAGCTGCTGTCGGTACCCCCCGGCTGAATAGAGAGGGGCAGGAGCAGAGGGCAGGACCAGGCACAACACCGTGCACAGCGGGAATGCCACCCATGGGACTCCCGGCTGAGAAGGAGCTTCAGCAGGTGGCTTTGTCGGGGACTGAGCTCCCATTCCCTGCGAAGACGGCTCCAAGCCCCGGCCCAGGGTGTCCGGAGCGGGGAGGGGGATGAAGGGCCTCGGACCCACCGGCGGGCTCGAACGGGACAGAGAGGAGAGACCGCCAGAGCCAGACCCGACCCACAGCGGAGGACACAGAGGCTTTAGAAGAAGAGAGGGGCCCACGCTCCGCCCCTCCCGCCCCCGTTTACCGCTGTCCGTGCCCGCGCCCGCCGCCGCCCCGCGCCCACGTGGGCCCGCCACGGCCGCCGCCATCTTCCCGGGGGTCCACCCAGCACCGCGCCCCGGCCCGGCCCCCGCGCCGCCAAACTGCGTTCCGGCTCCAAAGGTTCCGGGCGGAGCGAGCGGCGCCTTCCGGGGCGGGTTGCGGGGGATAAATGGGACAGAAGCGAGCTGATAAATAAAGTGGGGAGGGCTGCCCGGGCTCTTGCTGCCCCTGGGGCGCTGCCTGCCGCTCCTCCGGCGCAGGGCAGAGCCCAGCGACAGCCGGGCAGCGCTCCCGCTCGGGCTGTTCCAGCGCCTCGGGGGCGCCGTCGTGGGGTCAGGGAGAGCGGACACGGCCCGGGCGCGGGGAAAGGCGGAGAGCGCCCTGGGAAACCCTCGGACCCGGCAAAGCTCAGCCTGGTTCACAGGGACCCACAAGCATCCTCGAGTCCAACCCTTAGCCCTGCACAGGGCCATCCGCAAGGGCCGCGCCCCGTGCCCGAGAGGTTGTTGGCTTCCACCTCGGGGAGTCACCGTGGGTGGCGTGGCAACAATAAAAATAAATAAATCGGTGCTCTGTGTATGTAGGTTGCCTGCTGGGAAGAGGAATTTGGGGTCTCCACAGTGCTGATGTCACCCAGGAAACTTAGCCGTGCTTTCAAACGTTGCTTTAAGGCCCAAAAGGAGTTTTAACATGGGGAGGAATGAAAAACTGAAATTATCTTTTTTTGGCTTTTCAATTAGGAGAAAAAAAAAAAAAGAGAGAGAAAGACAACTGACCATTTACTATATCCCTAACCCTTTACCATTTTCACACTGATACCACATACTGTTTTGAAGTCATTTTTTCTACATTAGAGATGTCTTCTGAGGATACTCACGAGGCACACTCTGTCTTTAAGGCTGGTCTGCCCTAGCTGGTATCTGTGGAAGGGATGAACTCAACTCTGCGTGGATACCAAGCGGCACGTGGGCCCTAGATAGGTGGATAGGTTGTGGGCCTTTTGTAAACAATCCACAGGTCTCAGCTGGGTTGTTAACCTTCACTTGACGATTACTGTATCCACCCAAACCATGCTGATCTAGTGCTTAGCATGAGTAGTTTAAGTGACAGATCACTGACTACGCTATACACTCTTTTACAAATTTTTCAGATTAACAGTTTGGGTTGCTAGAAGTTTTTGCAAACTTCGGTCGGTGTACTGAAATCCCTTTCTCTCAGTGGTAGTATTTGTTGTTAGCACTGGGTGTTCAGAAGAACACACTGTGCCCCATGTGTAGGGAAACAAAATTTCTCGTACTTTAGGTTACGAGAATTTCTCATCTTAGTAACACTTATTTTCTGCCACTTCACAAACAGTGAACGGACACACAGAATTTAAGACCAGACTAACACTACCAGTCATCTAATTACTCAATTGGAGGCATCTGCAAAAAGTACATCTTGCAAAAAGTACTACCTAGAACACCAGAACTGTATAAGAAACAAATCTTCTTAGGCAGCCTCTTACATAAAGGTGCTCTAAACTAAACAAACAGAAAGTAGTTATCGAGACTTGCTGTTCTGGTGGCAATTAAATGTGCTGGTAGGCAGATGTTCCAGTATTCCTTGGAGCCCTAAACTAATGCAGTACAACAACATTTCAGAGTACCTCTATAGATATGAGTGAAACTAGAAATGTATCTGAGAAGATTTGGCCCAAACACTTGCTGTCTTACATCATAATCATTAAGCAAGGTCCTATGGGTGAAACACTGCACTTCTCTGCAGTTTTGCTGACACCTTAGAGAGCCTGGATACATGAAAAAGTATTAAAATAAGGAATGGTGGCTCATATTGTAAATGAGATGCAAGGCTATGCTTTACCTAGATATTATTGATCCTACACTAGCAGTTTGATTTTAAGATGGCTTGGTTGTTTTTTTAAAGCTCAGTTATCATATGATGGTGCCTCTGAATTACTACAGGAGAAAAATGTTACATGTAGAGTATTATTCAGTATTTTACAGGTTTTACAATCTTAAAAAGTGTTTCTAATTTTCTCACCCTGTATTTTTGTGACTATTCTTTTGTTGTTGCAACACTGCACAAAATAAGCGACCTATGTCTTTGTACTTCTGTTATTCCACATTTTTTTCCTTAATGATGTGGGTTGCGCCAAGGTAGCAAATTTCGTTTTGTTCGCTCAGTATCAGGTGGGAAAATTAGAAGTTGGACAGGGGTCAGAAAACGGTGACAGAAATTCTTACCTGGCAGGGGAAACTGTTTCACAAAGAAAGATTATAAAGGCTAAGTAAGTGTGCCTTGGTTAAGTGCTGGCTAAGGACAAATGGTATTGGACTTCTGTGTCTGTCATAAGCTGTCTTGCAGAGCAGAGCTACTTGGAAAGAATTTCAGTCTAACTCATTGTTACAAGCAAAGAGAAAACTCGTGCTGAAAAATTTGGGCCAGTACTGTGATCTGCAGAGTAAGTAGGAAACTATAAACATCCTCATGATGTTTAATGAAGAGGCACAAGCACTACAGGAGATGTAATTCCTAGTGTTTTACACTGTAGGGCTCAAGTCCTACAGTGTCTGCCAATAATAAGCAGTAACCATTTGGTCAAGTCTGCTATGTGATGATAAAGACACTTGCCACTTGCTTGCCATGATTCATCTCTGAATCGTGTTGTGTCAGAAGGGACACTGCTAGGAGAAGGTTATTAAATTGCATAGGCAACAAGCTCTTTCAGTATGGCAATTACAGTCCTCATTTCCTAGAACACACACCTTATTGAATATGTCTTACTCGTGGTAGCATATTTGTCTTGGAAATATGTCAAAATCTTCAGATTAAGTCCTATAATGGGCTCCAGCAAATGATGGGTCTAAACCTTCTTCCCTCAGACTGAATTAACAACTCACATCTCTCAGAGCATACTTCTCTCCACTTGCATTATCCCGAAGCATTTGTCAGCAAATTTGTTGCCAAACCTCATTTCCAATGACTGTCATTGTCTCCCATCACTCTGGCCTGAATGTTTTTCTGTACTGAAATTGTGGTCTGAAGAACGCTGGAGATACAACCAGCCTACAAAATCTTTCCAAACCAGACAAAGCAGCAGTTACCTCTCAGTTTATCATTATCAGCAGCAGCTGAAGAGGAGCAGATGCACAAGCTGACATTCTGCATATACAGGTCTGTAGGAAAACCATGGCTAATGAAATAGTGCACAAAATTTCGATCCATGAATGCAGCAGAGCCAATGTCTAGGAAAAAAAAAAAAGAAAAAGAAAAAAGGATGGCACAGGAATTTGAAATCCTAACTCTTTTTTCTAATACTTTAAATGTGGGGTTTGGGGCTTTTTTTAGCTGAAAGTTTAAATATCAATAATAGTGGGAAACAGCCCAGTTGAAGCAGCTACTATGTATTCCTCATTACAAAGATAGCAGCAGCAAAATCATAGAATGATAGAATGATTCAGGTTGGAAGGAACCTTACAGATCAGCTAGTTTCAAGCTCCCTGCCATGTGCAGGGACACCTTTCACTAGAACATGTTGCTCAAACATCTGTCTAACCTGACCTTGAGCACTTCCAGGGACAGGAGATCCACACTTCACTGGGCAACCTGTGCCAGTGCCTCACCACCCTCATGGTGAAGAATTTCTTCCTAATATCTCATCTAAACCTGCCCTCAGTCAGTTTGAAGCCACTACCCCTATCACTACATGCCCTTGTGAAAAGTCCCTCTCCAGCTTTCTTCTAACCCCTTTTAGGTACTGAGAGGTGCTATAAGGTCTTCCCAGAGCCTTCTCTTTTCCAGGCTGAATAACCCCCCTCTCTTGGTCTGTCTTCATGAGAGATGATAAGTAAAGACAAAACCTCCCTTTGGTTTCTCTTTGGAATGGTAGAGCTCCTTTCTGTCCTGGTCTGTTCTAGAATTGCAAAGAACACATAGATCCCAGCAACATGCTAAGCAAAGTGACTGACATCTGCTGTATGCCTGTTGTCACTTTGTCTCTAGGAGAGAAGTTTGTACTTCGACACAAGTGTATAAACACACAGGCAAATGTGCAGTGGGTTTATGTGAAAGAAACCAAGGTCAGAGAAACATACCTCGTGCTTAAGCAAGGTAGTAAAAGTTTTGCACTATCCTTAGCTCTTGTAGGAAAGTACTCCTCTGACTTGTCTCATTCTGTGCAAAGGAGCTCTTGCCTAGGCAGACAGGATTACCCTTCCTGAAAAAGTTCAGTCATTCTCAGTTATCAGCCGTGATCTTCATCCCGGAGTGTAGCCTCTCAGATATCCTGGGTGCAGGCCACCAAAAGCCTTAAAGACAGGAGTTCAGTTTTGACTTAATTGGATAGGTGTGGAAGTAAATTAGAGATCTGCTGCCTCCCGTGGCCTTTGGATCAAGTTTTTCGTACTTAAATTTCCGTAGAATAGAAATGAAAAAATAATATTACAGTAATTAATAATGTAGCCCCTTGTTCTGTTCTAGAAATTCTTATTGGCATCTGTGAGAACTGAGCATTGTAGCATCCCTCACATGTTCCTGTGGCATTATCCTCAGCTTTCCAAGGCCCTAGTATCCCAGCTGAACAGCTTTGTGTTTCTGATCTGTCCAGCTGTGTTTTCTTTTCTACCTTTCCTCTGTGGCTGCTTCTACCACTCTGTTCCTCTCCCTTTATGAATAAATTGCCTTGATTCACACATATCTCCTGAAAAGTTGCCCTTTCCATTCCAATGAAGGCTGAATTCCAAGCTGGTATAATAAAGTTGAAAATCTTTGCCCCTTTTGTAGGTCATATTCACAGCCTGATTCCTGCACTAAGAGAGATCAATAACACCAGATAGGAGATGAGCATGATAAAGCTCTGCAGTGCCCCAAGATTTAAACAAGTTTATTCTCATTTCCATTTCTTTGGTTTAGCTGATGCCATGTTTTCTGCCCGACTCTGCAGGGTATTTGCAGATGAAGAAAGAAGGGCAGTTCATGAGTAAATCACAGAATACTGTGCTGTCATATAATAACTACTGCTCTAATCTCATATTTAATAAAACTCATATAAACTGACATTTAATAAATCATAATAAAGTACTACCTGGTCCTCTGCAAATGTTTTGCCTCATGAAAGTTCTAGTCCAGCTCCCAGCAAGGTCAGTTGGAAATTTTGTATTTCTTTCCCTGTGAATTCATTTGGTCCCTAAGCCTCGCAAACACTAGCTCAGTTAATGCTTTTAGGATGGAGACAGAGAGGGATAAATGCAACATTTGCAAACCTTCATGACTGTATTTTTGGACATAAATATGTATTTTTAGAATTAACTGAATACTTGTGCAATAATGGACTTAATTATAATACTAAAAAGAAACTGTGAAATTTTGCCCGTTGAGTATGGCAGATTAGCACACTGTGTATGCAGGAAGTGATGCTGGGTAATCTTAAATCTGTGTTTTCCTAACTTTAAGTGCTTGAGTTTGCAACTATCTCTATTATTTGACACAATTTATTCTGCATGTAATTGTTGATTATTATATATCAGCTTTCAAACAGTACCAAGGTGCCATTTGAAATACAGCTTCCTGGTTTAAGAGATATGTAAGTTTATATGTCATGTTGAGGAGCAATTAATAATTTATCCCACATCAATATGAGAAAATGAGAGATAAAAGGTCTTAATGTACCTGGTAGCTAAATCTTAAATTCTTCTCTGTTTCTTCTTCACTCACTCAATTCATTAATTTATTCAGGCTCAATAATCATCCTTATTCCTATATTTAATAGGAATTAATTATGGTAGTGATGTATTGCCTGACATAATCAAGTTCAAAACATGAACCGGTGACTGGAATTTTAAAAATTCATGTCAGATTTTCTCCATTTCACCATTATCTGCATCACAGGAGTTAGCTGAAGTTATCGAACGAGGAAAAGAGATGTGCCCAAAAACGTGGGTTTATGTCCAAAGCAGGTTTTAAATGTTTAAGGACTTGTCAAGGAGGATAGGTGGGAGAACAAAAGAGTCATATTGAATATTGTATCCAAATCTTTAAGGCTTTAAAGTTGGGGGTGGGGGTGTATATTTAAATTATTGTCAGCTATATTCATTGTATCTGATAATTTTAAAGAATTTTCAGTAATGGCTAGAAAAGAGAGGAAGAATAAACTTACATATATGAAAGGTCAGAAAAGCTTGAATTGGTTTAGAAAGTTGTCTCCTGCTCTCTGGGAATCACAGAAGAGACAGTGGCTTGAGCCTGTGTGTAGTAGAAGATAATCCAAATGCCTAACACCCAAGTCATAATTAAACCACAAAATGTGAAAAAGTGGCAGAACAGTGACTTAGCTTGTATGTACTGAGGGTTGTCCAGGGACACTTCCTTTAAATTCTGACAGTGGGAATGTCCTACAAGTTATAAAGCAACAAAATGCAGAGAAAGATAATTCTGTAAGGTGATTAATTATGAGTAATTTATTACTACAGAATAGTCTCAGGGAGGTTTATACACATTCTTAGTTAAAAGGTTTATGTACTTGTTAGCTAAATATTTTTAAATTATGCCTAATTATTACTTCAAATTATAAAATTTTCCAGATCTACTTTGTTCATTATTATAGTAGTCTTCACAAAACCATGTGAAACCTCACTGCAGTGATTTCACATTGGCTATAAAAGTCATTATAAAATAGAGATGCAGAAGGGTTAGCCAAAAACATTATTGCAACTACAAAGCAAAATCTTTATTGGGATATTTGAGGAGAATGAGATAATACTCTTGTACGATGGTATAAGAGCTAAAAAACATCATGTTATAGTAGCATAAAATTTTCATAATATATTTTTTTGAACTGCAAGACAAGGAAATTCTGGGGTTTAGCTGGACTTGACCTTTACTTTTAAACTTGTTTGCACAAGATCAGCAAGAGCATGTATATTTGCTCTTTATTTAATACCAGATTTTGATATACTTATCTCCAATAGCACCTAATTGCCTAAGTTAGCCTACTCCAGTTGGTAAAAATAAATACCTAAAATCTCACTTGAAAAAGCTTCTACATCCCTCCTTGTCAAGACTCATATACCTGTGAACTCTCAGTGCATGAAATCTCTCCATGAGTTCTTGTAATCTTGAAACTAAGCCTCTGTGTAATTACCTTGATGAAGCCTGAATACACAAGGTTGCAGGCACATGAGCTATTACTAGGATATGCTACTTGTACCCGAGTGCTGATGAAAAGCCATAATTCTCATATCAGCAAATACTCTGTAAAATTACTAAGTTTTAGGTTTTTTTCCTCATGGCAGATGAAGCACAATGGGAATTGGTTTACAATGTCTCCTTTTATAATCTCAGATTTTCAAGTAATGGTATTTTTTTAAAAACCTGAACTTTTCTAGTAGTAAGGTCACAAGAACCCAAGAACGTAGGTAACTGAGCTTTGCATTCAGGTGTATTGCTGCAAACTAATTTATTCCTAAAAAGTAATTCCTCTTTCAGCACTCCCTCCTCCTCACAGTGGAAATCATCTACAAATCAGTGAATCCAGCTAATAATCCTTCAGCTGAGTGAGAACTTGGCAAACAACCATAGTTAAGGCTCATTTAAACAAGGTGAGATGTATCAAGACTCTTAGCATGCCTGAGACGTATTTAGAGGAACCTAAACTCTTCAGTGAAAAGTAAGTTATGTATGTTTAGAGATGTTGAAGTAAAGGTAAAGGAAGACATGTCTATCAAGCCAAAAGCCTGTTTTATTAAGAAAAGTGCTGGAGAGATTCATCATCCAATCTGTCTTCATCAAGACAGAGATTTCCTTTCTCTCTGTTCTTGCACCAGGCATCCTTCCAGCTAACACTGGGTTTATTTTTCAAAGTGGTTTAGGAGGCTCTCATTTTTAATGAAAGATAAGTGAATAAATTCCTAGTTCCCCTGAAGTCAGTAGCAGATCCCTCATGTTCATGGAAAATAGAATTACATACTATATTTTGTCCTGTGCAAAAGTAATTAGTAGTCATTGTTTGTTAAGTTCATTTTCTTACCTATAAGCTTACTGTGATTTACATTACTTTGATGATGGAATTGCTACTGGACCAACGTGTTATGGTAAAAGTACTTTTTCAGATTTCATCTGAGTGCTATCATTAACCAAATTCAGATCACCTTTTTTTTTTTTTCCTGCGGCTCCAACAGAAATTATTATTGCAAATGAACTCCCTGAATTTCTTTTGATGTGATGAGTTTAGATGCTTGAAATGGATCTAAGGAAATTATTCAAAGAACGTGAGGTCAGACAAATAAGCTGTATTTTTAATTTCAAAAGCAGTTAGTTCTGTAAATGTTCTTGGTTTTGTTTTGACAGTAAGTGCTATTGAGGAAATCAGGCTCACAGGGCTCTTCAGCCTCCGCCTGAATGAGTCTCCCCTTGATTACAGGATCTTCATTTGTTCCACAGGATTGTGGCTGCCTGAAAGTCCCATGGCGGCAGCTTGGCTTTCACTATAGGAACAGAAACACTTAGCTAAATCTGGGATTTGTGAAGAGCCACAGTAGAGGATTTGTGTTGATCTTAACCAACAAATGGATAGACTGCAGTGTTTTGTAGGAGAGTAATTTTTCAAGTTGCCTGTCTTAATTTCTGTACTTAAATGTTTCATACTGGCCTTTAAGAAGAAAAAGCAAAGGTGACGGGTGTGGAGGAAGTGATGTTGGAGAAAGACTAGAAGTCTGGCAGAGGGATGTACACCTATTTGGGGTTGGGTTTTTTTTTATTTGTTTGCTTGTTTGTTTGGGGTTTTGGGTAGATTTTTTTGTGTGTGTGTGGTTGGTGAGGTTTTTATCACTGTTTGGAGATAATCTTGATTCTGTCAACCTGATTTTTCAAGTGTGAAGATTCAGCTCTAGGAAAATAGGATATGTGTGTGCATTGCTACTTAAAACCAGCTCCCAAGTTTTGCTGCTGTTGCTAGAAATAAAAGAAAGATCTCCACGTCTGTCTGAGAAGACTAATGTGAATCCTACATACATGTGTGAGTTTCTAATGAAGCTCTTTCTGCCTTTAGAAGAAAATGTTTCTGTTTATCTTTAATAGAAATCCATTGCGTGTAGCTGTGTAATGGAATCTCTCATTTTTTATTTGCATCTGTTAGCTTTTTATTGCAAATAGGGCTCTAAATCTTACTTTAGAAATGAGTATTGCACTATATGTCAATGCATGTGCAGAGGAAGCCATTAATAATGTTCGTTATGAAAACTTGATCATAAGTGTTTTTAGTCCATTAGCCATTCAGCTTTATTTATGTCCCCTTTCAGGAAGAATTTGAAGCCAGAATCCAAAAGATGAAGTTTGGAAAAAGAGCCACACATGAGGTCATAAAAAGCTGTCACATTCAGGATGCTAGAAATTTCTTCTTTTTCTTCAAGGTTTTCAATAACCTTTGGAAAGACAAATGAATATTCACCATCTACTGCTTTGCCATCATTAAATTACAATGCTTTTAGGAAACAAAACTGTGGTGAACCAAGCCAAAGTAATCTGCTAATTTCACAAAATTAAAATATATTATACCTCCTTGGACTGTTTAAGCGTACTGCAGGTAGCAGCTCTTACAGCGTCTTAGTCCCTTCCCCTCAAGGCTTACTGACGTAATTTTATTCTTGAGCATTTGTTCTGACTGCCAAAGTGTGTAAATTTCTGATCTCTTCGAGGATAGAGAACTTCTAAAATAAAATACTGTGAAATGTGCAGCAAACTTCCCGCCTTCATGGACTTACTCCAACTGACCTTTTTTTTTTATGTATTACTGAAAAAGATTAGACCTTAGCTCTAAAGTGTCCTTTGGTCCTATTTATGAAAGACACCCTCAGGAACAAAATTTTGTACTAAAAAGTCCTCATGAGCTGAGTGAAAGCATAATCCTATTGAAAAAGGAAAAAATTTATTGTCTTTTAAATAACACTTTGATTTCTCTCGCATTTTTTTTCTTTCTAAAATACTGTGGCATTTGCATTATTTATTAGTATAAAACTGTTTGTAGTTGCTATTTTATCAGAGAGTAAAATCACCTTGTACAACTCAGATTGGGGAAAAAAAAAAGGTTTCTTACAAGGTCCTTGGAATATAGTTACAGCCAGCTCCAGAGATTTCTTATGTATGTTTACTGTTTTAATGTATTCCTGGAGCTATGATTTCATCCTGTTGCATTTAGAAGTTGTGTTTGGGATTTGAAATGTCAGCAGAGGAACTGCTTTCAATGTATCACCGCTGTGATAGGTAGTGGTGGCTGCGGCAGCCGCTTTCAGGAGCTGCTGGTGTTCATATTTCACCAAAGTCTCAGGAAAAGAGGCTGTGTGAGAAATAGGGCAGCTCAAGAAAGAAATGATCTCAGCTAATCTGTCTTCATCTTTGGTTAACATAGCAAGAGGCAAGTTGATTGTGTATAATACAAATTATTTTATGATGTATAGGGAGACTTTTTTTCCCTCTGATTTGCATAAAAATGCAGTAGTTAGCCTGACGTAATAATTTGGCATTCAGCGGGTTTCGATCGCCTCACGCTGAAAGGCTGAAGTGGTTTTTGCATGAAGAATAGGTCACTAACTTCTGAATTAATTTCTGTAGGAGACAATATGAATGCAATGTTTTTAAAGCTTAATTTAGATTCAAATTAATGTGAAGACAAGCTCCTTGAGTCACCTAGTCTTTCTCTGTGGAATCATTTCTAATTGAATGTTAAGATCAAAGTTTAAGTTTATAAGAAAGAAAAACAAGTGCAGATAAATAGTTATTATCTGACATCCTTATGAAAATTCATGACCTGCCGCTTTATCTGAGACCTTTTAAGAATTCTAATTGTGAAGTATGCATAACTATTAAATGGCTAGAGCGCTTCAGTCTCTTGATAAGAAGCGAGTTAAATAATTGTCCTGTTTAACTTGTGCTTGTTAACCTTTAAGGTCAACTAGTTTGAACATACGTTTAATGAAATCCTGGAGCCAGAATTTATGATACTGCTGCTGAATGTTAAATTGGACAATTTACATAAGCAGGACATTAACCTTCTGAGCACTAAATAGCATTTTAGCACTTAGCCGCTGGGGACAATAAGGGACATGTTCTATATATTTGTGATTAGCTTGCCTGGAAACTCTCATGATGACCAATTGGCCTACCAAGTTTAGCAGCATAATTAAATGAATGGACTCAGCCTAAGTAAATTATCAGTGCTGTGTACAGTATATCATTATAGTCCTAAGGAAAAAAAAAAAGATATGAATAATTTAATATTACATTACTAATTTATCAATGCTAAGTGACTGTGAGGAGGCTCTTTGTAATTCGTTGTTTTAAATTTGATATTTGATTTACTGCTGGTGTGATTAAACTTGAACCTGCTTCATTTCTTTATCAGAAATTTATGGTAAGAGTAGACTTTTTTCTCTGTGTAATGGATGTTTTTTCATTTTCTTCATCTTTGACAATAATAGCAAATACAAAGTCTTGCATATTGCCACACTTGTAACTAAGCAATTTGTCATAACAAGGCATGTGTGTCATCTTTTGGCTGGCAGATCTTGTAGCAGATAAGGGCAGCAGACCTGGAATTGTCAGTGCTCCGAGCTGGAGGAGCAGAGTGATAGCAGCAATAGCAGCTTAGGATATGCTTTTCTACCTGAGCTGAGAGATGGAGCATGATATCCCATTCTGTCCACCTAGATATTCTCTTGTGGCAACTCAAGGCCATATGTTGCAAACAAACAATGTGCATTTTTCAGCAGAGATGTTGTACTTGTTAGGACAATTACAATTTTTTGGGGGGGATGGCACATCTTAGTGTTAGGTGGTGTTATGCAGTCATGAATAAGAACATGTTTTGAAGGGCAAGGTAGGACCTGAGCTGTTTCCCAAGGAGGTTGCCAAGGAATCATCTGGTTGCTTTCGTTCAGGTGCTGGGAGATGCCTTCAGGTGGGTGTTACCTGCGGTCATTGCTGTTCAGGCCCACAGGCAGCTGGCAGGCAGCTAGCTGATTTGTGTGTGGGTGCTGCATCTCCAGCCCAGCTCACCACCTCTGCCTGAGAGGTTACCCTTGGTCAGGGGAGATAGGAATGGGACTTGTGTTCATGGAACTGGAGCCAAGGAGGACAGGATGAAGTTGGCTCCCATTTCTGACACTTGCCTGTATTGCCTGTAGACTGGGAAAGTGCAGTTTTTGCAGATATTGTTGCCCAAAGGCATTGCCAGCAGTAAAGTACCTGTGTTACGGTCTTATAAAAAAGGACAGTGATGGGCATATAGTAAATTAATAACTCATGGATGTTTAAACACAAAGAGAAAATAGCCCCAAGATCCAGCTCTGGAATTGCACAATAAAGCTGTCAGGAAGATGTGATGGCATTGTGGTCCTTCCCTAATGGGATGGAGCAACAGAGGCTGCTGAGCTCTGCTCTATGTGCCCTGGGGACTTCGCTGAGGGTGCCAGAGAGGCTGAGAATTACTAGCAAGCTGAGGTCACGTGCATGTTGGTGGTGTTGAGGAAGAAGCACTCAAAACCTGAGATTTTCTGGCATTCCAGCGTCCTATTTTGAGTTCTGCACTGACCAGTTTCTTCAGCTGTAGAGAAAGGATAACAGTATTGAGTATGAACTTAGTCTGTTGATGTGCCAGAGGGGTGTAAATTTGACCCGCTGGTGAATTCACTGCTGGACGTCTATGATGTACTCAGAGTCTAGATGGATTAGATCATTGTGCTCATTCAGCTACACTCACTTCCCTAGCATCATTTGTTGTGCCTGAGAAAGTCATGTTGTGTGAGAAATACAAGATATAGTTCATAATCCGTGGATGTTCCTCGATACTGCCTCATTAAGGAAGAGAAGTGGTTCAGTCTCATGCAGGAAATTAGCATGCAGTAAGTGTTTTAATTTCCCTCCTTTTTATATATTTCTGGCAATGCATGAGATAGTCTTGGAAAAAAGCTGCTTTACATTACAGAGGATCAGACTGGTTTCTTAAGTGCTACTTGTTCCAAGTACTTTTACTAGAAGGGAAAAGGGAGGAAACCTATGAACTCTAGTCTCTTAAAGAATACCTCTCCTGACAAAGGTAATTCTGGTTTCTGTAAGGGATCAGGTATTCATGGGCAGGAATAAAGTTACAAGATTCCTTCCTGTTTCCCCTGGAAACTGGTTAAAATTATTCCTGAGGACACTGCTGATTGGTTAGGACATTTTTGTGCTTTAAAAAAACCCCAAAACAACACCAAATCCCCTTTTTTTCAACAGGCTAGACAATTACTTGTGTTGGTATTTTGGATGCTTAGGCTCTTAGCCTTTCTCTGGCTAGGCAATGTATGCCAGCCTTTGAAGTCTCACTTATTACACCACAGTTAGAAACTATTAATAATAAAATAGCAGAACAGGAAAAACACTTTAAGCCATCAATAGACTTACTACTATGTCTGATCATATCATCCTGAGTATCATCCAGGGTGTCATCTGTCAGCTGTAGACATTTGGTAGACCTAAGAACCAGTTAAGAAGGAAAATATGTGTTTTTTCAGAAGCTGGTTTATTTGAAGAGAAAGCTCTTTGAATTACTCGTTTTTCCATGTACACAACCTTGAGTAACCCAAGTTCAGGGCCTTGTTGTGGCAGAGAAGCTCCTGTAACGTCAGGCAAGTCACTGAGTTTGAATGCATCAGCTTCTGAGCTCAAGTTTTGCCATAGACAGAGTGTAAGTAACAGTGTTATCCTTCTTCAGATAATTCTGTGGCAATGAACGCATCCGGACTGTGAGCTACTGTCGTGCTGCAGCGGTAAAATCTGTATAAGTCATTCAACTTTCCAGTGAATAGTAAAACTCAATGGAAAGAAGTTAACTTTTGTGACAAAGAAGTTTCAGCCTGCTGCATAATAAATACACTTGCATCTGGGTTGAGGAAAAAAAAAAGGAGAGACAAAGTCACGCACCAACCCTTCTTAGCCCCAGAGACTCAAACTGTTAAAAAAGATACATTATCGGCACAGCACGCATCTGTTTTTCTACTCTACTTTTTGTGGCATCAGTGCTTTCAATCAGCCGTCACTGGGATTACAAGGTGCAAGGGTCTTCAGAAACAATTTTAAATGAGCTCCTCTATATATGGCAATCATCTTTCCACTCCCCTCTTCCTTCTTCTGGATATTTGTCATTTGAGACATTTCTCTATACATTTTCAAAACAGTTTTACAAATGCAGTCAAAGTTCTTGGCTTCCCACTACTTGCTGTGAAGGAGAGCACGGCTGCAGCTGCACGAAGGTCACATGGCGAGGAGAGAGCCAGCAGAGAAGGACAGAGAACTTTGAAAGAAGCACCTGCCAGCACCAAACCTTCAGTATTTTTATTCTTGTAGGAAACTACTTGTAGTAGGTGTGATGGGACCAGAATGCGGATTACTCTATGCTCAGGTTGTCCTTAATGTTGTGCCTCTGCAGTTTTGTGGATCTGCTGTCGGTATAGAGCCAGGGGTGTTGGTGTGTAAGTGACAGGGAAGTGACAGGGGACACTGAGCTTGAAGCTTTGGCAGTTATGCTACTCCCCAGGTGTTACCCAAGTAGCCCTTTTTATTTCATCAGTCATATTTCCTTGTCTGAAATGCTGAAGAGACTGCAGGAAGGCTAGTAACTGGTATTAAGACTTCAAATTTTTAACTTTGTGGTCACAGAAAATAGGGTTACATAGACAAGATGAAGTCTTGTTTTAATGAGAAACAAATGAAAGAAGTGGCAATTTCCGGTAGTGCAGCCAGTATAGATGGAAAAACTTAAGGCGGCTGTAGTCCACAGCAGCAGACCAGCACAAATCCAAATTTGATGAGTCTTTTACAACACTCGATGGCTATCTCTCACTTAACCTCATCAGCTTTCCTTCTGGCAAGATTCATTTACACCTCTTTTGTTTCTCCTCTTTTCACATTGTTTGAATTCAATACAATCAGACAGCTATATGGGTTTGGGGTCTGATTCCCATCCAAGTGAATTCAGTCTTTCGATTTTCCTCTTTTGGTAATCCTAGAAAAATCTCCTGCTTCCTCTCAGTCCTCTACCACAGTCTTATTTTAGAATGCTTATCTATGTTCTGGTTCAGTTGTCTTTTTATCCGCTTCTGTCAAGGAATATTTTAATTCTTCTGAAGCAGACAGTCCCTGTTGGAGAGAAAAACTCACAGAACTGTGAGCATTGCACTAGGTGATACCAAGGAAGAGCAGAATAAAATACATACACACACACACACACACACACTGAATATGTATCCTGATTAAACAGAAAGACAGACTTTTCCTTCAGTGAACCCCTTCCTATCAGTCATGGCGCAACCTGTTTTGCTTAATCTTAAACTATTTGCAAGTGTTTAACTCTCCTAGTTTTAAAAATTCAACAGATATATTATCTGAGTGCATTGGGCAAGAGGCTTCTCATTACATCTTTTAAATTGCTTGCACTGACTTACACCTACAGGAAGCTGCATGTTTGAAATTACTGGCACAGTTTTGTCTTCACTTTCATACACGTTTTAGTCTCCCTGTTTGATGATGCCATCAATTCCTTAAGTATCCCTCAGCTTCCATTTAAGCCTGCTAATAGCAGTATGTATGCAGAAAATGGTACACATGAGGAGTTGCTTTGAGTTACTTAAAGCCATAGAGTTTGTCTCTGCATCTTTTCCTCTTCCTTTTACATTTTCTGCTTAGCAAAAAGTTGTATATACTATTAATAGTCAACAGCTCTATGGAATTATAAGTTACAAGGAAGCTTAAAAAAAATCTAGTCTTAAAGAACCTCTGAAATGAAATAATCAATGTCTCATGCTGAGGAGATTTAAAAATTCTTTCAACCTGGCTGTAAGACATCTTCCCACAAAACAACTGTTAGCTTTTAAGAAAAAAGAAAGACATTTCTCTGTCTTGTTTTCCATATAGACATTTGTAAATATAATCCCTTCTATTGCTTTAGTAAGTCAATCACACGAACAGGTACCAGTTATTCAGTGACTGCCTTGGGCTAAATAAAGCAAATGACAAAAACACTTTTAGGTTGTCATGTGCTAATGCAAAATGCCCCCAGACCCCAATGCTTATTCATCTTCATCTAGTTGACTAATGCTTTTCCCATGTTGTTACATGTTGGTAAATTAAAGAAGCCTTCCAGACAGTTCTGTCAACAGTTTACTGAAATGTACCTCATTAGTGAGGTTGAGCTGTCACATGAATGTAATTTAATCCTATTGAATTATCACTCAAAAATGCTTGAATACCAGGCCTTTATACAGTGAGAAAGAGGGTTTTCTAGGAACACTGTCACGCTGTAAATTGATTAGATGTAAAGCATGCAAAGGAAAAACCCCTGAGTTTTTTTATACTTGCAGTAAGACTTGTGACAGCTCTTTTACTGTACCTTGTATTTTAGAGACTTACATTGAGCCAGATGCATTTCTTTTGAGCATTTGGTTTTCATATTCATAGCAAAGCTGAGTGGCTGAGTGCCATGCTTAAGATGGAACTTTTTTTTTTTCCAGTGAAACAGAAAGAGGAGAGAAGGGGAAAAAAGGTAAGGAACTGAAAGGACAAATGGATTTCAGTTGATGTCATAGTAAATCATATGTATTTAGTCCTCCTTTTAGAGAACACAAAGTATTTTGAAATTTTTGCAGTCAGTTCTGTGTTGTTTGACCAATGCACACAGGATTTAATCCATGAAATGTAGGATCTGGTTCTATACATGTCTGTGTGGGTGCCTGAGGGTCTTTAAGCACACTCTGTTCCTACTGAGATCATAGAAATGGACCCCATAGGCAGACTGAGTGTGACATGCTTGGGAAAGCTTGAAGACAGCATTTATTTGAAAAATTTGTTTGTTGTGATTGAGCATTTCCTAGATATAGCATTCTAATGATGCTTTTGTCAGAATTGGTTTGGGAGGTCTTGGGGAAAAATTTAATGAGAGACAAGGGTAAGGTCTGCCCAATGATGGGCTTTCCTGGGCTGTGGTGGATCATAGTTCAGAGGACAGCTACACTTCCTACGCCCTACCTATATGCTCCAAACACTAGATGATCAGATTTATAGCAGAAACTGCAAAAAAATCGTGGATATTTCACAGGAATGGTGCTTAAATCTGATGGAACAGGACAATTGTTTCTCACTCACCCCAGCAATCCCTCCAAGCAAAGCAGTGGTGTGATCGACAAATATATACACAGATCCCACACTTCAACCACTGTTGGTGAAGAGGGAGGGAGAATGCAGTGGTGTCCCAGGAACTCACCTTGCTTGGAGAACATCCCACAAGAGTTCTGACACAATGAAGGAATGCTCACCGACACACAGTCCTCTCCCCCTTGAAGGTCGCCAGGGAGTCTCTGTGGAGCACGTCCTCTGTGCTTGGGGCCAGCCCTACCTAGTTTCCTCTCCTGGTAGGTCTGCTGCCTTTACATATTTAATGAGATTTTATGGTTTTAGGCATTGTAAATTATATTCGCTTTCTCAGACCTCTAAGACCTTCCTCCACCTACCCTCCCTTACCTGTCAAGTTTCACTGGGTATGCTTTAAATTCTGCGGAGGAGAATACTGACTTTGCATAACATAAATGAAAGAGTCAGAAAGCATTACATTTTCACAGAAATTACATGAACCCCCCAAGATTCTGTCCTTGAGGGGAGACAGCAAAGCAGCAAGTGTGCAGAGAAACAACAGCTTTGGGTTTTGGGTTTGTATGGGCAGGGAATAATGTTTCGTGCACTTCACATAAGGGAAGCTCCTATGCTTTGCAGGTAACAGTTGTTAGGCAAAGCTGGATTTTACTTGGTTTTGTAAAAAATTAAGAATTCTTGCTGTTATCCTGCACAGGAAAAATTGTACCTGTCTGTCGGAAGTTTGTATAAGAAAAAAAAAAATTGCAGCAATTCTCTTTTGGACTTCTACACCAGTAATTTATTTCTCAGTGGAGCAAGTGCTCATTTTCACTGGGCACATCAAACTTTTCTTCTGCAACAGGGACTGCTACAGGCAAAGAATTTTCAGTAATGAAAATGCAGTATTACATCTTGTATATGTGGCTGAGCACAGCAGCAGAGTTCAATAGAGTGCTACTGAGAATGTGTCACCTGTATGGAAAGGTTTCCTGCTTAGAGTTACTGTATTGGAAGTAAAGAGATATTACGACTGGTCAACAGGGTTATCAGCAGAAAACTAATCACTTCCGTGCCACTCTTAAGTCATTATTCCCACAAAGGCAGTCAACTCTGATCTTTCATTGCTCTGTATGAGGCAAATGTCTGATCAAAATATGCCTAATGATTCTAAACACTTCCTTGCAAGTGATCCCTTCTTTACTATTTTGAATGCTGAGCCAGGAATACAACAAAAAAGATTTCTGGAACAGGTCAAGGTATATACTAAAAGAGTATCTTGCTCCATTGTTTCAGGTCATGATTCCTTCTCTGGGTTCAGAAAAAAACTGTATGAGTAACTCTGACTCCATACGCAGAATAGCAGAAAAAGTAACATGAATTTAAATATGAATCCTTATGGATCAACTGGTTTACATTTGGAGCTGAAGTAATGTTCAGTAGAAACCCTCCACCCAGTTTGAAGAGAAAAAGTAATTCTGGGGTTAAATGGAGTAGTTCCAAGATACTAGACCCTGATTCCTTTTTCCGTGGTAATCCTTTAACACATAGAAGCTCCTATAGCCACCAGGGCATGAGCCAGAACTCCATATAAAAGAGAAGCTTTTTTTTTTGGGGGGGGGGGGGGGTCGTTGGAGTTGG
>JAWMRA010000113.1:19496902-19519402 GCA_035584735.1 Pseudotriccus pelzelni
TTGGCGTTGGTTTTTGTTGGGGTTTGGTTTTTTGCTGGGGTTTGGTTGGTTTTTGTTTGGTTTTGGTTTTTTTTTTGGTGATGTTCCTTCTATGTTTGTGAAAATAAAAAGATTAATAATGCTATGCTTTCTAAAAGAAAAGTGACACAAGTTGCATAACAGCTTGCCAAAATGTACCTAAAAAGCCCAGAAATTGAAAACCACTAAACCTCATTGTTATCTTTCTGATACAAAAGTCTTCTTCATTGTCTATTTTTTTTATTGTTCTGTGTTTTATATTTGTTGGGTTTTTTTGGGTTTTGAGTTTTTTTCGAGATCTAAAGGAAGAATAAAACTATATGTATAATTTCACTGGACTTCCCTTTCATAACTAAGTATATCAGGTTGATAGTGGCTTTCACCACTTTAGGAACTTTCTATTTCCCAAAAGAAAAGCATAAGCAAATTTAAGTAGGATAAGTGTTGTAATAGTGGGAAGGGGATCTTATTATCCATAGAAAATGAGGTAGGAAACCAGATACTCTCCTGCAAATGATGGGATAGCAATCTTCAGCTTTCCAAGATTAACTTTTTTTTTTTTTTTAAATTTACAGGGGGTTTAGAGATAAATTTGGAATCCTAGTAACTTTATTTTGTGTTTCCAGTTATCTTAGAAAAAAAGTATCTCTTAAATTCAGTCATCTGACTCCTCACAGAAAGCCTATTGAAGTGAAAGGAAAGATTTCATTTACCCCATGAAATTTTGCATCAAACTTTTCTAGAAAACATCACATATCCCTTTTTTATTTTTTTTCTAAGTATTGTGCCTCTGATCGTTGCTAGCACAGTGCTATTAGATCTTTCTCTTAAATTATTTAGTTTGCCAGTTCTTAATCATGGGATGGGCTTAGAACATCACATACAGCGATTTTGGGTTTTGCTCTTGTGGGTGGTTTTAAATAATAATTAGAAATGTGGGTTTGAATATTTGAAGTTCTTACAGTTTCTGAGTGCAGTATACTTTGTTTCCGGATCTACTGTCACAGTTTTGTTCCCTTAAGCCAGCTCTGGGGTTTGTCAGATCCCCCTTAGTGGGGATGTGCAACCAGAAAACTTTCAGCTCAGCTGCCTGTGCAACCAAAAAATTTCCTTCTTGCCAAGTTAAGTGTTTATTGGTGTTATAAACTGACTCTGTAGGGTATTGGGGAGCGTAGGATCACCTGCCTAGGAGAAAGGGAAAAGTTTTATTTCATTGCAACAAGTGACTACTGTGGCTCAGCCATTATTAGGGCACCCTTAAATGCAATCACCTTAGGCTTAGCTATAGATGATGTATTTGAATAAAGTGGGTGAAACATGAGCATCATTGCAGGCAGGCAGAGTTTTCCCATTGTCTTTCCTGAAGTCAGGCTTTTACCCAAGGAGCTGCTTGGTGGCATTGCTGGAGGACAGTTTCTGACCTGCATTCACATTGACTAGTCCTGATGGGCACTGCAAGGCGCACAAAAGGGCTAATAATTTGTATTTGAGTATGGATTTAGTCCTTGGCCATGTAATCCACCACACTAGGAAGCACTTTTCTAGTATTTAAAAAGAAAAAATTCTGCATAGTTTCAGAACTATGGAGTAAAAAGAGAGTGTTGCCTGAACCTTCTTCATTCACTATTTCACCTGCAGCATAGATGCGTAGTAAAATAATACACTACAGTATCATCCCATGATGTTAAGATCATAGCTTTTTCCCCTGTGAAAAAGCAGAAACTGAATAGCTGGGCACAGAAGTGTAACATAAGAAAAGGGATAGTCATTACTCACAAAGAAAAATGAGAATATGGAAGCTGATATGCCTAGGAATTTTTGCGGAGAGTGGGCACGTTCCCAGAGCAGGCACATGCATGACTGGAAGAGGTCATTTGCATTTTAAGACAGATTTGCTGCTTGTTTTATCCCTCTGCTTTCAAGTAACAATGGCTTGCAGGGTTAGGTGGTTTGAAAGGGAAGATTCAACTCCCACAGCAAAAACCCCAGAAAACCAAAGTCATCCTGGACAGGGTAACACCATTGGAAGTGCTTCAAACGAACGATATTGAAAAAGTAATTGAGAAAAAATACTGGGTTTTTTCTGTGCTGCTTGTAGATCTAGTAGTTAAGAAAATCCTTGGCCTGTCTTCTTTCCAATTCTTCTTGAGTTCATGTTGAAAACTCTATCTGCTTGAAGACAAACTTTGAGAGACTTTTTTTCCCCCACCCTTCACAAAAGGGCAGTGCAAAGGCAACAATGTCAGTGTCATCACCCCAGTCATAAACTATCACTTCAAGCAACATGTCCACTAATTATGAGAAGAAATATCTCCAAAACCTTTAGTTCTTGGTACACAACTCTGGTTCCCAGTGGTTTTTCAACATTTTACTAAAGTGGAGGTATACTGAAATGGTGTTATTTTATATGCTCTCTGTCTTTGTAAGAGCTGCCTAAGAGCAAACAATCTCATATTTTTCTTTTGATGTATCTACTACAATTTCTACTAGAAACATTTCTGTGACAGTCCTCTGTGGCAATCTTTTGTCTAGATTAAAAAATGTAAATGCGCTATATGATGCCACCTTTGGGCTATCAGGGCAGCACTTCTACATTTTTCTCTCATCTCATGGGTTAGGTGCTCCAAGCGTCAAGTGAAGTGCAAAGCACCTCTTACACTTTTCAGATATCATATGATTAGGCATGCCGACATCTTAGATATTGAAATGACGTGTGGCCTGAAAAAGCAGAAAGGGAGCATGTTCGGAATGTCCATACACCAGCATGATACTGTATGAAATCACTGAGAGTTAACAGACTAGCCAGGCTTCTGAGAGGGATGTGTTAGCCCCTGAGAAGTATCATTTTAATACAGTGTTGTCTAGTACTATGCTGGCTGTATTACCTAACTCGCGGTTTCCATTCTACCTTGGTTATTTCTACATGTCATGTTGTGCAGAGGTACCCAATTAAAAAAAAAGAAAACAAAACCCGCCATGAAAACCACACCACAAAACCCACCAAAGCCCTTCTAACAAACCAGAAAACCAAACCCCAATGTTTTGTAGTGACTAGCCTCCTGACAGGCAACAGCAGGAGCAGTCTGCTTCCCAAGGGCAGGTGAGACCAGAGGCAAAGGTAACAGCAAGGGAAGCTCAGGCAAGGATTTCTCAGCCCCATAGTACCTGAAAAGGAGGATCAGACTAAGTCCAACAACAGCAACCAGGGTCAACCAGCAAGCCAGGGAGGCCAGTGGACAATGCCAAGCCAACGCATCACCAAGGCACAAAGGTGGGTACACTCTGTGTGAGAGGCTGGTCAGGGCAATTGAAGCCTGTTGGCATGCTTGGGGCCCTGACACAACCATCTGCCCTAACTCTGTAGATATGTGGTGTCTTACACCACACTGAGGTGTTAAATTGTGTGGGTGTCAATGGTGAGGACACTGGTGCATGCCTGCCCTGGCACAGGAGACATGGGAAGAGCAGAGAGAAGTAGACCTCTACTCCCTGTGGCATGCTCAGATGAGACTGTAAGCAGAGCAACTTGTAAATTTTCTTAATTTACATCTGGACAGGGACTTAGGCAGTTTAAAAATTAAGAGGGCATAACTACAATCCTGATGGTCTCTGACTTTTCCTTTATCAAATAGCTCTTGGCAATGGAAATAATCTGTCCTTACTGCCTCTAAAGGGCAGGTTTAAAAAAGCTCTGGCTTTTGCTTTGCCATGACTGGGTTGAGTAAATGTTGAGGAAAAACTGTTTTTTCCAGCAGCACCTAAACAATGAGAAATATTTCAAAGACTTAGAAATAAGGCGTACAGTTTAAAAGATATTACTTTTCAGTTCTTCACTGGGTTTGCTCTTGTTTTTTCTCCTTCATTTTTATGCCCGTGAAAAGTGCTAAGTTGACAGACTTGGAGACGAACTTCTCTCTTTATCCAGCTGTCCTGACAATGTAGTTCTTCCCTAAGGGACCACTTTTAAGGGGACTGGATGGTAGGTTGATTCTTACATTATGCGTCTCTGCCATCAACTAACTGCCTGTGAGGAGATGACCTAGTTCTGGCTGTGAAGGTGATGGGATTTTGGTGGGCCAAACTCCTGGCCGCAAAAATTTGAGCTTTTAGTAATTACCTTAATCTGTAGGTAAGGTGCTTCTTTGGTTTAAGTATAGAGACAAATCTATATGCACACAGACATAAAATATATATTCTTAAATGCCATGTACTTGCTTTGCCGTATAGTACTATTTGCTCTGTGGGCACAGCCTGTGGAATTATTATCTTTACAGCTATTTTGCAGTCATGACACTGTTATTACCATGCAGGAATGGGAAAATATTATCTTTTTTTGTGTCAGTTTTCATTAAATTGCTAACATTTTTATACCAAATAAAGAGTGGAGACTGTCAGCCACTTCATGCTTTTTTATCATTGCTAGGTGAACATAAGGGTTGGGTTTTTTTTGCAGATACTGAACTGTGAAAAATGATTTTTAAAAGGATAAACAATTTCTGTATAAAATACAGTACATTAATCCTACTGCAGCTTAATGTAACTCCCTGAATTTGTTAAATCCTGAAATCAGTTGGTTCTCCGTTACTTTTCAATGACATTTAACAGTTATACTTAAAAATACAGAAGAATACATTATAAGTTTTATCCAAAATGATTATGGCAGTCATTTGAATAAAATACAGATTTTGCAAGCTGTAAAGCATATCATTATACTATATACTGGTCTAGCTAAGGTTTGGTTCACAAACTACAGTGCTCTAACCAAGTCATTAAATCTATCTAAAAGGGCCTCATTTGAGAAGCAATAAAATTTTTAATCATTTTATTATTAAAAGAGTGTTTAATATGTAGCTAATTAAATGCCAAAGGCAGGTTATCTGAGTTTAACCTTCAAAAAGAAAATGATGTATCAAAGTCTGCCTCTGGCATCATGGGATAGAAATGTCATCCTCATAATCATTGCGTGACAACTAGCTGGTGGCCTTTTCTAGAGCTATAGTTAAATTACCTGATTAAATTAATAGCCATTTAGATGTTTTAGGAACTGCACAGACCTATACTAAATGAAAATTAGGTCCATTACATTTTCTGAGTGGGCTAGATAGACCCTAAAATAAAACACGTATGCCATTGTCCACATTACTTAGATTAAGCAATTAAAAGCCCTTTCTTAAAAGCTACTAATTTTCCATAATGTTCCAAGAACTAGGTTTACACTAATGATCAGAGAGGAAGGTTTTCCTCTGCTTTCCCCCACCTTTCTTGTTTATTTTACCATTAAAAGAATATCTCTCAAATGTGCAAGCGCATCTGTGTGTTGTGCTGTGTTGACTTCTCTTGAAGTCTGATCTCCTGGAAGAGCACCAAGGGAGGATGTTAAATGTACAGACCAAGCCCCACAAAAATCACAGTGGTCTTCCCTGTTTAAGCTGGAGTCTTTCAGCATTGGACTTTATTTCCATGGTAAGAGAAGACCTTGTCCAGCATGGGTGTGTGAAATGTCAGGTGAAGAGCACAATGCGTGTGCTTGCTGTGCCAGATAGAGAGTTTTCAACTGTATGAGAGTGACTTTCAAGACTTCAGAAAGGATATTTCCTTTGTCTCAATAGTCTGCTTAGGAGAGAGGAAGAAGAAAACCCCACTGTTGTGTTCATTTTGGATAAGGTGACCAGTCTACACAGTTGTTCAGTTATTTGTACAGTTGCATTCTTTCATGAAATCCTAAAGGATTTTCTTGCCCTTCCTATAAGAAATACAGTTTACAATACTGTGCTTAAGAAATTCAGTTGGGAGAGCTGGGAGGCACCTTCACATTGTGAGGCAGATTCTGGGAATGGTGTTCAGTGAAGCAGGAGTTTCTCACATTTCCTTTTGATCTCTACCCCCAAAACTAAGATTGTTTGTATCCATCAGATTTCCGTGACCCTCTCCAGGGTGGATTCCAACCACATCCATGGTACTGATCTGCTCTGAGATCTTGGAATGGTCTGCTTGTCTGTCTGTATCTCTCTGTTTCCACTTCTACCATCTCTTTCTTGCCCATTTAAGCAATGCATTCGTTATGGCAGAGGCTGGTTTTTTACAATACAGTGAATAGCACAGCAATGCCTCAGTCTCAGATGGACTCCATGAACAATAGTGTATTTAACATCTGCTGCCTCTGCAGAAAGCCCAACATAAACTGTTCCAATTTTACAAAGCTTCCTTTCTTAATGTTGGTATTACTGTAGTTGTTCGAATTTTGACCTTCAAAATAGAACTTCATTTCAGTACCAGATCTGTAGATACATGGGACACCTAATCCTGGATGATTTACTGCTATATGCAGGTATGTGTTCACCATATGGGATTTTCTAAGTACTTAGTGTTATCTAAGTGCTTAATGCAGTTAGAACTGTGCTACAGTTTTGATTTAGATATGAATATTACAGATGCTTATGCTTTAATCCAGGTGTTAATATTTTGTACGGCTCTCATCCAGCAAAATGCTCCGTAGGTGCAGGTGTTTAAATACATTGAATCCCACTGAGTCCAGCAGGACTGTATATACACATTTGACTGTATGTACACATTTTTAGAATCTTTTCTGAGTGACATTATAGATTTCCAAAAATACAGGAATCTTTTGGAAACCAGGTTCTCACTGAGTGGAGCTGTCTGTTTAGTAGATCAAGTCAGTATGCTCTGTAAGTCAAAAATGTTCTTCAACCTGGTCTTTCTTAGCACATTAGATAAAAATATTTTATATATTAGGCTTCGAAGTGATGCAGTTTTAACTTGATTAGTATATTTAACTGTGAAGCATGGTTTACAAAAAACTTCAAACTATTTTATATTTAACTCCAACAGCATTTTTGGAGTTAGTAAAATGGAACATGGAGACAATCTCATGGAAGAGAAGATATCATAGAAGCTATAGTTTAATAATATATGGCCTAGCATTTCATTTCTCTGTGACAATTAGAAAGACAGTAACACAATATTTATAACCATTTTTGCGGTTTTAAATGATTCTTTCATTTTTGTTTGTGGAGTTTTCATTTTTTAACTCTACTGTGTAAGCAATTGGTTTTACCAGTGATGTGTCCATAATATAAACCACAAGTTCCTACATAAATATTTTAAATTTGTGATAAATTACGTACATCAAATTGTTAGATGCTGACGATATTAATAGTTGTGCAAAATACCAGTACAAGATTTATTTGACATTTAAGATAGAATGAAGTTTAGGGACTTGCAGTGGAGTAGACTGTTTTGGGTACAGTGGCACACCTCCTCACCATTGGAGGGCAAGGACCACAAAGTCTTGTCTTGTCAAGAATTGGACTCTCACTGGTCTGCTGAATCATACTAGGACTGTATGCAGTTAAAAATAATCTACTTAGAGGCACTCTCAGTACTTACAGAAAGTGTCTTTCTCTATCTGCCCCCCAAAACGAAACCAAAAACAACCCCCAAAATCTCAGTATTTTTTCATAAGTGAATCTGGCTTGCAATGCAAGCACTGTGGTTTTGACAGCTACTGCAATTGATGTTCAGTAAATGGGGATGATTATTGGAAGAGAGAGGCATGGGATAAGGAACAGACTTGGATTGAGAATTGATCTATAGAAGAAAAAGAGAATCTTTACTTCATCTCAAATTGTCATGCCTTGTTTACATTTGTTTTGCACCAAAGTTTTGTTACTGATTTTGTTGTTTCTTTTCTATAAATATGAGTATCAACGCATGTGTGTTTACTGAAGGCAATATGACCCATACGCTTTGGATTACCTTACTAAACTCTTGAAATTTTTTTATTTTTTTTTTTAGGGATGATTAAACAGTGATCAAAGTAAGGGTGAGCTCAGCTAAAGAAAGTGAGCTCCTGAGCTCCTTAGAGAGTCCCCCCCACATATCTCTGGAGTCATCCACAGGTGTTGCTTCACTCAGTGTTTGGCTCTGAGCAAGGACACACATCCTTCTTCAGTACTTGCAGCATAACGCCTCATCTCTCAGTACAGCTCTGTTTTCTTCCTTCCTCACAGAAAATTAAAAATCAACATATTGAAAGCGGTTTCAAGTAACATCTGACTTTTCGTTTTGTAGGGATACCTACATGCTTTGCAGCATTTCCTCATCAAATAGGCAAAGGAGGCATTTATTTCTACAGCACTGCGAGGGAATGCAGTGGCTGTGCCTGGTGCCACGGTGCAGCATCCTGGGGCCAAGCATCAAGAGAGGTGCTGTGTCTGCCTGAACCTGCTGGGATAGGCACTCAGGCACCACTTTTAAGAGGGCAACATATAGCTAGGATTTGGCAGAAGTGCTGCCCCAGTCTGATTTGTGGGGTTCATATAATGTTTCAAGTCTTAGAGAAGACAGAGCTGCTGGACAGGGTAGCGTTTTCAAGAACAGTTTGAGTTTTGAGTTTTTAGTTATTCCTATACTGAGCAGTGGATTTATGCTGATAACCCATATATTCACATCAGCATGAGCTGCTTGCATAAGTGTTGCTCTGTGGTGTATAGGGAGGTAAGCACCACTGAAGCACTGTGATGCTGCTCCAGGAGGTGTGTTCTAAAACACCAATAGCAAGTTTTGCTGGCCCCAAGAGGAGCTAAGCTTGCATGATGCAGATTTGTTGCACATAGCTAACTGAAACTATAGCAATTTTATAATTACAAAATGTCTTTCGTTGAGAGCCCAACATGTTTGGGGAATTTTGAAGCACTAGTCATAACAGCATTTAAATATTAACCCTGTTTTATTGCCTTGTCTAATGTTGCTAATGTGTGAACTAAGGCATATAAACAATAGACCTTTATATTAAAATTTTGAGTAATTTCTAACGCAAACTGTTTAATGGAGACTCAGACAGTACCAACTGTACAGACAGAATCGTAGAATGGTTTGTGTTGGAAGGGACCTTAAACATCATCTATTTTCAGCACGCCTAACATGGGCAGTGACAACTCCCACTAGACCAGGTTGTTCAATGCCCCATCCAACTTGGCCTTGAACTCTGCCAGGGATGGGCCATGTGCAATTTCTCTAGACAACCTGTTCCAGTATCTCACCACTCTCACAGTAAAGAATTTCTTCCATGTATCTAACCTAAATTTCCCATCTTTCAGTTTGTACCCATTCCCACTTGTCCTATCACTACAGTTCCTGATCGAGAGTCCTTCTCTGGCTTCCTCGTAGACCCCCTTCAGATACTGGAAGGCTGCTGTGAGGTCTTCATGGAACCTTTTCTCCAGGCTGAACAGCCCCAGCTTTCTCAGCTTGTCTTCATAGGGAGGGTTCTCTAGTGGCTCAAAATAACTAAAGATATCAGCCTTGCCCAGGGCTCTTCACCATCCACATATGACTGTTTTGCCTTTTTTTTCATGGAGGAAATGCATTTCTTAAAGACACCAGACAAAGGATGAGAAATACAAAGTAGCAATGAAGACATAGGGGTGCTTCTCCTGTTACAAGACATATGGGAGAAAAGCAGTCTAGTAAAAAAAGATTCTGAAGAATATCAAACACAGGCCCCAGTTGAAGAAAATGCCATTGGAAAAAATGTTTTAGTAGTACAAATGCTTCAGAAATAGACATTTTACGTGATTTTTTTTTCTCTAATAGTAGATGTCTGACATTTTCCAAATGTTATGTTCCTTAAAATTATTTTAAATCTTCCCTTGAAGTCCCCATCTTGTGGGGGAAGGGCTCCACCATATCAAGATTACACTGATGGTACCAGGCTGAAATTTAGATCTCTTTGGTGTAGCATCACTTTGAGAATAGCTGAACCTCTGATCAGGTGACTCGTCTTCCAGTGATGCTTAGACTATTTCCAGGTCAGACTTTTTGCAAAGAGCTTTTCCATATCCCTTGCAAGATCTTGTCTTTCCCTTTAGCACTCCAGTTCACAGTGGTTTTTGTGGGGAAGGAAAATGAAGGAAGGAAAGCATGGTTTAAGCCTATATAAAACTAGTTACTGGGCTTTCTCTGGAGCAGTACCCACTGCCCTCCATAGGAGTTGAGCTTCAGAGTAATAGCAATAGTTTCAATAAAGTTCTTCGAAAGTTTCTCTTTTTATTTAAGAATCACATCCCCATGCTACACTGAGTCTTGACATTCTATTGGCTTCACTGCTCAATATGAGCTCAGATGACAGAATAGAGCACCGAATAATTCTTCTGGTGAGGAAAATGTGCTTTAAGCTGTAAAATATTAACAATAAACACAAATCAATGTGTCTTTATGGCTAGATCATGATTTCAATAATGGGATATTGGATTGGATAAGCATTGGAAGCTGCCACAGCTAATGAGTTAAATACCAGAAAAAAAAAATGGAAAAAACACAGTGGCAGACCTGTTTAAAAAAACCCCAAAAAACCAAAACACTAATTTTTGAAGAAAAATGGAAAGGCAAAGGGTGCAATTTAATGTTTAGAATATGATTGGAGGTCACTTAGTACCAGCAGGGTGCTGAAAATGCTGAAATAAAAATGTAAGGGATTTTTAAGTGTAATTACAGTGATTCTGTTGCAGCATCTCATTTTCAAAGCCAATTTGCTCTTAAGACAGGCTTGCCTTTTCAATGTTAGTGCTAGTCCAAACTTCCAGACACACCTGTTTTCCCCTCTATTCTGAGAGGAAAACAATAAAGAAAAATCATATACAAACAGTTTAGATATTTACGTCTTTATTTTTTCCATCCATGTAGTTAATTATGGATTTGTAGTATTGCAGCAGAGATCTGAATTTCTTCGTGACATAGGAACAGGATCTTCTGGGTGTTGAGAGCTGAGTTAAGTCCCTTTAAGTTTATGAGGAGGGATGCGTTTGCTGTGTGGTCTAGGCTCACTGTACACTGTAACCCAGCTATAGCCCGTTACCACAGTGGTCCAAGGTGAGTTCATACAAATGTGAGAGCGTGGAAGCTTCTGAAAGGGCGGTGAGCTGGCACTCCATGTGGCAGGAGCTGAGCCTATATTGGAGACAGAAATGTAGATCTGTTTTTTCCAGTCGATGAGACTTTTTGACAAACTGTCATTGCACGTTAGAGGTGTCCATGCAGGAACAGAGCACCTGGAGATACAACTGAAAGGTGGGCTATGCTACCTGGCCAGTGGTTACTGGGGTTTTTCTTCAGAATGCCGGAATTGGGCGGTTTCTTTCACTACTTAAAAGAAATAAGTACACTTCTTTCCCAACAGTTCCATGACGCAGTTATTCAGCACACAAAAGGGGTGAGAAACCAACTGTAGTATTTGAGTAATTAATATAAAACATCCTGACTTCTGTATTCCCTTTTATTTTTTTTAGCCCTGGCTTGTGGCAAAACAAATGCAACTAAGCTCAGGGTCTTCTGATGCCTTATAGTTTTCTTTGCTGAGTCAAATTCATCACAAACAGTCTGGACCTGTTAAATTTATTTCCAGCTTTTACACTGTTTACAGCTATTTGGGTCTTTGGGGTAAACTCGGTAAAAGTGTTGACCCAGCACTGAAGACCAACCCTGGATTCAAGCAAAGCATGCCACAAATAACTGGCTTTGTGTTTGGATCTACTCTAAAAGAAGTCAGGGTTTTTTTCTCTTATAGTTAGTCCAGTATTTTCTGGACTTCCATAAAGGCTTATTTTGATTTTTGGCACAAAATTTGGGGTCAGTTTCTGGAAGGCGGTGTTGTTTACCTTAATTTGAAGCAGTGGTCAGTGTCTCATAAAATTTGAAGATGTGGAATAAGATACATTTGTGTTTGCTAATGCAGAGTAGTGCTTTTTTTAAATCTGGTTTTCAGGTGGATTTTTTTTGTTGTTGTGATTCTGGGGAGGGGTAATTTTTTAATCTATTTTATTATATTTTTAAAACCTGTGTAATTTTTTTTTAACATGGCATTTGCTGACTGCCTGCACTGCTCCTTTAAATACTAGCTGGGAGATACAAACGTACATTACCTTTGCCATTTCTGAACAGTATATTTATCATTTTTATTATTTATGTTTCTGGCTTGCAGTGTGGATGCAAATGTATTAAATGCTGTTAAGACCTGTGTGCTTTAGCATCTGTGGAATATCATCACACCTCCAAGGCTAAGCCTGCAGCTAAAGTGTTTAAGAATTTATATGGCCATTCTTTTTCTCTCTCTGTGGCATTAGAAGGAGGAAAAAAAAAGCAATAATGAAATGCATAACCTACATCCACAGAAAATATAACTGGTCTATTTATGATTATGATTCACAGTTCGGTCACTAGAAATATACTACTGTTCTGCAGGTTTATGCCTTTAGCAGTTATTTGTTAATGGCAACTCCTGCACATTTTTTCCTGCAAGTCTTTTGGATTTCAAGAGAAAATGTGTCCTTCAAACAAGTTATTTCTTTGAGGGATCTTTCTGTAAGTGGGTTCCACTGTGTATTGACTACTCATAATATTTTCTGTTATCATCTTGTCAGGGTTCAATTCATTACTCCATTCATTATTCAATTTGTTGGGCCATGAGCATCTGAATAATTGAAAACTGCAGAAGTATTATAAATTATAGTGTTGCCATGAAATCCCAGTTTTAGGGTTTATGGCTTGACTTTAAGAAATCATTCTCTATTGAAAGTTGGCATATAAGGTCTCATCTTTAAGGCAAAATCTTATCAGTGTGGTGGTTTTTAATAGCTCTGTCGCTGCACACTTAAGAACTCAAGTTGCCTATGTGTATTAAGTTATGGACTTTTTAAACAGTTTATCTGTTCTTTAATTACAATTGCCATCTCAGTGACGTGGACAAGGGACAGATAAATAAATTAATTTATTTTGAGGTTAATAAGCAATTTACAGCTGTAAATTAAAAGTCTTTTTTTTTCCCCTTTCACAAAATAGAGTTAATATAGTTCCCCTTATTAAAGACAAAGTATTTTTGTGGTGTTTTGCAGGTTAAAGATATTCCTATACAGAAATATAAACTGACATTTAACTGTTGTTTTAACTAAATACAGTATGTTTTAAATATGTTTTTTTAATTTTATTTTTACCTCCTGTGTTTTGATTTGGAGTAGTATTATATTTCTACTTTCTGGATAAATTGTATTAAATGACATCATATTTATTTTAAGACAAGAACTATTTAATTTCTAAAAATATGAATACCTCATAGACTACATTCTTCTCTTGATTATGTTGCTGAAAGTTCAGCAGAATTTTACAGGGTAGCCTGCATTTCTTGTTTTGAATTTTTAAACATTGCCTGTCTTTGGCCTGTTGTAGGCCAAATTTGGGAAGATACAACAAAAGAATTTAATGTGTCACTAGGGCTACAAAATGATTTTTTCTTTATTCCTGTGCTGATTGGGTGTAACCTCAAATGCTTCTTCACGAATAGATGCTAGGATCACCTAATTTTGCTATAATAATATAGGAAAGCTTGTGGTCATGCTATTGGCAAGCTACAAAATACCAAGAATGATGTAGTGTGAAGTTTCCTGTATCAGCACATGCGTTACCGTGCCAGCCATATATTTTTTTTTTGGCCACCACCTTATGCAGAAGACAAGAGAAGGATATTTTCCTATGATGATGGTTCCGGGCTTGCTGTCAGCTCTCAGAGCTTCTTTCAGCAACAAAAACCTGTGTTCATGGTATCCTTTGAGGTATCTTGGCTGTCCTGTGTTTCTACAGCTGGTTGTCCAACAGGGTGCAAGGCTCCCTAGATTCTGAGTGATATCAGCCCTCTCTGTGCAGGTGCCTCAGGTACCTTACAATCCATCTCCAAAGATTTGAAGGTGTTCACCCTTGCCAGCTGCATGCCTTGTGCAGCTTACAGAGCGAGCAGCTACCTAGAGCTGGCTGCCGTTTTCTATCAACAAAAGAGGTAACTCACGCAGAAGAAGCAAAAATGGAGTTTCCTAATAATTTTAAGAATTTGACCCTCTCCACAAAACTGAAATGAAAAACCCTGCTTTTGAGTCTTCGCAGTAACACCACAGCAGAAAAAGGCCCCAGGTGGTTCTGGCTGCCAGGGATGTTCAGCTCATTTGTCCAAGAGCTCTCTGAGCAGTGTTCTCAGGGATGGCTCTGTGGGAAGCCTAGCCCTGCCAGCACAGCTGGCCACTGTGTGTTGCCTTCACAGCTGTGATGGTGATGCTGTGCTGCAGCTGCAAGGAGGCTGAAAGCCAAGAAATGCAAGGTCTCACTGGAAGCAGGGAAATCATCTGGGATCTCAATGAGACCTGGGAGAGTTTGATTTGTGGTCCAAATCCAAGCATGTGTTTACCATGTTCTTAATTTACATTGCTTACACAAATTATCTTTGGAGTCTGAGTCTTTGTACTAGGCAGGAATGAGGAATTCTATTCCCTAAGAAAAAGTCTAGAAAATACATTTTCTACATCCTAATTTCCTATGGGCATCTAGAGCTCCTTCTTCATCATGCAGGAAGTAAACACAGGGGGAATTCACCCTTTTATGAGTTAAAAACCTCAGCTATTACCACTGTTACTCAAAACTTGGATAATTTTTTTGCCAGATTGAGGCAAAAATATCTGCGTTGTGGAAGAGCTGAAAGCAGCAGCTCAGTGTTAACATGGCAATGCCAAGTTGTCTTAATGTGACTGCTGTGCATGTGCCCACAGGACTGCCAGCAGCTCGACCTTAGTATTGCTGAGGCCAGCTGGAGTTTTGCTCACATCTTTGTCAGATCCAGGGCTTCACTCCTGTATTCTCTATTGTGATAATTTTAAGAGTCAGGACCAAAAAAATGTCTTCAAGACTAGCCAGTTGCAAGATGCTAAAGGCAACCACAAAGAGAGATGTTGCCCGTGGTTTCTTGTGGGCAGGTGCAAAGGTGAGTAAAGGTGTAGTGATGAGACCACACAGAAGGCTCACCATGGTCTGTGCTGTGCTCATACCTAACTAAATCTCTAAATACATATGTAGTTCCTCACTGGATTTCTGCATGTAATTTTCAGTGAAAGCAAAAGAGGAGGAAATCTTAAACCTGTTAGAACCACGAATTTGTGTGGTAGGAAAAGGGCAAATTTGTTTCTACCTACTTCTGAAACCCTCATGGTGATCTTGTTGTCATTTTGTTTGGATATGCATTTGTTGGGTTCAACAAATCTCTGATTATAATCAACACTGTTAATTTTGGAGGAATATTAAAAAAAAAGGAAAAAAAAGAAGGAAGAACCAAGTGAGGAACAAAGACACATGGCATCCGTCTGTCTGGTTCCCAACCTCAGTTGTGCTGTTATTCCTTTGTTACCTGGGGATATGGCACAGAACCATGAAGGTGTTCCAGCATAGCCAAACCCCAGAGCCTGGTTCCTGATGATATTCTTTATCATAAGTGGGGAAAAAGCATAAAGTGAGGGAAAAGCATGATGTTGGGAGAGGTGGGAAGGAACATCTGCACATATTTGGTTGCATTAGAAGAGGGATTGGGACACCCATATGCTATGTGTGTCCCTGGCGTGGTATCCATGGTGTAAGTGGGGATGACCTCTTCTGGGAGAATGTCAGCTTTGCCCAAAGCCCCTTGAAGGCAGTGGCTGTTGAGAGGGGATCTGTCCACATGGGACCAAAATGAAGTGCTTAGAGAACAAACTCCTGGTGTATGATGGAAGAGAGGTGGAGAAGTAAAGGGGTTTGGATCTGTGGGGGTACAGGTAGGCGCGCTGTGATGATGAGCAAGCGTCAATGCACCGTGGAGCTGGGGAGTACAGGCAGCATCAAAACTGGAGGGGAATGGGAGGAGGGAGGTTGATGAGCAGGGGAGAGGGTAAAAAGGTTAGCAATGAAGTATGCAACATCCTACTTGCTTTATTTTCTGTCCTGTTATTGACAATCTTATTTCTCAGTCATTATGCAATGGGCAGTTAGTCTGAGTAAGAAGACCAATTAGGTGTAGTAAGCACAGTGATTAAAGCAGCAGGATAAAAAACTGCTTTAGGAAATCTTCTGCCCACTAACACATCTTTTATATCAAAGGAGGTAGCGTCTGATTTAATGATATTTTCTAATAAAGTGGGGGGTTTAATCTGAAAAATGTTTTTCTTGCTTTTCATACTTTTAAAAGCAGAGGCTGTTTAAAGTACAACAAACTATTCTGTTACCAAACTACCACATAGCCCAGCCCACAACCTAGACAATGTCTAGGTTGAATTTACAAATAACTGAGGGGTTTTGAGACCTCAAGAGCTTTCTATTTATGTTTTAGAGTGAACAAAACTGGGTTTGCAGTGAAAACACACTCTCATGTTCAGCAGTGGGGGAGCTGCCTTTGTGCCACAGTACCACTCAGAGCATAGGATCATATTTAATAAAGAGGTATTTAGTTTGCTATTGGAAAAGGATTGCTGCAGGAAGATATAAAAGGTACTTAGATATTTTTATAGAACTTTTGCATAAATCTTGTATCCATAACCTGATCTAGCGACATAAATATTAGCAGCTTGTTTCTATTTCACCTACTGTAGAACCACTGCTGTCCTACAGCAATAACCAGCGAGGGAATAGAGCTATTTGCTGCTGTCATAAATAAGATGGGGTGTCACAGCTGTTTTCATTTGACTGAGCAGTAATGGAGTTAATTATACTTCCAGTCTCTTTGTTTTTGATCTGTGTTTCCAAAGTCATCTAAGCTTCTTGAATTCTTGCAATTTTTTAACCCTTTTTTCTACTCACCTAGGATAGACATTTTCTGTAATTTGGAGGGCATTTCATTGTTATAATTCTTTCTAGTATTTATCTATGCTTTTCTTATTACTTAGATTTTATTACTATATGAAAATTTCTGCTAAAAATCAATGTTTTTATTTGTACTAAGCAACATAACAGATAGAAGGCATGGTTTTTCGGAAGACCAGACACAAAAACTTACTTTTGCTGGAAAACAAATCCATTTTCACATCCAGCAATGCAGATAACTTTCTTTAAGAAAAAAGAACATTAAAAAGTTATTCTTTGATCCAAACAGTCATATTGCCAAAACAATGCATGCAATTAGGGAAGTCAAATGGACAGCCAGACTTGTACAAATAAGGAAAAGATGATTCATATTTAGGAACACTAGTCCATATATCTGCTTCACGCAACACATCAGGCAAAACTTACTGCAAGAAAACTTCTCTGGTTTTAGCTATTAGTTTTTCAATTACTTGCTTTTTTTTTGTTCTCTCCCCCTTTTTTATGTTTGTTTGGTTTTTTTTTTAATGCAACAGTAATAGATAAGGAAAATCTTTGTTTATAGGCATTAGTGGCAATATCTTCTATGTGGCCAAGTTTTGCACAGATAATTTATTAAGTCTGTAGTCATTCAAAGAAATATAGTTGTTGAAATGTCCGTGATGGACGCTCTGATTCTGGGCCAGCTTTATGAAGTTACTGATTTTATGGGAGTCAAACAGCAAAGTGTGTATGAAAATCTGGATACCTATCTGCATATCTCCATGCTTAAGAAGATATTTTGAGATGTGCCTTCAGTGATTTGCAAGCAAATGACAGAATGAAACATGAGAGCAGCAAGTACTACAACTGCAATTCTCTAGTATTAATAGTCTATAATTGTTAAGTCTCAGAAATACCCTTGAGATGGTGTGCAAGGAGGTAGCTTCAACAGTCAGACATAAATAACGTTGCTAATACACACTTAAAAATTCAAAGTTACTTGCAATTTAGCATGAGAAAAAACATTGTCAGTGATTTATGCCAGCATAAGAGTCTGTGATAAGTAACCTTGCTTTTAGTGGATTTACCTGATACAGTTCTCAAATACAGTTGCCATACTGTTGTGCAGCTTTATAAGACTAAGGATTATGCACTATTTTGTCCCATAGTTTAGGGTTTTTTTGACAAATGAATAACTAACTGAGCAGATAGGATGAGGAGAGAGAGATGAGATGACCTTCTTAGAACTTTCCAAAATGTCCCATCCCTGGGACACCGTGGCCTTGACACATAGAGGAGTGATATTTATGAGGTGTTATTTTAGCAGACTGCCCTGTCTCAAGTCAGCCCTTTGAAGGGACTGCTTGGGAGCGCATTTGTTGAGATGCTGCATATCTGGTCAGAGCACTCATAAATGGGGAGTGGCAGTGACATTGTCAAATACCTTCACAGCAGAAAAAAACAGCTTTTGGGATGAGGGGAAATTGTTATTCTCTAATAACTTAATACTAGTTCAAACCAGAGAGTGAGAAGTAAAAGTTTCCATTTACTGCTGCCAAAACCTTCAATCACCCCACACACTTCACCCCCAAATTTGGCTATATATGGTCAAGGAAACTTTGCCTTTGGATGTAATTCTAGGATGGTGGGAAGACATTTATGCTTTAGTGAAAGTTAAACAGAAAGTTGAGCATCATTTTGTTCTGGATTTTGGTGGTCTTTTTTTTTTTTTTTAAGGTAGGTAAAATTTAAAATCCAGATTGCATTGTGAGGTGTGTAAAACCTCTACTTTCAGTAGTGGATTTAGCCAGATACATCCTTTGCTACAGAAGGTCAAATCTTTCACTCTGAAGTCTTTCAGACTCTGAACCCAGTTTGCATATTGAGCTCTCAGAACTATTTTCAACTACCAAGGGCATCTGAGCATGAAGAACACATTTCTTGATGTCTTTAGTTACAAATTGGCACACAGATGGGCTGCAGTAGTATGATGGGGGGGGCCCTCACACCTTAATTCCGCTCTGTTTATTACCCAGGAAGTTTTGATCAAGTTTATGGTGTTAAAGACTTCAACATATCAACTCCATTGAAGAACAGGACAAGCTATTGTAAATATGAACCATCAAAGCATTAGCCATTTCAATGAAATGAAGCAAATCAATTGTTTTCTATAAAGGTGCCTTTCAGATCTCCTTTTTCAGGTTCTGAGATCCCTTATCAAGTTCAGCATTATTAAATGTTGGACTATGGACTGCAAGAGTAATTTTTTAGGACTTCTAAAGGGTCACTTTGCTGCTAACATGCTTGTCTTTGCATTTATTTTACTTGACCTAAACAGAGTGATACACACACACAAATATACATAAACCAGAATTAATTCTGTGGCATATAATACTTGTTTGAACATTAACCCAGCAAAGAATTTGAGGACTTAAAGAAAATCAGAGATGTGTTCAAATGCTTTTGTAAAATGGGATTCATATTTTCAAGGCAATGCATGCATTATAATGGTCTGGTTAGGATCCTCACTGTTTATCTGCAAGAAAAAACTACTGTCTGCACTGGGAAAACAGAAGGTGTTTTCTTTGTGGTGCATCATATACTCACCTTTGTAGGAAGCTACATCTCTAGATCAGTGGGATGGTTTCCTTTTCTGGGGTATCCATCAGCTTCTTGAGAGATGCTGCAGAAATGTTGTGCCTCTCTTGTCCATATCAGGGCAATTCCAATGGCTTGTACAAATATTAAAGGGGTGGAGAATGCTCCATTTTTTTTCTGTCCTTTCTCTACTGGAGATGGTAATGGAATTAAAAATGGAACTTTGTTTATGTTGGATTTGTGGCTTTTGTCGAATGAACTTCAGGTAATTTCTAAAAGCTAATTTTCATTGAAATGTAGAAATTCCTTAACTTCAGGCATGAGATGTCCACCTCAAAGCACAAGTTTAGGTATAACTAGAAGATTAAATGCCTTCATAGACTGGGGTCAGTGCTTCCAGCCCAGCTAGCCTTTCCACTATGCTTGTAATCAAAGGCGCCTGACATTACTTTAACATATGCTTTCTTTAACATGCCAAAGCCCTGAGCTGCCATGTTTCAAAGAAACAAGCGGCTAGAATGAATTATCTTCTTCCAGTAAAAAGCAGAAATTCCTCTCTAAAATTGCACAGGCTCAAGCTCCATTATGCCCAATATACTTTCCAACACCAGTGACAGGTTTAAGATCTGGTATTTGTGATGCTTAAGAACTAAAAACTTATGATTTATACCTCTGGAAAGACTGTATTTCTAGCTTTCTGATGGGACAAACAGAAGTTGCACCTAGCCCAGGAATGTCCCAAGTCACTGCAGCTTAAAGTTATGATGTGTGTTTAAATACAAAAGTTATTCTCTGTCACTTTAAAACAAGATTTTAAATTAGAGTTGTATCTTTACCAATTCAAAACCAAACCTGGTAGCAATTTAGTAAGATGGATATTTTTGGACAGAATATCTATAATATCGTACATGCCTACTGTCCAAACCATGCAGTAAAACAGAACTTACTGTAAATTGCTTGGTTGCTTAACTTTCTTCTGAGACAGCTCAGTGGAGTAACAATGCTATAAAAGTGGAGAGGAGAGATTTCTTGAGCTCTAGTGACTGAATAATTCTAATTTTTCCACTTTCATGTGAACCTAATCTGATCTCCAGACTGACCATCCTATCATTCTGGAGGAATTGCCTAGAAAGAGAGTCAGCAGGGCTTGTTTTCTGTGGTTGTTTTTTTCTGTTTTTTTAGCAAAACATTCTTTGACAGAGCAAATTCTTTTCCACAGAGTTTTCAACTGTGTACTTGAATAGCGAACATTTCTCTAGAAGAGGTAATGATAATGCTGTTCTGACAGTAACATAAATCTACTTTTTCCTACAAATTAAAGCTTCAAAAATTATAAATGTATTCTAGCTGAATACTGATATCCTCTTATTCTTCCCCCACATTTTTTCCTTCTCTTTACAACTCCCTAAATTATAAGGGAATTAAAAGTCCATTAGATAGTATACATTAACATATGCTATTATGGTTTTAGCTAGTGAGCGTGGGCAGAAACTGCTGTGTGATATGATTTTCCATTACAGTCCTTTGAAGGGAAAACATAAAATTGTTTAATATGTTTTGCTATTTTTAAAAAAAACAGTACTGAGCTATAGCATGAGGCCTAAACCAGGTGAAAAAAAAAATTATTTCTAAACTATGCTCCACATGAATTGTTATGTTGAAAAAGGCTGGTTTATCCCATGCAGTGTCACGCATGGGATACAAGTTTTCCAGATTGTGTTGAAGAAGCCTTTTATAGGTGTCTATTGAATACTTTCTACCAAGGAAATCTGACTCAACTTTTTTAAGTAAACATTGTTGCCAAAACCAGAAATAACAATTTTCAAACAAAAAATGAACATTTTTTAATTGTGTTCCTTTTACTTTCTGTCTGCCTTGAGTCTGTCAGATGATCCTCTAGGAACAAGTGGCTATAGCCTGTGTATTTTTATGTCCTTGACCAAGTTGGTTATCCTTGCTATATCCTTATTTCACCACATGCACGGTGTCATAATGCCTCTCTACCTCATATGCTGGAAATTGGACATTATATTTAAAAATTGAAAAGTGCGCAGAGGGGCTTTGTCAAATTTGTAATGTGTTTAATTGGAAACTACTATGGCTGTGCAAAGTATTGCATGTCCTTATGCTACGTTTTCTACCAGTTTGAAAGATTTTCTCATTGTACTACCACAGACTTAGTGGGAAATACCAGGTATAAATCTTAACAGTCAAAGAAATTTACTTACAGTTGCCTTTTCTACTCTTATTGATAGCAGATTTATATCTCTGACCAGGGAAGCAGTCATCTGAATGCAGTCATGGATGATTTTAAATTAAACATAAAGTTTAAGAAAATTCTGGCTAAATGTCATCAAGATCCATCATACCAAGCTGTCTGAGAGGGTAAAGGGCACACTGTGAGCTAGATGAAGGGCAAAAGCAGATCCAGAGCCAACACACTCCTGCAGTATGGTACAGATGCTGAGGGACATCCAGGAGGAAGTGGGAGTCTGTCACTCTGAGGGGTGGTTGCTCTCTTTGTGTGACTATCTCCTTCCCTGCCTTTCCCTCTGCCTGCACTTCAGGCTGCTGTTGCTTTTGCCTGAGCCCTTGCACGCTCCCTAATCTCTGCCTACCGGCAGCTCTGTGTGCATCTACTTCTTTTCTCTGTCCCATCCAACCATTTCCAGGCATCCAGCATTGTGAGGTCCTGAGCAAAGAGTAAATTTTTTTCTCCCCAGGATCCAGCTCTAATTTACAGCTTTTGTTTCCATATTAACCATAAAAGGAAAAGAACATTTCTGAAATCGATGTTTAAATGTGAATCCAAATTTAATATATGGAAGACAGGGAATATTTATAGCCATACTGTTTGTATTTTGGGATAAAAATAGCCTTTTCATGAAAAATGCAGTAGTGACCGGAATTCCATTGTTTCCCCTACGACACATACATTAAACAGTCCTAAGTGGATAATGGGAAAGAACAATAATAAGGATAACGATAGGTTACAGAAACAATTAGGTAAGGAATAACACATGACAGGTAATCCAGTCATAAATTTATAGGCGTGCTGCTCTCTCCTCAGGAGCCCTGTGAGACACAGGGCCAAAGGCCAAATACATTCCCAAGGAATGTGTACTGAATCACACGCCTGCAGACTGCATGTTATTATTAGAATTGTAAAATGTTATTGCTGATTTTTATATATCACACTGTGTGGTTAATTTAAAAACGTGGCTAGACAATTTATTGTGTGTTTGG